>OY728162.1:1285708426-1286908426 GCA_963277665.1 Viscum album
CCTTCTCATTTTCAAAAAATTCTTGATTTCTTGTTGAAGAATATTTATCTTCCAATTTTTGTTTTTCTTATCAAGCCTTCTAATCTTCCTCAAACATTCTTTCAACTCTAATTTCAAGTGAAATTCATGCGGAGTTTCTTCTTCTTCAAAACTACTGATTCTGAATTCTTCATCATTCACTATTTAAATGAAAGTAATCTCAACACCATATTCAATGGATTTTTTGGATTCTACATCACTTTCGTCTTATTATTCATCTTTTGTTAAGAAAATCCATCTTTTGAATTTGAATGACTTTCTATCCTTCCCTATAGAATATAATTTATTGTTATATCCCTATTTCATCCATGATATTCTTGGATTTCATTCTTCTACATCAGTATCCTATAATTTATTTATTCGAGGATAATTAGATGGAAAGTGACCAATATATCCACATTCAAAACATTTCAAGGGAAGTTTCCCTTTATATTTTCCAATATATCTTTTCCCATTTTTATAAAACATGGATAAAATATCATCAAGATTATTACATACCTTATTTTCAGAATCAGATTCACCATCACCATATTCAATAAGAATCCTATTTGACTATTCTTTATTTTCACCATTGTTGACGCTCCTTTCGTCACAGAATCTAAAGATCGGAAAAGGGAATATCTGAGCTCAAAGTGATTAATCCTTTGAAGAAACATCAAAAATCGACAAAGGGATGGAAAAGGAGAACATTGCCCAAAGGTCGCGCAAGTTCCCTCTTGGTCGCGCAAGTACACTTGCGCGCCGCCTCAACACTTGCGCGACCACTCATGGTCGTGCAAGGGACTTGCGCGACATATCTGGTAACCGCCCAGTAACCGCCCGGGGTCTTCTTTTGCCTATAAATAGACCCTGTGGGCCCCCCATTCGAGAGGATCTCTTTCCAGAAACTCGGATCAAAGCTCCCGACGCCCAAGTCTCTTCTCAAAGCTTCCGGAACACTTCTAAGGTAATTTCTTACCTAGAACGGAAGATCTAAAGAGAAGAAGGAAGGCCCAAGTGTTGAAACTTATCAAACACTTGCGCGCCAACTTAATTCCTTCAATATAACTTGCGCGTCCCTTCTCTGGAAGAACTTCAAGAGGATTATAAAGGGTTTAATAAAGAATCGCTCAAGTATTTTAACTCTGGTTGAAAATCGCGCAAGTATCCCTCATGTCGCGCAAGTATACTTGCGCGACCAAAACTTGCGCGCCGCCGCAGGACTTGCGCGACTTTTAATACTTGCGCGCCCCTATCTTTTTGGGTGCCCACCTTGCCCATTTTTACCCCTCTTAAGCCATTTCACCCTTCCTATTCAAGATTCAGTCTTCAAGATACTCTTCAAAGCCATTTATGGCATGATTTCTTGGTTTGACATCCTTATCTGAACGGAATTCTGTGAAATATCTCTCAAAACCTAGTGATTTAAACATCTTTATGTCACCAAAGATTGAGAGTTCATTCATTCAACCTCATCCTTTAAAATGAGAGAATCCTAACCTGGGTCTCCTTTTCAGGAATAAATCCCCAATTATAAAAACCTAACTTGGGCATCTTTCTTAAGAATAAGCCCCAATCAAGTCCTTTAATTTTGGGCATCCTCCTCAGGAGTAAGCCCCAAACCTTAATCCCTAACCTGGGTCTCCTTTTCAAGAATAAGACCCAGTCATAACCTTGAGCTTCCTTTTCAGGAGTAAGCCCCAAGTCCCTTAACCTAGGCTTCCTTCTCAGGAATAAGTCCTAGTCATAAATCTTGGGCATCCTTCTTAGGAGTAAGCCCCAAGTCTCTTAAAATTTCTCTTAACCAGTCATAAATTACCTTTGATTTGGGTTTCCTCTTTAGGAATAAAACCCAATCATAAGCCCCCTCCTAACTTGGGCATCCTCCTTAGGAGTAAGCCCCAAGATTAGAGTATTCAAATCTCCATGAAGCACATATAACTTTGTGGACCCTGTTCTTGGATTTTCTCCCTAAAAGTAAATCCTAAACTTTCGTCTATCTGGGCAGTCATCTATACATAAGCCCCAAAAAAAATTCTTATGATTGCATCTTTTATGGCACAATTGTCTGAATTTTACCAATACCTCTTGTTTCTCACACCGAGCATGATTCACGTGAGCTTAGAGTGTAAAAGTAATTATGACATTCATCCTTGAGCCATCAATCATAAAACATCATATCCCATCCCTCGAACTACGTGGGTTCTGATTCCTTTTTCAAAACAAAGGATACGTAGGTAGCCCATTTATGGGTTTGATCCCAACATTGAAATAATCTCTGTCCTTCTATATGAAGATAAACGTCAAGTGCCCCACTGAGTGGCTTTAAAACCAGCCTGGTCATCAAAATGACCAAGAGACTTTTATATAAATGTTTTGAAGGATACCATTGACCAAGAATCTCTAAACAAATATAGATGATTCTATATTGATGAAGAACCTCGAATACATATAAAAGATTCTCTAAATTTATTGCATATTTAATCATTGATTGTTAAAACTAAAGGAAAGCTCATTTTATACTTGGTAATGTAATAAGGATTCACGAACTTAACTTAAATCTATAAAGAGAGTCCCGGAGTAGACAATAATTCCCCTCAAAAAGGTGTGATGAGTCCGACCTCCCATCCTCTCGACCAATGCAAATTCCTAAGCCTCATTAGCCCACAAGCTAATGAGCGCCTGCCTTTGGAAAGTAGGTCCAAACGGATGTGGAATCATTGGATGTTTCCGGTTCTACGAACAAACCCGTTAGAAACCGATCGGAACGTTTGAATCTCCCGTCCAGGAGGTCATCCCCGGATTCCGCGCGAAACAAAAATGGTGAACCCGACGTGAATCCTTAACCAAGTTAAAGTGATGTTCTTCTTATCTGTTAGGCCCTTTGGGCCAACAAGGCAATCATTGACATATGATCATCCAAAAGATGCAGTAGCCGAATTCATCTTGATTATGTCTGTTACATGGAACATGCACTCTTTTTTCAAGATCTTCTACAAAAAATGGCTTTCCTTAAATTCACCCCTGTGAATACTGCTGCTGGGAACACCTCTACTGTGAGGTCTATTGCTGTAAAAACCAATGCTGCTACTCCTGCTGGAACGTCATCCGCTCTGAGGATGACATCACCAACTCAGCGTCTTCAACGTTGTGTTTCTAATGCACTGGTTAAGGAGTACCGTCGCAACGGTACTATCCCAACTCTGGAGGCCGCTCGTCAAGCCCTCCAAGTTAACAATTCTACCTGGTCGTCCGGACAAAGGCGACCAGCAATCAAGAAGCATGCGGTGCTGACTACCGTCTCCAACCGTTTCGGGTCGTTATCCCCGGAACGCAATTTCCATTCACTCCCTTACTCCGAGGAAGTGAATGAGCAGGTCCCACAGGACCTTAATTCAAAGAGACAGGAGTCCTTCTCAAGGGCTCCCATCAACAATCGCCGCCAGACTCGTGCGGTAGTGCGCCCTCAACATGATGAGGGTACCGACTCCAGGCGTTCAGCTCAGGTTCCTCGAACCCGAGCAGGCAAGATGAATCGCCAGAGACGGAATCCGGTTAACAATAGGCAGGTTGTCATCCCTGCCATCTCCGGAGAAGTCCACCAACCTAACTTGGTGGCAAATAACGAGCAGGCATACACACCTGTTCGTTTTAATCCCGCTGTCCAGCAGACTCGTCTGGCAGCATCAAGCCGATCCCGCCAGGCAATTCCGGCGGAGTACCATAGGCAGGAACATACATCTGCTTATACATCAGCAGTTAGTCAGCAGGCTCGTCTGACTACATATGATGGATCTCGTCAACAGCGTTTAGCGAAGTGTAATCAGCAGGCACATACACCTGCTAATACTAATCAAGCCTACCAACAGTCTCGTTTGGTAGCGCACGGAGAAGTCAGTCGGAAAGCCCCGACGACAAACAGGAGGCAGACTAAACTCTCTGCCTCCACACTTGAGTACTGTCAGGATTCACTGACAGGAAAAGGAGGACAGGAGCAGGCACATACACCTACTCCAAGCCCGGAATGGACGTATATCCCTGTTCTGGTGGCTGAAGTCACCAAACATATTTTGTCAATGGTGAAAGAGCAGAAGCAAGTTCCTGCTCATATTCTGGATGCTTGCCAGGATATCATAACAGCTTCAGCATCATCTCAGGGACAGACACATACATCTGTTCCAGTCCAAGAGGGTTGTGGGGCCTACTCCCCCATATCATATGGACAACCAAGTCAGGCACATACACCTGATTTGAGCGATGATCGTCAGCCTAACCTGACCATCTTTCCTGATCAGGCACATACACCTGCTCAGAGCAATCACTTTCGTCATCAAGTGATTTCTAAAGCGAGTAAGAAGGCATCTAAGAAAAAGATCCGCCCAGCACAGTCAGGAGATCAAAGGCCAATCTGCAACAAGGCCTTGCTCGATGCTGGAGTTCTTGAAGCCCTCAGACATTTATCTGTCGGAATTCAAGATTCTACTCCCTCAGTTCCCAATAACAGGAACATTAATCCCGAAGGTCTTCAACAGACACTTCCTCATGAAGACTTGCTTCATGAAAATTCGGTCAATCTTGAAGTTTCTTCTTCAGATGAGAACCACAGGAACCCTCTGTGTGGTCAGAAGACCAAGGAGCAAGAGATCTCATCTTTTGCTGTAACCCATCATGAAGGTCCTCCTCATGGTGATGAACTTCGCTGCGAAAGTCCTCTCCGCAGTAGTGATTCACATTGTCTCGAAAATTCTTCAGAAGGCAATGTAGTGACGAGAAAGCCCTCCTATCTCGAGGCACTTGCAAACGTAAAACCAGTCATGTCTGAAGTTTTACTATCGGCAGGTGAAACTCTTTCTCCATCAGAAGATAGCTTGGGGTTCAGGTTATTCTCCGAACCTTCCCTGGGTCATTCATCTTCCAGCATGAATAGTGATTCCTCTACCAATCTTGTTGAATCCGATGAAGCAACAAGGAAACACCAACTCTGGTCCAAACAGGTAGAAGAATCTTCATTTAATGATAAAGAGGAAATGCTGAACATGAGGAAAAAACTGGCAAAAGGTGAAGTACCAGTCATGTTTTGGCCTTTGGCTGATTCACAGTATGACATTCTAAAGATGTTGACGGATGATGGAATCCATGATATTCGTCTTAACATATGGAAAACTCTTTGTCAATTAAAGAAGAAGGTATTATCTTACGATGAATATGAAAATCATCTTAAGATAATAAAAGGGTTACAACGCCAGATTGATTTGGCATCTCTATCAATCTCTCGGTATCCGAAGGCTGAAAAGCAACAGAGAACCCTTCAACGTTCATGCCTTGGCGCACTAAGAAGGTTGCGTCAGTTAATTTCCAATGCTCCATCTAATGTTCATATCGGAGGATGGGGTGTTCACGGAGCACTACATTTCACAGTGCTTTCCGGTCAGCAAAGCCCGCCGAAAATGGTCTCATGCAATGTTATTGCCCATGGCCGACCACAGTCAATGGGCTTTGTTCATAATCAAAATCTTGCTCGAGATCAAGCTTCAACTAGTTCCTCTCAAAATCAAGTATATAGAGAACAGGTTGTTGAATTGCTCCTATACCAAGCAGGCGAGAATATTGCACAAGCCTCTCGTCTGGAGCAAACACGTCATCAAATGACAGAAGTTTCGGAAATCATCCAACGATCTGTTGAACCAGGTGATAAAAGTGGATACAGGTTAATGCATCTAGCTAATTTCCGAACTAAGATTCGCAAGATCAAGAGAGATTTTAAAAAGATCTCAGACATAGCATGTCAAGAGACACCCCAGCTTGCCAGACTGGGGACTTCTCTAACCCAACCCTCAGAATCAACGAATGGGATTCGAGGAGTTGAGCGGAAGCAACAGGAACACCCCCAGTCCACCGGACTGGGGACTTTTTCAAATCTTCAATCCCTCCCTCAGAGAAAGTCAGTATTCTCCCGATTAGGGAATAAGCCTCAAGAGGAACGAAGAGCCAAGATGTCAGGAGATTCTCTCCAAGTGACGGTTCTCCAAGAAATTCCTGAGGGATCAAGTCAACGGAATGCCATGTCTTATCATGGACATAAAAGGAGACAATATCACAGAAATGCTGATAGAAAGGATTCCATGAAATATGCATCCATTAATGTCATCACTGCCGTTGCTGCTGATTCACCAGATGAGGCTCAATCAGAGGGATCAGATGAAGAGGTTCCTGCTCAAGAAGTTGCGCACACAGACCTAAATGAAGAGGGTGTGCGCACACGTAATCAAAGGCTTACCCAAAATTTCGGTATTCCTTCAAGTAACCCACTTCCCCCTCTCCGAAAAGGATCCAATAAGGGGAAAGGAAAGAATCAGGTTACTTATCACCCTTCCTCTAAAGGAGGTCAATCGCTCTCATTAGAGCAAAGGTTTGCACAACAGGAGGAAGAAATGAAAGAATTAAGAAGGTTGAATGCAGAACTACTTCAGAGTAGTCTTCTTCTTAAGAATGCTGAAGTCCGACAGCCGAAGGAATTTGTTGTAACTACTGAGATGGATCAGGAATATCCTCCTTTATCAGTACACCCACAGAGGTCTAATCCTACGGGTCAAACGCAACAACGGTTGGCAGCACTACCATTAGTTGCAGCACCAACCTCCACGGCTGTCCAAGCTCCATTCATTGCACCTACCCAAAACCAAGTTCAACCTGACGTTTCTCAAAAGTTAATAACTACTATTGAGTCATTAACAGCTCGATTAGAAACTATGGAAGGGAAACGGGCGCAAGTTCAACCTGAAAAGAATGTTTACCCTGAATGGGTAGATTCAATTTCTCCTCCATCCAGTTTTGGAAACCCTATTTTCCCTACTTTCAATGGATCAGGCGACCCTGAACAACATTTGACGCATTACGTGTCTTGTTGTGATCCTATGATGGGAACTCCAGAACAACAAGAAGCAGTGAAACTCAGATGCTTCGTGCGAACCTTGCAAGGACCAGCTTTTGTCTGGTATACAAGCTTGAAATCCCGGTCAGTCATCGGATGGGAGGATCTTCGTCAAAAATTCCTTCTTCAGTTCAGCTCAACATTGCCAAAAACGACAGTTTTCGATCTTACAAACTGCAAGCAAAGGGAGAATGAAAGAGTCTCTGATTTCATTGCTCGTTGGAAGGGATTAACATATTCCTTGAGTTTATCACTCCCTCAGGAGGAATTGTTGCCAATCTGTGTGGCAAATTTGCGTGACGAATTACGCACGCCATTGATCCCTGTGAAATACACAGGAGGGTTTCGAGACCTTACTTCAATCGCTCAACAGATTGAAGATTCCCTTATGCAGGCTAAGGTTAAATCTCGTGTAATTCCATCAGCTCCAGGAAGAAGAATCGGTAAAGCAGAAACTGCTACAGTTATGCTTAAATAGGCACCTGTACCTATTTCTACTTCAAAACCTTCATCTTCTCGAAGGGCTCCACCTCCTGAACGCCAACAACAAAGGCTGTTTCGTCCAAATGATCAAAAAGATCAACGACGAAAACAATTTGAGGATATGAAGAGTAAAACATACTCTTTCCGAAGTGATCAAGTTCCTGGTTACTTCATTTCAGCTCTGGAAAATAATTTGGTTCAATTACCAGTGCCGAAGAGACCAAACAAGGAAGGAGATGAAGACCGTCCCAATTATTGTCCCTTTCATCAAATGTTGGGACATCCCATCCAGGAGTGTTTTGTCTTTAAAGACCTCCTACAAAAGATGGTTGACTTGGGACAAGTCAAATTGAAGGGTTCTTCAGCTCATGTAGCGTGTATTACCGCTACAGATCCAGAGGAAGGAGGCGAGTGGAAGGAAGTCAAAAGCAAAACTGCGAAAAAATATGATGATTGGATGGTCAGAAAGACAATCAATCAGACCCATTCCATTTTGCGAACACAATTGAAGAAGCCAATTGTGTCTCCTACAAAAGCTGCAGTAAAGCCTCCATCAAAGGACAAATCCTCAAAAGGGCAGCGCAATTCAAAGAAGAAAGAGGAATCAGGAGAAGATGAGTATGTATCAAAGCCTAAATTGTCTTTGACTCTGGAAGATTTCATGCCATCTACTTCAAAGCAACGTGCACCGTCCCACCAAACGGCACAGCCTAAAAAGGCTAACTTGGCAGAGTCTTTATCAGACGAAGAATTGATCTTTGGTTCTGTTAATATGATTCAATTAACAGATTCATATTCCAGTCTTGATGAGCCTGAATTCCCTGTATCAAATAAAGGAACCCGAGGAAGTTCTAGAGGTTCAGGATATAGGGGAAGACGTGGATCTTTCCGAAGCCACTACTCTAATTCTACCCCTGCTAGCACTGTATATGCAGCAGAAACTCGTGGTAGAGCCCTTCAGCGAGCTCAAAATGAACAAGCAAGTTCTTCTGCCAATGGCCAACTCAGCTTCGGCACAGTTATTTTGGAAGACCGATTAAATGTTCCATCTTCTTTATCTCAGCAAGTAAATGGATCTAATCAGTCTAATTTTCCAAAACCAAAGATGTTGCCAACTTCAATACAAGAGGCATCAGCTTCCAAAGCATCTGCTTCCAAGATACCTACTAAACCGCATATTCCTATTGGGAAACGCAGGCCTCTAGATCAAAAGTATGATATATTGAAACACTTGGCCCAAGTACCAGCCAAATTATCAATTTTGGATGCTTTGAATCTATCAAAAGATCTTCGGGAAGCACTCATCGAAGCTTTGTCAAGTCCTCAGGAATTTGAAGCTGAAATTGCTGCAGCTGAAATTTATCACATAGAGAATAATCCTGCAGAATGCCATGTAGTGATATCGTTTACTGATAAAGATGAAGATGATGTTGTGCATGGGCACATAAAACCTTTGTACCTATCTGGAAAAGTCAATGGTATAGATGTTCGAAGAGCTTTTATTGACAATGGTTCAGGAGTCAACCTCATGCCCATTCGCACACTTCGTCGATTGGGCCTCACGGAATCTGATTTATCTCCTTCTACCATGATGTTGCAAGGATATGATAAAAATGAACAAGAACCACTGGGAGAAGTTACGCTCAGAACTCAGTTTGGAGATCTTGTTTCCAATTCAGATTTCATGATTGTTGATCAAGACTCAGCTTTCAATATCTTGCTTGGAAGACCCTGGTTACATCAGCATGCAGCTATTCCGTCATCATACCATCAATGTCTCAAATACTGTTTCGATGGTCAAGTTGGAACATTGTATGGTGATAAGGCCCCATTCAAAACATGTGAGTCTCAATACATTGAGGCGGAATTTTATCACATGAAGGGAAGAGAAAAATCTACAATGAAGGAAATTACCAAAGTTAATGCTCCATATGGTTTGGAAAAAATTCCAATAAATCCATTTTCACATGTGAGTACAGATTATGTGTTACCTATCAGTCAAATTGACAAAATAGGCCCAAATCAAAATACTCTTATGGAAAGATCCATAATGTCAATTACGGCAATCGAGCCAGACAACATGGGAGAAATTGGTAACTTACCAAGCAGTGATGAAAGCATAAGTGGTGACGTTTTCATTTCGTCTGCTGAAATCCAACAAGTCTATACTTCGCTAATCAGGCCAGAAGAAGTTATAGAAACACCAGAGGTGAATGTTGATGTCGATTCTCAATCCATCATCTCCTCTTTATTTCCCAAAGAAGACCCTTTTTCATCAATAGGGTCGGAAATGGAAGCTTCTTCTTCAAAATGTGAAAATTTTGACATCTCTTATGATCATGAGAATATCGTTTTTTCATCTACTTTTCAAGTAGAAATGGAAGATATAACACATGATGAAGAGGAAGAGGAAGATCTTAGAGATGCTCCTCCAGCATTTGAAGATGGTATCTCTACCACTGTGGATGAACTCAGAGAAGTAAATCTGGGTACAGAGAAAGATCCACGCCCCACTTTAATTAGTGCGGCCATGACCCTTGAAGAACAAGAGATGTATATTTCTTTTCTAAAGAAAAATTAAGATATCTTTGCTTGGAATTATACAGAGATGCCTGGCCTTGATCCTGATGTTGCCACCCATCATTTGGGTTTGCCAAAAGAACATCGAGGATTCAAGCAAGCCGCGAGAAGAACACACCCAACCTATGCTTCCAAAATCGAGGCTGAAGTGGATAAGCTTATCAAAGCTAACTTCGTCAGAGAAGTTCAATATCCCAAGTGGTTGGCTAATATTGTCCCAGTAAAGAAAAAGAACGGACAAATTAGGGTTTGCATTGATTTCAGAGATCTTAATCGGTATTGTCCCAAAGATGATTTTCCAGTTCCGATTACAGAACTCTTAATTGATGCGACGGCTGGCTATGAAGTACTTTCTTTCATGGATGGATATTCTGGATATAATCAGATCCGAATGGCCCCAGAAGATGAGGAATATACAGCCTTCAGAGCTCCTCAAGGTGTGTTTTGTTACCGGGTGATGCCCTTTGGTTTAAAGAATGCAGGTGCAACATATCAACGCGCCATGCATCGTATCTTCAAACCTTTTCTAGGGAAATTTGTTGAATGATATGTAGATGATTTGGTGGTTAAATACAAACAACGTTTTGATCACTTGGCTGATTTGGAAATCATATTCCACAAGCTTCGACAACATAATTTGAAGATGAACCCCTTAAAATGTGCTTTTGGGGTAACCTCAGGAAAATTCCTCGGCTTTGTTGTACGCCATCGTGGTATTGAAGTCGATCCTGAGAAGACCAAATCAATCCTTGGTATTTCACCTCCTCAGAATTTGAAAGAATTAAGAGGACTTCAAGGACACTTAGCCTATATTCGGCGTTTCATCGCCAATTTGGCAGGCAAAAGTTTACCTTTTACCAAATTATTGAAGAAATGAGTCACTTACCAGTGGACTAAAGAATGTCAAGAAGCATTTGATGTTCTCAAGAAATACCTCTTAAGTCCACCAGTACTCATGCCACCTGTTGAGGGTAGACCTCTTATCCTCTATGTGACAGCTTTAGAGCGATCATTGGGTGCCTTTCTCGCTCAAAAGAATGATGCTGGGAATGAAAATAGTCTCTACTATCTCAGTAGAACTATGCTTGAAGCAGAAACCCGGTATTCGAGTATTGAAAAATGCTGCCTAGCATTAATCTTTGCAGTTCAGAAACTGAGACACTACCTGCAACATCACGAGGTCCAATTGGTATCTCGTAATAATCCACTCAAATTCATCCTTAGTCGTCCAATGCTTACAGGACGTCTGGCAAGGTGGGCGGTTATTTTACAGCAGTTCGACATCCAGTATGTGTCTCAAAAGGCAATTAAGGGCCAAGCTCTGGCTGATTTCCTAGCTGAACACCCTTCAGTGGAAGACACGTATTCAGATATCGAACTCCCTGATGAGGAAGTTTTTTCTATTCAAGAGAATCCTCAAACATGGGAAATGTATTTTGATGGTGCTTCTAGAAGTCCAACAGGGAAGAAAATGGAAAATCCTAAATTCAACAAAGTTGGTTTAGGAATTGTGCTCATTTCTCCAGATAAGGAAGTGTTACCTTATTCCTTTTTGTTGTGGGAAGGTGGTACCAATAATGAAGCTGAATACCAAGCTCTCATTGCAGGCTTGGAGTTAGCGCTTCAAGCACAAGTGAATCACTTAAAGGTAAAAGGTGATTCAGACCTGGTAATCAAACAAGTCAATGGGGATTATGCCATCAGAAAAGAAGAATTAATCCCTTTGTATGATTACGTCAGAGAGTTAATGTCGGAATTCCCTTCAGAACCGACATTTTCTTATGTCCCAAGATCACAAAATGCTCAAGCTGATGCACTGGCTAATATAGCCACAGCTTTAGCAGATCCAAATCGGGACGAGACAACCATCGGTATTGCCCACCGTCATGCAATTTCACCTTATGTTCAAGTCAGAACAGAGGAAATTAATGAAATTAGTCCCATTCCTGAACCATATGGTCATACTACAGGATGGATGTCACCTATCAGGGAATACCTTCAAAATGGAACACTTCCACCTGATAGAGCCGAGAGAGAACAAATTCGGCGACGTGTGGTCAATTTTACTCTTTATGATGGTCCAAACCATCTCGAGAAAATTCTATAGAAACGTGGTTTTGATGGAGTTCTCTTCAGATGTATTGATGGTGAAGAGACAATGGCTGTCATAAAAGAAGTGCATGCAGGAGTCTGTGGTGCCCACCAGTCTGGACATAGATTGTCTGATCAAATTCGAAGGCTTGGATACTTCTGGCCTTCAATGATACAAGATTGTGTTAATTTCACAAAGAAGTGTCATTCATGCCAAGTATATGCCAATTTCATTCATCAACCTCCAGAGTTGCTTCATACAGCTAAATACTCATGGCCATTTTCCACATGGGGAATGGATGTGGTGGGACCTTACCCTTCAGCTACGGCCAAGCAGTTTAAGTACATTCTTACTGCTACTGATTTCTTTTCCAAATGGGCAGAGGCAGTACCTCTCAAAGAAGTCAGTTCTAAATGCATTGTTAGCTTCATCAAGTCTAACATCATTACTAGATTTGGTGTCCCTCATACCATATTGACAGACAACGACACCAACTTCTGTTCTTCTGAGGTAAAGAGATTGTATCAAGAATACAACATTAAGTCCAACCATTCATCTCGATATCATGCAGCGGCTAATGGCCAGATAGAGGCCTTCAACAAGACTCTTTCAAATATACTGCAAAATATGGTGGATAAAGATAAGAGGTCATGGCCTAATAAACTCTATCATGCTTTATGGGCTTATCGGACTACCACTCGCAATGCAACGCGGTCTACTCCATATTCATTGGTATATGGAACAGAAGCAGTCTTGCCAATTGAAGTTCAATTGCCCTCACTCAGAATAGCCATTTGTGATCAGTTATCAACAGATGAGAAATCCCAAAAGCGTTTGAATGAATTGGAACAGTTAGATGAGAAAAGATTGTGCACTTTGCACCACTTGGAAATCTATCAGAATCGAATAGCACGAGCTTTTAACAAAAAAGTTCGTCTTCGTTCATTCATTCAGGGAGAATTGGTATTGGTTCTTAAAGTACCAATGATACCAGGAAAGAAACCTCCCATGATTGAACCAAAATGGGAAGGACCTTTTTCAATACATAAGGTCTACTCCAATGGAGCGTATTCTCTAATCTCAATGGATGGAGAACACATCACGACTCCAACTAATGCCAGATTTCTGAAGAAGTATTTTGTATAAACACAAAATATTGTTCCCAGAACCAAGACTCTTACATTTGGTTCATACAAAAAGGTCCGGTATGACCTTAAACTACACAATGGTCCAGTATGACCTTAAACTACAACTTCGTCCAACATGACATTAAACTGTGTCACACTTTTGTCCGAGATGACATTAAACTATAATACGTCCAGCATGACGATAAACTGTACGGTCCATGCATATGACCTTAAACTATTCGCACTTATGTCCCTGCAACATGACACTAAACTGTGCAGCACCAATAGTCCTAACTACAAGACTTTAAACTGCATAGTCCCTGATTTTGTCTTACATGACAATAAACTGTATAGAAGTTCCTATATTTTGTCCGAGATGACATTAAACTATATTGTGTCCTAGCGACATGACATTAAACTGTGTGGCACTTTCATCGTCCAACATGACGTTAAACTGTGTCAGTTCCCTTATCGTCCAACATGACGTTAAAATGTCACATTGGTTATTAATATGTCCTACATGACACTAAACTGTATATGTCCGAGATGACATTAAACTATATTTTGTCCTAGCAACATGACATTAAAACTGTGTGGCGCTCTCATTGTCCAGCATGACATTAAACTGTAAAAAAATCCCCAGAACTGATATCCTCATATTGGTTCACCTTAGTCCTAGCTACATGACTTTAAACTGTACAGCACCAGTTCGTCCTTGCTATATGACGTTAAACTATACAACAATGGTCCCGTATGACCCTAAACTGCATCATCCATGGTCCATGTATATGACCATAAACTATTTACAAATATGTCCAGCAAGCCGTTAAACTGTGACGTCCTAACTACATGACGCTAAACTGTATAAAAGTCCCTCACGTCCGGAAAGACGTTAAACTATATAATCATCAAAAGTCCAGCATGACATTAAAACTGCACAATCCCCCTTTCGTCCAATATGACGTTAAACTGTATTGTCCCCATCGTCCTAACTACATGACGCTAAACTGTACAGAAAGTCCTTGATATGTCCTACATGACATTAAACCGTGCATCGTTAAGGTTGTTATTACCTCTTGTTTCTCACACCGAGTATGACTCACGTGAGCTTAGAGAGAACATCAACCATAACACTCCCTTTGGGCCACTAACCATGTGTAAGTCCCAACAACATTTTTTAGATCATTGTCCACAAGAACAACTTGATCATTGATTCATTCTTTAATTGAACTACACGGACTTTGATCCTTGCCCTCCAGGCTGGGTATGTAGGCAACCTCCCAAAGGTTCAAGCCCAAAAACAATCTCTTCACATTGGTTCACCACCATCTCATAGATGATGATTTGTAAAACCACCCCTGGAATCAATATCTTTACATTGATTCACTTTCGTCCTTGTTATATGACGTTAAACTATACAACACTTTTGTCCGGTACGACAATAAACTACAATATTCTTTGATTTCCTCATTTGAGAAGGAACCATTATTAACATTGATTCTTTTTCAATCATGGTTTTCATTTTCAAAAGACTACGTACATACATGGTAATGCCTAAATTTTTTATCTTAGGTTAAAACCATCATTGCACTAAAGTCTCTTTTCACCCTTCACATGTACGAACCAAATTTGTACAAAGGGTAGCTCTAGAACTACGTGGACTTGATTCCCATCCTTATGGGATACGTAGGAACATTCGAGTGTCCCTCGAATCCAGTCCCAAGTCTTTTGGGCCTAACCCCAAATTTCACTTTCAGTCCCTTGGCTGAAAAGTCTTCATGAAAACACACACTGTGTATTCATTATTATGGTCCGAATTCTATGACCCTAAACTAAGATCACTCATACTTTCGTCCTACACGACGTTAAACTGCATTTCAAGAACTACGTATGGCTTGATTCTCATTCTTATGAGATACGTAGTGAAGTCCAAGTTTCAATTCAGGACCCAGCCACAACATGATTATGGTTTTCATTGACCTATGTATCTCTATATACATTGGAAAATACCCATCTTTATGTATTATAATCCTAACCTTAAATATTTTCAGATCTTCATAACCCTTTTCATGACTTATAGTCACAAAAATGTCAAACTTCTGAGAATTCTTTTGCCTGACTATGCAGCACGTGCCCATAGGTGGCCTTGCATAAACAGTCCACATAACAGACTTGTCAGCCAAGAGATGCTATTTATTTGACCATGCAGCCAATGCCCATAGGTGGCCCTGCATGTTTTCAACCCCCTAACGGGTTTGTTAAATAATAGTAACTTCATTCTTGGGAAGAATGCCTCTTTTGTCCTTATTTGTCTTAAACGACAGTATGTAGGGATCCGCAAAAATAGCCATCCTTAACATATTTGTCCCATATCCTTTTTTCATGATCTGAAAGTATTCAAGTCTATGGTTTATTCTTCTTCCCTACGTTTGGGTCAGACCTTCGTAGGAGTGATATTCATCCAGTTCTTCGATATTCTTGTTCGGAAATATCCTTTCCATATTCAAGTACCTCTTTCCATACAACAAACTCTATGCTTTAGAAAATTTGAATCTCCATAAACTTTCACTGGCTTTTAGCACTAGGAAAGTAAATTTCTGAGAGTTCTTTTTCCTGACTATGCAGCACGTGCCCATAGGTGGCCTTGCATAAACAGTCCACATAATAGACTTGTCAGCCAAAAGATGCTATTTTATTTGACTATGCAGCCAATGCCCATAGGTGGCCCTGCATATTTCAACCCCCTAACGGGTTTTGTTAAATAATAGTAACTTCATTCTTGGAAACTACTTTTTCTAATGTCTTTTAGCTCTTTTTTCATATCATTCCTCAGATTCAAATATTCTTAAGTCATAGTTTACATATTTTCTCTCATACTTGAGTATGGTAATTTGTTTTCAGATAAATTATCAAGGAATTGAATCCATTTTAATCCATTTTTCAGTCAAAGCTATTTCGACCTTAAACATTAGCCTCTTTATGTCCGGCTTGCATGACTTTAAACTGCCCACACAAAAGACAGAGGAACTATGAATAAAAGTCAAGTTCCAGCTCACTAAATATACATTTTTTTGTATGATTTAGCTAATATTGAGCAGTTAAAAGATTCAAAGTTTGTAGGGTTATTTGTAATAATCCTAGTAAAAATCAAACTATGCTTACTAAGCCCATTGGCTTAAGTAAATTTGAAGCAGGTAATGGAAGAATGCAAGCACAAATGATTGAAGACAAAAGTGTTTTTCATTGATACACAAGAGTTAGAAGGACATCCACAGATTGGAATCTCTTCTCTTTTTCAAGAAATTACAGGAGATTGTCAACAAAAGTCTTCATTTGATGTATAGCATCCTGAGCCTTATCAACAGTTGCTTGAAGCTCGTGCACTTGACCAGCTTCACTCTTTTCAGCTTGCTGAAGTGCCTTCTTAGCATCGGCAATGGCTTTCATGCCATTTATATGAGTTTCATCCAATGATTCATTAAGCTGATCAAGTTCCCCAGTAACAGCATCTAACTGTTGCTGGAGTTGCACCTGCTGGACGACCTTTTCTTTGATTTTTTGCTTCAGATCCTTCATCTTGACAACATAATCAGCTTCAGCCTGGGATATCGCAGCCTCAAATTCTCCTATGTTGACTGACAATTTCACCCAGGTCAAATCTTCGCGACTTGTCTGCATTTGCTCCCTCCTGAAGATAATCTGTTTCACTGCAGCATGGATCTTTTCATACCCAAAACCACCAAGTCCCATTATAACAAATTGGGATGACAATCGGGAAATTTTTGATGGTAGCTCTTCTAAGGGCACCCCCGATATGATGTTCCATATATTGTTCCACGCCTTACGTCGTGAAAAGCTGAACGCTTTGAGCATCTCTGGATCTGATTCAACATCTTCGTCAGAAGGGGGTATGTAATCTGGAATTAACATGCTTAAGGAAGTGCCTCGTTCTGCTCTTTCCCCTCTGACATGGGCTTCTTCACTTTCAATTCCCGTTGGGGCAGAGGCTGAAGCCTCATCTCCGGATCTAGCCATTACAGTTGATGGCCCTACATGATCAATTGAAAGATTTTAGTTGAATCTTAAAGGATAACAAAAGAATGGATTGTCTTGCAAATAAAGTACAATCACAAATATTGTTATCCCTTACCCAATGGTGGTTCAGCAACATGAGAAGACTTCTCCCCATCTTTCCCGGTTTCAACAGGATTTTCAAGATGGGTCTCAGGAGAGTTTATTGGATTTAGCTCTACTTGAGCTAATGTTTCTGCAATGATAGGTTGACATCAGTGTCCACACCCTCTTCAGGCATTGGCAGTTCAGCAGCTTCTACGGAAGAAACTGCATATTATTTTACATCATGGTTAGAAATATTTTCTTTTTAAAGAAAAATTTGGGCGAAGGGTAACACTCACGCCCAAGGTCTTCTAAATCACATGACAATCTAGCATGATCATAAAATTCTTCAAAAGTCATTCCTTGATTCATCATTTCATCCAATGATACTTCAGAATCTTGGTTAGTCTCACCAGTGGGAGCATTTGCTTTGTCTTCTTGCTGACTTATGTCCTGCAACCCCTGACCCTGGACAGCATCTTCAGTAGTGGGAGGGATACTGGGAATGGATGGCAGCTCTTCTCCAGGAGCTACCAAGTCAGCTTGAGTCTGTGGTTGTTCTACAGCACCCTCCACGGCCTTGAAGAAGGATCAGTCCCTTCCCTCAAGGGGGAAATTGAAGAAGCCCCTGCAATCCTCAGAAATATGAGTAACCATATGATTATGGGTATAAAATCATGATTGTTCGAAGGACTTACCACTGCTAATGAAACGTTTAGCTAAGGATTTCCTCCTTCGTTGCCTTGGCTTCTTTTGCTTTTTTGGAGTTTCAGCTGTCTCCTTTATTGGCACTTGGATTGGCGAATGAAAGGCTATGTCCAGTGCCTCATTCATGGCCTGCTGGCCTGGAGATATCTCGCCTGGTTCGCGAGGAGAATCAGCAGCAGCCCCAATAGCGGTACCACCAGGGCTATATTGTGGCGAAGGAACCCCGGTCCCTTTCTTTGCAAGCTGCAAGATGAAGAAAATAACTTCCTTAAGTAACAAAGCTTCAACTGAAATCAAGTTGCAAAGAAAATAAGGAAAGAAAACTTACATCTTCAGGAGCCACGTACTCTTGCCACTCCTCATCTCCAGAACCACCAGCCCCCTTAGTGGTGCCACGATCAATCATTTCCTTCACCCGCCTGGTGATAGGAACCGAATTATCAGTGGCATATATGAGCATTTCCAGCTCTCTGATGTAAGCCCGCACTTCATTGGGGTTATCTCCGTATTGAAGGTCTTTGGAAGCTAGAAGATATCCTATCCCAGGAAGTTGTAGGCCCTCACACAAATCCAGCCAGGCGGTTTCAGTATCACAGTATAAGCTCTACCATAGCTGAACAGCCTCTGGTCTTAGATATAAAGGCTGTGAGGAAGGTCCTACAATTTTTGATTTTAATTTCTTCCCAACTCCTGCAACTACAGATAGAGAATAAGAAAGTGAGACTTATTACTTTATAAAGTAGCAGTGATTGAAGTTATTACAATCAAATAACTCACCAGGAGCTGATGGAGTGGGTCTTTTAACTCTGGCCGGAGGATTATATCGGGCACGAAACCGCTTTGCTGCCGGTTGTGCCTCATCATCCCCATCATGATAATCTGAGGAATCAGTTCTAGAGGAGGAGTCTGTTGAACCTATTTCAGGAGGAGAAGCATCACCTTCATGATGAAGAGTTTCTTTCTCTACAGTCCTCTTCCTCTTTCCCACTTGATATACAGGATGATTCAATATCCCTTTGGGATATGATGCTATCCAGTGTTCGGCATAAAATGTAGTCAGATAATGTGCCGCTTTTTCAACTGGTAGATCAAATACTGCCCCAGTCTTCTCTCTTGATGTCAGCAGCCATAGTTGTCAAGCAACCATCGGATGTTGCTCTAACCTGACATGTACTGGAGGGGATACAACAATCTGTTGCAAACATTTGAATTGGCGTGCAAATCTATATGGAGCATAGGCCTCGCATATGATTTCTCCATCAATCCTGGCTACTAACACGCCATCCCTGCAAGCTAGCATGTATGCCCTCAAATCCAAAGGGGCTTTCCCATCATCAACAAACCGCCCAGATGGCAGACTTCCATAAGGAAAGAAGTTGAATTCCTTATACATGCTTAGTCTTACTTTTATGTCATAACCATTGACATCTAATGGAGCAATTCCAGAGAATGCTTGCACTGACGGTCTGAAAGAGCTTCCAGGAATTTGTAATCCATTCTGTACATTGTAAGTCCTGAAGTGAGTGGCGATCCATCCCCACAAAACCTGGAATGGTCCCACTATTCTTAAAGGAGATTTACCCTGGAAGACGTGAAGTAAACTCCTGTGGATCTTTGCTAAAATGGGGGTAGCTAACCCAACCATTTTTCCCTCAGCTAACTTGGCCGCAATGACGAAGGTCCCTGGCCTAACGCCTCCCTTCGAATCCCTGACCGGCAAGAGGTAAATACTGAGCCACATTGCCAAGAAACCCGCCAGACGAGTTTTCTTTGGAATTCTTTGATTCACTTCATAGCCCCATTTTTCAAACTCTCCTGCTTCTAGAGTTGGCCAGAATGTGCCAGGAGCTCCTCTCTTCTCAGGTTTTGGACAAGTGGTAGGACGTCTGGGCCGGGTATCCTTGGATTTCTTTTTCTTGGATCCTTTTTCCTTTGGCTCCATCCCTTTCTTCTCAGTAAGAAACACCTTCATCCATTCTTCCGGATGGATATCTTTTCTGAAATGAGTTAATGAGGTCTCTGAACTCTTGAGCTTGTGAAAGATTTTGAATAATTCTCGAGCCAAAGCAGGAGTCTTCTCTGGATCATTCCAAGTCACCTTGGGAGGAATGAATTCATCATACATATCACCCAAGATTGGAGCTCCTTAAATATTGTGGACATCCCACAAACTGATACCTACTTCTCCATGAGTCAAGTGGAAAGAATTAGTCGCTGGACTCCAGTGACTGAGTATCTCTGGCACGAAGATATCATGTCTGTAAATATATGTCTGCCCAACCCAAACAGCTTCATATATTGCAGCTCTCTTCAGATCCTCAATAAACTCTGCGCAAGTCTGTCGCACCCAGTATGCCCACATCCAAGTTGGCTTCACACCTCCCCCAGGGCGGAAATCCCAACTTTTCTTCCAGCCTTTGGACTGATCCATCTGAGCATCTCGGAAGATTGAAGGATGACAATGTGGTTGAAGCTCATGTGTATGTTTTTTCAGATCTGGTGTGCAAGGGCTATGATGCATCACATAAGCCTTCTCTACTATTCCAGCAGTTTGAAATACTCCTCCGCCTGAGATATTTGCTGAAGCAAAATTGGTATAATTCTGAAACCAAGAAAATGGAAGATAATTCTTTACTTCTGGAATAATGACTTCTTGCAGATGACCATGACCATACAAAGGTAGATAAGTGCAGTGAGGAAAGTCATGATGATATTTCTTCAGATACTTAGCCAAATCTAGAAGAGTGCTGTTTTTGACAGTATAGTAATCAGGGCCAATGATATTCATCATATCATCTATCCGCTTGCTAGCCAGTTCATCAAGTAATCCAGGTCTAAGAGCCATTGAATCTGCACAGGAGTTGAATAAATTAAACTCTTAAATGGGTTTTATTTTTCATAAAATTTGTGAAAGAATTTGAAAAAATGGCTAAGGCATTAAGGCGCGCAAGTATGGAGATGTCGCGCAAGTGGTACATATGTTGCGCAAGTATTTGTCGCGCAAGTGTGTGTCGCGCAAGCCTTATTACCTTGAGAGTAGCGCGGCAGCGAGGAAACAGCGAAAATAGGAGACTTGTGCGGCGACAAAGACTTGCGCGACGAGAGCTCGAGAAATTTCGGGGTCAGATGCCATCTACGGCCGGAAGTGGCATATTTATAGGCCAGAGGGCCTATCTGCGCGCCGCACCCAGAGCGCTCAATGCCTGCGCGACGAAGACTTGCGCGCCGACTTCTGTGCACTAGAGACTTGCGCGCCGCCCTTTTCCTTTAGAGGGATTCGATTTCCTCAGAGTCACATCCTCATTTTCCTCCGGATCCAACTCTGAGGGGGGACTTTTGTTGACGCTCCTTTCGTCACAGAATCTAAAGATCGGAAAAGGGAATATCTGAGCTCAAAGTGATTAATCCTTTGAAGAAACATCAAAAATCGACAAAGGGATGGAAAAGGAGAACATTGCCCATAGGTCGCGCAAGTTCCCTCTTGGTCGCGCAAGTACACTTGCGCGCCGCCTCAACACTTGCGAGACCACTCATGGTCGTGCAAGGGACTTGCGCGACATATCTGGTAACCGCCCAGTAACCGCCCGGGGTCTTCTTTTGCCTATAAATAGACCCTGTGGGCCCCCCATTCGAGAGGATCTCTTTCCAGAAACTCGGATCAAAGCTCCCGACGCCCAAGTCTCTTCTCAAAGCTTCCGGAACACTTCTAAGGTAATTTCTTACCTAGAACGGAAGATCTAAAGAGAAGAAGGAAGGCCCAAGTGTTGAAACTTATCAAACACTTGCGCGCCAACTTAATTCCTTCAATATAACTTGCGCGTCCCTTCTCTGGAAGAACTTCAAGAGGATTATAAAGGGTTTAATAAAGAATCGCTCAAGTATTTTAACTCTGGTTGAAAATCGCGCAAGTATCCCTCATGTCGCGCAAGTATACTTGCACGACCAAAACTTGCGCGCCGCCGCAGGACTTGCGCGACTTTTAATACTTGCGCGCCCCTATCTTTTTGGGTGCCCACCTTGCCCATTTTTACCCCTCTTAAGCCATTTCACCCTTCCTATTCAAGATTCAGTCTTCAAGATACTCTTCAAAGCCATTTATGGCATGATTTCTTGGTTTGACATCCTTATCTGAAAGGAATTCTGTGAAATATCTCTCAAAACCTAGTGATTTAAACATCTTTATGTCACCAAAGATTTAGAGTTCATTCATTCAACCTCATCCTTTAAAATGAGAGAATCCTAACCTGGGTCTCCTTTTCAGGAATAAATCCCCAATTATAAAAACCTAACTTGGTCATCTTTCTTAAGAATAAGCCCCAATCAAGTCCTTTAATTTTGGGCATCCTCCTCAGGAGTAAGCCCCAAACCTTAATCCCTAACCTGGGTCTCCTTTTCAGGAATAAGACTCAGTCATAACCTTGAGCTTCCTTTTCAGGAGTAAGCCCCAAGTCCCTTAACCTAGGATTCCTTCTCAGGAATAAGTCCTAGTCATAAATCTTGGGCATCCTTCTTAGGAGTAAGCCCCAAGTATCTTAAAATTTCTCTTAACCAGTCATAAATTACCTTTGATTTGGGTTTCCTCTTTAGGAATAAAACCCAATCATAAGTCCCCTCCTAACTTGGGCATCCTCCTTAGGAGTAAGCCCCAAGATTAGAGTATTCAAATCTCCATGAAGCACATATAACTTTGTGGACCCTGTTCTTGGATTTTCTCCCTAAAAGTAAATCCTAAACTTTCGTCTATCTGGGCAGTCATCTATACATAAGCCCCAAAACAAATTCTTATGATTTCATCTTTTATGGCACAATTGTCTGAATTTTACCAATACCTCTTGTTTCTCACACCGAGCATGACTCACGTGAGCTTAGAGTGTAAAAGTAATTATGACATTCATCCTTGAGCCATCAATCATAAAACATCATATCCCATCCCTCGAACTACGTGGGTTCTGATTCCTTTTTCAAAACAAAGGATACGTAGGTAGCCCATTTATGGGTTCGATCCCAACATTGAAATAATCTATGTCCTTCTATATGACGATAAACTTCAAGTGCCCCACTGAGTGGCTTTAAAACCAGCCTGGTCATCAAAATGACCAAGAGACTTTTATATAAATGTTTTGAAGGATACCATTGACCAAGAATCTCTAAACAAATATAGATGATTCTATATTGATGAAGAACCTCGAATACATATAAAATATTCTCTAAATTTCTTGCATATTTAATCATTGATTGTTAAAACTAAAGGAAAGCTCATTTTATACTTGGTAATGTAATAAGGATTCACGAACTTAACTTAAATCTATAAAGAGAGTCCCGGAGTAGACAATAATTCCCCTCAAAAAGGTGTGATGAGTCCGACCTCCCATCCTCTCGACCAATGCAAATTCCTAAGCCTCATTAGCCCACAAGCTAATGAACGCCTGCCTTTGGAAAGTAGGTCCAAACGGATGTGGAATCATTGGATGTTTCCGGTTCTACGAACAAACCCGTTAGAAACCGATCGGAACGTTTGAATCTCCCGTTCAGGAGGTCATCCCCGGATTCCGCGCGAAACAACCATTTAAAGGTATTTCTCTATCAACATTTGTTTTTATTTTCATATATCTCTCCCTCCTCATTTAATAAGTGATGTGTGTTCTATGAAAATAATCTAGAGATAATGTTTTAGTATCCCTGTAATCTATGGAAGAGAAGTTTGGATCAAACATATCAGGAATAATTCCCAATATATTTTCAAAAACTATAGAATCATTTATCTTTTCACAAAGAAATTTGATACATCTAACAATTTCATTTACCCTGGTAAATAAGTCCCTAATTGATTAATAATAACCCATTTTCAAATCTATATTCTTTAATCTCCATATTTGTAAAATTTCCTTCTTTAATTTTGTATTACCTTCACATATGTTTTTCAATTTATCCTTTATGCCTTTGGTAGTGTAAAACCATTCACACATAAGAATTCACTTCAGAAATTAATGACTATGAAGCCTTATTGGCCCTTCCATCATTATCCACATTCTTCTTATCAATAGATATAAGAGGAACATTATAATTAATAAGAGGAAACTAATCTATTGGATATTTAAGAAAATAATATCAAATATTTTTAATATATGGAAACATTTTATCTTTCCCGATATAATAAATCTTTCCATTGAGAATTGAAATATCTTTATTGTTCACACAATTCCAATTATCAATAAATAATGAATAAAAAAGGGAATCTACGCCTCTGATACCTCATGAAAGTTCCCAATAAGGATAATTTTATAACATAGAGGGGATTAGGTGAATTAGTGATACTATTTATTATATGTTTCATTGAAACAACCTTCTCCTCATATTAAATATTTCAATCCATGATGGAAACAATTCAAACACACATCCATAGGAACAAAATAATTTATAAGGTTCACTATTCAATAAGAATATAGATGTCCTTAGTATGGTTTGGAAATGATTCAATACCATACAATCTACTAGAAAACAATACTTTGTGTGGAATACAACAAGTAATATATATTGTTTCATTTGTGTATCACTTTGAGGACAATCCAATAGTACTGGTGCACCCTCTTAGAAGAAATAATGTAATTGTTCCGCCTCCAAGGTGGTGCATTTTTGGGTGGTGCGGAAATGGAATGAGGATCATCTCCCATCCATTTTTCTATAGCTATGGGTTCTCATCGAATTTACCATTCCTTTGTTTATACCAGTTCGATGTCATTATCCTTTAAAGAAGGTTGAATTAACCCCATGGGAACTGTCGGTCCCAGTGGGTGATTGTGCGGAGGTCAAACAATCATGAAATCGGACCTTCTCAGATATAAATTCCTTGTATGGTATCCAATGAGTTTATTCGTGACCAACGGCCCTGGTATCCATGATTTATGGAGATTTTTTCTAAAGGCAGGTGCTTGTTGGCTCACAATTTGACCAACGACACTTATGGACTCCATTGGTCAAGAGGATGGGAGGTCAGGCTCACCATACCCTTCCGGTGGAGGGTTGTTGCTTGTTCTGAGACTCTCTTATAGATTTGAGTGAAGTTCATACATTCTTGAATCCTTGGTCCATTCCTTAAGAGTGTTTCCATGGGCTACCCTTATTTCGCAAGATCTTTGTGAGCATGAATTTGTTTGATGCCATAGAGGTGATGCTGAACTGAGCTATATAATAAGACGCTCTAGATTGTATCATAATTCCTTGGGGAAGGAAGGTGACTTTATGCTGGGATAAAACCCATAATATGGGTTTCCTACGCATCCTCAAGAGAGGAATAAGAACCCAAATAGTTTGGATTGTATAGCGATTATTCAAAGAAGCTGACCATCTAAGGGGACATGTATGGGTGGACCCTTTATGGATGTGCACCCTATTGAGCTTAGTCCATCTAGTAGGTGTCCAACATATCATGATTTAATCAAGAATTAGAGTTCTCATATTTCAGATGTTGTGGGGCTTACACATGGATGATTCCCATTTGATGAGGCATGGTTGGGTGGACCCTATAGGGATGGGCACCCATTTGAGATTGGGCCTTCTGGTAGGCTTCCTACATATACTAATTCGGTCCAGAATCAGAGTTTTCAAATTTCAAAAGTGTGCAGACGTTGTAACCCTTACAACCCTCTAAGACCATGTGAGTCATGCTCAGTGTGAGAAACAAGAGTATTTGAAAGATTCAATAATGAACATGCCTCCTCCCCCTGTCGGTGGAGGAGGGAGAGCCCATGGTAGAAGAGGCGGGGGAACATGAGGGAGAGAGCGCAGAGCGATGAAAATTTCCATGTGAAATAGAATTAAAGTTCATGCGGGCTGACCTCATGAAGATTGGGGACTTACCTCAGTGGGAGGGCCCTAGATCATGTTTTGGTAAGGGGAGGAGTTTAGTCTTTTCCAATAGGGGAAGAAAAAATAACCCCTTCGGTTGATCATTGTCCCTCATTAAATGTAAAAGAAAGTGATTACCCATAATCCTGAGAACAAGGAGCGTCACTTTATTGTCCCAAGGTTGGACTCTGGGTTACTATGGGAATGTAGCCTCACAGAAATTCCTAAAACCCACACCTTTGTGCGGATGGACTTCTTGACTCTACATACCATTGGTATTTTCACTCGATGGGGCACACTAATGCACCTGATGCCCAAATCAAATGAGTCGAGAGGCTTTGGAAAAGGCTTTGGACTAGTCTCAGAGGACTAGTTTGTAGATGGATCAGGGATGAATTGATGGTAATGGAGGTGTAAGGTTGGAATCGGAAGGAACAATACCAGAAAACACCCTATTCCGCGTATTAATTTCTCATGCAGGATGGGGAAGGCTCTGCATACCCAAGCGGTATGCGGGATGATGGTCCATCTGTGTACCAGTGTGGTATGTGGGCATGGGTATAGTGCACTATGTACCAAATTAGTTTGTGTCTCACCATGCCACTTTAGGTTATATATATATATTGACTGGGAACATCGAGCTGGGTTTAGTCTGCGTAGTGGTACGCTCCACGGAGCACCATATTGGAGGAGGGTCAGGGAGATTACCATTCCTGGTAAATTCATATTAGATAAGTATTTGGTTCAATATCCTCCCGTTAGGTTCATAGGATTGTTATTATTATTCAATTCCTCCATTTTATTGTTCAGAGATAGCTATACCTATGGAGGTAGTGGTTCGCAGTTTGGGCTTCACTGATGAAACAAGACCGAAGCCAGAGTGTAACCATTAAGTCTCCCTCAAGATTTATTCATCTTTCCTTCCCTCTATAAATCTTTTTCTCCGTACTTCTACTGTTATACTTTTATAGAGAATTCAAGTGATTATATCTATTGGGCACAAAACACCATTTAGGGAGGCCCATTGATACAATATTCTGTCCATTGGAAGAGTCGGTCAACCAGGGTTTGTGGAGGCTTCGGTTACTAATAATGGTTCACAGAAACCTTCCAGTTTGCTCCATCCACAAACTGAGGGGTTTGCAGTATGGTACATGGAATGGAATTATGCTTACAACTCCTTCGGTTGATGTAGTTCGTGGTTTACCTTAGTCGTTTTCCATCACTTCATGGACAAGTGGTTTTTAAAATATCTCGCATACCTAGAAGTTCGTGATCCATCTTCTCCACATACCTTTCCATGTGATGCTAAGTAGACTACTTAAACACCATGAAAACTTGAATTCCTTCAAGTTCTTTCAATGAAATAAAACTACATTTGAGTCTCTTCACCTTGAAAGACTTTTAGAAGCACTATCTTCTTTCAGTAAAGTGATTGTGGGGGACATTCTTCTCTTAGAGGAATTTTTAAGACCCTAAAAATTCCCCCCACTATAATGTTGTTCATTTGGAACAAAAAATGGACTATTCAGATGTAGAAGTAGTCCTAAATAGAAATGGTTCACGGTAGAACAGGTAGACACGGTAGGAGGGGACCACACCTATATACAGGGGACCATTTGATTTGTCTTTTACCATTTCTAGCAGTGAAAAGTGCTCCCAATTTTTTCTGCCTCCTTCACTCTCACGTACCGTGCTCCTTGTTAAAACCCCATTCGCTAACTGCTCCGTATGTTCTGAAAACCTATTTCCTTTCCATTTCTCTATCTGTGTACCACATTTTGAATTCAATGAGTGGGACTATAGAATTTTAAAACATAAAATCCAGAGTCCACGAGGAAGAAAACTACGGGTCTTACTTGTTTTCATAACAAACATGGATCGCTGAACAGAACATTTAAAACTATTAAAACTGACTAAAATTTTAATCCACAAATTCTTAATGCAAACATAACCAAGGCCGTAGTCATCGATTTCATCATTCTGCATACTTTTTTGTTCTCTATCCAATAGTTTAGGGGCCTGAACCTCACAGTTATTTCGTGTACCATGGTTATATGAGGTTAACTACATCCATGTATTATAACTGTAGGTGAATTAGCTTCTACGTGTCATGATATACACCGAATGCACACTCTGCGTACCGTTTCTAGGAACATTATGCGAAGCCTTTTGTGAACAGGTTTTAAGTCCTTTACCTATTTTTTCATTACCTTTATCTAATAATTTTATATCAAACTAACTTCTTGTCGACTTCTGGATCTTCTTACACTAGCTACAATGGATGATTCGTAGATTTATGATAACGTCGCTTCTTCTTCTATGGATACTATTACTGCTCCACTTTCTACTACTGATGAAATATCGAAGGATATGGCAACTTTGGTTGATGAAAAGACTCTGGTCATTTCATTTCACTAATCCCTCATGAATCCACTCACAGTGGATCAACGAGAGGACCCGATCTTTGACATGCTTCATTCTTATGGGTTTGGAATTTTGACTTACTTAGCAATCCAAGCCCCAAATAGATTGATCATCCAACTTCTTGGATAATTAATACTTCTATTATGAAGGCCCTGATTTCTTCTAAGGGAATTTATCTTCATAGAGATACTACCTCTATGACTTTACTACACTACGCACCTCGAACCTTAGAGGGGTGTATATGAAGCCTGATCAAACAACCCACTGTTACCAAAGCATTGTGAGGAAGGCTACAAAAAATGAGAAGCATGGTTGGTCATCTTGATGGGACCTTTACGCTAGAGTCTCGTTTGGATTGGAATGGGGGTGGTCCTTTTGGGTTCGCCAAAGTTTTGAAGAATTCTAATCCAAGATGTAGATTTGTGGGATGGTATGAGGTCACCTGGGTTTCATAGACATACACCCATCGTCCTACTGCCCTTATTTCACAAATTTTAAGAAGGTGGAGTCCAAATACCAAAACATTCCATTTGACCCATAAGGTGGTTGGAATCAACCATTGGGACATACAGCTGATTTTAAGAGTCCCTATCATTGGGAACATGTATGATAAATTTCTACCTCCCTCCACTATTTGGGATGATGTGGAAAGAACCCCCCCATTGTCTTGGGAACTCATCATCCATGAGAGGATTCGTTTGATGGAAAGTGATCCCTATCTGAAGTAGGATGTTCTGTTTGATGAATAGTTTGGTGCTTTTTCTATGAATACCAATCTTGAGCTTGATCCGCAGAGACCCAGGGAATGTCCCACCAAAGCCACCCGAATGTGAGTGGGTACTTACTGGCTCACCTTAGAAGAGGGGGATTTTCAGAAATGGGAATGGGGGATCATCCCTAACGTCTATTGGTTATTTGGACTAGTAAATTTCTTGGCCATGTTCCCGAGAATATGGATTTTACCAATATGAGAATATGGTGGTGTAAGAGCCTCAACCATTATCAGGGCCACTCTTTTTGATGCCGAATAATGCATCAACTTTTCTATCCCTGTGATATCCAAGATATACCACCTGATTGGCCAAATCAATTAAGGGGGGGGGGGGGTCATCCTAAAAGATGTTTAGTTCTTTTTAAATTATTTGGGGATGGATGGAATCCCATATAGGGGGTTATTCCTTCAAAAATTACTTACCAATCCCACATTTGACCCTTCGATCATATCTTCATAGCACCATCGTGGTCCTGCCTGTGGCTTGGGCCTCACAAGATAAGTGAGAGGAGCAGACTGAAAGAAATTACCACGACTTAATGGATTGCCTCAATGTTTATGAACATTTCTCTTACCAACCTTATGATTCCCCCACTGTTACCATTATGAAAAATTCATATTAAGACTTAATCAATCGAGGGTACTTATTTTCTTTGCAAGTAGGCCTTCTGATCGCTCGTATTCGAGGGGAACGTATCTATGAAGGCTATACACCCTACAGGTTTAGCCGACAATTCAATTGCATTAAAAAAGTTATTCCCTCCTAATCTTAATATTTCTCTACATGTAAAAAATCTTATTATAGCTTGACAATTATGGATAATGTTCACCCGGGATGACACCCATAGGTAGGCCAGACTTCCGGATTATATGGATTTTGTACCCTTCTTTACCAATAATTATGTTGAGGCCTGGGTTAAGTCATATCCTGATATCCAATTGGCTGAGTTAGTGTTCATTGTGGAAAATTCCATGGAATCCAAAGATAAGGGGGAAAATAAAAAGGAATTTTATGAACACCCTCAATATGGAAAGGTTCTTCGAAGGTATCTTTGCTCCCTCCCCAAGAAAGTTGTGAAAGATGGGGTTATGACCTCATGGGTAGCTGAAACAACTACTGGAGCTGTTACCGGAAGTCCATCATTCATTCTTTATGAGGCCAATTATCTAATGTCCTAGAGGCAATTTGAACTTTTAAAAGGTCATCCATCTTCCCATGGTCGATCCTCTTACGATTTATGGCAACTTTTCTAGACTAGGGATGTTTCCCATACTGATATTGGTTTCGTGTTGATACCAAATGATGTTTCTTTTGATGAGGATCCAGATGATGTGGTCTACTACCTTAAGGACCATGAGACCATTATTCAATCCCAAAGTGGTCGCCACAAGCACTCGCATCGGGTACTTTCTATGCTATGACCAGAAACCATCAATGAGGATTATGAGGTTGTTGGATTACCTATTGTTGTCACTGCGAAGAAGGTTTCCTCTTCACCACCATCATCTCATAAAAATCCATTTCTCAAGGTCCGGAGCATGCATGGACTACCAGGGAATGTTTGAGATTATCTAATCCTAGCCTGCTTTCTTATATTATCCCTCTAGTGTTGGCCATCCCAATTACAACTACCTTTCTAGAAGCCTGTAAAGGTTGATATTAACTAAGTAAAATCACTATAGGTGAGGATATATAAAAAACTCTTTAGAGGGTGAACATTGATATTCTAGGTTATGGGGGATCCATCACTCCTACCAGTATTTCAGCAGATGAATAACCTAACAATGTGGCTCCTTACGTGACTAAAATGGATAAGTACCTTCATGCTCCTTCAGACATACATTATTGGTCAGACCGCATGGCATTGATGGAAGTATTTCCACAGCTAACCGGAGAGGTCTTATCTTTAGCATTTGGCCTTAAACTAATTTATTTCAAATATTATGAAATCTTCCCCATTTCCTTCTAATTTTTTATTGTCCTGACGGGTCTCAGGAGATGATATTTTCCTCAACTTATTCTCTAGGAGGTACTATAACTAGGGAGTATTCCCCCTCAATGGTAGGGGTACTGTTTAAGGATATCTCAAATCCCAAGAGCATATAGAGGTAGTGATTATATAAATTTATAATGTGATTCCTCCTCCAGATCCTCTTCGTGGTCTTATTCTGGTGTCATCTCCCCATCATTCAATGAAATTTAAGCAAAACTCCTAGCTATTGAAGCGTATTCAAAGGGGGATCATAAGTAAGTTCCCAATCACCTGGTGACTGAACCAAATGTAATTAACTCTTTTAATTACCATTACGTATATTTACTTTGATGTATGGCCTATTGGTGACCAGAATACAACCACTCATGAATTTTTAGATTATGAAACTTTTGATGTAGAGGAAGGGTCCCCATCAATCATGGTTGATCGAAACTGGGAAGTAGTTACTTTTAAAGAGAAAGAGGGTGTTTATATCCCCTTAGTTGTGCCTACTCCCACTTGAAAAATTTCCACCAAACAATGGGAGGTCATCTAGAAGTTGAGAGTTTGTTTGGTCATGTCGAGCCAACTCTCATGGAGAGGGACATGGTGGTCTTTGTGGCGGGGGCTGAGTCTAGTGATGATCACTAGGTTTTGATGGGTCTTGGAGGGGTTTCAAATATCATTGAGCCAATAAATATCAACCAAAAAGATTTTTCCCCTACAGAGGGAGTTTCTTCAAAAGCCGATACTCTACCTACTCATGGTGTCATTGGGGAAGTCATCATTGGGGTGGATGATGTTTATCCTCTAAAGATCTAGATCAGGATATGGTTCGATTTTTTCTAGTTCTGAGAGGGGTTATATTTTCTACCTCCAGTATTCTGAGACCAATATCATTATCTAGAATGACTATCCCCACAAGTCTTATACTAATCAGCAACCTTTTATGGACCATGTTGAGAACTACTGTTCTGGTCGATCATGGTTTCGGGTACTCAGTACTCTCTCATATCCATGGAGTGTGGTTGATGATTGAAGATATAGCACTACATGTTTTGGACAATGATACTGCTTTAGGGGTGGGAGGTATTGTCATATCCTCTATATCATTTGAATCACAACCACAATCTTTGGCAATGACAGATGTCACTACCTTTCCATCTATTATAATTGACAGAGACGAGGCTGTCACAGGGTCAAGTCGTGCTATAGTTACCAAACCAAGTCCCTCCCTGGTGACATTCATTCCAAACTACATTTCATCATCAAGGAATTATTCTGTGACTGACTGAGAGAGCCTAGATGAATTTTGTTCTACTCAAAAAAAAGCGTGGAGAAACATTTTGGGATTAATCTCTCAGACTCCATTGGAAGTGATGCAAGTAAAATTTCCAAAGATACATGCCAATTTGTAGTTCTATGTTTTGGTGGATATAACGATCATGGAATTTGGGATATATTATGGTAATTGGTTTCTTCTAGGGAAGGAACAAGTGTACTTGAATCTCAAATCTCTGTGGAAGAGTAGATGGATTATCTGGATCCTACATGAAAAATCCACATTGAGGTAGCTACCACTCATGTTGGGATGTTTGCGAAGCTACAAAATTAACTCATGATGAAAAAGTATTTGATATAGAAACCTCACTAGGAAGTGGAGCAAAAAATTGAGAAGATGGAGCAGATCAAACAGAAGTGGGCTCAGGTTGTAGCTACCATTGAGGAAGGGCGATGGAAAATGCAGGAGGTAGAGAGAACTGGCCTCCAAGCCGTGACGTAAGCGGAGGCACTGTGAGCGATTTAAGAAGATGGTACTATGAATATATTGAAGCTTCACCAAACCATTGAGGAATCACACCAATTATTGAAGCAGCTCTGCGACTCTACCGAATTTCTCCTGTAAAGGTTCTGTCTTGTCCACAAGGAGATAATCCAGGTTGTGTATGACCGTAATATATTTTTATGGAATATGATGAAACTAATTTTCCGCTAAATTCTATCTCTTTTCTTTTTCCTATAACATCATTTCAATCATGTATTAATTTTGAACCGTGACTTTAATCTAGTAAACTAAAATAATCAAATCGAGCACTATTTTTGCCTGAGATAAGGGACTTAGTGAGCATAGTTCGACTATTTCTGAGGTTTTATAGAATACTTTACAAACATTTATGTCTTTTTGATTATTATTACCTAAATTTTTTCCTAATCCTGTATGGTATGATATTAGTTGGTACAACTTGGCTTTTTATTAGGCCACCTCTTTGAGAGTTTTCAACCTAACAAGCTTTACGCCTTTTCTGATGGATCAATGTTTTTTTAATGAACTAATACTCATCTATTTCACGGAGGTTAATTCTACGGATTTTCCCTCTATAGAGTATGAAATCTTTCCCTTTCTATGGAAGTCCATAGTCCCTCCAATAAAACTTATTACAGATGTTTTAGGTCGAACAACTTTGAACAAACTTAACATGGTAGGGCCCTGACTCGGGGCCATTATCCAGGAATGTTCTAGTACCATTTAGACAATGATTAGGGATTTTTCATGACCATTAACTTTAGGACACTAGATATACAAGACGATCAAGAGTCTGTTTTGTTGTACAGAGGTCAGAAAAGACTCCCCTATAGACTAATTTACCTATTATTGATGGTCAATTTCATGGGAAACATTTGAAAAGCCACTGGGGCACGATGTGCATAGTCAATCAAAGGTGTCCCCATGACACTGGACTTCCATTTCCATTGACCAGGTGGGAATCTCATCATTTTGGATTTATTTTGATGTTGGGAGCCACAATCTGTGGCTAGCCCGAGTAGTGTTTTTGTGAATATTAGGAACATTCATATTGGCCTTGTGCGGAAAATTGTACCTACACATTTCTAACTTGCAAGATGGATATCTATTGAATGGTCTATTCAATTACAAGTCCCCCCCCCCTTTATTTGTTAGGGGAACTTGAAAAGAAGGAGATACACAAGCCTTCATCTAGGAGTCTTCAAAATCTGGGGGTGTGAAAAGACGTGAATGTCATTTGAGCCTGCGAAGGATGGAAAGGACTCTCCAAGGGACAAATTTTCCTTTAATGGATGGCCATTTTCATGGGTCACATATGCATAGACACTAGGGAATGATGTGAATAGTCAATCAATGGTGTCCCTAAGACACTGGACTTCCATATCATATGGCCTTTGAGGAATATGGAGATTTGGAACATTCTGAATACGGTTTATGACCTTCGACTTGGGGTTCCCTTGATCACAAAAGGAGAATTTTTAGCTGACCTTTTTTGGGAAAACTCAGAAACAGGTGAGGGTACACTTCCATTGCATGTGGATAAACCTCACACATACGAATGAGATATCATTTGGAAACCTCAAAAGAAACCATAGATGAACCAAGCCCATATGATCCTATATATCTAGGATGTGTGAAAGGAGTAAAAATGTAAACCATGACTTTGAGGTCCCCTTAATCAAGAGGGATGGAATGAGTCTTGGAATCAATTGGGTTTACTGGGATAGAAGATGACTCTCATGGGGATGCATTTTCTATTTATTGATGGCCATTTTAGTGGGAAACATATGTAGAGCCACCAGGGCATGATATGAATAGTTACTCAATGGTGTCCACAGGACACTAGACCTCCATCCCAGACGGCCTTAGAGGGTTATTTGAATTCAAAATCACTCAAATCATGGAGTTTAGAATATGGAAGGAGCATTTCAGAACATATTAGGGACATTTGGGCTGTGATTTACTCATGGAATGATGTCCCTTGCGTAGATTCGACTCATAAGTAGGGTGAGTTATTCTTTATATCTTTGTGATACCTGGTCGTTTAACATCACATATCTAGGACATGGTGTTCCTCTTGGGGGAGGGAACCATGACATGCCATTTAGGGTCATACTGCCAGTACCAAATTTCTAGGCAGGTTTTCCATAATGTCATTGTGTACCTCTCACCAAAATCCCTAATATCACATGAGCTATGCTCGATGTTTAAAACTAGGGGCTATGAGGATTCAGTGTCATTGCATAGGAATAGCAAAATAAGTATTAAAGGGAACATTGGGGATTAAACCATTTTTATGAAGTATAACGTCATGCAACATGGATGATTTTGGCCTTTCCATTTAACATCATGTGATGAGGACAATTTTGGACTTTTAGTTTAACGTCGTGCGATGAATATTATTTTGGCCTTGTATTTCAATTTCGTGTGGTGAGGATGATTTTGGAATTTTTTTAATGTCGTTTGGAGCGGACAATTTTGGCCTTTCAGTTTAACGTCATCTAGTGAGGATGATTTTGGCATTGTAGTTTATCTTCATGCGGTGAGGATGATTTCAGCCTTATAGTTTAACGTTGTTCGGTAAGGAAAATTTGGGCCTTACAATTTAACATTGTGTGGTGAGAACGATTCATGCCTTGTTATTTAACATTGTGCGATGAGGAAGATTTTTCTATCATAATGGTTTTCAAAAGATTTAGGTTAATTGCAATCAATTTTCTCCAACATTACTTAGATGCGAATGATGATAGAAGTTGTAAACCATAATCCTAGGGGAGACTTGAATTAGGAGTGATGACATGTGGCTTGAAAGCCATTGGGTGTACTAGGATAAGAGAGGAATCTCCTGGGGAAAAAATTTCCTTTGATTGACTACTAGTTTTGTGGGAAACACATGTAGAGCCACCTAGGCATGATGTTCATAGTCAATCAATGGTTTCAATAGGATGATGGCCTTCCATCTATGACATCTTTGAAGGATTATAAAGATCCATGTTTTACATAGGTATGGAGTGTGAAAAATGGGAAATATGTGACGAGGAATGTGAGAACACCCGGTCTATGATTATCCATGAACTACTGGAGCTTCCACATAGGTATGACTCATATGTATAGAGGGAAGAAGGATCATTTGACCTCTCATGACTGTGAGGCATGTGCGAAATCTCATAATACTGAGGACTGGGCCACACATAACTCTTGAAGAATTTCACAGTTTTATTGTCATGTGATGATACATTTTATGGACTCCTCGTACATGTCTAACATGTGCATGGGGGAAAGGGGAATTTTTTTCTTGTGGCTGGGCCAAAATTTTAAATCTGATCATCACTGTGTATCCTGCAAGGGAAGGAATCATGACACATGTAGTTTTGGATTCTCCCAACAAATGTTTACTTGATGTGTTAGGGACACTTGAGGAAATTTTTGTTTCACATGATACGAGTGCCATGCCTACCATATTCCCCTATATTTTGTTTTCATACAATAATCCCTACCAGTAATCCTAATATAATGTGATTTATACTCAATGTGATAAATAAGGAGTGGTTATGGAGCCTCCTTCGCAAGTGTGATGGGGGGAAATTAAAATTCTTTCCTAGTGGGGTTGGGCCCAAATAGGGGATTGAGGTGTCATTACATATCCTACGAGGGTAGGAATCAAGCCGTACGTAGTTCTGTGTGTACCACGTACTGATTTGGATTGGTCCAAAGGGTTGGGGAACTTTTATTCTACCCATCACGGGTTCCAGGTCTGCCAGTTACCCCATATTATACCTTCATAGGAGAATATTTATCACCAATACTTATCTCATGGGAGTTGTACTTGATGTGAGAAACATAGAGTGATAAGGGTTTCCTCTACGAATGTGGGTAGATAGGGGGGCATGATGGGGGAATTTTTTTCAGATGGGGGATGTGCTAGGATCAAAGATCGAGGCATTTCTATGTATCCTGTGAGTACAGGAATCAATCCATGTGTAGTTTTGTGGGAGATCATGCAGTTTATTATCATTCAATTAAGACATTTTATGCTATGTAGATTAACATCTTTTAGATAGGACATGAGTCATAGTTTAACGCCATGTTTAAGGGATGGGTTCCTTACTATTTAACATCTTGTGGAAAGGAAGATGACTCATAGCTTAAGGACTTAGAGTTTGGACCTCAGTATCAGGGGAATTTTTACTCATAGATTAGGTTCGTAGTGCTCAGACCTTAGCTCCCTGGTGTTTTTACTTTACTCATAGTTTAAGGTCTTTGTGTTTGGACCACAATGTGGAGGGAATTTTTTTACCACTCATAGTTTAGGGTTATAGAGCTTGGACCTTTGAATAGAAAACATCCTTTATAACTCTTAGATTAACATCGTAGAACATGGAAATTTATATTAGAGTAATTCTTTATGACAAATAGTTTAACATCATAGATCTTGAACCGTACTGTTAGATGCATCCATTAATCATAGTTTAATGTTGTAGAGATTAAAATTTTGCATGGAAGACATCCTTTATGACTCACATTTTAACATTGTAGAGCTTGGAACTTTCTATTATATGAATTCTTTATGACTCATAGTATAACATTGTATAGCTTGGACCTAGGCATGGAAGACATCTTTTATGACTCGTAGTTTAACATCCTAGTGCTTGGACCTTGGAATTAGAGTCATACTTTATGACTCAGAGTTTAACATCATAAATCACGGACCATGGCATGGAATACATTCTTTATGACTCGTAGTTTAACGTTGTAGATCTTGTACCTTGCTATTATCGTAATTCATTTCTAATAGTTTAGGGTTTTAGAGCTTGGACATTAGCATTAGTGTAATTCTTTATGACTCATAGTTTAACATCATAGAGCTTAGACCTTGCTATTAGAGGAATTCTCTACTCATAGTTTAACATCATAGATCATGGAATTTGGAAACGAAGACATACTTTATGACTTATAGTTTAACTTCATAGAGCTTGGACCTTTCTATTAGGTTATGGGAAGTATTTTTTCAAGAATATTGCATTTGCAGGAGATATGATGAGATGCCCGTCCTTTGATATCAGGGCTAATGATCCATTGGAATAGACCATGTGTATGACGTATGGTTCTTCCCTTTTTTTCAAGCATTGGTGGATTCTTCCTTGGTATCATCGGGGTTATGAGGACAAACACCATTTCTCCTTTGATGAAATATTGAAGGCAAACCTTTTTGTTGAAGGATCGTGCAAACCAGTTTTGGTAGATTTCCAAATGGTGCAGTGTACAACCTTTTTTCATCTAACTGCTCCAACTTTTCAAACTGTATATAGGATTTCTCATATGTGGAAAATTGATAAAAAATTTCCACACGGTGTGATGGAACTTGGATTTTGATAGGCAACACCACCTCTGCCCTATATACTAGTGAGTATGTGGTTTTCTGGGTGGCGGTAAGGGTCGCTGTCTAGTAAGCCCACAAAGTATGAAGGAGCTTATCAAGCCATAATTTATTATCCTTATCGGCTATATTTTAATGTATGTTAGACATAGTCTTATTTAAATCCTATATATTTCGATTGTCCTCCACGTGGTCAAGGGAAAATTGGTTGGCCTTGATTCCATATTCCTAGTATATCTTGTTTAGATCAGCAGAGTAGAAGTTGGTGTCGTTGTCCATTAGTATTTTATGAGGGATACCAAATCTGGTTATGATGCTAGCCTTCACAATGCTGATGATTTTTTTCACCTCAACTTCCTTAAGGGGTATGGATTCAGACTATTTAGTAAAGAATTTGGTCGTTGTGAGTATAAACACGAATTGTATGACTGTAGTGGGAGGATATGGTCCCACAACATCCATTGCTAGGTGAAGAATAGCCGAGGGTATTTAGCCACATGAAGAAACTCTGGGAGGCAGTGTATGAAATTAGCACGAACTTGGAAGTAATGACAAATTTATGTGAATATGGAGCAATCTTGTATCATGGTGGGAAAGTAATACCCAAGCCTCTAGATTTGGTGAGAGATCTTGTTTGCTGACTGGTGTGCTCCACATGCTTCAGGGTGCACATTGTTCACGACGGAAACATCCAATTATCCAACAATGCCCCTGAGAAGGACTCTATCGAGGCCTTATTTATATATAACTTTCTTTTGGTTTACCCCATTGTATAGGGTAAAATTGACTACCCATCTTCAGACCTGCTCACTTTCAGCCCTAACTGGTGGGAGTTCCCCGTTCCGAAGGTAATTTATAATGTGTGTCATCCAACTGGTGGTATGACCATAAGGATCAGAAATGGGAATAATTTCCTAAAATTACTCTATATTTATTCGGATGAATGACAAGACCATCATATGGTGAGAAATGCTAATGGCTATCTCATCTTAGTCGTGATTGTCCAAGGTTTTGGCTGCATTTTCTAAAGCATCCACATGAGCATTATATGATCAGGGGACATGAGTCAACGTTGGTTTTGATGGGAATTCTGCCATCAGTGCTCGAACATGGTTCATCAAGGGAACCAATACTTCATTCTTGATAGAAGTTTCACCATTGACCTATTTGATTTCTAGCTCAGAATCACCCTTTATTGTTAGGTGTTTGGATTGCACATGTAGTTCCAATTCCAGGCCTGATATTCCGCTTCATTTTTTATACATCCTCCAGAAAGTAGGAAAGAGTAAGGCAAGGTTGATTTTTCTTTATATATGAGTACGACTCAGAGCCCCACTTTATTGAGTTTGGGATCCTCCCTCATTTTCTCTATTGAGCTTTTGGATGCACCATCGAAGTACATTTACTACATTTGGGGGTTCTCTTAGATTGAAAACACTTCTTCATATAGATGTTCGACATCCAACAGTGTTGTTTCTTCCAATGGGTTCTAATCTAAGAAGTCTACTAACACTTTTCAATTAATTTAAATTTGGAGAAAGAACCATATGTCAAACTATTTTAGTATAACCACCCATCATGATAGGTACCCATTTAACATGGGATGGTTGAAGATATACTTGAGTGGGTTATAGCAGGAGACCTGGTGGATCTCATTGTGCTTCAGGTAATTTCTGAGATTCTGAACTGTGAATATTAGGGCTAGCCAGTTCTTTTCAATCTTCTAATACTTGGTTTCATCATCAATCATTGTCCGTCTGAGGTAGTAGAGGTTTTTCTCGCTGTCGGCATCATTTTTCTACATGAGGAACGTGCTTAATGATTTTTCAAGGGTAGTTATTTATAAAATTATTGGTCTCCCCTTAACTGGATGTAACGCACTGACCCCAGTAACCCATAGTCGGTGCATTCTTACATAACATTGGCATGATCACAAAAGATCAAGTCTCAAAAGACCGGTTAGTTTAGTAGTTTTGGAAACACTAGATATATTCATAAGTCTTACATTACATCATAATGTAAAAAAACTACAACAAAATATTGTCTTCATATCTCCTCATACTATCTCTGTAGGTCATTCATAAATTACTTCTTTACAACCTGGGAAAAATAAAACATTGAAATGGGTGACCTCAGATGCTCAGTAAGGATAAAAATATAGCGAAAACTTTCATAAATAATCATAAAACATTTAAGGCAATGTATAACTAAAACAAAAGCCTTTTAAACTTGAACTCAACACAATATAGCAAAGAGAAAATGAAATAATTCCATTTACTTATTCACATGGATATTCTACTGGTCGAATAACCACATTCAATATCAATAGCAACTTTCATAATTATGGAATGCACAATGCCAAACTATCATAACCACGTAGTCAAGGCCTCGTGCCAAGAGTACAAATAAGATTTTGTCGAGGCCTTGTGCCAAGACACTAGATTGTCTCATTAGACCTACTGTTGAATTGAGGAGCTATATCAGGCTCCACCTGTCACTTACTATGTCCAATGCATTCCCAATATGAAAAGTTTGAAACATAACATAAACATTCGTATTAAAACTATCATACAAAATGTCAATACTTTAACCACAAACCATGAATGGTATAAAAATAGCTCATCCACAGTCAAACATAACTCATTCGATACAATATGGAAGATTTTATTATATCATAATAACCTCAATAGAGAATAATGAAGGATATTGACATAGATTAAAATAATAATCAAACTATTGAGAGAAATACCCCCCTTTTTCTTGAAAACATTTAAAAGTCATACTATTTATCAAGAAGCCATTTAAAATAGATTTTTGAATCAATGTGTCCCATACCACTCTGAAACTTTTAAAAGGAATTTTGATTTGAAAAATTTAATATCAATATAAATAAATCCTTAAAATCATTTTTAAAACATGGACATTAATGAGAAATATTTAGAATAATAAATCATTAAAACATTTTAAAATGATATTTTAATTAGAGTTCGTAACCAAAAGTGAGACACTTGAATACAAATAATTGAGGTAATAAAAACATTGTAATATCATGAGAATAAAGGGATTCATGGTATACTATGTCAAAGTACATTATATACACTATATAAAATTGATTTGGTGTATAACAACAAAGGAGTCTCAATGGAATGTAAATTGAGATGAAATCTCTCATAAAGGTTGTATCCTTAGGTTAAGGATAAATAAATGACATAATTATGTGTGAAAAATATATATACACTCAATATAATTGGATATTCAGTGTAAAACAATCAATGTACTTTCACACATATTCTTGTAAAAACAACACCAATGAATTGGATGTTTAACTCAACAAATCGAGATTGAGTAAAAATTATTCATATCATGTTCATACCGATTGTAACACCCCAGGTAAATAAATAGTATGACATTTTCAAATTTATCCATATTTATGAATAAAATATTAATATTACTTTAATGGGGATTCTATGCTCGATGGCGTACCCAACACGCAACAACGAGTTTCTTGGGAATCTTACATTGCACTCTAATAATAAAATAATATTATTTTAAATGGTTGTTAATGCCTAACTGTTGTGATTGCGGGAATGAATAGAACTAACTAAAAAATTATTATATATGTTTGTTAAATATTTTTACTTTTTAGAGGATTAGAAAATGCGAATGAATTCAATTTTAAGCGTAAACATTCCAATATTCTTGAAAAGGTCGATTAACCGCCTTTTGATGGCGAACCTCTTTTAAATACACTTTTTGACAATTTTATGTGTTATATTTGACAAAATAAAATTCTTCTTTAGAATCAGGACATCAAAATTTACTTTGTGTAAATTTTTGGTATTTTTCCGAAAAAGTTCAATTCTTAATGAATAGTGAAAAATGTTGCATTTTAATTCAAAACCTCTTTTTAATATAATTTATTTATATGATTAGATTATCTTTGTAATTGGTTTTAAAGTGAAATTAGAATATATTTTTACCATTTAATCCAATATTGGTCGTTGGAATTAATTTCACTTTGAAATCGGACTTAAACTAGTGTCAATCTTTTGATACATTTTGTTTCATAAAAACACGTTATTTGTCATGAAAGAGGGAATTAATTATTAAATTAATTAATGTAACTTATACTATTTGAATTTTTTAAAATATACATCATTTTTTAATTCATAATATCAAATATAGTTTAGGGTGATGTTTTGGTATTTTTCTGAAAAACTTCAATTTTGATGAATTGTGAAACCCCTAAGTGGTAGTTAAAGAAACTGATTTTTCGTTTAAATGAAACTTTGCCACTTCTGTGATTTGATTTTCAAAAATCTGAAATAAATCGTTGTCATTAAGAAGTATAATTTGGTTCAATGAGATTAAAATAATTTTTTTGGGTGAATAGTAACTTTTATGTTTTTAATCGCGAATAGAGGTAATTAGTGTAGTTTAAGGTAAAAATAATTTTTTCATAATATCATATGAGCTTTAAACATGTCCTACCATCTTTGGATGTGTCATTGCAGACCATGAAAATCCATGGGTCAACTTGGGGACCCCATGGAGACACTTTGGTTGGGAAATGACATAAATAACTTTTTATTTAATGTTAAAGTAAAAATGACACAAACATGAGATGTTTTACTAAAAGAATTTTTACATGGGGTTATACAAGTCATATTTTTGTCTATAAATAGTCATTGTAAAGATAAAAATATTTCCTACATAATAGTAGTTTTTTTTATAATTTTTAGACATTAAATAAATTAAATTATTTATGACATCATGATGATGCAGCGATGACCTCAATATTTATCGATTTAAATATAATTGAATGAAAATGCAAAATCTAAGACCTAAACATGTCCAAAACCTATTGGATGGGTGTATTTAAAACCCTTATCACCTTAACATCGAATTATATCAATTTGGAACCTTTTAAATCCGAAAATCATTTTAAAATAAAGGAACATTTCTTTACTTTCCAAGAGTGCCCCTCCTCTCCTATTATAAAAGGCCCCCACCTCTACCTCCTTACCCATACTTCCAAATCATTTGGATCAGCCAAAACCTGCACATTTTATCTCTCCACTTCCCTATCTTACTCCTTGAAGACTCACTTTGGGCATAAGTCTTCCCAAGGAAGCCTTCGAGCTCAAACCAAAGGGAGTTACCCGATTTTAAGGTAATGTCTTCACTTGAGTGATTTTGTATTATTTTTCTTCTCCAACCCCCTAAAATATTTTTATTCATTTCTTTTGTAACAACTAATGTATCCTAAATATACTAGGATGTTTTTATAAGAATTATTCGAGCTACACTTACAGACACCTACATCTAATGGTTAAAGAACATACTGTTTCTATGGATGGTGAATTTCTGCCTCCCGAAACGATGATTGATCAACATTATTTCAACACCTTAAAAGGTGGAAATTAAGATGACACTATATTTATATATGATATATAATTTGTTTATTTTTTTCCTTAAGCTTATATATTTTTCATTTTGGGCATACCTTTATGGTTTCCATTATGGGTAAATGCGATATCTTCATTTAAGGAAGTGCCGACTACCGCCCCCTCAAAGTGATTTGATTCGTTAATACCATATGTGGGACGTATAAAGGATGGAGTTATGGTATTATATATTATATTATACTGGAATTATAATATACCTTTATATTATTATGATTCCATTTTATAAAATACGAAATAGAAATGAAAGTAGCGTTCATTCGTAGGTACGGCTTACCGTCTCCATGAATGGTGCATTTCATTTCATACCTCTAAATGATTATGTAATATTATAAATGCATGCATATACTGGATATATATTATATATATGATATATACATCATTATTATAACTCTGGATATAATGTATACATGAACAACTTGTAATTATAAAGAGCATATTTTGACTCAAGTACCAATGATCGTTTAAACGACCGTTATAAACTAAAATAATTACATAGTGTTAATGACATTGTAATAAGTAATATAAAAGGAATAATGAACTTTAAAAAGGTTCTTAATGAAATAGAAATTAACTCAAGTTTATTATTCAGGATATTAAAGAAATATCAAGTCACGTCGGACCCGAGGTAAGGGATCCTACCCCTCTCTTTCTTTTTAAGTACACTCTTTTATGACATTACTTTTAAGCTCATCTTTCTTATGATTTGGATGTTCTTTTATATTACTCATACTGTAATTTTTGTGTTCATATGATGATAGACCATATTTTCTCTCATCAATCCATTTTGGATGTTTTGAGTGGCGTCGTTAGGCTGCCGAATTTTCGTAAGGGATCCTACCCCTCTCTTTCTTTTTAGGTACACTCTTTTATGTCATTCCTTTTAAGCTCATCTTACTTATGATTGGGATGTTATTTTATATTAATCTTACTGTACTTTTTATGTTATTATGATGAGAGACCCTATTTTCTCTCATCAATCCATTATGGAATTTTTAAGTGGCGCCATTAGGCTGCCGAGTTTTCGTAAGGGATTTTTCATCTCACTTTTAGTCCCTTGAGATTTATGCTACATTTTCCACCATTTCCTTTGAGTGGTGTATGTACTTCCCATTTTTATACTCTTTGTGTAATATAATTTCATTTTTGGGTATTTACATATTTATTGTATGACCCTTCTTCAATGGGGTGTACGTTTCGAAAGTTACCCAAGTCAGTAAGGGAACCTTTCACCCTCCTCTTTTTAAAAGACTTATTTTGTTATGTATTTTATTTCACATACTATTATGTTGGGATATGTTCTTATATATCCTTATTGATGTAAACTTTTTGACCAAGTGATGAGATACCCTTTTTTTATCTCTGATCAACTCATTTTAATGTGATGTCGTTAGGCTGTCAAGGGAACTTCTTAACCCAATTTCGATTTCTTTGGGATCAATATGTAGTTATTGAATATGTCATCCTTTGAATATGTGTGAATGACCTTTGATTATTTTACACCTAATATCCACTTATATTTGGTGTATTATTTTTTCACACATAATTATGTAATTGATTTATCCTTAAACCAATGATACTGTTTTTGTAAGGGACTTCATCTCAATATCCATTCATTGAGGCATACTTTGTTTTATACACAAATTTCATTTATACGGTGTATAAACCCCTTTTACTTTTATGTTTATCCCAAAGGAATCTTTTTTATACGAAGCATTTTTACTAAATGATAAAAGGGAATTTTTTTGTCGTACGTACGCGGCAACAGCGACTTCTCCGCCGCCATGACCATTATTTGAGTTTTGGCTTCCTCTACAAGCCATACCTTTTTTTAAAGAAAAATAAATACCATGTTTTACTTTTCATTTATTTTGGTATTGAAAATGGTTTTCATAATGTTTTTATATCAATGTGTTGTATTGATATCTTGTTATTGAAAGGTGGAAATGTTATGTTTCCTTTATGAATGTTTTATGTGATATGATTATGTTATGGTTCTTGGGAATTGTTATGAAGACGGGTGGTTCCGTGATAAACTACGGGTGGGTGCGCCCGATATAGCTCTCCAATGCATTGGGTAACACGAAGGAGTGAAACGTTACGGTTTCTCTGAAGATATTTAGGGAATATACAGTGGTGGGTATTCCAAATGTAACCAAGAGGGTTACTCCCTACGTAAGAATGTTATGAATGCCTCAAGTTACCTTTTATGTCTTATGATTTCTATAATTTATTCACGATTTGATGAGGAATGTTAAAGTGCCTATGTTTTATGGGTAAAGTATGATTTCATTATTATGTATATATGAACTCATGTTTCATTTCCATATTTTTTTAACCCTTACTGAGCTTTTTATGCTCATCCCATGTTTTTGAAATGATTTTCACAGGTTAAGGGAAAGGTACATGATGTGATGATAGTGTCAAGGATGTGTCAAGAAAGAATCCATGTTTTATTTTAAAAATGTTTCTGTAGATGGGAAAAATGAATACTGTCTTTTATGTAACCACTTTGTTTAAATGTGGAATGTAATGCATGTTTCATGATCTAATTCTCTAAAACTCTAAACATAAAAAGATCCTCAATGTGTAATCTTGTAATAACTCAGGATTAAGTATGTTTTTAAGGCTGGGGCCTTATAGTTGGTATCAGAGGTCGGTTTAGATAACTTTAGAGGTTAGGGTATTCTTTAAGCATAAGTGACATTACAATATTGGTTAGGATTTCAGAAAGAGTCCCAGTTTTAGATAAAGTGAATGAGTAAGTATATCTTAGTGTTTATCTTCCTCATTAGTACATGATGGTTTTGTTGGTATACTCACATTGACCTTTATGGTTTTAGTAAATGGATGGAACTAGCAGGCACCAAAGTAACAGTAGATGTGAAGGAAACTGTGATAGTTTTTTGAGCAAGAAACTGAATGATATGGGAGTTGCAATGAGAAATCTTGTGTTTATCCTCAACCAACTATCTGGAGTCATGATTAACCACCTAAACCTTGGTGATTTCTATAAGTAATCATATATGCGAGAAACAAATCTCTATGGAACTATGGGTAATAATCATAAAGGTAAGTATGTTCAAAAACCTATGTGTCAAAGACGTGGAAAGAAACACCTAGGAAAATGTTTCAAAGGGACAGAAATATGCTATAGATGTGGAAATGAATGTCATAAAGCAAGAACCTGCCATGGAAAAAGGAAGCATCTAGTTGACTCGAGGAAAGGGATAGAAGTTCTTTATGGGGGATCAGTTGAATGTTTTAAATGTGGTGTGCATGGTCATTATGCAAACACATGTCCTATGAAGAAGTTTCATGAATGGGATCACCAAGATCGTACAAATATTCATTTACCAATACCTAATTCCATTCCGATTGAGGATGAAGAAACTGACAATCACCAATCAAAGGTATGGATTATTTCATAACTTTTGTTTTCCTATTTTGGAATATTAGGATATGATTCATGATTTTGTTTATAGGAAAGAAGTATTTCAGAATTAGTTGGAAATTAATGGTTAATGGATCATGAAGAATGTTGAATGAGTAATAAGTCAACATATAAGGGCTTCAAGAGTTATGGTGAAATTCTTAAGAGTATTAAGTCTCTTTTGAGGATGGGGTTACATTAGAAGACTTTTTATAGTATGTGTAACCCTGATGTTTAATATATAAAAATTTTATTCAAGGAATAGTTATCTTTTCTTTTGTGGACATAGTTATAAAGAACCATTTGGGTTTATATGATCCTTACTTTTGAGGTAATTATGGGTTACTATATGTTATGATGGAAGTGAAAGGCATGAGATTAAATTGAGGTTAGATTATTTTATGGTTATTTTTGATGATTTTATCTCTTTTTGGGAATGATTTGAGAATTATATAGTTTTGGAAAAAAGGACAACACGCAGACCATGTTACAACCCGTCGCATCGGACAAAGCTGCGGGAATCGAACCCACAACCAAAGTGCAAATGGTATTTATCACCTACAAATGGACTACGTGAAGTCCCTGGTTAGTTTGACTGATTCTTTTTAGTTAGATGATTTTATGAATTAAGAGTAAGTTGATTTTGGGTTATCTATGGAAATTTATTAACCCATCATGGAGGATATGTGATTAGGTCAATTACTTTTCAATATGAGACGTTAAGAGCAACTGATGTTGTCTGGAGATAAATGTTACGATTTAACTTGAAAGACTATATGACTAAATCCTTCAAATATTTGGGCTTCAATCTTAGTTTGGTTTACTTTGAAGAATTTTATGGACAAATTTTTTATCGAATGGTCCTCATTGAACTTTGGGTTTTGTTGGAAACATTTTGGAGATTAAGAATAGATTTTCTTTTTATAAAGGGTTATCCTTTTCTGGATTATCTGATATTATACTAACCTTTTTGGTTTTGGTTTTGGTTATGGTCTAAAGATATGGTAAGTATATAGTTCTCTTTCTTGGATTAGGTGATTCTCTAGAAGTTGATTATAGTACTCTTAATGTGAACAAGTCTTCCTAAATACTCATCTTTTGGGGAATGTATGAGTTTGTGTAAGAAATCTAGTAAAAGTTGAAAGTCAACATTACAAGTAAGTATGATTCCTTAAGATAAAAAATAAATTCCTCAATGAAGAGTAACTTAAAACAAAAATGATTTCTGTTAACTTTTCCTACTGGGGAATCGAATACCATTAAATCCATCACAAGTTTGTGATTTTCTTATAGTTAACTTTCTCCTAGACATGTTTACTATCACTCTCCATCAGAATATGACCCTTTGTTTTTTCCTCCATGTCCATGTTTTCCTACATGTAATCCTAGTATGGGTTAACTCGGGTGACCTCGGTACTTATCTTTCTTTATTTTAAAGTGATTGTTTTACTGACTCTTGTTCCGATGTGGGATTTTCCATGAAGTTTTCACGCCCAATTTTAAAATTGCGAGGATGCAATTCCCAAAAGGGGGGAAGGATGTAACACCCCAGGTAAATAAAGAGTATGACATTTTCACATTTATCCATATTTTTTAATAAAATATTAATATTAATTTAAAGGGGATGCTATGCTTGATGGCGTACCCAACACGCAACAACGAGTTTCTTGGGAATCTTACGTTGATCTCTAATAATAAAATAATATTATTTTAAATTGTAGTTAACGCCTTGCTGTTATGATGGCGGGAATGAATAGAACTAACTACAAAATTATTATATATGTTTGTCAAATTTTTTTACTTTTTACAATAAATGTTAGAGGATTAAAAAATGCAAATGAATCCAATTTTAAGCGTAAACATTCTAATATTCTTGAAAAGGTCGATTAACCGCCTTTTGATGGCGAACCTCTTTTAAATACACTTTTTGAAAATTTATCTGTTATATATGACAAAATAATGTTCTTCTTTAGAATCGGGACATCAAAATTTACTTTGTGTATATTTTTGGTATTTTTCCAAAAAAGTTCAATTTTTAATGAATAGTGAAAAATGTTGTATTTTAATTCAAAACCTCTTTTTAATCTAATTTATTTATATGATTAGATTATCTTCTGAATTGGTTTTAAAGTGAAATTAAAATATATTTTTATCATTTAATCCAATAGTGGTTGTTGGAATTAATTTCACTTTGAAATCGGACTTAAACTAGTGTCAACCTTTTGATACATTTTGTTTCATAAAAACACGCTATTTGTCATGACAACGGAAATTAACTATTAAATTAATTAATGTAACTTATATGATTTGACTTTTGTAAAATAGACATCATTTTTGAATTCAGAATATCAAATATAGGTTAGGGTGATGTTTTGGTATTTTTCTGAAAAACTTCAATTTTGATGAATAGTGAAACCACTAAGTGGTAGTTAAAGAAACTGATTTTTCGTTTAAATGAAACTTTGCCACTTCTGTGATTTAATTTTCAAAAATCCGACATACATTATTGTCATTAATAAGTAAAATGTGGTTCAATGAGATTAAAATAATTTTTTTGGTGAATAGTAACTTTTCTGTTTTAAATCGCGATTAGAGGTAATTAGTGTAGTTTAAGGTAAAAATAATGTTTTAATAATATGAGATCAGCTTGAAACATGTCCTACCCTCATTGGATGTGTCATGGCCGACCAAGACAATCCATTGGTCAACTTGGGGACCCCATGGAGCCACTTTGGTTGGGAAATGACATAAATAACTTTTTATTTAATGATAAAGTAAAAATGACACAAACATGAGATGTTTTACTAAAAGATTTTTTACATGGGGTTATACAAGTCAGAGTTTTGTCTATAAATAGTAATTGGAAATCTAATATGATTTCATACATCATAGTATTTTTATATAATATTTAGACATTAAAGAAAATAAATTATTTATGACATCATGATGATGCAGTGATTACCTCATTATTTAACGATTTAAATAAAATGGAACGACAATGTAAAATCTAAGACCTACACATGTAAAAAACCTATTGGATTGGTGTATTTAGAACCCTTATCACCTAATCCTAGAATTATATCAATGTGGGACCTTATAATTCCGAAAAGCATTTTAAAATAAAGGAACATTTCTTTACATTCCAAGAGTGCCCCTCCTCTCCTCTTATAAAAGGCCCCCACCTCTACCTCCTTACCCACACTTCCAAAGCCTTTGGCTCGGCCAGAACCTTCCCATTTTGTCTCTCCACTTACCTCTCTTACTCTTTGAAGCCTCACTTTGGGCAGAAGTCTTCCCAAGGAATCCTTTGAGCTCAAACCAAAGGAAGTTACCCGATTTTAAGGTAATATCTTCACTTGAGTCCTTTTGTTTTATTTTTCTTCTCCAACCCCCTAAACTATTTTTATTCATTTCTTTTGTAACAACTACAGTATATTCAATATACTAGGATGTTGTTATAATAAGGATTCGAGCTACACTTACACAAACATACATCTAATGGTTAAAGAACATACTGTTTCCGTGGATGGCGAATTTCTGCCTCCCGAAACGATGATTGTTCAACATTATTTTAACACCTTCAAAGGTGGACATTAATATGAAAATATATTTGTATATGATATATAATATGTTTATGTTTTCCTTAAGCTTCTTTATTTTTCATTTTGGGCATACCTTTATGGTTTCCATTATGGGTAAACGTGATATCTTCATTTAAGGAAGCACGGACTACCTCCCCCTCAAAGTGATTTGATTCGTTAATACCATATGTGGGACGTATAAAGGATGGAGTAATGGTATTCTATATGATATTATACTGGAATTATAATATACCTTTATATCATTATGATTCCATTCTATAAAATACGAAATAGAAATGAAAGTAGCGTTCATGCGTACCTACGGCTTACCATCTCCATGAACGGTGCATTTCATTTCTTACCTCTAAATGATTAAGTAATATTATAAATGTATGTATATACTAGATATATATGATATATATGATATATACATCATGATTATAACTTTTTATATAATGGATACATGAACAACTTGTAATTATAAAGAGCATATTTTGACTCAAGAACCAATGATCGTTTAAACGATAGTTATTAACTAAAATAATTACATAGTGTTCATGACATGGTAATAAGTTATATAAAAGGAATAATGAACTTGAAAAAGGTTCTTAGGGAATTATAAATTAACTCAAGTTTATTATTCAGGATATTAAAGAACGATCGAGTCAAGTGAGACCCGAGGTAAGGGATCCAACCCCTCTCTTTCTTTTTAAGTACACTCTTTTATGTCATTCCTTTTAAGATCATCTTTCTTATGATTTGGATGTCCTTTTATATTACTCATACTGTAATTTTTGTGTTCATATGATGATAGACCCTATTTTATCTCATCAATCCATTTTGGATGTTTTGAGTGGCGCCGTTAGGCTACCGAATTTTCATAAGGGATCCTACCCCTCTCTTTCTTTTTAAGTACTCTCTTTTATGTCATTCCTTTTAAGCTCATCTTAGTTATGATTGGGATGTTCTTTTATATTACTCTTACTGTACTTTTTATGTTCATATGATGAGAGACCATATTTTCTCTCATCAATCCATTATGGATGTTTTAAGTGGCGCAATTAGGCTGCCGAGTTTTCGTATGGGATTTTTCATATCACTTTTAGTCCCGTGAGATTTATGCTACATTTTCCACCATTTCCTTTGAGTGGTGCATGTACATCACATTATTATACTCTTTGTGTAATATAATTTCATTTATGGGTATTTACATATTTATTGTATGACCCTTCTTCAATGGGGTGTACGTTTCGAATGTTACCCAAGTCGGCAAGGGGGCCTTTCACCCTCCTCTTTTTAAAAGACTTATTTTGTAATGTCTTTTAATTCACATACTATTATGTTGGGATATGTTCTTATATATCCTTATTGATGTAAATTTTAGGACCAAGTGATGAGATACCCTTTTTTTATATCTCATCAACTCATTTTGATGTGACGCCGTTAGGCTGTCAAGGGAACTTCTTAACCCAATTTTGATTTCTTTGGGTTAAACATGTAGTTATTGAATATGTCATCCTTTGAATATGTGTGAATGACCTTTGATTATTTTAAACCTAATATTCACTTATATTTGGTGTATTCATTTGTAACACATAATTATGTAATTGATTTATCCTTAAACCAAGGATACTGTCTTTGTAAGGGACTTCATCTCAATATCCATTCATTGAGGCATACTTTGTTTTATACACAAATTTATTTTATACGGTGTATAAACCCCTTTTACTTTTATGTTTATCCCAAAGGAATATTTGTTATACGATTCATTTTTACTAAACGACAAAAGGGAATGTTTTTTTCGTACGTACGCGGCGACAACGACTTCTCTGCCGCCATGACCATTATTGGAGTTTCATCTTCCTCTACAAGCCATACCTTTTTTAAATAAAAATAAATACCATGTTTTACTTTTCTTTTATTTTGGTATTGAAAATGGTTTTCATAATGTTTTTATATCAATATGTTGTATTGATATCTTGTTATTGAAAGGTGGAAATGTTATGTTTCCTTTATGCATGTTTTATGTGATAAGATTATGTTATGGTTCTTGGGCATTGTTATGAAGACGGGTGGTTCCGTGATAAAATAAGGGCAGGTTAGCCCGATATAGCTCTCCAATGCATTGGGTAACGCGAAGGATTGAAACTTTAAGGTTTCTCCGAAGAGATTTAGGGAATGTACTGTGGTGGGTATTCCAAACGTAACCAAGAGGGTTACTCCCTACGTAAGAATGTTACGAATTCCTCAAGTTACCTTTTATGTCTTATGATTTCAATGATTTATTCATGATTTGATGAGGAATGTTAAAGTGCCTATGTTTTATGGGTAAAGTATGATTTCATTATTATGTATATATGAACTCATGTTTCATTTCCATATTTTTTTTAACCCTTACTGAGCTTTTTATGCTCATCCCATGTTTTTGAAATGTTTTTCACAGGTCAAGGGAAAGGTACATGATGTGATGATAGTGTCAAGGATGTGTCAAGAAAGAACCCATGTTTTATTTTAAATATGTTTCCGTTGATGGGAAAAATGAATAATGTCTTTTATGTAACCACTTTGTTTAAATGTGGAATGTAATGAAAGTTTCATGATCTAATTCTCTAAAACTATAAACCTGAAAAGATCCTCAATGTGTAATCTTGTAATACCTCAAGATTAAGTAAGGTTTTAAGGCCGGGGCATTATACCGATGACTTGAGAATTTATCAATGGAATGATTATGTCTATCAAAAGTATATCCACAGAAAGGGGAGTGGAAATTATGACATAATCAAATGAATAGTGATTCCATACATAATCTTGGAGTAAAATAATCAATGAAGTATGCGTAAAGCCGAATGAGTGGAAATTGAAATTTCAATTTCCCCTATTGATTTGGTAACATACGAAACATACACCCATGAAAGAAGGATCATACAATGATGATGTGAATATATTGAATTAAATTATATAACACAATGAATACAAACATGGTCAGTACACAGACCACATGCAATAAATAAGTTGTGAACAATGGAAATCTCACGTAATTAAAAGTGAGATAAGAAACCCCTTAATTGGTACATTTTCCTTGGTCGAGGGTAGATTAGCCTACTATATAATGGTGAGATAATTGTTATTTAACTATAAAATAATAATATACATTAATATGATATCATATATGATCTTTTTACATTTCTTTGTTAATAATATCTTAGTATTATCATCGTTTCGGGTTTTAACTTACTCGTTTTCTTTTATATGTTTTGTTACATAAGTTGTGTTTGTTATAGATAGGTTGTATCTTATTCATATAGATAATGAAATAATTTCATTGACCATTATTTTTAATCATTAAATTAGAATTATACTTGTATGGATATGATGGGGAATGAATCTCATCGCGTTCGTGGAGATGGTAGTCCGTACGTACGCACGAGCGATAATATCATTCTTTTGATATTATAATCATAAATAATTGGACGGTATATCATATATAATGAATCATTATCTTGTTATACTTATTATTTAAATTAATTACACATCATTATTATACCCATCCAAATAATAATGTATTGAATAACAATTACACCAAGACGTGGAGATGGTAGGCCGTACGTATGCATGTATGGTGACATGTCATTCAAAGGATGGATAGAATACTGAATATGGTTGTACCATATTTATAATAATATAAAAATATATAAAAGATACTGGATTTATTATTTTATAATGGAAATAACCAATAAATAATAAGTTGAATAAGAAAGGAACATGAAAGAGGGTTGTGAAAACATTACCTCTTCTTCGGGTTCTTCCTTTTGATATGATCAAAATGGCTCTTTAGGTTGGATTTCGGATAAAACTAAGGCCTCCAGGTTGAATTTAGGGAAGTTTAAAGAGTATTGTTTCCGGGGTTGGCTGGCTAAAAAGGCTTTGATGGTGTAAATTAGAGAGAAGGGGGAGTACCCTTTTATAAAAGGTGTGAGGGGTACCTTTGGAAAAGCTAGAAATATTATTTTATAATAAATTTATATTCGGTTTCTAATAGCTCAAAAGTGGATTATTTAAAAGTTAAGGTGGTTATGGGTGTAAATCCTTTCAACAAATAGAATTTAGATATGTTTGGGTCAATATATTAACCTTATCATTTATATTTATCTCTTAGTTAAATAGTTTGACATTTACCACGTCTCATTGTATTTTTATATTATATAGTTAATATAATTACAAAATACCTCTAAGAGACACCCAAGTGGTCCATTAATGATACCCATATCATTATATAAGTCCTTTGGAAGAGACTTATATTTTTAGGAATATAATATCAATTAATAATATATAATTTGTTTTAAAAACTCTTTTATGACAATTTTTACACTATTGGGTATTTTGTTTTTTATAATTTCATAACAGCATTATTGCTTTGAGAAAAATTTATATATCCAAAAATAATATGTTATATTAACCTAGAAAATTATAGTAATTAATAAAAAGTCTCAAATTAAATTTATTTTTATATTTATAATATCAATTATTTTAATATTTCATTAATTTGGTAATTACTACATCACCATTGTGTCATAAATAAATTAAATTATTTAATGTCTAAAAATTATAAATAAAATACCATTATTTATGAAATCGTTTTATATTTCTAATGAAGATTTATAATAAAATTTATCTTATGTATAACCCTATATTAAAAATGTTTTAGGTATTAAACATTGATTTTATCTCTTTTAACTCTTCTTTGAATTAAATAATAACAAATGTCGTAATCTTATCCAAGTATACCTAAATGATAATATTTTTTCCTAAGGTTGTTTATGGTCAAGATACACTTGTACAATTGAATTATGACATGTGTTAGGGTAACATTAATATCATTTTTACCCATAATTACCCTATTTACTTTTAACTGTGGTAAATAAAAGTAAAACGTTACTATTAACAACAATTATATTCATCTCATTGAACCACATTTTACTCTTTGATATTAACTGTGTCTCTCAGATTTTCAAAATTCCACTCACAGAAGCTTTAAAATTAAGTTCAATGTGAATTTCCAAATTCGACTAGGAGGTGGGTAAAAGACGGTGAAAAGTTCAATAAAATTTTTAAAAATCTAAAATTATTCTAAAATAAATCCAATGAATTAAATTGAACTTATATAGGTATTATGTATCTAGTTTTACCTTAAATAAATTTAAATAAAATAAATATTTATTTAAATAAAAATTCAGTTTTAAACTACAACTTAGTGTTTTTTCACTATTCATCCAAAATTGAATGTTTTCAGAAAAATACCAAAAATTCACCCTAAGATAATTTCGATATTCTGAATCCAAAAATGAAGTCCATTTTGAATGATAAAATTTATAGATTTCAAAAAGTGGGTATTACTATTCATAATAGCTAGTTTGATTGGTTGTGGTGTGTGTTAGAACTCGAAGTTGCGTACAACCCACACTACTGTATTATTCAAAGAGAAGCGTGTTGTAGAAGCTTGAAGTGTTACACTCTCCACTGCATCAAATAATTTCATACTCAAATTTTTTTAAATTGTGCTTCCGAATATAATGGAAACTCCCACTTCGAAAAAAGATTCAATAAAACTATCACCTTAAAAGAAAGAAGGAGGAGTACAAAGGTCACCCAAGATAACTCATACTAGGATTCCATGTAGGAAAACATGGATACAGAAGATAAAATAAGTGTCATGTTCTTATGGAGAGGTATAGAAAACATGATCAGGAGAAATTTAACAACAAGAAATACACAAACTTGTGATGGGACAAATGATCATTAGTTTCCCCATAGGGAAAGTATATGGACAACATTTTTTAAGTTACATTACATAAAGATGAGGAATTAATTTAGAAGATTGACTAAGAAAATAAAGAAATATACCTAATTTTTAAGTAGAGTTTAATTCATTAATAAATATCCACCACTAACTCCTTTTTTTAAAACGATGATTATTTAAGAAGACTTAGTCACACTGGAAGAGCTAGAATAAACTTCTATAGAATCACATGATCCACATAGGATAAACTATATATTTACCTTTTCTTCAGAGATTAATCAAAACGAAAATGGTTAGTAAAATATCTGATGATCTATCAAAAGGGTACTCCTTTAGAGAAAGAAACACTAATATTAATTTCTAAAATTAAACCAACAATACCCCAAAGTTAAATAAATACCATTCAATAAACAATTGTCCTTAAAATCCTTCAATATAATCCAAACTAATATTGAAACCCAAAACATAGAAGAATTTTGTTATGTAGTCTTCCATGTTAAATTGTATCCCCAAATGACATCAACTACTCTAAAAGTCACATACTTAAAAATAATTAACCTAATCACATATCATCTATTATAGGATAATCATTTCCATAAATAACCCAAATCACTATAAATCCACAACACAAACGTAGATAAAAATCCACCATTCCTCCTCAAATGAAATTCCATAGTATTCTAGTATCCTTGGGCATATAGTGTTCCCAACAAAGCGAACATCTTCCAAAATAACATTTATCACTTAATCCCCAAATCATTTTCCTATACTAAGGGTATTCATTTGATAATACATAAGAAACCAAACCAAATTATTATTGATCAATAAAATCATTTAACTAAAAATAATTAGTCACACTAACTAGGGACTTCACGTAGTCTAGTGGTAGGCGATAAATCTCAATCACACTTAGGTTGTGGGTTCGATTCCCACAACTTTTTCCGATGCGAAGGGTTGTCACATAGTCTTTGTGTTGTCCTTTTTCAAAAACAATATTTTTTAACATTACCAAAATGAGATAAATTCCTCAAAATAACCATAACATAATTTTAATGAGATATTTTATCTCAAACCATGCATTTTCATCCCAAAAATATAATAACTTGTAATTGCCTCAAACCCAATGATCATATAAAACCAAATGGTTATTTATTACAATATCCACAAGGGAAAAGCCAAGTCTTCACCAAATATCACTCTCACATGGAAAACTGCAGGGTTACAAATTCAAGAGAAAATTATTCCAAAGTAATCCCATCAACAAGGAGAAATAATACATTTAATCATTTCTCCAACCATTTATTTCCACATAGATTCTTCTTTGACCAATAAAATATCCTATAGAATAGGGAATTCTCCCAGGTAATGGCTAGGTTCCCTACATTTACAGAAAATGACTATAAATGGATTTTTTGGGACCATTTTTATTTTCTTCCATATTACTCTTCATTTTTTCTCGGCAATTATTCACTTTATGTCCTTCATTCCCACAGGCAAAGCATTTCTTTGTTCCGTTGAGACACTTCCCTAGTTGTCTCCTTCCACATTTCCTGCATGATGTAAATTTAGGATTCTTTTCTCCATGGTCTCCACTGATGGAGCTCTTATCATTCATCACCTTTCACTTCTTTGTTGAGTCCGGGAGTTGGTTAATATATATTTTGTTGATCATATTTTTGGAAAACAGATTTGGAAAGAACACGATATCTTTTACGCCTATCAACATTCCATTTATTTACTCATTTCAAACATCGTTCTCACCTTTTACATAATTATCAATGTTACTATGACTTCCTTGGACTCCATAAATTGACTAAAACCAGAAAGCAATGTGTGATAAATAGTAGTCCTAAAATCATTTAGAGAATATCATGACACCATATTCTCAATTTGAAACACTTTACATTTACCAAGGTCATTTATTCTCATCTTATACTACAATACTTCAATTTTTTTTGTAAAAAAATTTAAATTATCCAAAGCATATCCTCCGGGAGTGTCGTAACCAAGAGTGCAGCAAGGCCCGTTGTCGTGCACCAGTTGGCGTTCGAGTCTAGCTCAAAGTGATGTTTTCAGGTTTTATCCCTAGGTACATCTGTGCCAGAGCCACCTCTACCTGCTCGTATCCAGACATGGATGTATTTCTTGGAAAACTCACAAAATCTATACAATACCAATATTCTAGGAAGTTCTTCTATACTAATCCTCGAAGTCTATCTTAGGTCTATGTGCTCTAATTAGAGTTTATCTAAATCTTGTTTTCAAGGTTTGTACTAAACTTCCTATGATACCAACTATAACACCCCAACCCCAGTTACCCAGAGTCGGTGCATTATTACATAACATTGTCATGATCACAAAATATCAAGTCTCGAAAGACTGGTAAGTTTAGTAGTCTTGGAAACACTAGATATATTCATAAGTCTTACATTACATCATAAAGTAAAAAAAAACTACTACAACATCTTGTATTCATATCCCCTCATACTATCCCTGTAGGTCATTCATAAATTATTTCTTCACATCCTGGGAAAAATAAAACATTGAAAGGGGTCAGCTATGATGCTTAGAAAGGATAACAATATATCAGAAACTTTCATAAATAATCATAAACATTTAAGGCAATGTATAACTAAAACAAAAGCCTTTTAAACTTGAACTTCAGCATAATATGGAAAAGATAAAATGAAATATTTTCATTTACATATTCACATAGATATTATACATGTCGAATAACCACATGAAATATCAATAACCACTTTCATAATGATGGAATACATAATACCAGACTATCATAACCACACAGTCAAGGCCTCGTGCCAAGACTACAAATAAGATTTTTTCAAGGCCTAGTTCCAAGACATTAGTTTGTCTCATGAGACCTACAGATGCATTGTAGAGCTATATCGGGCTCCACCTATCCCTTACTAAGTCCAATTCATTCCTCGTATGAAAAGTTTGAAACATAACATAAACATTTGTATTAAAACTTGCATACAAAATGTCAATACTATAACCACAAACCATGAATGGTATAAAAATAGCACATACACAGTCAAACATAACTCATTCGATACAATATGGAAGATTGTGTTATATCAGACTAACCTCAGTCGAGAATAATGAATGATATTGATATAGAATAAATTAATCATCAAACTATTGAGAGAAATATCCCCCTTTTTCTTGAAAACATTTAAAAGTACCACTATTTGTCAAGAAGTCATTTATAATAGATTTTTGAATCAAAGTGTCCCACACCACTTTGAAACGTTTAAAAGGAAATTTGATTTGAAAAATTTAATGTTCAAATAAATAAATCCTTAAAATCATTTTTAAAACATGGACATTAATGTGAAAGATTTAGAATAATAAATCATTAAAACATTTTGAAATGATATTTTAGCTAGAGTTCATAACCAAAATAGAGACACTTGAATAAAAATAATTGAGGTAATCAAAACATTTTAATATCATTAGAATAAAGGGATTCATGATATACTATGTCAAAGTACATTATATACACCATATAAAAGTGATTTTGTGTATAACAACAAAGGAGTATCAATGGAATGTAAATTGAGATGAAATCTCTCATAAAGGTGGTATCCTTAGGTTAAGGATAAATCAATGACATAATTATTTGTGAAAAATATAAATACACTCAATATTATTGTATATTCAGTGTAAAAAAATTAATGTACATTCACACATATTCTTGTAAAAACAACACCAATGAATTGGATGTTTAACTCAATAAATCGAGATTGAGTAAAAATTACTCTTATCAAGTTCATACCAATGACTTGATAATTTATCACTAGAATGATTATGTGTATCAAAAGTATATCCACATAAAGGGGAGTGTAAATTATGACATAATCAAATGAATAGTGATTCCACACATAATCTTTGAGTAAAATAATCAATGACGTATGCATAAAGCCGAATGAGTAGAAATTGAAATTTTAAATTCCCATATTGATTTTATATCTTTAGAAACATACACCCATGAAATAAGGATCATACAATGATGACGTAAATATACATGAATTAATGTTTATAACACAATGAATACAAAAATGGGCAGTACACACACCACATACAATAAATAATTGGCGAACAATGGAAATCTCACAGAATTAAAAGTGAGATTAAACACCCATTACTTTGTACTTTTTCCTTGCTCGAGGGTAGTTTAGACTAATTTATAATGGTAAAATAATGTTTATTGAATTATACAAGAATCATATATGTTAATATGATATTATATATGATCTTTTAACATTGTTTTGTCAATAATATCTTAGTATTATTGTCGTTTTAGGTGTTAACTTACACATTTTCTTTTATCTGTTTTGTTACATAAGGCATGTTTTTTATAGATAGGTTGTATTTTATTCATATACAGAAATATATCAAGTCCTTAAATATTATTTTTAATCATAAAATGAGAATTAGACTTGTATGGATACGATAGGGAATGAGTCTCATTGCGTTCGTGGAGACGGTAGTCCGTACATACGCCCGAGCGATAATATCATTCTTTTGATATTAAAATCATATATAATTGGTTGTTATATCATATATACAGAATCATTATCATGTTATAATTATTATTTACATGAATTACACATCATTATTATACCCATCCAAATAATAATTTATTGAATAACAATTACACCACGACATGGAGACGGTAGGTCAAACGTACACACGTATGGTGACATGTCATTGAATGGATGGATAGAATACTGAATATGGTTGTACCATATTTATAATGATATCAAATTATATAAAAAATAGTGGATTTATTATTTTTGAATGGAAATAACAAATAAAGAAGAAGTTGAAGAAGAAAGGAACTTGAAAGAGCGTTGTGAAAACATTACCTCTTCATTGGGTTCTTCCTTTTGATTTGATCAAAATGGATCCATAGGTTTGTTTTCTGATAGAACTAAGGCCTCCAGGTTGAATTTAGGGAATTTGAGAGAATATTTGGTCAGATTTTGGCCGAGACAAAAGGCTCTGATGTTGTAAATTAGAGAGAAGAGGGAGTACCCTTTTATAAGATGTGTGAGGGGCACATTTGAAAAAGAAAGAAATATTATTTTATAATAAATTTATATTCAGTTTCTAATGGCTGAAGAGTAGATTATTTAAAGTTTAAGGTGGGGATGGGTCGAAATCTTTTCAACCAATATATTTTAGATAGGTTTGGGCCACTCTATTAACCTTATCATTTATATTTAACTCTTAGTTAAATAGTTTGACATTTACCAAGTCTCTTTGTATTTTTATATTATATAGTTAATAAAATTACTATATACATCCAAGAGACCCCCAAGTTGTCCATTAATGATACACCTATCATTATATAATTTCTTTGGCCGAACGTTAGATTTTTAGGAATAGAATATCAATTAATAATATAATATTTTTTTAAAACTCTTTTATGTCAATTTTCACACTATTGGGTATTTTGTTTTTGATAATTTCATAACAACATTATTACTTCCAAAAAATTTATATAACCAATCATAATATGTCATATTAACCTATAAAATTAGTGGAATTCCTAAAAAGTCTCAAATTACATTTATTTTGATATTTATAATATCAATTATATTTATATTTCATTAATTAGGTTATTACTGCATCACCATTATGCCATAAATAAATTAAATTATTTAATGTCTAAAAATTATAAATAAAATACCATTATCTCGGAAATATTTTTATCTCTATAATGAATAATATAATCAAATTTATCTTATGTATAACCCTATATTAAAAATGTTTTAGTTATTCAACTTTGATTTTATCTCTTTTAACTATTCTTTGAATTAAATAATAATAATTGTCCTAATCTAATCCATGTGGACCTAAATGATAATATTTTATTCCTAAGGTTGTTTTTGATTGAGATACGCTTGTCCAATATAATTAGGACATGTGTTAGTGTAATATTAATATCATTTTTACCCTTAATTACCCTATATACGTTTAACTGTGGTAAATAAAATCAAGAAGTTACTATTCACCAAAAATTATTTTCTTCTCATTAAACCAAATTTTAATCCTTGATATTAATCATGTCTCTCGTATTTTCGAAATTCCACTCACAGAAGCTGTAAAATTATGTTTTATGTGAATTTCTAAATTCTTCTAGGAGGCGGGTAAAAGACGATGAAAAGTTCAATAACATTTTTATATATCAAAAATTATTCTAAACTAACTCCAATAAATTACATTGAACCTATATAGGTATTATCTATCTATTTTTACCTTAATTAAATTTAAATAAAATAAATTATTTTTTAAATAAAAATTCTATTTTAAAGTACAACTCAGTGTTTTTTCACTATTCATCAAAAATTGAATGTTTTCAGAAAAATACAAAAAATTCAACCTAAGCTAATTTTGATATTCCGAATCCAAAAATAAAGTCCATTTTGAAAGATAAAATTTATAATATTTAAAAAATTGGGTATTACTATTCATAATGGCTAGTTTGATTGGTTGTGGTGTGTGTTAGAACTCGAAGTTGTGTACAACACATGCTACTATATTATTCGAAGAGATGCGTACCGTGGAAGCTTGGGGTGTCACACTTGCGGCATGACCACCAGTGGGATGAGGAGATATCTTTGAGGTTTTGAAATTATTCTTGACAATTTTTATCCAATTCATACGCAACTCCTTTCTTCATGAGTTTGGTGAAAGGTAAACATTTACCTGCTAGGTTGGATATGAAGTACTGAATGTATGCGAGGATCCCCTAGAGAGCACTCAACTCGTTGAGGTTGTGAGGTAGGGACACGCCAAAAATGGCTTCCATCTTGTGAGGGTCAACTTTGATTCCACGATTCCATACAATGAAGCCACAAAATTTTCACGAGGTGACGCCAAAGGCACATTTCATGGGATTCATCTTTAAACTCTACTATAGAAATTTTTTGAAGACCATTTCAAGGTCATCCAGGTGGATCGAACATTGTCATGACTTAACCACTAGGTCATCAACATAACACTCAATGAAGTTTCCCAAAAAGGGATTGAAGATGTGATGCATGGTGTACTGATATGTAGTGTCGACATTCATTAGAAAAATGGAATCACGATATAACAGAACAATACCTAAGGGTCCCTAAAAGAATTATCTTGTTCGTCTCCTAGTTCAATATATATTTTATTTTATCCCAAATAGCAATCCATGAAGGATAGGGCTTCATATCTGGCTATTGCGTTGATCAACAATTCTGTGATCAGAACTGGGAAGTTGTCTTTTAGGAAATACTGATTAAGGCCCCTCAAGTAAATGATTATTCTAATATGTCCATTATTATTTTTGACATAGAATATGTTCACTACCTAGATCAGATATTTGATCTCTCGTATAAAGTGGGATTTTATCATCTTGTCAACTTCAGCCTCTATTTTGGCAGCATGCATCGGGTGGGTCATTCTGGCTGCCTTTTTATAGCCCCTGTGATCTTCTGGTAAGCACAAATGGTGTTTGGCGACCTCAGGATTGGGTCTTGGAATATCTATGTAATTCCAGGAAAACACATCTTGATTATTCATTTGGAAGGAGGTGTATGACACCTGTTCCTCAACAGGCATGGACACACTGATATGAGAGGGCCGCGTGCCATTTTTAGTGCCCAAATTTATCTCCCCAAGCTCATTGATTGTGGTAGAAACACCTTCTTTAAATGTTGGAGGGGCTTCTGTGAGGTTTTCTTCCTCTTTTTTTTCTACTTCATCTTTTTTATAAGCTTCATCTTTTGATGGAGAAAAGATTTTTTAGATAACTTCTCTAATATTAGAAGAGAAATCATCTTTTTCCATAGTGTGTGAGGAAGGGGTAGTTTGATGTCCCATGGATGGGACGAGAGCATCTATGATAGGGATTTTCCAAAAAACATGGGATTTAACCCACTCTTCTGTGTCTTTGGAGATGGAGGTCGTAACAGAGACAATGCAGACAACTGATTTTGTATCTGGACTTGTACTTACGCATTCAACTTGGTTGATTGGTAGTATTCACTACTCCTCAAGATGTTGGAAGGGGTAGTAAGGAGCCATCTCCAATCAATTTGGGGCATTGATACATTCAATGTCGCTGGTTGAAAGAAGTTTTTCTTCTGACTCATAGAACCCTACATTGATATAATGCGATTGAAAAACTCAAACGGGGATTTATCAGCACACAACAACCCATTTTTACCATTACGGCAATATTTAATGCACTTATGGTATGCTAATAGGATTACATTGTGCTAATGTAGTCAGGGCCTCCCTAACAGAACATTGATGGTCGTACATTGCCACACCACCAGGAATTTGGATTCTGATATGAGATCTCCTAGCCACATTTTAAGCTTGATTCGTCCTAACTATTTCTTCTCACTTCTATCATATCCCAGTAGAGTTGTAGTGTAGGGTGTCAAGTTGTCTTCTTCATACCTCAGTTGACAAAGTGTTCTTATTATGAGGAGGATAACTCTAGATCCATTTTCAATGAAGATCCTCTAAAAATCAATTCCTTTTATCTTTCCATACACATATAAGGGTTTGATGTGCCCTTTCATGATGGCATCTTCATCCCTTTCTATGAAGGAGATGACAACGTGACATTATTTGGGACTAGTCCGAACATCAATTCCATTTATCTTACCAGACACATATAGGGGTTTTATGTGCCCTTTAATGGTGGTGTATTCATCCCAGTCTATGAAGAAAATGATGTCATGAAATTCTTCAAGACTAGTCTATGTCTGGTAGACTACGGACACTACTAATTCAGCCTCAAAATTCTGGGGACATAGCAAGACTTGGATGAGGTCCTCCCTAAGATTATCAGATAGTCTCAACACATCCGAGATTGATAGCTTTACTATTACTCATAACAGCTAATTAAAATTATATTCCTATACTCTAAAGGCTGGTGCTTCCCAGCTCGAGGTTTCTCTTTTATAGACACTTTAGGGGTTTGAGCTTTGGACGTAGATGGTTTGGCCTCTTTAGTAGGGGTCAATGGTGCTACAGTCCTTTCCATGTTTGGCTGAAATTGTCTACCTATATTCCTTGGGTGGTTTAATAATTATTCTTCCCCTGATTGATACTCCAAGATAAAAAGTCTTGGGTTTCTTCCGATGGGGGGTGAAGGATCATTCTGGTTCCTGTCATGTCTGTTGGAGGGTCCTTCCATGAGTTTCCATGATGTTAACAGTTTTAATTCTGGAATGGTCGAGAATTTGACTCCTCCCATGATCATGCCTTCCGGGAAACCCCGGCCTCTGCGGCCTCCTCCTTTAACTGTCCAATTGAGTACAAGAATTCGGGTTCATGGCCATATTTTTCATCAGAGAAGGGTTATATGAAGTGAATAACATTAATGGATCCAAATATTAGTTCTTGATCTGATATTTTTCCTGTTTGATTATCTCCATTCAATGGTTCCATTTTGCGGGGTGGTGCCTATTGTGCCATTTCACGGGGTAGTGATCGTTGTGCCATTTCACGGGCAGCGCCAATTGAACCATTTGTCTAGGTGGTTCCTGTTGAACCATGAATGTTGGAATGAAGTCTAAAATCATCAACAATGACTTCATATTTGGTTTCAAATTGTCTTCTTTCTCTTTATTTCTTCCCTTCTGGCCTTCAGAGGACCACAGGGTTGAGGAGGTTTTATGTGTTGTATTGGGAGATTTTGGTGGCACAGTTAGTTTTCTCAGCTGTTCCTAGAGGATACCATGGAATTAGTTGATGGTCTTCTGGTTCATACAGTTGTCAAACATTTGATCCTTCTTCATAGTGACTGTTTTCCACTCGTCTTCCTATTTTTATTATGAGTTGGACACATACACCATTGTGTTGGCGGTAAGCCCAACTTGAATTGCCATAAATCCATCATATTTTGCAGGAGATTCTTGAAAAAAATAATTCTTGGATGGGGTTTCCTAGTATCTAGTGATATGAACAGTAATTTGGATGGTTATTGAGACCCACTTAATCTGCTCACTTTGGATCTGGAAGCCAGAGTGGATTGAAATTCAAAGAGGCTATAAAATAGCCGCAGACCTGGTCATCTCGGAAAAAATAAACTTTATTTCATCATTATTTAAACTGATTTCTTTTGAAACCCTATCACTCATCATTCCATGGTAAGGGTGGTTTTTGGCATCCATTGGGTCCTGCACGGTTCATTGGGGGCCTCGCTACTTGAGCTGGTGCTGGGTGTGGCTTAAGCATGACAGAAGTCACATTGGATTTTCCCATTCTTTTCCTAGGTGACGATGGGGCCACTCGAGACATAAGATTGGTCCTTTGAAATGAGTATTATATCCTTTAAGAAATTGCAGAGATGTCTCTAAACACAATGATGTACATCACCAGGATGAGAGGGGTTCGCAATTCATCCCAAAGGTTATCTATGTACATGGTGAGCATCTTATCCTTGGGTAGTGGTTGGTTCATTAAAGATGTCAGGACATTCCATCTGGCAATGAAGTCTGAGAATCTCTCATTCTCTCACTTCTTGTAGTTCATGAGATCACTCATCGTCGTCTTGGGTAGCTTCAAACTAAACTAGAAGAGAAACTATCACCAGAGGTCCTCCAAACCTGTAATTGAATTAGCTAGTATGCTAGTATACCATATAAAAGTCAAGCCCTGCAGGGTTCATACAAAGAAACTAAGCATTACGGCTTCTTGCTTCTTTAGAGTTCCCATCATGGGATTACAGTAAGAGGCATAGTGCATAAAATTTTGTTTCAGGTCCCTCGAAGCATTGAATATTAGGAATACGGGGTTCCCGAAGTTTAGCGGTGGTGGAGCGTTCCTCGCACACTCGGGGTAGGGTTTGCGCTCTAGTAGAATTGGAGCACGCCACACCTCCATATCCTCTAGTGAAGCTATTAGATGCTCAATGGTGTTTATGAACCATTGATTCATATCCTATCAGACTTGAGGTTGAGATGGTGTGGCAGGGGTCATGATTGGGCATGCCTGTGCAACTAGAATTTGGGGTGGATACCTAGCTAGGGGTATCATTTGTGGGTTTACCTGGATATATTCAAATTACCTTTCTAGCAGGGGGAAGTCTTGATGTCCTTCAAGGGTTGGGTTGCATGGTCCTTCGAGCTTGGATTCATTCACCAGGATGTGTGCCTATGGTATGAGCACCTCTCCTGGGAGCACCTCCTGACGTTCCGCAGACGGAACACATCCAGCGAGATAACTCCCTCGACGTAGATCGACATTTATTCATCTAATCTCTTTCATTTCTTCTTATTGCTATGAGAAATTTTCCTCAAGGGTGAGGGATGCATTATTTGGGGGAGGAGGAGGAAGGTCATATATGGCCTTGAATTTATTATTATTTTTTTTGGAGTTCCATGGGGGAGTTAATGTTGAATTAACTAAGGTGGAACCTAAATTTAGGAACACCCTCTGGTTTCGAGTATGCACACCATCAAGCTTTGTGTGGGATTCTTCTAGGAGGGAATCATCTTTCTTTTCATAATTTCCTCCTATTTCATTTCCAATTATATGCATGGGGTTGATGTTTACCAAGTTCACCAAGGCATACCGTATTGGGGGTGTTGTACCTGGTGTCGAATTGTAGGAAGGCTTCCTACGCCCTTTATTGGACTTTCTCCTTTCATTCTATGGTATTATTTAGGTTTCATGAAAACTATTGACCTGAATGGTGCCCTGGTCTTACATTTTAACACACCTTTGTCTTGGAGGGTGTGAACCACAAGAAGGGGGGAACATGAAACTCCTCTGTCCATTGTTCTTCCTAGATGGTGGAAGATACCCATTTTTTGTGTGGGGATTTGAGGTAAAAATGACCCCAACCCTATGGGATAGGGTTTTCCCATTCTCCTTTTGATGTGCTATTGCCTGGATTTGTTGGTCTAACAGGGGAATTTTGATTTAAAAATTCCCATATCCCTGTGGGCTGGGGCTGTTCAAAAATCACCATAGTACCCACTACTAGTACCACCCTTTCAAATTCATATACTCCCGTGCGAGTGTAATACGATAATGGAATTGGGTCTATATTGAGTAAATGGTATTTTGAAGTTGAGGTCACTTATTGTTGGTTGTATTCCTAGTGGTGGGAAGCCTGGTGGATGTTCCTGGTCGAATGACTCAAAATATTTTCGATGGGCTGATCCCTTTGTCCCTGATGCTTTTGAGACTTACTCAGGGCTGGGTTTTGTTGAGTATCCAATCCTCTCTGAGTAGGGGTTTCACTTGATTGTTTCCACTGGGTGATGAAATTACAGAATGTCATTTATAATGGGGACTACTGTATGGGACATGGGGTGAAGTACAAAGCTCAATGTTTTCCCCACCCCCAAATGTGAATTCCATCCAGGGAATTTCCAATGCGGTGGAACAATTTATGAAGTTCATGGAGGAATGCCAAATCGTGGTTTTTCTTCCAGATTTCTTATTGTGGCTACCTTGTAGAAGAGATAGCTTCTAGGTTGATTAGATGAAGAAGATCCCCTGTTGTTTTGACATGGTCCACGTACCCTTCATAGGGTAGGAATTCTTCTTTTATCTTTCAAAGAGTTATCCATATATTGAGGCTAATGTAATGTGTGCATTCCCCAGACAATTATCCTAGTATGTAGAAATGTGAAGTGGCCGTAGGGAAATACATCACTAATATATTATACATATATAGTTGTCTTCTCACAAGCAATACATCATTTTTTGCTTCTTCTAGAGGCTCCACTACTTGATATGCCCATCTTGACTACCTCTTAATAATTTCATTCTAAGAAACCGGGATGGTGGAATCCTTAATGATTTTTTGACAACACGTGGGTGGCTCGAAAGAAGAGGGTGGCCTCAAGCCATCCTCTTGCTGAGAATGAATGTCGCTTATTATAACCCGAGTTCCCGATGTGCCTGACTCCATTCTAAGAACCTCAGCATAGGAGGGCTTTCTCATATTCATTCCAGAAAGGGGATGACCTTGTCACTTGTATGAATTTGGATAGTGGGGAGGACCTCTGCAGTTGGTTCTGCAAGGGTGAGGGCCATTATTGCAACATGATTTCTGACCTCATGAATTTTACTCATAGTGTATGCCCTAAGGAGGACCTTTAAGGAAGGATGTACCAAGAATAGGACCTTCTTACTGGTTGATTTCACTATGGGGAGGGCCTTCACTACAACTGTCCTTGCAAGGAGGGCCTTCGCAATGACCGTCACCATGGTGAGGACTACCTTCATGATTTGATACCAGTATGTAGGGAGAATTTCTTTAGTGTAAATCTTGGGGAGGGCCTTCAGGATTTACTACAATGAGGATAAGACCTTCTTGTTTCTTAGTGTTACTATGGGGAGGACCTTCACTACAACTACCATTGTAGGGAGTTCATTTGCAATGACTGTCCACATGGAAAGGACTACCATCATGACTTGACGTACGACTACAGGGAGAAGCATATCTATAGTGTATACCCTATGGAAGACCATCATGGAAGAAGATAGATAGGGGAGGACCTTCTTGCTGTCGGATCTTCAGGTCAAGGGGTGGGGTACCCCAATGTGCATCAGGAGATAGGCTCTTGTTATAGATCATTCTTGACTCATGGAGTAATCCCCTGTGGGTATTCTTTGGATGACCTTTAGAGCTGTTGGAAGCGACATTGCTGGGAGTACCATCACAACTGCTACTGCCACTTTCATAATTTGGTAATGGAATAAAATTTTCTTGATCCTTTGTCGATATATATTTGAGGTATTCAAGAACCCTAGATTCTAGAAGAGTAGGATCATGTGTGTGCTCTTCAGTTTTGAGTTGCCTTTGGAACTTTTCATTTTTGGGTGCTCTCTTGTACGTAATTGGGGCCATCTATTTTTTAATGGCCTTCATATATGGGTCCTTGTTTTTTTGGGTCTTGTGATGTCACCAGGATACGCTGACGATCATATTGACTTTTGGCAGGTATATATTCCAAACCTAGAGTGACCACCATATTAGAACAACGTCCCCTAGTTGGAACATGTATTTCTTACCAATCCGATTGTCCGTATGTCACGAGATATTTCCATAGACCCTCCTAGACTGGATGAGGGATTCATAACTACTCTAGACTGACTAACTCATTTTGTGAGTGATCCATTCTGTTAGAGGAAATCAGGTTGTGCGACCGATTTCTCACATTTTCTACTGATTTAATGTTATCTTGGCATATTTGGAGGATATGGTCTGTAATGGACATATGAACTTCCATCATTTTCAGGATGTGTTGAGATACATATTTGGGTGGAATGGGTGTGAAGGCCCATTCTGATGTCAGAGTAGGAGTTTGTGTCTGCTAAGTTCCTCTATGAGTTGCTAGAAGATACTCATAATTCTCCTGTGCCGGGATAGAGGAACATGTATGTCACTAGTTACCTTCTCTGGTTTCCACCGTATATGACTTGTAGTCTTCATATTCATGAGTGGGGATTTTCATCCACTCTCTTACTACTGTATTTGTCTCAAAGGATTTGTATGCATCCATAGAAATTTTAATCTGCTCGTATTTAGTTTCCACCTTATTTGGATAGTGGGATTGATATGAATCAGTAGGTATTTGTGGCTGCATATAGCTGTTTACACCCCTATTTTTATGGTTGGCTTGTTGTGTGTCAGCAAATATCGGCATCTGCATGTATCTTGCCACTTTGTTGGTATGGAAGGACCGACAAGCACTAGTAGAAACATGCCTGTTCTCGTATCATGCCACCCTCTATCTATGGTGGGCTTGAGTGGAGAGGAAAGAGTTGTGTGTCTACCCATTGAACACCGTTGTGTTATTACAGCAGAACTACTTCTCCAGAACCAGGGTGATAGAATGTTCCTAGTTATATATTCACCTCCCTTGGTGGGTAGCCCAAGGGCCCCAGGTCTCCTAGACTTTGGCAGGTGCCCTCGGCATAATGTCCTCCTTGAGGGGAGGAGGCCTAGTCATCCAATTTCGGTGGAGATGTTCTCTAGTGGGGGCATGTGGGATGGACCCCCTTGTACTTGAGATTAAGTCATCATCACTGACTTCATCTTTCTCCATAAGGTAAGGTAGGTACTCATTGTCTCATTCTTGGTACAGGCTCCTGAAACGGTTCGAGAGGCCCACTGGGGCCTCCATATGATAAGGTGATGACAGTGACTGAAGAGGTGGCTGGCAGACCCTTGCACACTAGAGTGCTTGTCTCACGGCCTCTAGCATGAGGAGAGTACCATTTTAGTGGTACTCTTTGATAAGAATATTTGATAACCAATGTTGATGATTCTAGGTAGTAAATGGGGTCCTACTCATTGTGTAGGCCCCAACCACCTATGGGATCACTGATGCGCATGTCTGCAAGGATCTTTGGGATGTCATTTGGATCTAATGTTGCTCCATGGGAACCTTCAATACATATATGAGATACATACCACAAAAAATTGTCAAAGTATAATTCCTTTAAACATATGCATATTTGGTGATTCATCCGGGCTCTCTTCCCCTTATCTTTTGCTATGGGGAGAAGGGTCCTAAGTGGGGTGAGACCACAACCTTGGTTAAGGATTCATGCCGGGTTCACCATTTTTAGTCATCCTCTGAGGTGGAACATTTTATGCATAACATGGTGAAAAAAATGGTTCAACATGTAGAATCCTTTTGTCTTATATCATTTGGTTAGAACCACCACCTTGGTTAAGGATTCACATCAGGTTCACCATTTTTGTTCCACCTCTAAGGTGGCATGGTTTGCGCATACCGAGGAGAACAAAATGGTCTGATGTCCAATATCATTTTGCCTTTTATAATTAGGGTAGAACCACCACCTAGGTTAAGGATTCACATCGGGTTCAACATTTTTGTTCCACCTCCAAGGTTGTGCGTTTACAAGCGGTGCGGAAATGGAACGAGGATCATCACCCATCCCTTTTTATATAAAGATATGTTCTCATAAAATTTACCATTCCTTTGTTTTAACCCATTCAACATCATTATTCTTTAAAGAATATCAAATTAACCCAGTGGGAACTGTCGGTCCCAATGGGTGATTGAGTGGGGGTCAATCACTCTAGAAATCAGTTCTTCTCGGATATAACTTCCTTGAATGGTATCTAATGGGTTTATTCATGGATCCAAGAATTCCCAATGACCCTGGTATCCATGATTCATAGTCCTTCTTTCCAAAGGTAGGTTCTCATCAGTTGAAGATTTGACCAACGACACTTATGGAATCCATTGGTCGAGATGATGGGAGTTTTGGCTCACAACAACCTTCTGGTAGAGGATTCCTGCATGTTCTCATACTCTCTTATAGATGTATGTCATTTTCATACATTTGTGAATCCTTGGTTCATTCCCTAAGAGTGTGTCCATGGCCTACCCTTAGTTTTCAAGATTGTCGTCAGCATGCATATGTTTGATGCCATTGAGGTGATGTAGACTCGAGCCCTATAATAAGTCACTCTAGTGTTTTTTATCATCCTGGAGGGATGGAAGGTGACATGATGTTGGGATTGGACCCATAAAATGGGTTTCCTACATATCCATGATATAAGAATCACAACCCATGTAGTTCGGATTGTATGGGGCTTATGCATAGAAGTTGCCCATCTAAGGGGACATGACTGCGTGGACCCTTTACGGATGGGCACCCTTTTGATCTCGGGCCTTCTGGTAGGCAACCTAAATATCCTAATTTAATTAGGAATCATAATTATCATATTTCATACGGTGTGGTGGTTACACATGGGAGATTCCCATTTGAGGAGGCATGGTTGGGTGGACCCTTTATTGATACCCACCCATTTGAGCTCTTGCCTTCTGTTAGGTGTCCTATGTATCTTGATTTGGGCAGGAATCAGATTTCTCATAGTTCAGACGTGTGATGATGTTGTAACCCTCACAGACCTATAATCTCATGTGAGTCATGATTAGTTTGAGAAACAAGAGGCTTTAAAAGATTCTACAATTCTTATGCCTCCTCCTCGGTTGGTGGGGGAGGGAGAGCCCGGGTAGAAGAGGCCGAGGCGACCGGGGATGAGGGCGCAAAGAGACGGAAATTTCTAGGTGAAATGAATTAAAGGCCATGTAGGCAGATCTCAGAAGATTAGGGACTTACCTTAGTGGGAGGGCCTCGTAGAACGTTCTGGGAAGGTGAGGAGTTTCATCCTCACCAAGGGGGGCGGAGCAAACATAATCCCTTCAACTGATCAATGTCCCTCATTGAATGGAAAAGAAAGTAATCACCCTTAATCTTTCGAATAGGGAGGTTCATGTCATCATCCCAAGGATGGAATCTGGGTTACCATGGGAATTTATCCTCCCAGGCATTCTAGATGCCCGCAAATTTGTGGGGATTTCCTTCGTGACTCCACTTACCATTGGTATGTAGACTCAGTGGGGTGCACTGATGCACTCGATTTCCTAATCATATGGGTCTGGTGGCCTTAGAGGAGGCTTTTTCCTAGTTTTGGAGGATTGTTTAGAGGAGGGATCATGGAGGACTAGATGGTAATAGAGGGGTGATGTTGGAACCTAAAGGAACAATACCTAAAAACACTCAATTTCGCGTACTGGTTTCTAATGCGGGATGGGGAAAACATCGCATACCATAGTGGTATAAAAGAAGAAGGGACATTAAAAAATTGGTGTGGTACATGGGCATTGTTATAGTCCCCCATGTACCAAAGTGGTACGTAGAACACCATGCCGCTTTGTGTTATATCTCTGTATCGACTGGGTACACAGTGCCGGGTTCAGTCTGCGCAACAATATACTACACAGAGCACCATACTAGAGGAGGGTTGGGGGGATTACCATTCACTAGAAATTACTCTATGAGAAGTATATGGTCCCTTTTTTACCAGTTAGGATCATGGTTCTATTATTATTATTCAATTCCCCCATTTTATGGTTCTCAGCCGGCTATACCTGTGGAAGAAGTGATTCGTGGTTCAGGCTTCACCGATGAAACAAGACCGAAGATGGAGTGCAACCTTTAAGTCTCTGTCAAGCATTATTCCTCCATCCTTCTCCCTATCCATATCATTATCTGTATTTAAATTGTGATCCTTTCATAGATCGTTGGAGTGAAAGTATCTATAGGGCACACAAAACCATTTTCAGAGGCCCTTTGATGAAATATTATGACCCACAGAAGACTCGGTCAACCAGGGTTTGTGGAGGATTTGGTTCGTGATAACGGTTCATAGAACCCAATCAGTTTTCTTCATCCAAAAACTGATGTGTTCATGCTATGGTATGCAGAATGGACTTATTCACACAACTCCTTCAGTTGACATGGTTCATGGTTTTCCTTGCTCGCTGGCCATCGAATCATGGGCCAATAGTTCACAGACCGTCTAACATACCTGGTGGTTTGAAATCCATCTTCTCCACGTAACTTTCCCGGAGATGGTACACAAGCTACATAAAAACATTTAAATATTGAATTCCTTCAATTTCTTTCAATGATATGGAACTCAATATGATTTTCTTCACCTTGATAGACTTGTAGAAGCAATGGATTCCTTCTGTAAAGCCATTGTGGGGGGACTTTCTTTTCTTTGTGGAATTTTTAAGACCATACATTAATATAATGTTTTTTGTAACAAAACATGATTCCTAGGATTGTTTTTAAACTTCCAAAAATATATTCTTTGAAAAAAAAATTCTTCAATTTCTTACCCAGAAGCTGGTAAAAACTTCAAATATTTTCATATAAAATTCAATCTGATTGTCATTTTTGATCATCCTAGTCTGATTCTTTCACTCCAATTCCTCCAATCTGATTTCATAATACAATGGATATAACATTGACGTAATATGATTGAGAAAATTCTGAAATTCTTCTTCATCAGTCCAAAAAAATCAATACAAAAATATGAATTTGATTATTCATCCAAATATGATGACAAACCAAATATGATGATAAGAAAAATATAGTTGATAGTTTAATATTATTATCAATGAATATGAAGATCAACTAAATAACTTTGAAATACTCTCTATTCTATTATCACTTCTTTATTTTGAAACATCTTCAACGAATCCTTAATATAGAAACCTTCTTCTCTACCTATAAATTCAGAGCTTCTCTATCTTTTGGTGGAAAGTAAATCCATTTTCAAAAAAATTATAAATTTCTTTCACCATTATTGGTTACACAAGGATTTTTTTGTGGGAATCCCAAAAACATTCTCGCTCTACCAAATTACCCAAAATCTTGATTTCCATTAAATTTCGTGTACATTTATGACTTCTTAAACTCTTCATGAATCATATCAAATCCTCATAAAACTTCATATCTTCTTAAAATATTCCTTTTCAAATGACTTTATGGATATTATTTCTCATTTTGATGATATTAATATAATTTTTTTTAATACGATACTCTGTCCATATTGAAAATAAGCATTATTTTAATTTCAATCCCCCTCTAAAAAATTTGTCCATCTATTTTCTTCATCTCTTCTCATGATAAATTTGATCAATAAATAATATAATTAGAACCCTTTTGATTGGTTAACTACATTGTTTATCACATTATTTTTTTCTATACATTCATCTGTCTCATGAAATTCTTCCTCTGATTATGATAGCATCCTGATTCCGGTCAGAAACTTATTTATTTTCCAAATACGATACCAATAATACTTATTTCTCTTTTCCCATAAACATTATTCTATGAATATTTGTTTATTTTATCTTTTGGTGTGACTAAAAACCAGAAAATTCTATTTTTCATTTTTTCACAAAAATTCTCACCCTTTATAAATATTATAATCTAATTAGAAATCCTTATCTTCATCAACTTTATTCTTATAAAATCAAAATACATGACTTCCCAATGCCTTTGAATATGTTGACAATTGGATGTTATAGGGCCTATGTTTATTTTAGAAAAAATTATTCTTTCCAAATCATCCTAAATAAGATCTGGATAAATATAATCTCAGAAACCCTTTTTCATTCCCATTAAAATCAGATCAATCTAAATATGTTTGGTAGTATCTCTTTTCCTTCTATCCATCAGTTTATAAATTTTTTGGGGTTCTTCTCCTCATTTATTTCATCAAGATTGCATAATATGTTTAACCATTAACTTATTGTTTTTGAGAACTACAAGTTTAGAAAGGCATCATAAAATTTGATTTATTTTATTCATATAGACTTTGATTCTCCCATTATGATTTCTTCTTCCATAACAAACTTGGATTGAATCCAATGACCATCAACTTCTAGCAAGATACATGTTCAATATGATCGATATTTTTATTCCAGATTCATTTTAATTTGGATGAGACTTTTCTTATAGAAAGATTCTTTGAATATGGTGGGCCTTTTCTATAATTGTGAGTATGATTCTTTTTAATGTTATTGCTAGTATGAAATTCACCAAATATAAAGTGATGTTATTTTTCTTTTATTATTAAAATTATTTGACAATAAAATACAACACTTTGAATACAGTCACCTTCCTCATCAGCTTGGACCTAAAAATCCTAACTAGTGATGACTGTCTTCGTGGGTAGCATTGACTTAATATTTTTATAATTTTTATTATGAAAGTCATTAGTCCACACAGTTATGACATGATCTTATGCTACTGTTTTTCTCTTATGGGTGATGTTCTATGATTATTTTATATTTCATTTGTTATTAACTACCAAGATTTATACCATAACTCATGATAATGATTTCTAAATTGATGGATATGATTATCAAATTTTCATATTATTGTTTCATAAAATTATATTCACTTTGAATTTATAAATTATAAATGTATAATATCTCACTTTGTTACCCTTAGTATGCATTTGAGCTCACCCTTTGTTATGTTTCCTCTTCCCTTGGATATAAAGAAATGTTATAAGTATGATATGCATAATAAGGGTTATATTTATGAATAACATGGTTAGAGATGGTGTATATAATTTATGTACTAGTAGTTTATGAATCCCATTTTCCAAATATACTAAACCTTTTTGGTTTGGTCACAGTTCATAATGATATGTAATAAATATTCCCATAATAATATGTAATATTTATATTTTTAATGATTAGGTCACCTATATTGAAAATAGTGAAAGTTTTAGTTATATTTGTAAAATAGGATGATAAAATATTACTAATACCCGTTAGGATAACCCTAATTTTATGAGAATATCCTATGTTATTGTAAATAATGGATCATTTTTTTCCTAGAAAATAAATCATTGTTGGGATAGTGTCAAATGGATGTATTTGTGGCACAGATGCACCTAGGGGTAATAATTCTAAATGGGGTTGATTTATTATTAACTCAAATTTCAGTAGTCTTTGATGAGTGGGCATAAGACTACTATAGAAAACCAAGCCTTTTAACTTTTTTTAAATGATTTTTAATATAAATATCAATTAAGTGCAACCAAAATACCATGAGGCCAAGTGTATTTGCATGGAAATTTTCTTAATACATCAAAAATAAATAAAAACAAAATAAAATTATTTTAATCTCTATAATATTATCCTAAAGTCCTTTGATATCCAAAAAAACCTTGTATAACATGGGGAATAAATGAAAAAAGGGGTGAAAAATAAATCATAGTAAGGGAATAAATATGATCATGAGGCATAACATGTGAGTAAAACATCATAACATGATATTCAAAAAGAATAACTTGAAATACTAATATGTCAAGGATAACCATTAATAAAATATCACATGGTTGAAAAAGTCCTATCATAGATTAGGTTTACTCAATAATAACATAGACACCATCTCAAGAGAAAAAACATTACCCAATGCCTTATAGTACTATCTTAGAACACCCATATATAAATTTACATGATTACATATTCAAAAAAATGAAATAAATCATATGTATTAAACGTATGAATTTCCCATGAAAAAAATGGGTTTCATAATCATTCCTAAAATCATGATCAAATGATATTTCTTAAAGATTCAAATGAGAATAATGAATTAAATATTAAGTATTTTTATATATGTGTACATATGAGTTGGTCTCAAAACATAGCGTTATTATGGGAATAAATACATTAAATTAGGATTACATAAGAGGATTAAATAATTTAAAATTTCCCCTTAATTGGGTTTTATTTTATAAAATGAATGTATTAAACCGCAAAAGGAAAGGAAAATATGATAGGTATATATGTAAGATACAAATATTATAAATTCATAATAATTTAATAATATCAAATAGAGGTAGATAAAGAGAGTGTGTGTGTGTTAAAAAGAATATGCTTATAACCCAACTAAACTTGGTAGTTGGAAGAGATCTCTTACATTATGTTCCAAAATCAATCTTCACTTTCACTTAAAATGATGAATAATATAATTAAATTAATTAATTACTAAATTAATAACATTATATATATATATATATTTCATTGAATATAATTTTATTATATTCATATTTTACCAGTGTAATGATATATAATGACTTATTTCACTATTTTGAGTGTGTTTGTTCCATGGTTCCAAGGTTGAGTGACTTGTGGATAATTATTGAAGTTCTTGTAAAATGCGAATATAGCTAAAAAAGTAAAATTAAATGGTATCCATTTACTTATATAAAAATAAATAGTTCCATATAACCATATATTTTCTTACATAGTGATAATTAACTTAGAAAAAATGTTAACATTATTGTTTCGTTCATTTATGTCATTTTACAGACAATCACATGCTGGATTTATTTTATTTAATTAAATGAATATTAAATTATTAAAAAAACATGAAATATGTTATAAAATTATAATTATTATAATATTTTACCCTAAAATGTTTTCTATAACTCTCCTAGAAGAAGGTGAAGAAAAAATAAGTATGTTGTTCATGAAGGTAGTGAACTAACAAAATTGTAAACAATGTTTTTATTAAAAAATATATAGAAAAGGAGAGGAAGAATAATTTTCCAAAAGAATAATAACATATTAGTATATTTATTATAATTATGTTATTATTTCATGGTTTATGGAAAAAATAATGGGTTTGTAGAAGAAGAATAAAGTTTAAAGAGGTTAGTCAATATTTTTACCTCTTCCTTGAAATATCTCCTTTTAGTCTACCCTTTAAAGATCCTTAAAATGGTATTTGGATGAGACATGTATTACAAATACTTTTGGGAGAGTGTTGTTAAGTGAAATGTAAATAAATTTTGTGATCTTCAAGGATTATAATTTGTGAGGAGAAGGGGTGGTGAGGGGTGGTATTTATAAGGGTCTAAGAGGGGTGATTTGATTATTATATTCATTAGTTTATTATTTTTTCCAAATAATATCAGTATTATTGATTATAAGGAACATAAATAGTAAATGTATTATGTGAATTTAAAATAATATGTGATTACAATATCTTTGACTTGTAAATTTAGGTATTTAGCTTAAAATGTTAAATAACATAATTTAGTGTATTTCACTATTCACTGAAAAATCAACTAGGACTAAAATCCATTATATTCTTTGTAAAATAAATTGAAAAATTTTTTAAAATAGTTAATTTTATTTCAAATAAATAAAATTTTATATATATTTTTTCAAAGTTTAATTCAAGTTGTTTTCCAAAAATAACAATAATATATTTTTTAAAACTTTTAAAAAGGTAACATATCCCATTTAAAACACATTTAATTTCAAAATATAATAACCTATGAAAATAATTTGATTGACTCTTGAAAACTTTTTAACTATTTATGTTGAAAATAATTGTTATCTTATATCATATAATGATACATATAAAATTTAATGAGATCTAAGAGGACAATGGAAGTATCACCTTTTAGGGAAACATCTCTTTGTTGTCGGTGGATCACTCCATTATCCATTAACCAATTTGATACCCAAGTGTATATTTTTTAAATAAAACGTTTTACAGATACTTCCATTAAAATTAACATTAAAATAAAAATCCATTTTAAAAACTATGTAGATTATTTTGAGGAAAAATATAAATTTATATCAAATTCATCTTTTCAAAATTTATCTTTAATAAAATACAAATCTTTGATAAATATTTTGATAAATCCATAATTTATAAAAAATAAATTAAAAATAATTCATAAAAGTATTAATTTTATTTATATATATTATGGTACATACATGAATGAAATGTCAAAAATAATTAAAAATGTAAATTTAAATACCACTAATAATAAGGTTTTTTCAAAAACATGAGATATGGAATAGAAATTTTTTAAAAAATAATATCCCTTATCTTGCAGAATTAATGATTAAGATATAACATAGGGGAACCATTGAAATGGTATTTCTTCTACTTATAGTATAGTAATATGAAGATATAATGAAGAAAATTAATTATTTTTAGGATAGATAGATAGATTGATTATGGTGGTCCTTCTATGAAGTGAAGAAGATCCCATTAAATAGAAAATTTGGAAAAAGATAGTTTATTTTAAAATTACCAAGTGGATTTACAAATCCAATTAGTCTTTGGCTTCATTTATTAAACCAATCCATAAAATATTATAACATTATTTTCCATTCTCTAAAAAATATGATTAAGAATCTGAAACATATGTATATATACATAAAATATATATGATATCTATCTTGATTGATCTTATATGAAAATAAAATCAAGAAATATATTGAATTGTATAAATATGTACATCTGATAATTTATGAAAAACAAAAAAACATGATTATTCTAATAAATATTTATGATAGATACTATAATTATATTATATATATGAAAACCATTAATGTAAACTGTTGTGTTTGGAAACAATGAACTTATGAGTTCTCCAATTAACTGTAGATATTCAATGGCATTCAACATGATTTCAACATATTGATATATATATGTATGTTTTGGGTGAAGAAGAAGAATCAGATGGGTCATTCCACCCATTTATGTTTATCATGATCAATGATTAATAAGATATTTATAATGAATCAATGTTTTTCAATGGAAATTCCCATCTCATAAGTATTTCATAAAATCCGATTAAAACAAAACATAATGAAATAATAATTGAAAATCTACCTTTAAACATATTTTTGTCACTTCCATGTTTGGAATTTCGAAAATCTGACAGACATGGTTGTGACCAGTAAGTTATTTGGAGTCCGATATGAAAAAATAAATTTTTTGTAAATAGTAACGTACCCATATTAATAATAACATAGCATTATGAATAGTGATATACACTAATGAATAGTAAACTTACCTATGATAGTATTAAAATAATATTCAAGTCAAATTATGATATACCTGTATTTTAGATTAATTAAAAAATTGATTTGAAACTATGTTTTAATAATAAATTATTATTTTAATGAAATATTAAATTAATTATATTTAGAAAATTATTATTGAAAAATGGAATTCATTTTTGTATTCTACACATTGAAAAAATGTTTGGGTGATTTTTTGGGATTTTTCTGAAATAATGGAATTTTTGATGAATAATAAAATCTGATAATCCACAATAAATGCTAAATAATGGATTTATTGGGTCATTGATGATGATATGATTATGTAATCCCAATTGGTTTGAAGTCACACGTAGATATTACAGTTATTGGTCATGGAATACTTACTATTATCTTGTGAAGAAATAATAAACTAATGATTAAAAAATTATGAAAACCCTCCTCCCCTCCACTATAATTACCACCCATTTTACCTCTTCACTTCAATCATTTAAAGCATTGTTACTTGCCAATATTCAGCCCAAATATCTCTCTAAGCTCCTCCCCCACTTCCAAAATCTCCTAGCCTCTTCTAAATACCAAAGCCTCTCCCCTTAAGAGGATCTCAAATGAGGAAGTTTCCAGAGGTGAATTCCTCTTTCCAATTCCTTCTTTTCTTTTATGTTCTTTTTTCCTTCCACACCTCCAATAAGACATATTGTATGATAACATCAATAACATAAATGTACTAGAAATTTTTTATGTTAATGGGAAATTTCATTATCTTCTCTCTTTTCCTCCACCTTTTATTTGAAAGGAATGAAAGCACCGTTTGAGATGTGCTAATTTAGCACATTCAAGGACAACAATTTATCAATTTCTATTATCATATTTAAATATGGTCATGAAAACATTTTTTTATGGTTGAACCATATTATATATATTTAATATATCCTATTTTTATTCTGTGATTTTTTGTACAAATCATATTACGTTATAAATCAAAACATGTTCTTTGTAATCAAACCCACTAATTAACAAAAACGGTTGTCACTTTGGTTTTTTATAATTTTTTTACTTCACTCTAAGTAACCAAAATAAATTTAAAACCATTTAATATCTTGTATGTTAATTAATATAATAAAAATTTCATTCTATACAACCACTTTTATCTTATATGTTTATACAAACTTAAATATAAGTGAACTAGCCATTAAAATCAAGTAAACAAACGATCCTGAAAATTGAAATTGAACCTCATAACCAATAAATATATTTATGAATGAACTTAAAATGGTTATACTAAACCAGTTAAATATAGAAGGGGTTTTGTAATTATTAATTAATAATCCTAATTTTTTTATTCTGGTCATTAATAACATGTTTAGAACACCAACCGATTTAAGGTAAGGGTTCCTCCCCTTTTCACTATTATTTCAAGAGTGTCCTTTATGTTATTCCATTTTATGTGTGATCCCTAATGATGGGGCATTATTTCACACCTTCCCCATAATTCCCTCATGATTTATAAGTTATTATAAACCCCATTCTCTCCTAATAAATCTCTTTTAGTTACACTTGATACCATGCCAATAATTCATAATGAATTCTACCCGAACCACCTTTACTCCTTTCGGTTTTTATATATTTCTTTCTACCCAAATCAAGTTACCCTTTATTTTTATTTACAACTTCTACATAATTATTATATTATTTGAACCCAGGTTCCAAGATCCATCCCTCATTCTCTATTGGGGATATAATTGTTTTTGTGATTCCCACCTCGATAACCCTGATAAGCAATCATGTTTTAAGGGAACTTCCTGAATTCTTACCCAATTCCAAGTGCACTCGATCTTTTTTTAAGAAACCAATGTATTTATAAAATCAGTATTTTTTTTATTAAAGCCTCATTGTTTCATATATGGTTTTATATAAAAGTGTTTCCCCATTTCTATTATAAAATCTCTATAATATTTTCTTTAAAACCACACAAAATGTTTTAATGCTAAAATTTCCCAAATACATTTCTTACAAGTTGTCACTCCTTTTTTACATACATTCCATGATATATTCCTATTGAATGTTTATGTATAATTCTTTTCTCTCATGTATACATTCATGATACACCCATTGTTTATGATTTTTGTCATGGTTAGGGTACATAATTCTTTCCATAGGTACCCTTATGTTTTTTTATGACTGATTATGTATGATTGTTAGTGTAGAAAGATTATTTATGTGGAATGAAAATTCATGAAAATGTTGACATGGGTTAGACCAGATAGTGCTCCAATGCATTGGATAAAGTTATGTCTCATGATATGCGATGAGAAATGGGATTGGAAGTTAGCCTTGACCCGTACTAAAATGGGAAACGAGATTAGCGGTAATCCTTGACCAATAATAACGTAATGTATTCTAATTCTAACACATTTAAATGATTCGATATTTATATGATCCCATGCTTATATTAAATGATTGCATATGTTCCATGATTTGTTATCATTATGTCATTCCTCCGAACTCATGTGATAAAGATGTATCCTTATGTTCTTTCCCTTACTTGGATTTTTAGCTCATCCCTTCATTCATGTGCTCCCCAGGGTACCTTATGCAGATGTAAGGGCTCAATAGAAGTTAGTATCTCTTTATAGAGATTAAATAAAGAAATTTTTTCTTAGCCCCATGTTTTACGTAATATGTACCAAGTCTTCTAAGACACTAGACTTAACGATCCTTGGATTATACTCTGATGTATAATTATGATTAAAAGCATGTAATGTTATATAAAAGAGGATTGGGTCACTATAGTTGGTATCATAGAGTGGTCAAGTTATTTTTGGAGATTATAAATAGATAAACTTAGTGAGAACCATAAGGATGAGAAAAAGTATAATAAAACATCCCTAAATTTTGGTAAGTATAGAGTAAGTGTTTTATCAAGAAAATACATCTCTGTCTGGATATGAGTAGGTAGAGGTAGCTGTGGAATAAATATACCTAGGAGTGAAAAAACCGACAAGGAGTTTCGGGCTTGACCCAGGGTATCCGGCTACATGACAACGGGCCTTGCTGCACTCTTGGTTATGACACTCCCAGGGGATATTCTTTGGTAGATTCATGATATTAGTACAAACTATTATACTGGTACAAATAATGCCAAAAAAAATATAAGTCAAGAAATAGATCGAGGATAACCTAGATTTAAATCTACGGAATAAAAAGTTAGGATGTACTTCTTATTTATAAGTTCATCCTTTTATGTTCAATGTTTCTTTTTTAAGATCAATATATAAGTATTCAAGACCCATATTTATACATTTTTTTTCTTTGTTAATGGAGGGAAATATAAGAACATGCTCCAACTACCAGTGTGATAAGAAATGTGAATATTTCACTAATGATATGATTGATATGATGGGAGTGGGTGCTCAAAACTTCATGACAGCACTTGCCTAGATAGATCAAGTTATGAATAATAACTTGCATCGTATGGAATACATTCCTCCTCCAAAGAAAGAGAAAGTTACTGTAGAATTCATCATGCGGAAAAGGCCTCCCTCGTTTAGCAGATCTTATGATCTCCTCCTCGTGGAACAATGGATTAACTCCAATGAAAATATATTCTCCATCCTATAGTGCTCGGAAGAAGATAAGGTTGTAATAGTAGTCCATCATTATGATAGGGAAGATGATCAGTGGTGTAAACTGATCAAGAATACAAAGTCCAAAGATAAAATTTATTCCATTGATTGGGAGGAATTAAAGAGGATGTTTTTCAACAAATATTTTCCTCAAACCCTTTGTCTCAAGACAGAAAAATAATTCCTCAGACTCAAGCAGAAGAAAGATGAGTCCATCGGGGCATTTGAATCAAACATTAAAAGGCTTACAAGGTAAGCCTCTGGCATTTTCATGAACATCGAAACCAAGGTGGATCACTTCTTTAGCAGACTAAAGCCGAGTCCACGAATAGAATTGGTGATTCGAGACTTCGACAGTTATTAGGATATTTTCTGTTGTGCCCTCAATGTTGAAATGGGGGTTGGAGAATCTTAGTGGTCTCATGGGCCCAATGAGAATAAGAGGAAAATGGAGAACAACATGGGTGGTTCATCAAAAAAATACAATGATGGAACAAAGCCGGGATTTTCCCCTTGCCAAAATTTTTGGATGAAGCATCTTGGTAACTATCTGAAGGGAACCAAAAATTGGTGGAAAGTTTAGTCATCTAGCCAAGAACTACAGAAGGGATATGGAAAATACCACTAATGTTGAAGAATAATGGATGGTTCAGATCAACACTCAGCCAATAGTGCAATGTTACAACTTTAAAGAACATGGGCATTATGAGAAAAATTTCCCTAAGTAGAGGGTTGTCGAAGAAAATCAATAACAACCTCCAAGGCAACAAGGAAGGGCTTATGCTATCACTACTACTGAGGTGGAACTGGACAATGATGTGGTGAAAGGTACGCTAGTTATTCATTCAAGAATAGTTAAGGTACTATTTTATTCATGTTCTACGCATTATTTCAAATCATGCATGTTTAGTAGAACAATTAAAACACCACCTCAAAATTTTGAGGAAAAGTTATCTGTGAGAACAGAGAGGGGGGAAATCATTGCTTCCATGGTTTATAACTCCTCCCCGATTAATGTTTGCGAACTAAACCTCCTAGAAAATGTCATCATAAATCCTTTAGTGTAGTTTGATGCTATCTTGGGAATGGATTGGCTATCTTTGTACAAGGCCAACATCAACTTTAATTAAATGGATATTAATCTTCACATCTCGAGGAATCCTACGATTTTTATAAGTGTAAGGAGGAAAATGAGTCAACTTTATAATCTTCATCTCAAGTGTGGATATCATTGCCTTATGTGCAAGAATTTCTAGGTCAAATTATTGAGACAAAAAAGAGAATCATGTTTGAAGATATTCCCATCATGAGGGATTAAATCAATGTGTTCCTCGAAGAGTTTCTTAGACTTCCTCTTGACCAGGAGGTTGATTTATCAATTGAACTTATTCCTAGATCTTTTCCTATATCAAAGACACCTTACAGAATGTCCACCGTAGAGCTGGAAGAACTAAAAAGTAGTTATAGGAGAAGATGGAGAAGGGTTTTATATGCCTGAGTGCCTCACCTTGGGTTGCACCAGTCCTCTTCATAAAGAAGAAGGATGGATCAATGTTCCTCTGTATTGATTATCATGAGCTCAATAAAATCATGATAAAGAACAAGTATCCCCTTCCACAGATATATGAATTGTTCGATCAACATCACAGGGAAAGTTATTTCTCTAAGATGGACCTTCGGTCAGGATATCATCAATTAAAGGCGATAAAGGAAGATATTCCCAAGAATTCATTTCAAATGTTGTATGAACACTATAAGTTCATAGTGATGCCCTTAGGACTCACTAATGATCCAAAATATTTCATGGATTTAATGAATAGAGTCATTAGATATTACTTTAAAACATTTGTGGTAGTCTTTATTGATGATATTCTGATGTACTCCAATTACAATGAGCTTGTACACTAGTGGTACAAGCTCATGCTTGGAAACCAAAAGACCCAGGATCAAATCTGGACAGGGGCAATTTTTTGTGGTGCTGTAGCAGGTACTGTAGCAGTGGCGGGAACTATAGTAGTGGCAACACTTTAGTGGCAGTGGGATTATGCAGGTATTAAAGTGGTGGCAGTACTATAGAAGCACGGGTACTGTAGAAGTATTATTCACTGAGGGGTCCTTTGGGCCAAAAAATGGGCTTTCAAGTCTTGCATTCAAGGCACTATTGAGGCTTTGGCCCCAACCTTTTAAAAAAAATTGTTGTACTCCAAGAGAAAGGAAGAACATGAAGAGCATTTGAATAATATGTTAAATACATTGTGAATGGAGAAGTAGTATGAAAAATACATTAAATGTGAGTTCTAGATGGGGGAAGTATCATTCTTGGGGCATGTTATCACCAACAAAAATATATATGTGGACCCTTCCAAGACGAAGGAAATTGAAGAGTAGCCCAGGCCAACATCTGTAATGAAGATTTGTAGCTTTTTGGGTATAACTAGGTATTATTTATGATTTGTGAAGAACTTTTCATGATTTTCAAAACCAATGACCAAGATAACATAGAAGGGGGTAAAGTTTGTCTGGACGGAAAAAAGTGAGGTAATCTTCAAGGAGCTAAATAGAAGGTTGATCACTGCAGCAGTACTAACATTACCAAAAAGTGGAGAACATTTTGTGATATACAGAGTTTCTTTAAAGAAAGGATTGGGTTATGTACTAATGAAAAATGATAATGTGATAGCCTATGCCTCACGAAAGTTGAATATCCATGAGCAGAACTACTCAATGCATGATCTATAGCTGAAAGCCATGATTTTTTCCTCAAAGATCTGGTAACACTACCATTATGGTGGTAAGTGTGACAAATACACCGACCACAAGAGCCTAAAGTATATATTCACACAAAAGGAGCTCAATATGCGTCGAAGGAGATGGATAGTGCTAATCAAGGGTTACGATTTCTCTATTCACTGTCATCCTAGAAAGGCGAACAAGGTAGATGATTCTCTAAGCAGAAAAGAACCTGCTACTCAATCCATGTTATGGATTGAGAAAGACCCTATGTTATTGTATATGAAATGGATGGATTTGAAAATCATAAGGGAATGGGATACATCATACCTTACCCAAATGATTGCGCAACCATCCATTCAAGAGTAGAATAAAGAAGCCTAAATGGATGATGTGGAGTTACAAATGAGGGTGGATGCAGTAAAGGAAGGGAAACAATAAGAGTTCCATATAAATAATGCTGGTTTGATTAGGTTTAGAACACGACTTTTTGTGCCTTCATCATCTGGGATAAAGATGAAGCTATTAGACAATGCACATAGCTCAACATTCTCAATCCATCCCGGGAGTACCAAGATGTACCGTGAACTCCAAGAAAACTTATTGTAGGATAACATGAAGAAGGATATTTTGGAATATATATCAAGGTGCTTGGTATTTCAACAAGTTAAAAGTAGAGCAACAAAAGTCAGAAGGGATGATTCAATAATTGCCTATGACCATTTGGAAATTGGAGAATGTCACAATGGACTTTGTCATAGGTCTCCCAAAGATATCGAGGGGTAATAATTCGATATGGGTTGTGGTTGACTGACTCACCAAGACTACCCATTTTATTACTATTCAGGAAGACCTCAAGCTTGAAAAACTTGCAAAAATAATTGTGATGGATGTGGTGATATTGAATGGTGTTCCACTCTCAATTTTCTCTGATCGTGGTCCAAGGGTCAAATCTAAATTCTAGATGAGTCTTCAACATGCTTAGAGTACTGAATTAAATTTCTTCCCGACCTATCATCCCCAAACTGATTGCCAATCTGAAAAGACTATTCAAATGCTTAAAGATATTCTAAGAGCATGTTCTCTAGAATTCCAAGGTGGATGGGATTATCATCTCCCATTGGTTGAGTTCTCATACAATAATAGCTTCCACTCAAGTATTCAATGGCTCCGTATGAAGCTCTATAAGGAAAGAGATGTAGAACTCCAACTTGTTGGGATGATGCTGGAGAAAAAAAGTTACTTAGACCTTATCTTCTGCAAGAGATGTTAGGGAAGGTTCAAGTCATCCATAAAAACCTCAAAGATGCTTAGAGTCGGAAAAAGAGCTATGTTGACAACCATCAAATGTACTGGGAGTTTGACATTGAAGATAAATCCTTTCTTCGAATATCACCATGGAAGATAGTCATGCAGTTTGGCAATAAAGGTAAGCTAAGCCCAATGTATATTGGCCCCTTTGAGATCCTTGACCGCATAAGAGCTGTGGCCTATCAGCATTATTTTCCACCAAACATGGATCATGTTCATGATGTGTTTAACTTATCACTCCTAAGGAAGTACATACCTGATCCCTCACATGTACTGCACTCATTAGTAGTACTGCTAGAATATGATCTCTCTTATGAGGAGTAGCAAGTGAAGATTCTGGACCAAAGACATAAGGTTTTACGCAACAAGGAATCCCACCTTTTCAAAGCGTTGTGGATGAACCAAAAGTTTGAAGAAACTACTTGAGAACCAGAGGAGGCAATGAAGGACAAGTACCCTCACCTGTTTATAGCGTAGAATGTAAATCAAAATTTCGAGGGTGAAATTTCATAAGGGGGAAGAATGTAACTACCCAATGTTTTCAATGGAATTTCCCTTCTCATAAATATGTTATAAAATCCAATAAAAACACAACATAATTAACTAATATGTGATAATTAACCTTTAGACATAGGTTTTTCACTTCTGTGTTTGGAATTTAGAAAATTATACACACACAGTTATTACCAGTATGTTATTTGAAGTCCAATAAGAAAAACGTAATTTTTGGTGAATAGAAACCTACCCTTATGAATAGTAACATACCCTTATTAATAGTGATACACCCTAATGAATATTAACTTTACTTATGATAATATTAAAATAATATTCAAGTGAAATTATGATGTACCTGTATTTCAGAGTAAGAACACGAATGTTTTAAAACAAGGTTTTAATAATAAATTAAGATTTTAATTAATTATTAAATTAAACATATTTAGATAATTATTTCTGAAAAATGGGCTTATTTTTTGGATTCTAAATGTCGAGAAATAGTTAGGGTGAATTTTTGGTATTTTTCTGAAATAGTGGAATTTTTTATGAATAGTAAAATCTGATAATTAACAATTAATGCTAAATAATGGATTAATTGAGTCATTGATGATGATCTATGGACGTAATCCCAATTGGATCTATGTCACATGCATTTATTACTATTCTTGGTCATGGAATACTCACTATTCCTTGTATTTTGATCAAATAATAAACTATTGATTAAAAAATTATGAAAACCCTCCTCCCCTCCACTATAAATACCACCCATTCTTACTTCTTCTCTTCACTTCTCTCAAGCCTTGTGCCTTGAGAAAATTCTTTCCAAATCTCACCAAAATCTCCAACCCCACGTTCCAAATCCCCTAGATTCTTCAAAATACAAAACCCCTCCCCTTATGTGGTTCTCAAAGGAAGATTTTTCAAGAGGTTAATTCCTTTATCCAATTCCTTCTTTGCTTTTATGTTTTTTTCTTTTTGTTTCTTTCCTCACCTCCCTTCAACCAAATAGTATGATAAATCTAGTAACATAAATGTAATGGAATTTTTTTATGCTAATGGTATATTTCATTATCTTCTCTCTTTTCCCCACCTTTTATTTGAAAGGAATCAAATTACCTTTTGAGATGTTCTAATTTAGCACATTCAAGGATAACAGTTTATCAATTTCTATTATCATCTTTAAATCTGGCCATTAAATAAATTGTGTTATCATTGAACCAGAATATATATATATTTAATATATCCAATTTTTGTTCTATAATATTTTTGTACAAATGTAATTATGTTATGAATCAAAATATTTTTTTAATCAAACCCTCCAATTAACAAAAATAGTTCTCACTATGGTTGTATATAATAGTTCGACTTCACTCTATGTAACCAAATTAAATTTAAAACCATGTAATATCATGTATTTTCATTAATATAATATAACTTCAATTATATAACACCACTTTCATCTTACATGTTTGTCCAAACATAAATATTAGTGAACCGGTCATTAAAATAAAGTAAACAAATGAGCCCGAATAAGGAAATTGAACATCATAACCAATCAAACCGGTTATGAATAAACTTATAATTATTATAATAAAACAATTACATATATAAGGGGTTATGGAATTATTAATTAATAAACCTAATTTGTTTATTCAGGTATTTCATAACATCTGGAGAACTCCAACATATTTAAGTTAAGGGATCCTCTATATTTCACTTTTATTTCATGGTGGTCCTCTATGTTATTCAATTTTATGTGTGATCCCTAATGATGAGGTATTATTTAGAACCATCCCCATTCTTCCCTCACGATTTATAAGTTATTAGAAACCCCATTATCTCTAAAAAAATCCATTTTAGGTACACCTGATTCCATGCCAATAATCTGTAATGAATTCTACCTGAACATCCTTTACTCCTACGAGTTTCTCTATCTTTCATTTTACCCAAATGGAGTTGTATTTTCTTTTTATGTAAATATTTTACATATTTTTTATATTCTCCAAATTCATTATCCATGATCCATCCCTCATTCTATTTTAAGGATATACATTTTTTTGTGATTTCCACCTCGACACCCTGATAAGCAATCATGTTTTAAGGGAACTTCCAAAATTATTACCCAGTTTCAAGTACGCAATATCTTCTATTTTAAGCCACCATTGTCTTTATAAAATCTGTATTCTTATTATGAAAACCTTATTTCATAACTTATGGTTTTTATAAATGATTTTTCCCTTTTCTATTTTAAAAGATCTATAGTATTTTCCTTAAAAACGCACAAAATGTTTTAATGCTAAAATTTCCCAAATACATTTCTTAAAAGTTGTCACTCATTTTTCACATCATGTACCATGATATATGCCTATTGAATTTCCATGTATAATTCCATTCATTCATCGAATCATTCATGATACGCCCATTGGTTATGATTGATGTCAGGGTTGTGGTACCTAATTCTTTCCATGGATACCCTTATGTTATGAATGATTATTGGTATGGAAAGATAATAAATGAGGAAAGAATATTCATGAAAATTTTGTGATGGGGGTGCCCAGATAGTGCTCAAATGCATTGGGTAATGTTAGGTCTCATGATATGTGATGTGAAATAGGATTGGAGGTTAGCCTAGACTTGTACTAAAATGGGAACGGGATTGGCGGTTAGCCTTGACCATACTAAAGAAATGTCTTATTATTCTTCCACATTTATATGATTCCATTTTTATATGATCCCATTCTTATATGATATGATTTCATATTTTCCATTCTTTTTTATCATTATGTCATGCCTCCTAACTCATGTTCTTAAGATGTATCCTTACGTTCATTCCCTTACTGGGATTTTTAGCTCATCCCTTTGATCATGCATTCCTCAGTGTACCCTATGCATATGTAAGGGCTCAACGGAAGTTTCGAGCTCTTTATAGAGATTAAATAAAGTAATTTTTTAGCCCATGTTTTATGTTCTATGTACCTATTATTCCAAGAAACTAGACGTAACGATCCTTGGCTTGTACTCTAATGTATAATTATGCATAAAATCATGTAATGTTATATATAAAAGGCTTGGGTTGCTATAATATTTACTTGATGATAAAGTTCATGATAAAAAATTATATCTATGATTATAGAAAATGGAAAAAACATTGGATACAAAGTGTTGGATTTTCACATATTATTTATAATTAACATAATAAATTTAATAATTACCTTGTAATAAATTATTTCTTTATTGATGGATATGAAAATAGATATACTTAATATAATATTATTGTTTTATGAATAGATATTATATTCCATTTACCGGTGATCCGCATGTGTTTCAAAAATCTCTGAAGGACTTCGTTGGAATCTCAGGGTGCTAGAACAGCATGTAGAAACCCATGCTTAATGTACATGAACATTAAAATTATTTTGGGGAATGTATATTACATGACACAAATAGACACCCAAATGCCGTAATAGTTTAGTGTCTTTGGAAAATAAAAACATAATCTTCTAAGAATTATGAATGATCTTCAACATCTCCCTAAGGATCTTCCCCTTTTGTTTTACTACCTAAAACCTTTCTTTGTATCCTAGGGAAATGAAAACATAAAAGGGGTAAGATCTAATGATCAGTAAGGGGAAAATGGAGAACATAAAATACAAACCAAAAAAATTTGAACATAAAATCATGAACATAAAGTGTAAACATCAAAATCATCAGTCATAAAATAAATATTCAAAATATGTAAGGAATATATCATAAATGTTAATTAATCATGACATAATAGAATTAGAACAAAAAATTAAATTATTTAAAAATAATAATCACAAAATATTATTTCAATAGTATCTAAGACATTGCTTCCAAAACCATCATAGTGGACAAAGTCCATCATGGAACCGAGTTTACATGCAGTTAAATCCTTATATTATTATACCCGATCTAATTTATATTCAATTTATGGCTATGTAATGAGTAATAAATATTTACATAATGCATTTCATGGAGATATAGGTCTAACCCATCTCATAATTAAATCATTCATACATGTTCCACAATAACAAAAATCATTCATCATAGCATAACCCAGAAAATAAAATGGGTTTCTTAGACAACATTCCATTATAACATAATACATATAAAATACCATTTCATCAATAACACAATAAAAAGTTAGTAATTATAGGGATATAAACAAAACACTATTTAAAGAGTGTCATCTTAGAAGGAAAATAATTTGGATAAACCACTTGAACATAGTTTCGGATGAAAATATCCTTTCTTCTTCAAAAATGATTTCTATTAACAAAATTATGCACAATTTAAAAAAAAATTAGTTAAAAAAAACTTGAAATATTTTAGAGGAACCATCATGTAAATAAGGCATCATGAAACTATAAAAAAATCAATTCATGCTGTATAAGTTGAAAAAAACATTCTTCTCGTACTTTTTATGGAAAATCCAAAAAGTTCCTCATATGAAAAAAAAGAATTATTCCTTTCATACCACATGGTAAAAGTCAAAAAGTGGTAAAAATGACTTTAAATATACATAGATGAATATTAAAAAATTTATGAATACATGGATGATAAATATATCCACAGTAAATACTTACAAATAAACAATCTCAGATAAAAACATGATTTGAAAAGTTATCCCTTACATTCGGTCTGATATGCTTCATATGTATCTAATACTACTATATAATGATATAAATAATGTTACTTATTTATTCCATAATCATAATAATTTTTTTGATAACATTTATGATCATATTTTAATCTATTTGTTAGTGACATTTCATTGCTACTCGTTATTCATGTACTAAATATTTTACATTCTTATGTATGTTTTCTCAGATAAGTTCTTATTCATATTTTTAGGTATTAGTTATATCATTTATCACATGGTATTATTATAATATATATAATATTTATTCATTGAACTCATTTATATAATCATGGTTTAATGAAGATTATGTAGAACGAATTACATCACATCGTGGAGATGATAAGTCATACGTATACAAGAGCAATGATATCATTCCCATTATTGATGAATGGTATTGAAGTGGATGGTGTATTATATGTTAGAATTATTATAATTTTAAAATAATCATATATATCTTTTATTTACACAATAATACTCATCCATGTAAGGTGGTGGTGAAAAACACATTGCCCTACAACATGGAGATGGTAATCCGTACGTACGCACGCACAATGATTTAATTATTCATATGATTAATAGAAGGTGAAATAGAGTTGTTTGATATTTATAATACCAAATCAGTAAATTATTGATACTGATGTTATTACTTTCTAATGAAACAACTAATGAGGATGATGTATAAAAAGAAAGAAATTTGAAAGAATCGATAGAGGGCATTACCTCTTCCTCGACGTGCCTCCTTTAAATTTCTTCATTGGGAATTAGAGATGGTTTTTTGAGAATACCAGTTCCTCTACAATGTAACTAAGGAAGTTGAGGAGAGTAATGGGCATGGGTTTTCTAGGCTTGAGGTCTCAAAATGGATTGAAGAGGGATGGTAGGAGGCGCCTTTTATAAGTGAGTAGAGGTGCACTTAAGGAAATTCTAAACATATTAATTTATTATTAATTTAATTTTATAAAAAATGGTCCAAAATATTTTTAATTGTAATATAAGATAATTTAGGTTCGAATAATCTTCATCTAATAATTTTTGAGATCTATTTTGAATATTCTTTATCTTTATATTTTTGGTTTAACCCTTATTTTAACCTTTTTAATCTTACTTTGATATCATGTTATTTACACATTATGGATTAATGTAATTACGATATCACGTAAAACAACCAATATAAAGTTATTAATGAAATATTTGGACTTATATTAATCATTTTAATGAATTCCATATTTTTAGGAATTTAATGTCACTTAATAAACTGTTTTATGTTTTTAGTTATGAATTATGTCAATTTTGTACAATATTCATAGTTGACATTTTTACAAATTCATAACAACTTGATTCTATTGATCCAAAAGAATTAAATCATCCCTAAAATTTCAATTCCATCCATAATTTTTTTTGATGATATCAAAATGTTCAATTTAAACTTATTTTAACATTTATAAATTCATTTATTTGAATATTATATTAAGGAGGTAATCACTACATCATAATTTTGTCATAAATAAATATATTTTTATAATGTATAAAAATTATAAATAAAATACCATGATGTTGTAAATACTTTTATATTTATAAGGAATATTTATAGACATATATATTAGTTATATAACACTATATTAAAATTTATTTAGTAAAAGATATTTTTTTACGTTACAATTATCATTACATTAAATTAGTTCTTATAAAATTCCATTTTGACATCCATGGGAATCCATGGGGTTAAAAAATAGTCCCATGGAGAACATGGTCAGAATTATCTCATCCAATAATGTTATTACATGTGTTAGGTTAGTTTAATATTATTATAATTTTATTTATTACACTTATTTACCAGATTTAACTTTTAACCAAGGAAAATAAAATATTTCCTTAATTTACCATTTATAATATCAAAAATAAAAGGTACATATTTACACAATTTGAACCTCCAGATTATAAATATGGAATCCATTTTCTAAATTCAAAACATATAAGTTTCATTAATTAATTTAAAATTAATTCTCATTTTCAAAACCAAAAGTGGGTTTCTAAGAAGTAAAAACTATCAAAAGATTGAAATGTGTTTATGTCCAATTTAAAAGTGAAATTAAGTCCAATGAACAGAATTGTATTAAAGTATAAAAATATAATCCAATTAAACTTTAAAACGAATTAAAAATATAATCTATCTATAAAAATAAATTAGATGAAATGGCAGTTTTGAATTAATATGCAGTGTTTTTCAATATTCATTAAAATTTGAATTTTATTAGAAAAATACCAAAAATTCAAGAAAAGTAAAATTTTATATCCCTATTACAAATAATAAGATTATTTTGTCAAATTTAACTTATAAAAGTGTAAAAATGCTAGATTTAAAATGGTACATCCTCAAGAGGATGTAAAATTGCATTTTTTTAAACGTCTTTTATCTGAAAAATTAATTTTTTTCTAAAGTCATGTTCTAGAAAATGTGTAAGATGAATTTTAATATTATAAAAAAAATTAAATGAGGAAGATACTTTTCATAATATCTAGTTATATAATATTTTAATAATATATTATTGTTTAGTGAATCTCGGTATTGCGTACAACGTAAGCTATCAAGGAAGGCCACTCTTACGCAATCCCAGTTAGTGTTGCATGTAGTAAAATATTCCTTTGGTGTTGTATATAACATAATAAAAATTTAGTTCATTTATACATTGAAAAAAATATATACTCAGTGTTGCATGAAATGATTTCTATCAATGGAACTTGAAATTATGTGCAACACAAGCCAAGAATATTATTGTGTATATGGGAAGATAATATGGTGTTTCTTATAGTGCAAGATAATCCTTTTGTTGCATACAACACATGTTATCACATAAATTAAGATAATATACTTCATAACATAACATGGTGTTACTTTGAACCCTCCTTAACATGAATTTTTCCTTCAAAATTCAACAGTGTTATAAAAGGTTTTCTAATTGAATGTTTCTTTCATGGAAAACCAGTTCATTAAAAAAGACACTAAAAAACATTTTAAAAAACAATATTTAGAACCATAATTGTTACCCAAAGTAACCCATCTCTGGGTTTCATATAGTAGAACATATGTGGGTAGTGAAAACATGGATTTGGAAGAGAAATCTAACCATAAAGTTATGATAGATAGTGATAAAGAATACGGTTTGGAGAAAGTTAACTACAAGAAATCCATAAATCTATGATGATTTAAGGGACCATCTGATTCATTAAATAATATGGTACAAGGATAACATTTTTAGTTTTCAAGATCCTTTTCTAAAGTTGAATAATTTTCCATGAAAATAAATACTCACTTGATTTTGGTACAATCTCATTGTTGTTCATGCCTTAAACAATTTCCAATTCATATCTTATTTAAATAAAAGATGTTGAATTTGTCATTATTGATTTTTTAGAAGATCATGAGATAGAATGATATTTCATTCCATCGGTCTCAATAGAATAGTTAGCACAAGTAATCAAATATGAATATGTACACATATGGTGAGATAATTAATTAATCTAATGAACATAAAACAAAAAATAACATATACTATCTATAAATGGATAACATTAAAATACCTTCAAAAATATAAAACATTGAAAGAGGTGAACTAATTCAACATAACATTCATCTCCCATATCTCATAATGTAGTTCTTGGTTGTCACATTCATAACATGTGAATACCTTAATCATGTTTTCTCTTGAGTCCTAGTAAAAAATAGAATTATCAGATATCCTTATTGAAAAAATAAATGTTTCCTTACTCAAAAACATAATGGATATATTCATTAGGTCCCAAAAATTTGTATACTTCATCCATGATATCATAACCCTTTTCTCAATAAATCCATAATTAGATTTCAAGAAACTCTAATAATCTAAATTACTTATTCAAATCCAACATATCTTTTTCAAACCTCATTATCCTAACATATGGGATATATTAAGGGGTACATTTCCCTTAAACATGTGCTCTCCAAGTATATCACCTTACCATTAAATCACTTTTTTATATCTTTAGAACTATTCATAATATAATTTCTAATATTTATACTAAAAAAACATATTTCTTTCAAGATTTATATTACATAATCGTGGAATTTCATAACATATACACCACAATCATCTATCAATATTATTAAACCATTAATCAGGATCCGTCATTATTATATTTCCTAAAATATAAATCATGTCTTTTTGTTTCTCAACCTCAAGCTTTTTAGGTTCAATGTAAACAATACTGTGACAATATCACATACCTTTCACATATAATTTACAATCAATTTATCCTCAGCAGCATGAAAAATACTCATACCATCATCATGATTCTCATCAATATATTTCCACATAGGAAATTGATCTTAATAATTCCCATAATTCCCACATCTGGAACATTCACTGGTTGACTATGTTCTATATAGTTCTGGATCATGGTTAAGATCATAATGTAAAGTATAAGAAATACATATCAGAGATTAGAAAAACATAAGTATGGTAAATTACATATAATATTTCAATTTATGATATCTTCAGTTTAACCCTAGGTTAGTCATGGTTATCACAAAAACCTTGGTTTGTAACATATAATTTAATTATCCTTATTAAATCCCTATACATATCCATGAAATATATCTAGGGATCACACTAATGTTTTCACATCCTAGTTTCCACAGGATGACTACACCTTTTCTCTGATAGAATCTATAGAGACCCAAGCATGACGTATATAGACATTACATTTCCTTTGAAGAATAATTAATACATGACACAAAAAGAATCCCAAAGACCATATTAGTTTAGTGTATTTGGAAACTCAGATCATAATATTATAATCTTTTTAAATGATCTTCAACATCTCTAATAAAGATATTACCCTTTTGTTTTTCTACACAAAACCATTGTTTATATCATGTGGAAAAGAACACATATAAATGGTGTGATCAAATGCTCATTAAGGGTATACATGGAGAAAATAAAAATCAAACCATAAATAGTTGAACATAAAAACATGAACATAAAGCGTAAACATCAAAGTATTGATCCATGAAATAAATCTTGGATGTATGTAATGCATATATCATAAAGGAACAATAACCAAGATAAAATAGAAATGGCATACAAATTGAGATTTTGGAAAACTAATAATCACATAAAATGATTTCCATAGTAGCCAAGGTATTACTGCCAAGACCATCATAGTGGATAAATCCCAATACTGAACTGGGTTTAATTGTCGTTCTATCCATGTATTACTGAATCGAGGTTAATTTTAATTCCATTCATGTCTATATCAATTGATATAAATCATTACCCAATGAATTGGAGGTATATATTAGTCACATCAATCTCATAATGAAATCATTCTTACATGTGCCACAAAAACATAAATCACTCATCAAAGCATAAAATATGAAATAAAATGGGAGTCTTAAACTTTATCCCATAATTAAATAATTTATATAAAATACCATTTCATCAATAACACAATAAAATCTTTTTAAAAATATGGATAGAAACATAAAACTATTAAATAGTCTCATCTTAATTGGAAAATAATTTTGATATACCACTTGAACTTAGTTCTTGAAGAAAGTATCCTTTCTTCTTCGAAAACGTTTTCTTTTCTCAAAATGGAACATAATTTTAAAAGAAATTAATTTAATTGAAAATAAAATTTAAATAGTATAAAGAAGTATTTATGGAAACAAGGTGTCATGAAACCATAAAATATCCATTAATGTCGTATAAGTTAGAAAAACATTATCCTCATAATTTTGCTGAAAAAGTCAAAAAATTCTTCATATGGTAAAAAAAATGAATTATTCCTTCCAAATCACATAGTAAAAGTAAAAAAAAGGGTAAAAATGAATTTTAATATACATATAATAATATTAAACATTTTATGAAAACATGGATGATAAATATATCCCTAGTAAATACTTAGGAACAAACAATCTCGGATAAAAACGAGATTCGATATGTTATCCATTACCTATGGTTTGATATGATTCATATGTATCTCACCCTCATGTATAATTATTTAAATAATGTTACTGATTTATTATTGAATAATAATCATTTTTATTATAACATTTATTATCATACATTCATCCGTTTGTTAGTAACATTTCATTGTTTGTCATTATTCTGGTATTAACTTCTTTATGTTCTTATCTATGTTTTGTATGATAATATATTATTCATCATTTTAATTAATAGTTATATTATTTAAATAATGGTATTATTATAATATATATCTTATTTATTCATTCTATTAATTTATATAATCAGAGTTTAATGAAGATTATGTAGAAAAAATCACATCACACTGTGGAGACAGGGAGCCGTACGTACGCACAAGCGATGATATCATTCTCGTAATTGATTAATAGTATTGAAGTCGATAGTTTATAGTATCTCAGAACTATTAAAATGTTATAATAATCATATATAGTAACTATTTACATCATTATACCAATCCATGCATGGTGGTGGTGAAAACAAATTACACCACAACATGGAGATGGTAAGTCGTACATACGCACATGTTGTGATTTCATTTTTCATTGGATGGATACAAGGTGAAATAGTGTTGTTTCATATTTATAATAAAATATATGCATATGAGTTATAATGATATAATTACATTGTAATGAAACCACTAAATAGTAGGAAGTATAAGAATAAAGAAATTTTAAAGAATCGGTAGAAGTGATTACCTCTTCCTCAACGAGCCTCCTTTAAATTTTTAGTTAGAGCAGTATAGTTAGTCTTTTGAGAAGAAAAAAACCACTAGAATGTAACTAGGAAATTTTATAAGATTAATGGGTAGGGGTTGACCGAGCTGGAAGGCTCAAAATGGAGTGAAGATGAATGGGAAGTGATTCCCTTTTATAAGATAGGAGAGGAGAACATTATGAAACTCTCAAAATATTAATTTATTATAAATTCAAGATTGATTAAAAATAGTCCAAAAATTACTTAATTATAATATAAGATTACTTAGGTTCTAATAAAATTCATCCAATAATTTTAGGATAGGTATTTAATATTTTTTTATCCTTATATTTTTTGTTTAACCCTTATTTTACCCTTTTTGATCATATCGTGATATGATGTTATTTACACATTGTGGGTTAATTTAACTACCACATCATGTAAAATCACCCAAAAATAGTTATTAATGAAATATTTGGACTTATATTAACCCTTTGGAATAATCTCAGATTTTTATGAATTTAATATCATTTAATAAACTCTTTTATGTTTTAGGTTATGAATTATGTCAATTTTAGACACTATTCATACTTGAAATTTTTAAAAATTCATAAAAAACCGATTCCTTCGATCCATAGAAATTAACTAAACCCTAATATGTTAATCTCATCCAAATTTTTTTCTATGACATTAAAATGTTTAAATTAAATTTATTTTAATAATTATAAATTTATTTATATGAATATTTCATTAATGAGGCAATCACTACATCATAATTATGTCATAAATAAATATAATTAAATAACATATAAAAATAATAAATACAATACCATGATGTAGGAAATCCATTTAGATTTATAATGAAGATTTATAGATATAGATATCAGTTATATTACACAATATTAATTTTTTTAATAAAAGATATATTTTTAGGTTATAATTATCTTTACATTAAATTAATTCTTACAAAATGTCATTTTCACATCCCTGTGAATCCATGGGTTCCCAAAATCGACCCAAGGAAGCCCATGGCAGGAACAATTTCATAACATAGTATTAGGACACGTTTTAGGGTAGTATAATATTATTATAATATTTTGTTTTACCCTTATTTATCATATTTACCCTTAAACAAAGGTAAATAAAATAATTACTGAAGTTACGATTCATAATGTCCAAAAATAAAAGGCACCTATATATATAATTTGAAACTTAGGATTATAAATATGGAACTAAATTTTTCAAATTCAAAACATAGAGGTTGTAGAAATTAATTAAAATTATTACATGTTGTCAAAACCAAAAGTGGGATTTTAAGAAGTAATAACTATCAAAAGATTGACATGTGTTTATGTCCAATTTAAAAGTGAAATTATGTAAAATGTACAGAATTTAATTAAATGATAAAAATATAATCTAATTACACATTAAAACTAATTAAAAATATAATATAACTATATAATTAAGTTAGATGAAAAGTCAGTTTTGAATTGAAATGTTGTATTTTTCACTATTAAGTAAAAATAATTTTTTTTAGAAAAATAAAAAAAATTCATTAAAAGCAAATTTTTATGTCCAAATTCTAAATAAGAAGTTTATTTTTTAAAATTTAACTTATAAATGTTTCAAAAACTATATTTACAATGGGTGTTCCATTGAAAGGCGGTAAACCTACATTTTTTGAAAAATACTTCTTTTATCTAAAAAATTGATTTTGACCTCATATCATGTTCTAAAAAATGTGCATGCTGAATTTTAAAGTAATGTAAAATTCAAAATTTGGTTAATACTATTCATAAAATGTAGTTATAAAATATTTTAATAAAATATTGTTGTTTAGTAAAACATTAAATTGTGTACAACACAAGCTATCATGGAACGCTGCTCTTGTGAAAGACAAGTCAGTATTGCATGCAGTGAAAGCTTAATCTCATTTTTTTATAACCTAATCCAAACTTAGTTAATTTATAAATTGAAAAAAATCTATACTCAGTGTTGCGTGATATAAATTTTATCCAAGGAACTTGAAATTGTGTGCAACACAAGCCAATAATATTATTTTGTATTTTACAAGTTAATACGATGTTGTGTATAGAAAAAGCTAATTTTTTTTAGAGTACAAAAAAATACACCAAATACATTAAAATAATCTATCTCATAAAATCCTGTGGTTTTATAGAGTATAACCTATCAATTGTGTCATTCGTCAATGATCACCTTGATAATCAATTCTTAACGATTATCTTTGATATCTTTTAGCTTGAGAGTGATTGTTGGAGGAAGATTTATCTGTGTTCCTGAAAGCGTTCTTGGAGTAGGCTGATCATTAGGGCATTAAAAGGATTCTATAGATATCATTGTGCACTAAATGAATGAATTGGATCTCTTCAAAAAAAAAATATTATAACTGATTTTATATACTGCTATGGTTAAAAAATAATAATTTCAAAAGTTATTTTTAATATTTATTTAATCCCTAAAGAACCCCTTGTCTATAATAATAATAATATTATTATTATTATTTATCTTCATGCGCATAACTTGATAATTTAATTAAATATTATTTAATAAAATAATATAAATTTAATTATAATTCTCATTAGACCATTAAAATTTATCCTCTATTCATCGAAAAAAAATTATCATCCCTTAAATTTGACTATTTATTTAATAATATAATATCACTTCATTATTTTATAAAAAATAAATAAATATTTTGTTCACTATATAGAAAATAAAAATTTATTAAATATTCTGCTCACGTAATATCCACTCGAATAAATATTTACCCATTATATATGATCAATCAAACATGAATGATTATTAAACCAAATGCCTGAATAATTTTTAATCAAATTATTAAATAATAAATCACAATATATTATTTAATTTATATTCTAGATACACTTTATGTGTGACCCTCTAGTATTCCTTCTCATTACCATTAGGCGAAGTAGTCCAAAGTCCAATGTAAGTGTCTAGATTCACACCAAGTCAACCATAGATAAAGAATTTAATTCCACAATGACATAATTCATGATACATACACTTACAATGTAATATAATCCTTTTATCATGATATCTCCAAACAATATCTTTGCATGTCGATGTAATCATCCTATGTTCTTAATAAATGATTCATTGAATTTTTAGAAATCAAACTTTCATATAGAACACTTTGGTCATGGAATTATTTCAGCTATATATTTTCCATCAAAGCACCTAAGCTATCAATATTGGTTAAATTATAAAAGGGATAAATCCATTATCACAATATTCAATATAGATATTTTACTCATGACACACCCAAAGAATCATATCTCACTACGAATGTATGACATCATGGTTTTCATCAATACATAAAATTAAAAGTCTTATAACACTCATTAATAGTTATATTAAAGTCTAAGGATGAACACACATGTATATAGATAAGAACATCCAATTACACATATTAATGTGGATGTCCAACTGTTGGGTCTCATTCTCATAATATCATACACTAGATAATACCAAGGGTTCATACCAAGATAAGGTGCCTCAAATTCTTATATGTCTCTACCCATGATATCTTGTATGATTTATGTACCTACAATGATTTCATCTTCATATAGAACATATATTTAAGAATTCAATTGTTGAAATTATTGGTTCTCATAATATCGGAGAACTACTATAACCTTTATGTTGGAAAGATACTCTTAGTACATTATCGTGTTCTATTTTACACAGATGAATAATAATGATGTGAGAATGAGATTATTTATATTGAAAAAGTGAATGCATGTTATCATAAAGAACATAGAATTTGGTTCTAGTTCACTAACTCAAATAAAGTCTCAATTTCACTAGGTAAAACTACTAACATTCTTTCATGCATTATCGCTCACATGATACTTATGCTTCAACTAAGATAGACCCTCATTCAAGGGGTCTTCTATTTTTTCTTCCCTCATAACTCTAGTTACTACAAAATCACCTGCTAATAAAAATCCAACAAATGTGATACTTCTGGAGTATGTTATTTTTCCACTTGTTTGACATTGGATCTTTTTTTAGAGCCACCACTACATTAATAGCACAAGATAATGTGATAGATTCATTAATTCTAGGTATGACATCGATCTCCTAGAAATTATTTTGTATCAAAATATAGTCCATGGATGCATAAAAATCCACTGTATGCTTAGAATCCACTATAAAATCCTTGAAAAGTGGATTCATTGAACACTTTCTGCTCAAACATCCTCTGTTTATATAGTAAACATATCCAGATTTTGAATTCCAATCATTTTGTTATGTTTGAAAAACAAATAATCAATATAACCCATGGTGACTCACTACTCGTATCCTCAATACACGAGAAACATATCCTTAGTTATTATCAGATACATAAGGATAACTAAAAAAATAGACCAATTTTGTTCTCATATATTATCTTCATATCAACCTACCTTTTCAATGCATAGGCAACATCATATCTCTTACAACAAATGACATACATGACATATCCTATAACTGACGCATATCATATCTCACTCATTATATCGTTCTCTTGTTGTCCCGAGGAAACATTTTCTTAGAATAATTTATACCATGTGATGTTGGAACCAACCCCCTCTTGGATTATTCCATTCTAAATATCTTTTGTATATAGTCAATGTATTTAATTTGTCATAGTCAAATAAGAATTATATGTTAATCATGAATGATCATGATCCCACGAATATTGGTTTCTTCACCTAAGTTCTTCATGGAGAAATAATTTACTAAAAATTCCTTTAAAAACAATAATATTTGTACATTGCTTTTAATTAGTAATATTTCATCATCATATAATACACAAATAATGACTAAACTCCCACTAAACCTAATATAAACACATAGATCACATTCATTTTTATCAAAACCAAACTATATTGTATTCTCATCAAATCAAATATTCCATGAACTAGATTCTTGTTAAATCGATAAATGTATCTATGTAACATGAAAATCTTTTCGACATCTCTTGGGGCCACAAAACCTTCTGGTTATGTTATAAATACATCTTCTTAAAGGTTCTCATTATGGAAATATTTTTTTACATCCAACTATAAAATTTCATAGACATGGTAAGATGATATATCATGTATAATTATAATGTATTTAAACACATAAACTGATGGAAATGTCTCATCATAGTAAATTATTGATGATATTAAAATGGATTACCACTTTCCTTACATTATAAGTATTTAATTTACCTTCCATGTCTGGTTTTATCTTGAATAACCATTTTCACCCTATAGGATTTACACCAACTAGTGCATCAACGAAAACCCTAACCAGTTCTGACATATCAAGTCTATTTCAAAATTCATGGCTTCTTTCTATAATGCACTTTTTGAGCTCTATTCTTTCGCTTTATAGGATTTGGGGTCATAATTTTCAACCAATAGAGTGTCACTATATCTAGTGACTAAAAACCATATCTCTCTAGTTCTCTTAATAATATAGCTCTCCAACGAAGTTGTTTTTCATGATATAATTCATTTATAGGGACCTATGGAATCTGTTCCTCTACCAACACTTATGTATGTTGATCATAAACTTCATCAAAGCCAATATTTCACTCCCTATGGTTTTTGGAGTATGTTCACCCTCTCAGGAATGATGTCCTTTTGGGAAAAATCACATTCTTTTCTGAGGGGTTGTATAAGTTATATCCCTTTGTTTCATTAGGATACCCTATAATGAAAAACCATGTACACTGGGGTGCTAGGTTTTTTCTTAATAATTCCTTCAAAAAATTCCTTTCAACCACATACACATGTTTGTGAAAAATTGGATTTCTTTACACCCCATAATTTGAAGGGGATTCCATTTTCCTCATTAGTTTCTACTTAGTTTAGTGTGTGTTCCGCAATTTGTAATTCATATCTACAAAAGGATATTAGAATATATTAATGAATCATCATCAACCTTTCCATATCTAATATGGTACAATTACCCCTTTCTCTAAAATCATTCCACTATGTTCTGTAAGGTGGAGTTAGTTGAGAGAGAATACCAGACTGTAGTAAAGAGTCAATATACTCTTAGTTAAGATATCCAACACCTCAATCCAATCAATGATTCTTTCTCCTCCCCCCAAGATGATTCTATAATTCATTAAATTTTTTTGGGAATTTTGCAAATTACACAAACTTATACCTCATTAAATAGGCATAGCCACATCTAATCAAATATGTATTAAATGTTATAAGGTAATAATATCCACTTCGTTTTTCTACTAGTATTTTTTCACACACGTCAGTGTGTACCAATCCTAAAATATTTGTGGCCCTTTCACCCTATCCAATAATTTATAGTTTGGTAATTTTTTCTTATAAATAGGAAAGACATATTTCATATGGGTTAATTATCAATGATTTTAAATAACCATTTTGATAGATCATTGTCAAAAAATTCTCATTTACATGACCAAGACCGTGATGCCATAACTTGGTGTTATTTGGTTGTGTGAATGTGATTCAATATCTATTTCTAATAATTTATTTTAATCATTTAATGCATGAATACCATTATTTATATAATCCATATAATAATATACATTATCTTTATAAAAGAAACAAATTTAGTTCCTAAAATTTAAAATAAAAACATATTTACCTAGGAATGACATAGAAATTATATTCTTCATAACAATTGGTAAATAATAACAATCTATTAAAAAAATATCATTCTTGTTTGAAATGAGAGGTGGTAGTCTCAAATGTCTAGAGAATCCATCCTCGCACTATTGGATTCTCAAACAGTAACCTACCATCAAGAAAAATTTTGGAATCTACTGGGTTCCTACATTTGAATATTGATGTGAGAACCATATGAAATATCTAATTACCAATGGGTAGATATTGAAAGACTACATTTGATAAGGAACACAATTTTAGCTTCACCTATATTTAAGTCATTGTTTCTCTTCTTGTTGCATTTTTTCCACATGTAAAACATATAGCCTCCTTTTACTAGCCATGCCTATAGATAATCCTCTTATTAGAAAGATTGTTATCAGGATCATTATACTTGTTATGAGTCTTTAGCCCCTTCACCTTGTTCTTACTTTTCTAATTCACCATAAGGAGCACATGACTTTCACACCCCATGTACTTATCCACTTGGAGAATCATAGTCACCATAAGGACCAGATGATTTTCACACCCCATGTTCTTATCCACTTGGAGAACCAGTGAAAAAAATTATGAAAGACCATTCTCATTATTTATAAATTTATAAATTATGTTAAAACTAGAGAAGGTATTTGGTATTGAGGGAAGTATTAAATATTTTTAAAACTCATATGGGAATTCAATCCCTAAGATGTCTATGTATTCAATTTTTCTAATAATATTGACCACATGAGGCCCAACTGGCAAAGATACTCAAATATTAGTTGTAAATAGACCATTGGATATCTCATATCACTCCGGTATCTTCTTCTCTTGATAGACATCTCAATGTTGACTAATAATTCTATAAGCATCCAAGTAATCACGTTTCATTAAAATCACATTGTTCAAGGATGATATCATAAAACACTAAACACCTATATCAACGTCCAAATTTTTCTCATAGAGAGATAAATCTTCCTCATTAGCCTCATTAATAGGAACATTAGGAATATGTTTTTAATAGATGTAAAATTTCTTTCTATGCAATTAGATAACATTTAAGAGTATTTTCTATTCCTGTAAATTCATTATGGTGAGAATATTTTTATTCTCATGTAGCGATCAAAATGATATACTTTAAGTCATTTTAATACTATTTATATAAATAAGTTGAGATGATTTTAGTATATTATTCGAGAAAATTTGGACCAATAAATTAATATTATATTTATTAATCTCACACTATTTTATCAAAACAAAATATCCCTAACTATTCGAATTGGAATATCCTATTTTATGGATATTATAATGAAAAGGATCCATATTCCCCATATCGTCACCCCAAAATTTGATGGCCAAGAAATTTGAAGGGTTTTAGATAGGAATTCGAAATAATAACTACAATAACTCAAAATTAATTGGTTTTTTGAGTGGACACCCCAATATTGAAATCCTTAAATTGGATTTCCTTAAAATATTCCCTATAATTACAAATTGTTCTACTTTATTATTTAGCTATTTATGTCATATAAGTTATGTAAAACCAAAAAATCAAGTTAGAATTCCATGATAATTAAAAGCACCCCAACTTTGGTTGGTCAATCACTTTGAACTATGGTTCACTTTTAACTAAAATACTGGAAGGCTATATTGAATTAAAATATATAATTGAGGGTATTTATATATTATGCATAAATTTTCCTTTATTATTATTATTACATTCTTTTTCATATTAATTGGATTTACTAATGAGGTAAACCATGTCTTAGATAACATTTATGTATAAGAAAATTTATTTTAGTTCTATCTTTAATAATTGTTAATTCATTAATTCATGTGATCGTGACAAAACATAAATAATGAAAGATATATGAAACTGGAATGAATTAACATAATAAAGTAGTATTATCACAAGCTTTTACTAATGGTTAGATTAACTAGCAGATGATAAACTAACCACTAACGTAGGAGAAGAACACCTGAAACATTTAATGGTTTGTGTTGTAGCATTCTAACCATTCACCAATATATTTATCATGTATTGGTTTCTCCTTAGATTCAAACTTGAAATGACTCCTTTATCATGGGATCTCTATCCATTACATATTCTTTAACACACACATGGGTCATAAAACCAAATTTTGGTTAAGGGGTTTACAAAAAATAAACTATTGGTTCACTTTCACTTTAAAAATAAGGTGAGTGATGACACACATGCCAAAAATTAAATATAATAATAAATTAAATGAATCTAATCACATAAAAAGTTCTGTAATATGATCTAGATCATCTATATGCATGAAAAAAAATTCATTTAATATAATTAGCATTCAATATAATCATTATTATTTAATATAACTCACAATCATATCAATTAGTTACATTCTTTAAGAAATAAATTATTTTATCATAATTATAATTCAATTTTCCTATAGATTCTCATCCATTGTATTTATAAAAACATTATATAAAATTATTTAAAATTAACAATGTGAAAAAATGAACCTTGGAAGCAACACATTTATTACCTAACTGAACTAAAAAAATGGGTATTATACTCGTATACTATTTACTCTTGTGTATTTTGGAATACATGAATTAATCACATAATTTAAATATGTTTACTATGAAATTATTTATCACACAATTTACATACTATTTACATTACATATTATGCTTCAATGAATATGGAGTGATAAATTTAATATGACTTATACATGATACGACAATTCTAACAATATGTAGAAATTAAATATATATATATATATATATATATATATAACCTATCACATGGAATTCCCTATAAAATTATCTGACACATGAAATAACATTTGGGTAATATTTGGACAATATAATAAATTAATTTTAATTCTATGTAATTTGGTAACAGTCATGGTATGTACTTTAGACTTACAAGGTGTCTATATTTTTCTCACCACCTATCTGCAAATCACACCAAAGTACATGGTGTGAAAATATTCCATAAGAAATGTTTGAGTACATAGTATGTACATGGGATACACGACATGTGGTCTTTGAGTTACATGACCACCAGTCATGTAGTCTGTGTAAGAAGACATACAGCCCGTATGTGACTAAAGGACTATGCACCATGTATGAAAGTTACATAGTGTTCACTTTGGATAATAGTGCACCATGTTGATTTGTTCAACATTTGGTGTATAAATAAATTCAATTCATGTAATAAACTCACATTCCTTGTAATAATTCTGAAGTAATTCATAGTGCATTTATCACTAGTACATAGTGTGTAGCACTAGTTTATATGTTGTGTACTCTGTTTTTTCAACCAAACCTCTCGGCACCTACGGATGATAAATTAAAATTTCTTTCATTCAAAAAATTAATTGATTTGATTATATTTAAGAGAAATAAATGGGATGAAATAATATCTCTAAATTATGATTAAATTGTGAGTAAAATAAAATTTAAACCCAATATTCAAACTGTGAATATATCAATAAAGTTTAAATAATTATATATAATTATGTGACCTCTCTAATACCACTAGTTGGTTCCAGGAATAGTATATGTGCCTTATGGGTTGTTCCCAACATTACCTTTTTGTCATGATCAATTATTAATCAGATATTTACCTGAAGATAAATTCTATGATTAATGGAATTTTATTAATAAATATTGAAAATAGATAAAATACCATAACCAAAGTGTAGTACTATAACTTATTTTTTGTAATTAATTTAATCAAGTAATTAATTAAATTATGATAAAGAATTTATTAAATTATGGTTATGATAATTTATAGATGTTGTATTTCTATTTTAATTATATGAATAAATATTATATTACCTCTATCAGATGTCCACACATGTTCAAAAATCAGTGACTATTGCCATAGGATTCTTCTGGTGCAAGAACAACAATTCCTATCACTTGGAGAGTTTAGATTTGATCACCCTGATAGTCGGTTGCAAAGGATTATCTTTGTTCTCTGATGATTTAAAAGTGGAAGTAAGAGGAAGATTTATCTCTATCCATGAGATATTTCTTAGAGAAAGGGTATCTCTTGGGATTCAATAGGAATATTTATATTTCTCTATACACAAAAAAATGAATTTCCTCTCTTGGAAAAATAATATAATTGGTGTAATATACCTCTGGGATTAGTAATATATAATTATACATATACCCATTTATATTTATTTAATCCCCATGGAACCCCTTGTATATAAAAATAATAATAATATAATTTCACAACATGAACAAAAATTGATATTTAAATTATATTTTATTTAATCAAATAATATTCTAATATATATATTTACCACAAGACATATAATCCCAGTCTGCTATTCCTCCAAAATATATATCATACCTTGAATAATGAATATTTATTTAATAAATAAATAACACTTCATTATTTTATAATAAATAAAAAATATTATATTCACTAAATATCAAATAAATATGTATTAAATATTCTACTCACATGATATCTTCGTGAATAACTAGTGAAATAATATACATGATAAATAAAACACCAATAATTATTGAACCATGTGTAGGAATAATTCTTATTCAAAATTTTAAATAGTAAATAATATTATATTATTTATCTCAGATTCTGGATACACCTAGTGTGTGACTATATAGGCCACTTTATCAGTGCATTAGGCAAACTGTTCTAAAGTACATGGTTATAATCTTGCAATAGGCCATGACATCCATATATATGGAAGTTAATGTCTCTAGGAAAATATTACTCATAATCATTCTTATTGTGTAGTACAACTCATTTATCATTATATCTCCAATCAATAATGTTTCATGCCAGTTCTATCACCCAATATTCTTGATGTCCCTCTCTTTGACTACATGTAAATAAAAATTTCCTATAGAACAAAATGGCCTTCGATTTATTTAGGCTTTATCATTTCATCAAAGGGAATGAGATATCATCTTTTATTAAAGTGAAAAAGGAAGAATCATTTCTCGTATTATTCATTAGTGAAATATTACCTTTGACACACCTAACATATCTTACCTCGTTCGAACATATTTCGTCACAAGTTTCATCAATACATAAAAGTACATGACATGTAACACTAATTAATAAAAATCATAAAGTATGAGGACCAATAAAAAAATACGTAGACATGAACATCCAATAACACATATAAATGTGAATTTCATATTCGTGGGTATCATACAATTAATATCCGATATTGGATACTACCAAGTATGTACTTCGTGAGAAGGTTCCTCAAAGTCTTGTGAGTCTCCACCCATGATATCATGTATAATTTTTGTCCATAAAATTATTTTATCTTGCTATAGAACATATATTTAATAATACTATCATGGTTCTTCTATTTTATCATCCTAGAAGGGATCATCTAAGTCCTTTCAGTGTTATAACTACTCGTAGAATATTATAACATGCTATGTTACAAAAAATAAAAATCATGATATGATTAAGTGTTTTTTAAAATTTTAAAAAATATATACTTATAATCACAAAGTACATAAATGTTGGTTCTTGGGAACCAAATTCAAATATATTTATATATATAACTCATTCCAACTAGTTCTTCGAGCTTCACCAAGAAGCTTCCTTGAGTATGAGTAACCCACTATTATTTTTGACCTTGAAACTAATTATTTTGGATTGAAAAACTATGATGAATTCCATGATATCAATGTCAGTTAATACTATATATTTTTATATTGGCCGATATATCCTAGATCATTGATATTTGATTTGGGATTTCTAGACCAATTGACCAAATCAAGACAATAGCGAAGATTCATGGTAATGTCAGACTTGGGCCATAATCTTATTAGGGATGAAGATAGAGGTGAGGTGATAAAGAAAATTGAAAATTTGGGGTTATATAGGTTAGTATAGAAGAAAAATATGATATTCTAGTGATCTGATAGATTGGGAGAAGATGATTGGAAAATTGTGATATAAATTGTTGTTTTAATATAGAGTTACAGTTCCCATATTCTAGAATCCCACATCAAACAATTGTTTGGTTGAGTGCTAGAATACATTACATCCAATAAAAAATAAAGGATGTTACATAGAACCGAGGGATTGTCCCCCGGAAACACCAAATACACATTCCCATCACTGGTTGTGCCTCACCTATGTAGACCACATAATGTACCGTGAACGCTATATGCTCACACCATGTGCTTTCCTGTGTGCATTCTACTTGAACAATGTGCACCCGATTCCATACCCTACGACCATGTTACTATATGAGTTTATTTCCACAAATGAGGGTGACTCCTACGGTACCATATGTGTGTTCAAGGTGTTCATAGGCAATCCAATTTTTGAGAATTTGTTTATACAAATTAAGTACACTTTAATTTTAAAGAAAAATACTAAATATATACACTAACTCTATAATTTATATTATTAATAGAAAATTGATATTTTACTAAACATAATATTTATCTTTTCATAAAATACTAAATTTTATCTTAAAATAATATAAAGTAGTTAATATCATACTTTGTTAATAATAATTCTATGGCAAAAATATGATTTATAATTTCAAAAATATCTTTAATTAATTCATTTATTATTTCATGAAAATAATAAATTATTTCAAAAGTAATAGAATTAAATTTTGAAAATTATTACTTCTCTTATCAAAATAAAAGCACATTTAAAATTTTAATAATCAGTTTATCTATGTGGATTTTACTTTATGGAAAGCAATTGAAAATAACTTACGTAAAAAATAACATAATAAATTATATCATTCCAAATTCTAAGATTAAATGTATTCTAGCCTATTTGAATTATAAAATCTATTTAAAATTAATAAATATATTAAAATTTTAATATAATTTAATTCAAATAGAATTTATATTTTTCAATAAAAATATAATCCCTTGAAAGTTAATATAACAATAACATTGTTTTAATTTCAATATTTCAACTTTATTTATAACTATAATTAAAATTTAATATAGAGAATAATATAATTTATATGTTAAATCATGCATTAGATTATTTTAATTATGAAACAAACTATTTAATCAAAATTTAACTAAAAGAAACTTTTTTCTTGAATTCTTTGGATGTTACAATACTTTTCCCTAATAATAATGAATTAAGCAGTAGAGAAGAAATAAGTGGAAACATTTCACAAAATTAAATGGTAAATCAAGTCATGAAACTGGAATTAATGCTATAAAAAAAGAATTTAAATCATGAAAATGATATAAAGATTAACTCTGTGAACCAAACATGTGAATCATGAGTCAAAGAATCATTATAAAGGGTGTATAAGTCTCAATTCTATAGTTCATTCTTCACCCAAAATTTTTAATCTCTTTCATATATTTAATAGAAAAATAACTTTCCCCGTATTGAAACCTTGTATTCTAGTGTCGACCAATGAGATATATAGGTTTCATAGGGTAATAAATATTTCATGGTTTAATTTTCATTCTTATTGTATTAGATGAGTGAAATGTCAAAATTAATAGATAATGTTTATAATGGGTGGGAAAATTTGAAAATTAGTTTTTATGGAAATGAATTGATTCTAGTAGATAAAATTATACATAGATTTGGCATGTTTTGAATTTTCAAAATTTATATTCACTAATATATTATTTTGGTAAATTTCAATGATTAATTTTCTTAAACAATATGTTCTTCTTACAAAGAAAATTTATAAACCAATAGTCCCTATACTTTCGGTAGTAAATATCTTGAATGACTTGATCTTGTTCTCTTCTACAACTCTTTTAGAATATTATTTACGATATGACTGAATGAAATCACTTTTAATATGATTGTGGAATTTTATTATTTATCCCTTTATACTTCGACCAATATTGACATTGAATCCATGTTTTTTCCATTGAATCCATGAATGGCCTTTTTGGGAAACAATCCATGTACAATCCTAGTATATCCATTCCAACCCTACCCATACTATGCTTCATGATATAAAATAGATTATGTGAGGGGGTATTGGTTTACCATGGTGTATGGGGATGTAATTAATTGAGGTTACTTTTATAGGGTCATTATTGTGATTTTGGGATATAACATGTTATTATTCATTTCACTTTTTTATTCACCTATCTTTTAAAAAGAAATAAAAAAATAGAAATGAAAGGAAAATGAAAAAACAGTTGTGTCTTGGGAGGATAAAAAGTCATCATTACCAGAATGATTATCTATTGATCACATGGATTAGGTGGTGGATGTTAGATTTTTATTAACAATGAGATTTGATAAACAAAAATTTAAAAGAGTGAAAGATATATAATAAATTAATTCAATATTATTATTCGTATCAGCTGCCTACTTTGAGTTTTCATGGGCCGGGGGTTGACAAATTCGTTTTTTAAGTAGTATATCATTGAAACTATATTTTGATATCATGTATCATACTAATGATTAGAACATAATTTTTGAGATTTATTTTTCTCATTTACCACCTTCCTTATGTCTTAATGGAATTTTAGAATTAATTCAATGTCCGCATGATTAAATTTTACCTATATCTTTATATGGGGGATTTGTTAGATGTCATGATATAATATTGTAAATTACATGTACTAGTGGTAAAATAATAATTCTAGTTACATTTATTACCTTCATAGATGAGTAAAATCAATTCAGTGAGAGGTAAATTATAAGTGGAATGAAAATTAATGATGAAATTGGAAATTAAAATTTAAGGAAGTTAATTTTAATTTTAAAATATGAAAAATAGAATCCATGATTGGCTTTGTCTCTTTTAATACTTAGTGGTTGGAGGTATTATTTTATGTGTAATTTATATTTTTATCTTGAATTGAATTTTATTTAGCTTTATTGATTTTGAAATTAAAATATTGGTTGAATGAAATTAATTTTTTTTATTGATATTAAATTCCTTTGGAAAATAAATATATAAGTGTGGTGAAATTTAATGTACCAAATTTTTCATTTATACATCAATATAAAACACATTTTCTTAAAAATTAAATGATTTGTCATTATATTATTTAATTATTTTGGAAATCTATGAACAGTTAAAAGAAATGATCTAAAATGTGAAAAAATGGGTATGAACTAATGATCTAAATGATGGAAATTGATGAGGGATAAATAAAACCCCATGACCAAAATTTGAAACTAAAAAATAAAGTGAAAGTGTGTCAAATATGATGAAAGAAAACAAAATCACATCATGAATAGTGAATTCAAGATATTAAGTTTAAATGAATTCAATACATGAGTTCAAATAATGAATAAAAATGTATATTGTAATTGAGTACTAAATTTTTGTACATGAAAAATATATTCCACACAATGGCACTCCTTTGAAATTTTTAGAACATGAACCAGGCCATGAGAAAACTCACTAGGTGATCAGCCTCAAATAATTCATGATGTGAAATCAATATTAGTGTCATGAAAGAGTCTTACATGTCTAATAATAGCCAGATTTATTGTAATTATTATTGGAGCTTACTTTGGTGGCCCCTTGAAAACCTATTATGATTTGAGACCCAGTAATGGGGAATTTAATGGGACCCTAGAATCATTGAGGAATATAAATAGATTTCTAGGGTATATGAAAAGGGATAAGAAATTCTAGGGTTTATCCATTGTCCTAGGAATTTAAAATGGTATTATTTAGGTTTTCTATTTCGTTTTTTTTACAATTTAATTTACATGTATTCCTATTTCATATTTTTAATTAAAATTTTCTTTTCTTCCAATAGTTCCATATATATCTCTCTTACCTATTTCCATCATGATATCTTACACTCCAAATGGTTTGTGAATGACCTGATACATAGCTTTGGGGGAGGTTTTGTAGTCCTCCCAATTTCATTCAAATTAGATTATTTTAATGACTTAATTTATTTGTTGGTTAATGAGAGAGAAGTTTAAAGGTGCATAAATCATCCACCATGACAAAAATTTATAAATAATCTTTCTAAAAAATCATTAGTACAACCTTTAAAATGAGTAAAAATATTTATACAATAGGGTTGAGGATTAACTTAGGGATAAAATGGAATTTGACATAGTCAGGTCTTGGAATCTATTACAATCATGATCATGTTTTATCCCTAACATGGCTATTATAGGATGAAAGATTTGGTGTACTGAAGGGATATCCTAAGCATGAAAAAAATCACACACAAGGTAGTGTGTTGTAATTCATGAATAGGATTTAAAAAATGAATTGTCAAATTGGATTTATACAATAATAAATGAGTAAAAAACGAAACTACATAACAAATACCTAAGTAACAAGACCTTTCATCCTAATGTTATTCTATTAAATCTTCATGTTTTTTAGATGTTCATTGAATTATGTATAAAAAAAATAATTTTCATTAAGTAAATAAAAAAATTTAAAAATATGAATTAATTATAGAAATTGATTGACTGCAAATATCATCAACTATTATGACCTTTTCCATACATTAAGATACACTAAGAATAATAATTATACCTTTTTAACCACCCAATGTTAGACATTTCAAAACATGGAATCATTCTCTTGGATCTAATTGATCCTTCATTCACCAATTTTATAATATTTTATTAAATAAATGGGTTTAAAAATAATTACAAAACAATGTAAAAAAAACTATAAATCAACATTGTATATTTAGTATGGTGGATTTATTTTTAGTAAATAGTTGGTATTATTTTGAAAATAATGTTTTGGGTAGAAGAAATTCCATGAATTCATAGTAGGCCTTAGGTAGTTCATGAATGAAATTGTTTTAAAGCCATGTCTAGGGAACTGATTTTTTTATCCTTCTTCTTTACAAAATTTTATCAAGATTCTAGTGTACGAAACATTCCCCAATTTATCTCTAATTTTTTTGAAGAGGTCCAATAGGTTATGTAATTTTTAAAATAATATATAATGACCAACCATCTAATGTTATAGATTTAGACCTTCCATAAAGAGATACAATGTGATAATTAAGAAAAATTTGATAATGTACATATGTGAGATCAACAATGCCTATATCATGTTTAGAGTGAATTGGGAGATAATAAAATACAATGTGATATCCTTGTAATAAATTTAGATGAATCAACACTTACTTACCTATCACTATCAGTAGATGATTCATAAACCTCCTAATTAGTGGTATTTGATGAAAGAATAGTGGATCCTAACTACTGACCTCCACAAACTGCCACTCAACTCCAAGAGGTACTAAACAATGAAGAATAGATTGACATTGAACCAACTTAGGGAGAATATCCTTTATTAAAATCATTTTCATATAATTTTATTAAATCTCAATTTCTTATTACTCTTTACTATTATAAATTTTCATATTGAGATACAACCTATTTTTTATTGGAGTAAGATGATAAAATGAGAATGCACCTGATAAGGAACACATAGATATCTAAAAAATGGTTAACACTTATTAAAGGGATTCAATGAAGAGATCCATGTGGGGATTCTATAGGATATCTAGAAAAAATCTACCTACTTAAAGTCAAAGTATTTTTAATAAATTGTTCAAATTTTATGTTTGATCCAATAATATTATATTCTAACTTTCTCTTTGAATATTATTATTTTTATAACATATTCTGTAACTATAAAAAAATAATGAAGGGATTCCAAAAGTTAAAACAAAAAAATTTGAGGAACAATACATCATCCTACCCCCACCATAAAAAAAGTATCTAATTGTAAGGGGGATTGATCTAGTGTAATCAATTCAGATAATCCTAAAAAAAAGATTAAGTGAAATTTATAAGAATAAAATTTTTTTTATTAGAATATAAGAAACTGCACAAACCAATAAATTTCAGATGAAAGATAAAACTACGCATATTAAGGTACTAATAACCCATGTCCCACTTTGGTGATCAAATGAAGACTTATCATTCTTTTATTTTTATTTTCTTTCTATTTTAATAATTTTCAATTTATTTCTCAATAATTATTTTTATGAATATATTAGGATGAAACCATATTTCATTTTTTGTTTATTTCCTATTTATAGTGCCATAATGATAATGATATAAGTGACATAATATAAATTTGATAAGGTGGACAATGTTTATACTGTGAATTGGGAATTCACATCCAAAAAATTAAATTCCACTATGTAAAGGAGAATCCGCATCATGAAAATGCTCTGGATATTACTTGTATGAATAAAAAATAGACATCAAATTTTGAAGTAGAATTATAAGGGGAGTGTGAGTTTCAATTATTTATTTCATTATTCCATCAAAAATTTTAATCTGTTATAGAGATTTAAAATAAAAGTTTCCTGCCTCACATTGACCCATATATGATATTTTCTATCTATGAAACATATAAGCTTCTCAGGATAATCATTATGGAATGTTTTAATTTTAACTATTGACATGGTTGGATGATTTAAATGGTAAAATGATTTAGAAAGTTTAATAATTAAGGGATAAATATGAAAAACAGTGATTTTTGGAAATGAGTTGATTTTTGTAGATGAAATTATTATTAAATTTGGAATGTTTTGAACATATAGAATTCATATTGATTATTTATTTTCATTTCCATGAGTAATTTACCAAAATAATATGTTCTCATACATGATAATTTTTATTAACCTATATTTTTCATTCATTCTATAGTATATTTTTTCAGAGACTCAGACATGTCCACTTTTATAAAACTTTTGTCATGTTATTGAATCAATGACTAGAAAAAACTTATTTTAGTATGATTTTTTAATTTTTATTGTTTATCCCTTTTATCATTAGAGCTAGCATAACATTGAATCCATTTTTCCCATATAATCAATATATGACCTTATTAGGAAACAATCCATAATTAAAGCCTATTTTATTCATTCCTACCCTGCTGACAATAAGTTGCATGATATCTAAAATATTTTGTTTATATGGGGGTGGGGTTGGGGGGTTGTCCATGTTGGATGTTGATATACTTAATTGATGTGACATTTTTGGGGGTTCTTGTGATTTTGGTATATGACATGTTATCATTTATTTTACATTTTTATTCACCTATATTTCTAAAAAATAATTAAAAAAGGGTTGTGTCATGGAAGGATAAAAAATCACCATTTCGAAAATAATTATCTTTTTATTATTTAGGATAAGGTAGTGTTTTTTGGAGTTTTATTAATTAAATGTTTCCAAAAATAAAAATTTAAAATAAAAAATTAAAGAGAGGTTGATTCATTCATTTTTTTTACTAATATCATGTGCCTGATTTGATTTGAGTTGAGTTGGGAGATGACATAAAAATTATTGAAGGAGTATTTAATTGATTCTATCTTTTGATATAAAATAGTATGGTAAAATGAAAAACCTCATTTTAGGATTTATATTATTCATTACACACCCTCCTTACACCTTAGAGACATTTTAACCATAACTCAAATTCGACATGATATAATTTAATCTCTATCTTTAAGTGGAGGAAATGTTGGATGCCCTGAAAGCCTAGGGTAAGTGACATGTAAGTGATATATTTAACGTTGGAGTGTACCTTGGTGGCCCCTTGATGACCCATTGTGTCCTGTGACCCATTAAGGGGGAAATTTATGGTGACTCAAACAACATCAAGGAATATAAATATATGTACATTGAAATTTGAAATGAGATAAGCCATTAAAGGGTTTGGACACAATGCTATGGAATTTGGTTGATGTTATTTTGGTCTTCTATTTCTATTTTGGTTGCAATTTCATTTCACTGCAATTAATTCTCAAAATTTTAATTAATTTTTTTTTAAATTTTTCCTATATTTAAATACCTCTCTAAATATCTTACATATTTCCACTGTGATCTATTATACTCACAATAGTGAGTGACTTGCAGAAGAGTTTTTCATGGGAGAGATCTCATGGTGTTTTTCAATTCATTTAGATTAAATTATTTTAATCCTTCACTTTTATTTATGTTGAATAAGAGAGAAGTGTATTGGTTTGGAAACCATCCACGATGAAGAAATTTAAAAATAATCCCTATTTTTTAACAAATATTTAATTCATTCTATCACTTGGGTAAAGATATTCATTTGATAAAATTAATGATTATTCATGGGTGGAAACAATATATGAAAGTGTCATGTCTTGTAAGGTATTTCACTCTTCATCAAGGTGTTTATATAAATGTTCTACTAGTGGAGGTAAAATTAGTTGTACTAAAGAAATAACCTATGATTACTAAAAATCACACCGATTGAGGATGGTAGTAATTACTGATGGAGATTTCATAAATGACTTATAAAATATTATTTAAACAACAATAAATGAGTAATGGAGGAACATTTATCACCAAACCCTAAATACATATACTTTTTTTCTTAACTTCATTCTATTACATCTGTAATTTTTTATATTTTGTTTTTGAAAAAACTTAGTAATATACTTCTCATTAAATAAATAAAATACTAACATATGAAAAAAGTTAATTAGAAAATGAGATTGATCTAATGTAAAGATCCTTAGGTAAGATAAACCTGGTCCACCATTATGATGAAAAAAAATAAAAATAATATTTTTCCCCATCCTATGATAGTACTATAAACATTATTATTATTAAATCATAGTAACCTTTATTCCTTGAAATAAAATCCCAATGTCTACAAAATAAAATATTTATGAATAAAGTTATTTTTCAAAAAATGACCTTTTAAAGGATAAAAAATCATGATATATATATATATTATATTACATGTTTACATAATCATAATTTCTTCCTTAATAACCCTTTATGATATTTATATACATTATAGTCATTAGATAAGATTTTATTACAGTTTTCGATTTTGGTTTATCTAGCATGGATATTTTAGTAATTTAAATGGGCTTGAACTTCTCCTATATATAGTTTTCCCGAAATAATAATGGATCAAGTTATGCTTAGGTTTATTGAATGGAAAACCCTACTAATGTTATATCCATACAAATATTTCAAAAATGTGAATATTATTGAAGAATTACACTTCTTAAGGACACTTCTTCCTAAATTCATTATTGATTTAGTAACATAGATACATTAATTTACACCCCCTAATTTAATGAATATGTTTTAATGTGAATATTTAATATAAAAAATATATAATGCTTTTCATTTTGGTGTAGCATTTTCTATGAAAAAAGTTATTTAATATATAATTTATTTATGGATAAAATAAGAATGAAATATTTTGACGATACAGTAAACCAATCATTTTAATCATCATTTACAGATCATATAAAAAATTCTCATGATACTGACATAATTCCACTATACTATGATGAATTACACACCCAAATCCCTATATTATCTATACCAAAATTAAATGGAAGATAAGGGGAAGGGAGAAAAACTATTAAGATTTTACCTCTGATTTATTCAATAAATTCTTCTTGAGTCACCTCCATTCAAGGAAGACTAAAATCTTATCAAGAGGGTGGAGAGAGGGGGGCATTCTCACTAATATTTCATCTCCTAGGAATCCATCAGCCTTAAATTAGTAAGGTATTAAACCATAAATTTATTGTTCTATCACCAAGATCAAATAATTGGGTAGAACCCAACCAAGTGACCAATCTACCAAGTACATATAGGCACCACATGGTTCAAGGTATTGAGCACCAAACACATGATGGGTACCCAATGACACTAGACTAGGTACTCATTGGCATGCTACATCCACCACCACCTCCTTATCAATTATCTAACACCTTGTAACTCCAAAAATGTATTATTACACTAATTTTCCAACTCCAAAAACAAAAAAAATACTTCCCAAACATGGTCCAAACATCCTTTTATTATTATTAGAAAATTCATATTCACCCATCCAAAAAATAATGGGAATAAAGTATGTCTACCGATTTTTTGATGCAAAAATCAATGGTTCATTATTAAATCTCCAACATAATGATTATCATATATGAAAATCCATGAAGTTTCCTGGACCATAAATCTCAACCTACCACCATTATAAATTCATCTATAAATCAGATCTTTCCATCCCTAGAAGTTAAACACACTTTCACAACATATCTTAAAACACCAAATCACTATACACAAAGAACCCCACCATTGAAACCCCAAAATATCAATGAATAAATCCCCTTTTTATATCACCTCATTAGAATCATTTTCATCCATGTTATTTATAAACTATATTATATCAACAAACTGATACCATGAGATCCCTAATCATTTCCATCACTAAAAACTATGGTGGTGCACAATTATAACCACCAAAACCCAAAACACTAGAACACCAAACACCCTTAAATGTTAAGGGTTATGGGATCCTCACCTTTGAACTAACCATAAAACATTTATTCACTCTATTAGTTATCCTTATCATTGGAATTTCCATCTAAGAATACATCACAAGAATCCTATACAATCGGGCCATCAAAAACCATTTTCCACTATTAAAGTCAAAAAATCCATTCCATGAGACCAAATAGTATGGTTATTTCTAAAAAATAATTACATACACACTAAAAACTTTATTCACTATCCTACATTATTTTCAATCCAATCTATAAAAACCAATTAAACTTGTTTACAAAGTACCTGAATCTTACATTAAAAATCAAATCTAATCATTTACACAATCCAAACACACATGAGTCTCAAAACAATCCCTTGGAACCCAATGGTTTTGATTAAATTAAAAAAAAAAGATAAAATACTAATTCAATATAATTATTTCAACAAAAATATATTTATGATTCCAAAACACCTTTAAAAATCAATTTAAAAAACCATTTTCATCTGAATTCACTAAAAAACCCCAAACCATATAACTCATGTCTCATATGATTTTTTTTATTTTCTAATATGTTTTTTTCTCAAAAATTACAACCCTTAAAAATCATTTCCTATGGTCGATGGAAAATCACAATCCCTAATCAATCAACCAATCCACTAATATCCATATTAATCTAATAACACATTATAATATATTCTAAAATATTTTTAATATATTATCATTTGATTAAATTAATAATGGATATTTATGATGAAAAAAGTAAAATATCACCAACCATCATCACATGTACTTCCAACAAACGTATTCAAGGAAATAATTTAATTAGCCTGATGATCCCTACAAATCAAAAAAGTCTCACCCATCCCATATATAGATGGGAATCTAACACCTCCCTAAATAATAGACTCCCTAATATATACATAGTATATTACATGTAAACATGTGTTGCAGTCAAATGCATACTCAATATACTTTCACCCAATCAACCTCCTAAGTATTGTTTTCTTATCTCCACTTATAACTAAAATTTTCCTCAAAAGTAACATAATATTAAACCAATTTGTAATTTCTCAGGTTGGCCTTCCCAAATGATGTTGATGTTGGGGATGTGACCACTGCTCAAGTGCACCTCAATGAACACCATATGTTTCTAGAAATATTTAAGGGCCTAAAAATGGTCATGGGAGACTATGACCACTAATGAGAAATAATATTCACTCGCATATCTTTTATAATTTAGGAATAATTCATCAATATAATGGATATCATAGAAACATATTGAACATAAAAATAGAACCCAAATGTCCCCAACATTATAGAATATAAAATTATTAAACAATCTATATAATTTCAGAATAAAAATCACATGGACACAAAATCATATATATATAAATCATCATTAAAGAAATAAATGGATAATAATAAAAAATTATTACACCAATCAATAAATATGAAAATATAATTGAAAATCAAATTTTAAATTAACACCAGCCAAAATCGTATCATAAACTCTTATTATATCTCCAACCTCTAATACCATAATAATCCCAATGCAAGTGTCCAACAAATTTCTAATATATATCATTGAAGTAAAACACATGTACATTGAATCCCATTTCATGTACAAGGATAGGGGTGAGCCTGATGACCATGAGGATTCCCCAAATAACCTTGAGACATCAAGAACTTTGGTGATCAAGGGTATGTGTCTGTGAATATTAGATAGTATATGTTGGTACTTAGTATATAAAATGAAGATAATGATGGATTTATTTCACATAGATCCAATAATTTAAACATTACATCTCATAAATTAATCTCAGAATACTAATAATTGAATGGGTAGTGCCTTTGAGGACTAGGTATATATGAAGTTTATATTACAATACATGTTAACATTTATCTATAATTATCTAACACTCTAATCCTTTTAGACATCTCATATGTGAAACTCATCTTCATAACAAGTTCATCGAATCAATACCTATAGAGTTAGAAATATGTGAGGTAGTGTGGTCACTCATCCTCAAAAGCATAATAGGCCCAGATGACTAAAAATTTTCTTTTTTATAGGGCTTCATGGGACCCGCTCATGTATGATTCAGTGTAAGTAGTGTACAACATTTTTAAGGGTGGTTGTCGCCCAAGTGTGTCCTATGCCGCAACCATATTTCACATTCATAATATTAAAGAACCATATTCCCTTTAAATCAATAAACCTATTACTTTGTGAAATTTCTCGTATAAGTTGTTGGATAGTGTGAAAAAAAAGATTATCCATTCACTTTCCCGATTTTATCTATGAAGAAGAACTTGGGTTCGACAATGAGGGGATAATACATTGTGATATTGGACTATCTAAAGAAGTGATAAATGATATCGACCTAAAGGTTCACGGTTCAAATATTTCAATCATTTTAGACTTGAACATATCATATCATATAATTGAATGGATCTAAATAATCAAGGTTCTTTCTTTCATGGGTACTCTTCATGGGCATCTTATCTCTTGTTCGAGTGCTTTAGTTCCTCATGGATCGCTATATCATTCCAGTGAAAATGATGTTTTTTATTCATTCATGTTTGTGGCCTAAGGGAAAAAGAACCATTATACCTAATCTGGTCCGTCCTTACCCAAGAGACTATTATTCATGTCATAAACAAAAACAAATTTATGGGATGTATCCTACCATATCACTATAGGTTTCACCTTTTTGATGTTTCTCATCTCATTTTTTCAAATTGCACTTGCATTTTTTGTAAATACAGTAACATATATAATCATTGTATCAAAAATATCTTGAAGGAATATTTTAAATGGGGTGTCCAAAATATGAATAGTGGGAATATTAGAATTTTTATTTAGAACCAGTGCTTGTATATGTATGTAAGATCGTTGGAAAAATATTTAAACATGCATATAATACATTTTCATATGGACTACCTGTGCTTCCCGGTCTACCTGAGTAGAAATTTTACTTATCACATTGACATGGGTTGTGATAGGATCACTACATACATCATGAATTGTAAAAATATATTCTTATTATTCAGTGGTAGAATTACCTTGGGTGATAGTATCCTTTTCTCCATCATTAAGATTGTGAATTCAGCCCTCAAGGAACTGAACGGTGTTTTATCAGGTATTAAAAAAAATTTAGATTCATTCATTTAGGATGTCCACTCTGATAAAAAATACAACATTTCATAATGTAATAGGATGATAAGTTATTAAAAGGATGGTGATATCAATTTTATGAGAATATATGACATAATGTAGTGATTTAATGTAAAGATGACATGGAGGTTCATGAGTGTCTGACATTTTGGGGAATATTTACGATGAATAAATATGGGAATGATATGGGAATTCTGAGAGGGAGTTCATAATATATATAGCTCATTTTTAAACATCAAATAATTATTCACCAATTCTATACCTAATGGATATTGGGTAGAGGTGATATTTATTTTTGGAACCATTTGGTTTAGTAGAAAAGCCCAAATTTCTTGGATTCCCATCACCAGCCATAATGTTCTGGAAATAAAGTAAGTACTAATTCTTCATTCTAGATATTTGGGATGAAAATTAGCGTGAATTATTCATTGTCATTATGAATGAATTTTAACTGAGAAAATTCATATTTATAGGCTCTTAATTGGGATATGTCACTTTGAAATATTTATCTAGAGTTTTGATGGCTCACAGTGATCTTATCAACTATGATGAGGTGTTTTGGTTTTAGGAGATCCCCATGAAATTAATCTTTCTCACATGGAGTCTTACAAACAGTTATTTTCTTAAATATGGTAACATTATGTGCATAGTAATTAACCTAATTTCATGTTTATCCTATTTTAGAGAGCCTTAGGATGAAACCATGAATCACATATTCTTTACAGGTTATTGGGAACGGTCTTTGTGGAAATTATTCTTCCACTTAACTAGTCTTTCATCATATGATCCATTAGGAATATAATTCCTCATTATATGGTTCTAGGTAGTTAAACAATTTGGTCAAGACAAGAAGGTAATATCCAAGATCCTCTTAGTGGGTTGTTGGTGTATCTTTAAAGCAAGTAATAAAGCATGCCATGTTGATATAACATTTTTTAGGACAATATAAAATCCCTTCATTTTTTGGATATGTATTAGGATTATTTGCAGGTGCTCTTTTTTCCCATGATTTGAGTACTTATAGATTTAATTATTTATTAAGGAGTTTTGGGTGAAATTGTAGAATTTTGGATGGAGGAGAAACCTTGCATCCCCTCTAAGATGAATATGGTTAAGGCACACAGTTTGGAAAACAGTGCACACCTTCCTTCAAAACATTGAAAACAATGTTAATTAAAAAAAAAAATTAGATTTTAAAATACTTGAAGCCCTAAAGTATCCTCAATTTGACCCCAAATCAAAAACTAACGTTTCATCATGTTTTTTAAGGATTTAAAATTAATTACTATGTCTTCATACCACTATTCTTCCCAATTTGAATCCTGGATTATGGATATGCACCTCTGGGGTATGTGGTTTCATCCCATTTAGATCAATATCTATCTCAAACCTCTTTCAAGATAAATTGAGGATGTTTTATCCTATGTTAATTGGGGATTAGATATAGATCTAGGTTTGATTGATATTGATAGAGATGATCATGTTTCTAGGATTTGATTCAAGATCTCATTCATCATTGTAACTATGTTTATTATGCTCAATTAGGTATTTCCGTTGGTGAGATTTCATCCAATGTTTTTTGGTAGGTGGTCCAAATTCAAACCCTATTATCTTGATTAAATTATATGTACGTAATTGTGAGAATTTAAATTTTCCATTTTTGTGAAATTTCATTTGATATAGAAGTTGTTTTTTTAATTACCAAGTGTTAAATATTTAGGTTAATTAGGGAAATTAAGGTTGTGAATTAAATTAATTAATTATTGAATTTATTAATGGGATATTTTGGATTTTAAAATTGAATGTGGAATTAGATTACTTATTTTTTTAATTAATTAAAAATATTTTGAGATTGTGAAATTGATTTGAAAAATTAATTATTGAATTAATTATTGGCATACTGAGATTGTGGAATGGATTTGAATAATTATTTGTTGAATTTATTATTGAGAAGTTGATACTATAGAATTAAGTTGAATAATTTAATATTGTATTAATTATTGGGATATTGAGGTAGTGAAATTGGATTAATTTATTTTTTAATTAACTAATTGGAATTTTTTTATTGTGAAATTGATTGGAATGGATTAATTAATTGTCAAGTTAATTAATGTTTTGAATGAGAAATAAATTCTCTTAATGAGGAATGTGATAGAAGGTTAATGTTAATTAACAATGAATGATGTGATATATTTGATATATGTGTTTTATTTATATTGGGGTGTTGGACATGGTCTAACAATCAAAATACCCACAGGGTTGCAAGACATGGCGTTCTAGGCTGAACTGCATGCCGGAAAATATTATTATATGGGACAAGGACTAATGATCCAAATAACCATGGGGTGTGGGACAAGTAATAATTCTCCAAATTCACATAGGGTGCTGGACATGATGTTCTATTCCCATTAGTTGGAATTGGACCATGGATCCAAATGGATGTTATATGAATTGAAAATAAAATGGATAATGAAAGTCCATGTGGTATAATTATTTGTGAAATTAATATATAATAATTTTTAGAATATAAAATGTGATGAAGTTGGTATTATGGTTTGGGTGTCCTCATGGACTAGGTGGTTAATGTGGTTAAATAAAGGATAATTGAATAAATATATACTATTTCCTTTATTGATTATATAATATTGTTTATAGAAATGAATACTCTGTTATTGATTGGATTTTTTTAGATTCCATTGGTAGTGGCCTACAAGGATGTACTCACACCCTACATAGGATGCCTGATCGGTACCCAAATAGATTTTATGGTTTCAGGACAAGTTAAAGGAAAATTCCTGGTGCTAGATGTTTTATTGAGATAAAGCATGTATTAGGGAACCTGAAATTGTTCAGGACCTTCTTGGGAGTTTTCAATGTTTATTTTATTTTACGTTTTTCATATTGATACTTGGAATTTGTATTCTATTTAATATATAATATTTAGTTGGGATATTGTATTTCCTATTTTGGTCATCATGTGAAATTTGTGTTATTCTGGTTAATGGCCATATCATATTCTAATTATTTTTTATTTCATCTATTATGAAACTTTAATAAATAAGGTATAGTCTCCCCATGATCGATATAGACCTTCACTACTAGTCGGTAGCCTCTGGCCTATGGGGTGTCCCACTTGACTTCATGAGACAGACCGAATTGGGGTACACAGGTTGGGATGTCAAAAATTCTCAACCAGGGTACTCGGGATTTCCCCCGTACATGGGATTGTTACTCTTATGCACAAGATTATAACGAAGGACTAATTATTCCTATTCTAATGTATACCATTCCCAAAGTGTAATACAAATTAAAATAAAATAAAAGAAAATAAAACCCATCTGATGCGACTTTTTGAAAAGAACCATTTTAGGGACACATGGGAATACTGGTTTTGGGAAGTTGTTGGACATAAACTATTTTTACTTACTAGTGTAATTATATTTAAAATGGTTCCAAATATGAGATTAAAAGTAATAAAATGATGTATGATGAGAATAATGGATGTATAATGAGAAAAATTAATATGAGAATGAGTTTACCTTTTTTATACAAGACCTAGATGTAGGATGGTGAAGGGCAATGATAGTTCGTCAGTTCTGACCATGTGGTGGGGTTAGTGGGAATGACTTCACATTGCTTTATCTCAATCCTTGAAACTTGGTTGATGTTTTGTTATGGTTCATAATAGGCATGTTTTGTGATGTACAGTTTTGACTCCATGATGATGCATTTTTAGGGTACAACATAAAAATATGGGGGGATATTCGACTCTAGTAGTGGAACCTAAGACACTGGTATTACCAGGTGAGGAAGTTGGAGAACAGTTCCAAGATAAATTTTCATAGTTTATAAAATTCATGGAAAAAGACTCATGGAGGGTTGTGAAAATCATGTCTAATATTACAAGGTATTTCAAGTTGTAATACCCTTTTACTTTTAACATAGAGGGTGGACTTGAGGTAGCAGAGTTCCAGATTGAGTGTATCCAGACTATACTTGAAAACATGGGGACTCATGCTAAGATGAGGGTTATGTTGGCTTCTTACAGGCTATGTGGTCATGAAAAAAATTGTTGGTACATCAAAATTTGGGATAGAAAACTTGAGGACATGGAGTGGAAGGAATTTTAGGATAAGTTCTTATAACATTTTTTTCATGCGATTTTAAAGTATGATAGGGAAGGTAAATTAATTAGGTTAACTCAGGGGAGTATGTATGTGAAGGAATATGATGGATACATTATAGATTGGAAATGATTTTTTCTAGTGTGGGTTAGATAAGAGGCGACTATGGAAATGAGGTTTTAGGATGGGATTAAATATGAAATAAATTCCTTGGTGAATATCATCTGGTTAAATAATTTTTCAGGAGTGGTGAATCAGGATCTCATATATAGGTGGATCTTGAAGGGGGAATATAGTGGTTGAGTAGTGGTTTTTGTTGGATGGCCAAGAGGTATGAATTCCAAGAGAATGAATAATCATTATGAGTATGTTATCTAGGGAAGTGAGATGTAAATTATATAGATGGAGGGGTCAGTTACTCAAGATCTTACCTATATTATTTTTCAACAGTGTGGTATTTCGTGACTATATTGTACCGATTTTCCTCGACCAATTATAGAATTTTGATCATGAATAAGGACAAGACACCTACATATGTTCTCTGATAACATGTGACATATAGGTAGTGATAGAGTAGCTATATAGTACTAGAGTGTGGGAAGGACATCTTCTGCACTATATTAGTCTAGCAGGAGGAGTTCTTGTAGCTGTGGAGGTAGAAGCAATGGAAGAGTTTATTCAGGGAAACAATGCTTTTATTGCAGGAGAGGTGTAGATTTTTTGACTTAAAATATGCCACAGGGAAGAGGGGTTGAATAGTTACACCTTGTTTAGCATATATTGGTAGATAGTGACGTAAGAACATTGATAGTGAGTGGTAATATTTTTATATATTCCACCCTATCTATTGCTTTATTTGACATTGGTCCCTCTCATTCCTTTATTTTTAAAAAACATCTAAATGATTTTTTCCCAATGATAGAGTTCATTGCTTGGTTTTGACAAAAGATAAACCGTTGGGATTATCGTCAAGATTCATTATCATTTTCAACGGTTTTTCTATCAAGGATGTAGAGTATCCATTTCTATTGTATATTTTCTTATTTGACATTCCAAGCTTTGGAAAAATTATTGGTATGGATTGGTTAGTATCATAATTAGCCGGTATAGATATTTACCGAAGGGGTGTGAATTTTACATCTATAGAGGTTGACAATTATATTCACCATCGAGAGTGGAATATCAAAACAGACCATGAAGGGCCAGTTCTTTAGTAGTTGGGGGACCTTACCACCTAGCTTACTAGTTTTTTTATGATGGAGGTGTAAATCAGGATATCATTCCACTTATAGTGGAAATATTTCAGGATATGTTTCCAAACGATTTCTTAGATCTACCACCATAGAGAGATGTGGGGTTTCAAATTGAACATATATTGGGGGCTTATCCAATTTATAGTCCATCATACATAATGGAATCAACTGAGTTTAAAGAGCTCAAGAGTAATCTCAAAGAGTTGATGGAAAAGCAGTTAATCTATCTTATTTTGTTTCCAAGGGTTCTCCTGTGTAGTTTTCTAAGAAGGACAATAGAAATTTTAACTTCTACTTCAATTACAGAATGTTAAAACAGATGACTGTGAAGAAAAGTTGTCATAATCTATGTACTGATGATCTATTTGACTAGTTGTGAAGAACTCGTATCTTTTCCAAAATCAACTTGAGATGATGGTATCATCAGTTGATATTTTGAACTTCTAATATACCAATGTCTACTTTTAGAATAAATTATGTCCTATATGAGTTTATTTTAATGTTTTTTGGGTTGATGAATGCACAAAATTGTGGTTTTTGACCTTAATGAATAGAATCTTCAATATTTTCTTGGATTCATTTGTGGTGGTATTTTTGGATAAAATATCGGATTATTACAAGACTCATGAAAATCATTTCCAATATCATGACCCCATTTTGAGTACAATGAGATATCATCATCTATAGTTAAAGATATCTATGTGTTATTTTTTAATTGATCAGATAAACTTTTTTAGGGAACATCATCTTGGAAGAAGGTGTGCCTGTTGACCCTGAGAACGATTATGGTAGTTTTTCATGGGAGAATCAAATGATTTTTTTTCAATATCTATAGATTTTTGGAAATAGATGGATAATATAATAGATCCATCTATGAACATTGCCAATTAGTAGCACCAATTTCTATCTTGTCCAAAAAGGTGGTAAAGATTGAATGTGAGGAAGTACGTGAGATTTCCTTCCTAGAGTTGAATAAGAAGTTGAAAACAACACCAATCTTGCTCCTACCAAATCCAGGTTAGGAGTATATGGTGTTCCACAATTCATCAGGGATAGGTTTTGGAGAAGTTTTGATGTAGTAAGATAAAGTCATGGAATATGGGTCTCAAAAGCTGATTCCTCATGAATAGAACTAAATTATGCATGCCCTTTAGTTGGACATAGTTTTTTATTCTTTAATGTGTTGGAATACTTATCTATAACATTTTAAAGTATATATTCAGACAATAATATTTGAATCTCCAGCATCAGAGGTGGGTTGTGTATATGCTATAATTTTATTTTGAGATATAATATGCTCATGGGAAGGGAAATAGTGTGGATGAAGCTTTTATTAGGAAAACTCATTGCCACGTAGTTTAGAAGTATAGTTTTGAGTCAAAGATGATGAATTTTATCTTTGAGATCCATGTTCTAATTTAGTAGTGTCAGGAGTAGAAAAATCATATATTAGTTTCGAAAGAGTCTACACATTTGAGATGGAATAGGGTAATGAAGTATGAGGAACAATAATATTTGGACATGGGTGAGGCCTTTAAGGTGGTGGGTAAACTTTTGATTGGAACATGATGAGTATGATATCATCTATGATAGTAATCAGGTTGTTGTGCCTATAAGATTGCTGGAGGAGATGATGCATGAATATAATGCAATGAAGTGGGAGATACATCCGGATGTAACCAAAATGTACCATAAACTATGATGAATTTTTTGATGTATGTGGATTAAAATGGAGATAGTAGTGTCTGTGACATGATAATGCATAAGTTTTTAAGTGATGGTTAGGAATCAATGACCTGGAGGTTTACTATGGTCCCTTCCCACTCCAGAATGGAAGTGGGATGACATTACTATGGGAATTGTGGTGGGTATCCCAAGTAAACCTCATAAGAATGATTCTTTTTGGGTTATTTGAGAACATTAAACAATGGATGTTCACTTATTACCTATACGGGAGACATCCCATTGGATCTGTTGACAGAACAATATTTTTGAAAAATTGTCCATCTTCATGGGGTGCCACAGACTATAGTTTCAGACCGTGATTGGCACTTTACTTAATTCTTATAGAAGGGATTATTGAAGGTACTTGGTACATAATTTTTTTGGAGAATGACAGTCCACCGGTAGAAAGGTGGGAAATTAAAGTGTACTATCCAGGTGCTTTAGGACATGCTACGATCACATGTCCATGATTTTAGAGGATATTGGGAGAATCCCCTATCATTGATAGAGTTTTCCTATAAAAATAGTAATTAGGAAAATATTTAGATGGAACCATACATTGTAATTTATGGTAGTCCATGAAAATATCCTCTATGTTGGATGGAGCCAGGTGAGTCAGAGTTGATGGGACCAAGTCTCAAGCATGAGTTATAAGATTAAGTGTAGCTAATTCAGAAGTGTATAGTTATGAATCAGAATAGAAATAAGTCATATTCCAATAGACATAGATTAAACATAGAGGTTATAGAGGGTGATCAAATATTCATCGAGTTTTCACCAATATCATGTCACCATATGATATAGGAATAGGGAATGCTTCTTATTGGTTTCTCGGACCATTTGATGTGGTGGGAGAATCAAGATAGGGGCGTACCGATTGGATCATCCATGAAGGTTCAATGTTATAAAGGATTTCTTTCATGTGTCACTACTTCTAAAACATCACACTAAACCTTCTCATGAGATCTATGTGGATGATTTTGCGCTTGAGATAGATGATTCCTTTTAGTATTATTTGATACGTTTGTTGGATATTAGTGAAAAAATTGTTATAGGGAAGGAACTTACAGATAGTTTGAGTATTGTGGAAACATGACCATGTTTGGGAGGAAAAATGGGGGAGTGAATAGGATGTGTTGGCACTATGGACTGGTCGTTTTGACTCAGAATCATAGATATTATTGGGATTACATCTTGAGGACAATCTATTATAAGTTGGGGAGATTAAAAACACCTGCCTTTTTTAGATACGTAACAAGAATAATTTCAAATACTCTTTTGCTTAGTTTCTATAAATTTTTTTTGGGTGTATCGTAGGGAGTTTTGGGTGAAATTGTAGAATTTTGGTAGGAGGAGAAACCATTCACTCTCCAAGAAGAGGCACATAGTTGGGAAAACCATAAGCCCCTGCCTAGAAATTGTGTACATGATTTCAATTGACATTAAAATCAGATTTTAAAATACCAACTCCCCAAATTTACCCCAAATAGACCCCCCATTGAAACCCTAATGTTTTAACTTAACATTGGAGGCACCCCGATGTGTTATAAAGTCTTTCTACCTCTATTCATCAAGATTCAAATCATGATTTAAAGATAAATAACACCAGAGTACGTGGTTTCTTTCTGATTAGATGTATCTTCATCCGACACTTCATTTAGGATAAAAAGAATATTTTTTATCTAATTTTGACAGGGGTTTAGATCTAGTCCTCGGTTTTATGGATATTGAACAATTTTATCTTGTTTTATTTTTGGATTTGATTCAAGATCTTGTTCATCATCACAATTAGGGTTATTCTCCTCAATTGGGGATTTCTATTAGCGAGTGTTCATCACTTATTTTGATGTAGGTGGTATAAATTCCAATCCAATATTCTAGATTAAATTTGGTGTAAGAAATTATCAGAATTTCAGTTTACATGATTAGAAAATTTCATTTGATAATTGAAATGTGTTTTTTAATTTCCACGAGTCTACATTTTGGTCAATTGGGGAAATTCAGGCTGTTAATTAATTAATTAATTAATTAATTAATTTGATATTTAGGATTGTGTATGTGAATGTGGAATTTCATTAATTTATTATTGAATTAATTAATGAGATGTTGATATTGCGAAAATTAATTGAATAATTAAATATTGAATTAATTATTAGGATAATGAGATTGTCGACCTGATTTGAATATTTATTTTATGAGTTAATTATTATGTTGAGATTATTGAATTGCATTGAAAAATTAATTATTGGATTAGTTATTGGGATATTGTGGTTTTGAAATAGTATTAATTAATTATTCAATTAATTAATGTATATTATTGTGATTATGGAACTGATGCAAATGGAATAATTAATTTTCGATTTAATTAATAAATGGTTTGATCAAGGACTATGATATAAGGTTAATTTCGATTAACCTTGAATGATTTAATATATGTGATATATGTGTATGAATGATAATGGGGTGCAGGACACAGGTTGATACACCAAATACCCACAAGGGTGCTACCCATGGCTTTCTAGACCCATCGATATGCATGAAAATATTATTATATGGGATAGGTACTGGTGAAACAAATACACATGGTGTGTGGGATAGGGGGTGAATCTCCATATAACAATGGGGTTCTAGACATGGTGTTCTATGACCATTAGTTATAATTGGACTATGAAACCAATTTGCTGTTATATAAACTGAAATAATAATTTATATTGAAATACCATGTGATATAATGATGTTTGAATTGAATATATGATATGGTTAAGACATTGGAATGGGTCAAATTAGGTATTATAGTTTGGGTGTCCTTGAGAGCATGGTGGTTTATGTAGTTAAATAAAGGGTTATTAAATAAATTTAAATATTTACTTTATTATTTGTATGTTATTCTTTGAACAACTAAATACACTATTACTGCATGATTTTGTTTTAGACATCTTTCGTGGTGGACTATTGGGTTATACTCTCACCCTACATGGGATGCCTGATTAGTACCCAAATAGTTTTTATGGTTTTATTATAGGATAAGGGAAAGGGAATTTTGTTAGATGGATGATTGGGATCGATTATATATGAGGGAACATGACTTAGTTTGGGACCTACATAAGAGTTCTTAATGTGTTCATTTTTTTTGGTTTTTTATATTATTGCTTGGAATATACCTAGCCTGACATATATACTATTTATTATGATATTATATTTTCCATGTTGGTCATCATGTGATATTGGGATTATTCTGGTTGTTGGTTATATCCTATTATTAAACATGTTTATTTCCTCTTTTGTGATATGTTGATAAAGTGGGTAGCATCCCTATGATCGATATACACCCTTGATTCTAGCCGATAACCTCTGGAATATTGGAAAGCACGCCTGAGTTCATGTGAATGGCTGGCTTGGGGCACCCGTGTGTGTCACCTAGGGCAGGACGTCACTGATAACCCATTTATGAGAACTAGGAACCTCTTAATCAATATGATTTGGCTTCTCAAGAACTATGATGAGGTACCCCCCATAAACTGTTTCTATAATCAAAATATCCCAACCACTTAGTTAGCAGAACTAATCATTGTCAATGGATGCATTGGGATTCTTACTATTCTCTTCTCAATATCAACACGAATTTATTATGCAATATGGGTGTTAGTTAGCGTGAAGATAATGTTTATGATCCCATGGGTTCAATTATCAATTAATTCATTAAATTTTTTGTAAGTGGAAACTATATAGAGTCTACAACCTATGAAATAGTAACAAGACTCCTCGTATATAGTCATTAAATTATCTAACAAATCATGGTTAAAACAGATTCCATTATTATTCTCAACTCTCTCCTCATCCTCATACCTATCCCCAAGACTATATATTACATCACAAAAAGGTGAAATACACATATCAATAACCACATATATGTCCTTCACATATAGAGAGAATGTAAGAAAGTGTCTTATTTCTATTCTCCTACTACCTCCCAAAGAATTCAGATTACCTACTACTCTATCATGGGATCTTTTCCTCGGGATATAGTAAAACCTTATAGAGGGAATTATCCTAGGTTCCACTACTTTATAACCCCACAATTTTTTTTTTCTAGTTTTATTTTTCATTATTTTTTTACCTTGTGCCAAATCTATTTTGTAATATAATAAAATAATGATATTAAAAAACAAACATTAGTATAGGGAAACAATATATTCAAGATCCAAAAACTCAGTATCCATGCTTAAAAATAACTAAAATGTGCTTAAGAATACTTATCTCATTAGTTTTAAACTTTTACACAATGCATTTGAGGGTGATATGGGACCCCAAGCAACTATCATCCATAATTGCATGTGGCACTTGATGTAAACATTCATCATATTATAAATAATGCATGGGAAGACAAATGGGTTTAATTCTTCACATCACAGAATGCCCATGGAAATAAAATGGATTTTACTCATCACTAAGAACCCATGGAAATAAAACAAGTTTTACATCCTATATAAATTTAAACATATAGGGAAAACATTCATAATTCGAATTACAATTATAACCCTATATACCCAGGGAAAATAAATGCTTATCCAATGACCTTAATTATATTAATAATGATATAAATGAACTATATTTACTTTTAATTTATTTTTAAAAAATAACTTTTTAAATTTATGAAATGAAAATATGTTTTTTCATAAGTCAACATTTTTTACTATTCACTGCAAAATCAATTTTTCCAAAAAAATTTCAAAAAGGAAACACAATATCCACAACAAAACTATAAAACATTTTACAATGTGTGGATAATCTTCCAATATTCACCATAATTACACAAGGTCCCATGAATCAATCCCACCCACAACCTCTAATTGATTCTATACCATATCATGAACCTGTCACAACATAATCTCTATATACTTGAATGAAAAGGTTGGATGTGATAAAAAAACCCAGTTTGATATCAAAAAATGGTCCATAGGGAATTCTAGAACAAATGATCCATTTATTATTCAAGTTAAATAACAAAAGTGATGGTAAATCATTTACCCATTTTCAGTCAATCCATTCTTTAAATTGTGGTGGATGGAAACTATATCAAAATAAGATCAAATGAATATTTTAATCAAATAGACGGGAATGAATAAAAGAGTTCTATAAACATTGGCATGTAATAATCAATTGAAAAAAAGATAATCATGGTTATATTCAATTGGGTGGGATAGTTCCTATCTCTAGGATCATAACACAACTTATTCAATGAATCATGGACTTCCCTATGTCTCGGGACATCAAAATAAAATAAATAAAAGCCCAATTGGGGTAATGAATGTATAACATGGTTCAGTTAGAGTTTTAGTCATCAATCCATTAATGAGGAGTTGTAGTTATGTAATTTTTGTATAAAATAACCACTAATTTCTCAAGATCACATCAGATTTCAATTAATCAGATAAAAAAACACGGGAAAATATTTATATTCAATTCAATGCATCATTCATAGTTCAAATTCCCAATTTTATGATTTATCATGCCATTAAAATTTCAATACCAAATCATAGGTTTTCATCATGTTCCTAACTTTAGATATCATATTTAATTTAAATCAATTTTTATCAAGAATATTCATTAGATTGTTTCATCAAATTAATTTTATTTTAAAAATTCTTTTCTCCAACATGAATCCAATATTATCAAATCCTTTGAAATATGTTATTATTTTAAAATCCCATATTTTTCTAAAACAAGAAAATCATTTTTCTTAAAATCAATTTAATTTTAATTTTATATAATAAAATTAATAAAAGTTTTCAATGTAGGTGAAATAATTAGTAATCCACCACCCATTAATAACATTATTGATAAATCATATGAAATTAGAATATCCAATGAAGATTTCAAGGAAATGAAGATCACAGATGAATCAAATGAATTATAATACATCAAATCAATGTTTAAATCCACTGTCATCATGAGGATTCATAACAATCAAGAAATAGAGATAATAGAATAAATGAGTATTAAAATTAAATAGATTTTACTTATCGAATAGGGATCAATCACATACACATGCACTTTGATCCAAGAAGAAAACGATATAGAGGAAAAAATCACACCAAGTGAGGCTACAAACCCCTAAGTGTTAATTTGGTGTCTATTTGGAATATATTAGAATTTATAACAGGTAGTTCAATCACATAATTATAATTTTTGGGAGAATAAGAAAATGTTCTCAAGATTTCATGGGCCAGGTCACACTGTTAGAGAAAACCATGTGCCTATATTTGTTCCATCACTAGTATTTTATAGAGAGAGGCATAGTTTGGATGCATGGTTATAGAAAATGCATTTTAACCATTCTCCACTTCTTGGGATACTTGTTAAGGGTGAAAAAATTAGAAACCATTCAATCCATATTAACATAAGAAACATAGTTTGGGGGAGGCCACATGGTTTGAACTAACCATGTTCCAGCTTCTAGATCCTGGAGACAAGGAATATGGTTTTTTGGAATGAACCACTCAATTTGGACAAACAATGTTCCAACTATGAAAAATCCTAAATATATATAAAAATATCCAAAACACACCAGAAATGAACATAATCAAAACCAATAAAATATATTGAGGACCATGTAATATAAGTATATTTAACAGATGGGGGGAGGATGATACAATATCCCTAGTATAAATTCCCCCCCATGAATTCATGTCATGAAAACACCATATGAAGTAGATAATGCCACTACTCTCTCATTTATTCCTCCCACTCCCATATCTCATAAGAATCAGAACCACTCTCCCATAAAAATCAAACCAATTGTACTTAATTTTGAGGAATATACTTCGTCTTAAAATCAAAAATCTAAATGAGATTATAATCAAGAAATATACTAGCTTAGACATCAATATACCCCAAACTCAAAACATGAGATGTTCCGGAGATATACATTCTATGATGCGCCACATGAAGAAAATTATAAATCTAAAACATCTATTTTAGGAAATAAAAATATTAATCCCCATTCCCAATAAGTTCAATTGCCTCAAATGGTCCCTTGTATCTTGTTTTAATCTTTACATACATTCCAAGTCATCGATGAATCAAATGAGGTGAAACTCTCACAAAAACTAGTTCACTAACTATAAAATCTATAAGGATTCAATGATGATCAAAATAATATTTACACCATCATTGTATCATATCCATTAAATTATGAATTTGTTGAATCTTTATTTTTTACTATTTTACCAAACTAGGTCCAACCATGAAAGATTCACCAATCTCTATCGAGCATAGAATAAATTTTCCAGGGAATCCATCCAAGTCCTTGAAGGGTTCCATTCAAAAATATTAATGGAAACATTTTTTATACTAAATCACAATTAGTCCCATGTGGTTATCCGAAGCTCCACCAATGTCTAGAATTACATAACACATTATGTATTCAAGAATATGTGTTTCTCATTCTATATTTCCATCCAACTATAGATGATAGTTTGTGCTAAATATAACCAAATATCGCATCACCTCCTAGTGGAATCCCAAAAAATATGATGTCAATTGGGGATATCTATCAGAACCTATAACATATGGAAATTGATGATATCTACAAACATCTCCCATATATGAACTTTTAATGTTGGAAATGATGGTCATATCATGAATCGGGATAAACTAAAATTATTTGTATTGTTGATAAATCACTACCCATATCACATTTTTTCCATGAGGGGTACGTAGTAACCCAACCATGAAAGCCATTTTAATTTCATACAACTTTGAATTTGGCATAGAAAGGGGACAAGGAAATGATGAACGTTTCTAGTAAGCATCTTAGGCCTACAAATAAGTATAATAATGAGATACAAAGTCCAAGATATACCATCTTATTCCATGTCACCAAAATCAATGCCACATATTTTAAAACATCATTGTGGTACCAGGGTTCACCACCCATTAGGATCTATAGAAATCCTTTATCACATAATTTTTCATGGTAAATTTAATGATGAATCTACTCCGTAAGTATATGATATCCTGAGAAGATAATTAACACTAATTAATGGTCTCCTTACCCTAAAGAGAGTGCATAATTCCATGAATCCAATCATCATGATATTGCTTCTGATAAATCATCAAAATAAGGGAGTATGTCAATAGGATTCTTGTTAAAAAACATGATCACATCCTCCCAAACTCCTAAATGAATACAATAAAAGGGAGACAAAATATTCAAATATTTTAATGATTCTTTCATATCCATGGTTTGAGTAATCCTTCTCATGGAATCTAAAATGAAATTCTCGTTATGAGGGTAATAGAAAATTTCAAAAAATTAGGATTAATATTAGTCTACCCATCTTCATTGATAAACATTAAAATATTTTTTTAGAGAAGAAGTAATTCTATATTTTTTTACTAGAATAAATTTTAAAACATTCTATTAAAAGGTAATTCATCCAAATCTTGATAGTATTCATCATTGCTATGAGTTCTAGACCATATGTTGGATATGTATTCTCATGTGGCCTAATCTATTGAGAATGATATTCCACCATGTGGTCACACATTATAAGAACATATCCCAAAACTGAACTGTATAACAAACATAAGACCACATAAACCTACCCAGACATTGGAAGAGTCAATAATAAGACAAAATTAAAAAAGGCATTTCAACCCATCAAAATAATTCCAAAAATTAAAACCCCATAAAAAATTTACTCATTTATAAGTGAGATCCTTCATTAAAGAAGCGAACTTTGAGCAGTATTTATTGAATTGATGGTAATACTCTAATAACACCAAGAATATATGAATCTAAAAAACATTTTATAGTTATTTCAACACTATAACAACCATCACCTTCTCAAGATCAACTAAAATATTATGTTCCAAGAACAAATTTTCTAAGATATTCAAATCCCAAATACAAAAATCACATTTTGATAGCATAGGATAAAGTTTGTGATTTTTCATGATTTCAATAAATTTTCTCATGTGATGCACATGGTCTTCCTCGACCTTCGAGTAAACCAAGACATCATCAAAAAAATATCATCATGAAAAAATCTAGATACTCATGGGGTATCATGTTTTAAGAACTATAAAAAATATAGAAGAATATATTAGACAAAAAGTCCTAACAAGGTAATTGTAATGGCCATACCTTATTGATAAGGCAATCCTAAGGTTGTAAAATACATTAATTCTCAGCTGGTGTTAAACAAACCAAAGATAAATCTTCGAGAAACATATTAACCCTTTCTAATTCTCAGAAATAATTAATATAAGGGGATGTATACTTTTTCATTACCACGATTTAGATGAGTTTGTGATCATAAATAAAAAGGTGAAGTGTTCTATGATCCTTCTTTTCAAAAATAATAACCACCAACCAAGGATATATGATCTAGGTGAATGAACACATTGACCAATAAATAACCTAATTGAGTCTTCAAATCTTTCAATTTAATTTTTTCCATAGGATAATAGGGAAAATAGATAGGCAAAGTACTTGGTACCAATCATATCGAAATATATACATCATTTGTCGATGTAATGTTAGAAAAGATAGATAGAAGCATGATGGGAAAATATAGAACAACATAAGGAATATTTTTTCTCAAGGATTCATGCTACAAATTAGAAGAAAACATATATCACCATGAAAAACACCCAAAAGGAGAAATGGATCCATAGGACTTCAGGACCTATTCTCCCAGGACTATGCGACACACCCGATTTGAGTAGTAAAGGAGACTTGATAAATATAGAATCAAATTTTGTTTTAATTGAAAATTAGCAACTCAATCCTGAGAATGACATGAAAAAGTTTTCGGTTGATACTTATAAAATCTCTGGTCATATTGATCTCATACAAATAAAAAGTCAAAGAAGGGAATTATAAATCTTTCTCTCTCTTCTTTCTAAGGGGTATAGTAATATCCATCACATAATAGATAACATTCAAATGAATATTTAATAGGTTCACAAAACAAGTGGGTATGATATAATGAGATGTACTAGTTTCAGATAAATCATTAAATAATAACTAATCTATATTAATGTAACCTATCACTAACACTAGACCCACCTTGGCGTCCTATCGACACTCTTCCACTGCATGAATAAATGTTATTCCAGATTCATATGGCTGGATCCCCATAACTCTTGAATCATATGAATACCACACAATAAATTTAGGTATAAATGATATTGTGAATATTTGAGGGTTATAAAAGATATTATTGAACTTATATAGGTTTCTTGGGAGACTATATGATCCAAAAATCTTTAGTGACTTAGTAGCCACTAACTTGTAATTCCAGTCCTTGAAACATTAAATTAAATTTGATTGGACTCTTCCCAATTTTTTAAAAGGTTTGGATGATTCCTATTTTTATGATCCACCACGAGTCTCATCCTTATTTTTTCTTCTTAAATTTATTATAACAAACAAAAATACCACTGGGAGCAAGAGGAACTCCCATAAACCTTTCCTCACATGCCATATCAAGTTAAACCATCAAACCTCTATCTAGAAAATCAACATAATAAGTGATACTCAGCATGAAAATATTATATTAGACATTAGGTTGAATACCAATTTCAAATATTTGGGCCATTAGATTCTTATTTGACAGTACATGAGGATAAAACTTAACAATTATTGTGAATCAGTTCATATATAAATCATATTTTATCCAATTATTGGATCCTGAGAAACACTATTATATTTTCTAAGACCATTGAATCTAGAAATATCTACACTATGAAAAGATCCTGAATTATTTCCACCCAAATAATTAATGTTTCTTCACTATTACCATCTATACCCACTAACTCTTGTAAGATCCATGAATCCAAAAAGTATAAATTTTACCTTTAGTGAAATTGGAATTTCCAAAAAAAATATCAATATTTTTTAACCATTCCACTGCCTCTTGAGAATCATTAAATAATTGGAATGATGGTGATTTTTAATAAAGAAACTATTCATCACAATATCTGGTTTCATCCAATTTATTTTCCTTTTTTGGATCCTAAATAAGAATGGGTTAGGCTACCTATGCTGGAGCATATACCACATGAACCACTATCTCAACAAGGTTATGATCAATGTGAGGGTTCTATTGGTTCTGTTAATCACTAGATCCATCCCCAGGTCTATTAAAATTTCTCCATAGTAGATTTATAGTACAAAAAATCAATAGAAAATAAAAAAAACACTAAGGATACTTATATTATCAACTCAATCAATAAAAAATAGGATATAAATTCTATTATATATGATTAAAATTTTCTAGGATTTCAAAATACTCTAATCAAATTAAATTAAACATTAGAATCATATTATTTTATTCCTCAAAGTTGATTTTTCCAAAAAACCAAGGTATCTTAAAGCTCACTGCGATGATATCTATCTAGATAGTCAATCTAAAAATACCCCTTAATTCATGAAAATCCAACCTCATATCTACCAAGACATTATAGATTGTATACATGAATAAAGGAATTATTTTTGAACCTCCTTAGATACCATTTTGTAATAATCTAACTCAGATACCCAATTACATTAGTTCCTAAGACAGTATTAACATGCCCCAAAGTGTGTTCATGTTCCCGACAAGCTAGAAGATAGATCCTAGGTATCAATACAATTCAGAGGGAATGATTTCACCGTAAGGATAATGAACCAAAATTAATTATTTTTAAATATGGTAATGAACCTAAGTTTATTCCAAACACACCTAAAAGATAAAGGAGTACCAAAATATGCTCTATAAAAATAACAATGAAGTACATAAACCAAAAAGGAAACATAATATCCATCAAGTCAAAAACTCAGAAACTCTATACAATGTGTGGGTCAAAATTCTTATGGTCATTTATATCACCAAATTTTCAATTAGTAAAGAACACACACCATATCCAAGGGTATCATTCCCTTTTCTTATATATGGAATAACATAATATACAAATTATATAAGGAAAATGTATGGTGTGATAAAAAACATCCTAGTAGGAATTCACTAAATGTATCATAGGTAGTTCCATAAAAAAATATAACATTTATGATTAAATTTAAATAAATATATTAGGAGGTAAATCATTCCCATATTTTTAGTAAAAACTACATTTCAACATAGGTATTTTGAATTTATATAAAAAATAATAAGTAAAATTTCTAATCAAAGAAAAGGGTGTGAAAAAAATATTATATAAAACACTTTCCCATAACAATCTAATAAAAACCAACAACTACGCTCATATTCCCAAAAATTAATTAGTTACTAGTTCTAGGATCCTTCTACTACTCTGTTAATCAATCACAGATCAAGGTGTGCACACGTCCTAAGGCTATGAATATTGACATTGAATCAATCGATACTCCATTATGGGAAATCATTTTGAACATAATTTTATTATATTTTTCATCTTCAACTAATTACTAGGTAGTCGGTGTCATAATAGTTTTTCCATAATCACCCACTGACTACCTAGGACCACACGTTCATTTAATCAATCAATCAAAAAAACAAAGAATAATAATTCTTTTTAATTAAATTTATTATTAATATTTCACATTCCATATTTCATGTTTCAACATGCCATTACAATTTCAAAACCAAATTATTGGATTTCATCAGTTAATGACATTCAAAAATAATCATTCAATTAAATACATTTTTCTCTAGATTCATCATCAAATAAATTTTATTTCAAGCCTTATTTTCTCAAACACCAACCCAATATTTTCATATACTTAAAACGAATAATTTATTTTTCAATCCCAAGAATTTCTAAAAAAATAGTATCAAGGTTTCGAAAATCAATTAAAAATATATTAAAATTCAAAAAAGAAATCTAGGTTTCATGTGTAGGGAAAATCCTTGTAGAACCACATACCTATAATCCCATAATTAAGAAACCATCTGAAATGGGAACCACTGATGAATATTTGAAGGTTAGGATGATCAATGAGGACTCTCACAAATTAAAATCCATCATAATAAGTGTTAGATCCACTGACATCATGATGATCTATCACTATCATTGAAAGAGATAAGTGAATAATGGATTATTCCAAATAAATGATATTTTAATTACAAAATAGTGATTATTAAACCCAAAAACACCTCTATAAGAGAATAAGAGAGGTTATAGGCACAAAATCACCTTAGGAGAGCCTCTAAATGACAAAGGTTTAAATTATGGTTGAATGGTAGGAGATTAAAATTTATAATGGGGGTTTAGGGTCACTAATTAAATTTTGTTTTGGGATTCTAACCATGTATCACCATATAGTTCCAAATACATGGCACATAGTTTTCTAGGATGAACCATATAGTTTTCCGTAACCACGTACAAACCATGCATAAAGACAAATAACTCAAAAAATATCCAAAACCTCTATAAATAACTCAAAAAATACCCAAATAAAAGATTTTATAATATAATTAATACAAATACCTTAAATATGAAAACATAATGTAACAATTATCCTTAAAGGTGGCCAATATAATATTTTATGTAAACAAAAAGAAAAATTGGCACTCTGTTACTTTAAAAGGATTCCTTTATGTTCACATATTGTTTAAAATAATTTATATAATAAAATTTATGTTGAGATTAGTGAATTTTTTTTAGGATATCAATTTATTTATTACTATTTATATTATATAATTTCCTTAATGGATTTTATAACATTTTCACATTACTTGATCAATCAATAGAATACGCAATGTAAATAATATTAAAAACATTAAAAGTAATATATTTTGCCTTTTTATGGTTCTAAAATATTTTTACATTCAATGTATTATTTATGTTTAAATTTATTATATTTTAAATTCATCACTATATTCATGACTTCAATGATATACGCAATTTATACTGTTAAAAATTAAATTAAAGTTATTATATGTTAATTAATATTTTATTAAATTATTTTAAAAAATATTTCAATAGGAAAATTGGGATGGAAAATGGTATAAAATTTAACTAAATTTTCCTTTATGAACCATTTTTTATCTTTAAATTAAAATAATGAACCTTTAAGAATGATAATGTCTTTTCTAATGTTACCATTAAAACATATTATCTATGGGTTAAACCAATAGTAAAGGGAATTATTTCCAATTGAACTTCAATAAAACCTGTTGGATAGATTTATTTTAACCTCATATTTTTCTATATTTAATATCTATCCATTCTAAGTCATTTTTTTTAAGTATGATATTATTTTATTTTAACTTTTAATGAAATTACAAGTGATCCCTTTTCACACTTATCAAATGGACCCCATAATTTATCTTTATTAAAACACTTAAAGCCATTTATATCAACTAAAAAGGAATAATTATATTCTAAAATTATCTATGATAGACTTAGAGGTGTTGATATTCTTAAAATATTATTCAAATTGTCCTTATAAATGGGTTTTATGGAGGCCTGCCAATAAAGAGCTAATCATCCTACCCAAATAATTCAATTTATTTATTCTTATATTTATTATAATTATATGGTATTTTTTATAAAATATTTAATTAATTTACCACAATATAATAAAATTTTATTATGATTATGTAACAACCAATATACACCCTCTTTGGTATCAAATGATATGTGGATGTATCACTTATGCATGTGGGTGGAATAGTGCCTCTAGGTAGTAGTATAATTAATTTTGCATAATCATATTTCATGGATGGTTATTAGAATATTTTAATTTTTATAAAATATATTTACTAAAAAATTGAGTTTTTATATTTAAAATAACATATAATCATTCTTACTTTGAAATCCATTGGAAAAAAATATTCTTTCTCATGTGTACGTGTGGACTACCACCTACACGAAGCGATGTGAATCATTTTTCAATCAAAATTTATATTTATTTTAATAAAGATATATTTAATGAATATATTAAATATATATATTATATAATAATTATTATTTAAAGGTAAATGTTTATTTATTATTCTATCATTCCATTCTGTGAAAAGTGAAAACAAAATTCATGTGTACGTACGACCTGTCACCACTATGAACAATGTAATTCATATCTTTGTATCTATATTTTACAGATTACTATAAATATATATATAATTAATATATAATATATTTATATAAATATTAATATTCTTAAGGGGATGGAAACTTGATCAAACTATAAGGACTAAATCTACTAAACTGAAATTCTTATAAATTACAAAATCATTAACACAAGGAAGTGAAGATTTTGATAAGGAATTATTAATAAATGGGTGTTGTAATGTAATAATGAGATCATATATGTTATTATATAATTTAAATTATTCTTTTATATATATATATAATAAATTTAAATTTATGATACATGATGTTGGAGGACATACCAAATAATTTAAACTTCACATAAGTGATTTTCGTGTCACTTTTATTTTTATGAGACATATTCTATACTCACTAGTTTTTTAATTTATGTGGTATATATAAATCCAATGAATTTATTTAATTATGATTATAATCAAAATTATGGTATATAAATATTAATATAATTTTATTTCATTCATGGGTCTTATGATTTAAAAATTATAAAAATGGTAATAAATTTATGTTACAATCTCATTATTTATCGGTATTGTTTTTTATTATCATTCTATGGATGAAATTTTATAAAATATCTCTCAAGTATCCCATGAATTTTATTTTATAATACTTATTTATAGAGGTAAAAAATTTTCCTTTCATTTTACTATATTTAAGAACACAAGAGACTGATATAATCTGTTTAAGGAAAAACAACATCATTTATCTTTTATAATGAATATCTGTTTTCCTTCGTATCCATATTTTCAAAACATGTTTTAAATTTTTTTACTATTATCGTATGTTATTTAAAATTTATTTTTACCCATTAATTAGGTTTCAAATTTCTTTTTGTTATTCCTACTTTTTCTAAATGACATAATTTTTACTTTTTAATTAAAATTTAAAGGGAATATTTGAATTAACATGAATAGTCAAAATAGAATTTCCCACGATCAATAATTATAAATTATTTGAAAATTATATTAAAATAATGAATTTTTATTTTCTATGAAATGTTTTTCCATGATATTAGATTTTTTTTAGGATTTTAAAATTTAAGTTCAGTGAGAAATGTATATTTTCCTCATGAAATGTTACAACTATATTTTAAAGTAATTTTTAATTTATAAAAACAAAATTCGATGTTACTTATACATTATTGGGTTTATTGTACATGAAAAACATACATATTATTTATATATATGCTTTATTATGATGATGATGATGAGATATTTGTGAATCCTGTTTATTTTCCACGGGTTATAAAATGATGAAATATTGAATGTTTTATGAAAACTATTTCCTTTCCAAGGATTATGATATATGATGATTGATCTATTAATTTTTGTTAAATATTTTAATTAATTATGATTGTATAATGGGCCAGATAAGAATTATATATCCCTCTAATGAAGTAGGTAAATATGGATATCTCATGAGATATTAATGACTGGAACGGGGAGTGAACCTTGTTCCGTAAGTGACATTTCCCACAATTATAGTGTTAGGGTTTACCATGATAAATTATATAATGGAATGAAGAGTGAATCCAATCCAATATGATGGCCTTGTAATTGATACCTCACTAAATAAATTATTTCCAATGTTTATATGTATTACAAGATCTTATGTATTTATCCAATATTAAACTCTCATGGCTCACGTTCCTTGATTCATTTATGAATCATGTAATAAATACTATCAAGAATTATACCTTGCCTAAATAATTTGATATATGATATATTAAGTATTTTTTAAAAATATAAATATCACATTATCATACCCTTATGTTCATGTTATTATTATGTGATCATTGATATCTCTTTTTTACCCTTATAGAGAATATGAGCTCTCCCTTTCATATATTTCTTTACCCCATGTTATGTAGAGTAGTTTAAATTATAATATTTATAACAGTAATGGTATTTATAAATAAATTTGTTGTATTTGAGGTAAAATTCTTATAAGCTAGTTATTTATGTAGCCCAGGTTCCAATGACACAACCTATATAATTCTAGCATGGATCGTGATGATATATGTTTAATATATATTTATTAAGATGTAATATTTATGTTTGAAAGGATTCAGTCAATATATGTGGATAAATTAAAATCAATTTTATTATATATTAATGATAATGTATATAGTTTCATATATAAATTAAATTCTTTTTATGTTCTCGAAAGGGTGGTGATAGCCCCCTTTTATAAGTGATAAGAAAGGATTTTGTTTAAATATTTCCACATAACATAAATAGAATACTACTTAAGAAGTAAAGATGAATCCAAAAATAGATATTTATTAATTGGGGGATGATATATGGACTATCATACCACAACCATTCAGTTTCAAATATGTTTTAAACATGTTTTTCAGTTCATTACTCTTAGTTTTTTTAATTTTATGATTATTGGTTTTATTATATTAACTACTTTTAACCAATGTAATTTTTTTAATTGAATAAAATATTTTCCTTAATAAATAATCTATTATTTTTGATTAAAAATATGAAATATAATTTATTATATGAATTTTATATGTGAAATAAATTAATTTTAATACTGGAGCATGTAACGCATAAAAACCATTTTTAGAAAAAGTGCATTTTTAGGTCTAAAATGTATGTGTAATATGAAATTAATAATTTCATTGATTTTTGTGAAATAAAATGTATTATTATATAATAAAACAAAATATATATGATTTTTAAATAATTATACAAAATGGATTTAATCAAAATAATATTTAATTACAAAATGAGAAAAAATTATTTTCTATTAGAAAATATTACATATGTTGTTAATGATAGGTTTTATAAATTTATTACATTTTTTTTAAAAATTAATAAAAAAAATTATATTATAAATGAATATTTGATTAGTTATTAGGTTTTACAAACTTCTATGTCATTAGTATATAATTATAAGGTTATAAAATTTTCAGTTTTGGTAAAACAATTATTCGTAAACAATTCAATTTAAATAAAATATTTGATAAAAATATCACAAAATTTATAAATATAATATTGAAAGGATTAAAAACAAAAAAAATTATTCTATTCAAATTAAAATACTAACATTTATAATTTTATGTTTTTAATGAACATAAAATATTTTATTAAAAAAATTTGTTTTTATAATATGACCTTTAAAAACAACAACTGTAATTAATCATATTTGAGATAAATTTCTAAATAATTGAAAATTAAAATATAAGTTTATAAATATAAATACATCGAATTATAGTAAATTTTAAAAAGTTATCAATTTAATTTTTGAGGCAAAATAGAATACCTTTTCTTAATGGTTTTTTAAAAAGTATCATGTTAAAATATTAATCAATGAAATGTAATAATATGTAATTATGTTAATTTACTATTATATTGATATCAATTAATGATTATATAATTCATGTAATTTTAATATTTCATGGTTTTTTGTATTCTTATTTCTATTTGGTATGGCATTGCCTGTGTCGGAAGCTATTGAAGATGGGTTTAATTTTAATTGTTAATATTGATGGGTCCTAACATTTACCCACCCGTAAATAAAATTTTTCCTCTAAATTTTAAATGTCACTCATCAATAAAAGTATTTTAGGGTATTCTTAAAATATTCATCATTTGGGATATAACTTCCAATATCAAATCTATTATACTATCTTAAGCAATATCAATTCACTTATCTTCACTCAAATAATATTTATCATTAGTAAAATCATATACCCATGTATACAAATTCTCTAATAATATATTATCCAAAAAATACCTATCCAAAACCTCTTTAAATCTCCAAGTCAATAAACCATAGTGAAATCATATATTCCTTTAAAAAATTAACACTATCTTTAACCCTCAAAGTTTATTGATCAATTAATTATAGAATCACAAACTTGTCAGTATTTACTATATTCCAAAAAATGTGATCAACCTTGATAAAAGTAGATTGAATAAATTTTTTATTAAATAAATAATATATATATAAGATATAAATACTATTTAATTCATTATTTTTAAAAATCAATTAATCATTTATTACCTCAGGATCAATTATATATTATACATATGAGTTATTCAAACCTCAGTCAATAATTCTCCAATAGTTATAACCAAAATAATATAACCATAGAATAAATTCATATTTAATGTATATTAATACCATTTAAAAAATGTTTCAAAATCTTTAAAATAAAATTAATAAAGAAAAAATTAATACATGTTTCACACAATCCTCATATCATTTTTAATATAAAAAAATATCATCGATTAATATCACTCTCAAATGAGAATAGCTAAGAGTATCAAGATTTAATTTCTATCATGATATCAACATCACTATCTTATTTAAGACTTGGAAAATCACCTATTACAAAATAATCAAAATATACTAATATTATAAACAATTGGTGTATTCTACGATAATTAGTTATAATATATAGTGTTTCGAGAAACATACTTTTGTTGTATTCGTTTCTGGATTCCTATTTCAAAAAACACTAAACCCAAAAAAAATTATGATAATATCCAAAATATGAATATGAAAACATAATTCCATGTATTAAGAGTTAAATTTGACAATAATTTAAACATATGATACTTTTGGTTAAAATGTGTGACACATGGTTCATCTTATAACTCTCTCTCTTTATCTCTGGTTATCCAAGCCCATTTTCATATTCGGTTCAGTATCCTAACTCATAAACAATTTAAATTATATTTAATTCTATAATATTAGTTCATAAAGAGATTTTTATTAACCAAATAATATCCCCTAAGTGTTCCTATCCTGGTGTGTAATCATATGCCCACTTATTTTTCGCCATAGTAAAGATTAAAATGATTCTCAAACAATATTTTTTAGGTTGATTACCCATATTTTCATTTGTTCCACAACCATATCCTCTTTAAATATCAAAAAACGACTTAATCACATTTTAATCCTCACAATCAGTAATGTAGTAAAACCCTCAGTTGTTATCTTATAAATATAATTATTCATATTGTTTTCACTATTGTTATCAAATTCAAATCCAAAAAATAATTGAATTATTCATCAATATAATTAATATCTTCTCAAATACCAAAAATTGATACACTAGCTGAGCATATATTTTTTTATATAATTTACAATATCTTAAAATTACATCTCTTAAAATAATATCATAATCCCAATAATATAAGGTTTAGTGTCCTTGAGGACTAGATACAAAATAAATTTGTTTTAAAAGACTTTCTCATAATTAATCCACACTAGACTCCTTTTAAAACCAACATAATTTATACTCTTATTTATGTACATGGAAAACATAAAAATAAAAAATTAGGGACCTCATGCGCTCAGTAATGGAAAATATAATAAATAAAATCTATTATAATTTCGGAGAATACAACAAGTATATTGGAATAATCAAAATATATAAGAAACTTGTACCCAAAAAATAATAGAACATAAATTAAGGAATAAGGATTAGAGTAACACAATTCATGAACCAAAAGGGCGAGGAAATATATTCCATTAATAAAAATCTGGTAGATCATAATATAAGAATAATAATATTTGTAATCTATGTAATCATTCAAATATGTAATAAACATTTATATAGGGAATCATTATATTAATAAGCCACGTGATCAATTCCCATGCTTATGAGAAACTACAATTTACAGAAAAATACTTTTCAAATGAGATACAATTTTTTATAAACTGAATTAGAGGGTTATATATGTCCTCACACCTCATTCATCCAAATTTACATGATCCAATTCAAAAAAAACATTCCTTGTATGATAACAAACCCATGGGAGTAAAAATGGGTTTCACACTCACATAAAAAATAAATCATGGAAAGAAATTGTTTTTCATTCAACATGAAGAACACATAGAAAGAAATATTTTTTATATTCATTACAAATAGAATCACAAAAAGAAAAATCATTGAAAATTCCATCAATAATTATAACATGATATACTTACAGAAAATAATTAGCTATCCATAGATATTCAATAACATTATAGATGAACACCCTTCAATCTAGATAATAAAGCACATGTTAAATAAATTGTATAGGTAAATGGTATAGGTTTAAGTAAATAATTTTACAAATAAATAAATGTATTTAATTTTAAATGAACACCCTTAAATCAATATAACAATACAACATTTATAGAGGAAATGCATTGAGAGAGAACTAACAGTTATACACTGAAGATGATTTAGAAAGATAATTGTAATGATGGATGAATCATATAAAATAATGGGAAGTTAAATAATCTATTGAGATAAAGATGTTGTATGGTATCATTTTAATAATTTCCTCAATCAATTATAAGATATATCAAAAAAATAATTACATATAATATAAAAAATGTTTTATAAAAATCATTGTGGAAATAAGAAATATCATTGATCCTTGAAAAACTGTTTTAATTTTTCTTAAATAAAGGAGAAAAAATAATTTTGTTTTATAACCATGAAAACATAATTTTAATTTTTTATATAAATGTACAAATACCATGGAAATATATGTTTAATAAGAATAAAAAAGGAGTCTTTAGAATAAATGTTTAACATAATCAAAAAAAGAAATGTTACATGTCACTTTCCAAATTTACATTAAAAAATGTAAAGTGAAAATATTATAGAAATTTAAAATTGAAAATTTGTATTCAATTATATATCCTTGAAGGGAAATAATTTTTATCAAAAATATTCGGGATGATAAATAAAAAAATATTTTGAAATGATAAGAAACATTTCTAAAATGTTGAAATATGTTTTTCAAAAAACCATAATGTAAAAAGTGTAATAAAGTTTTATTTTTGAAATAAGTGCAGGAAATATAGAGGTTATATGATATAAAACATAATCCGGATTTTAGTTTTAAATGTTTAGAATAGTGGTAATGTAAAATATGGTCATTGAGTGGAAACCACCATTAAAGATGATGTGAATTATTCTTATTAATGGCCTAACTTTTTTAGAACAAAATTTAATCAAGGAAAAACTTATTAATTAAAATGTAATTTCCTTCCATATAGGATGTAAACATATAGTTAAGTAAAATCATAAGGAGTAATAAAGAAATAATTTAATAAATAAGTTTTAGAGGTCGCTATATAATTAAATAGATGGAGTGGAGTTGAAAAACCATTATAACTATTATATAATTTGAATCAAAATATTTTTGAAAAAGTGAACATGATGTTTTTATTAAAACACAATGAATTAAATTAATATGTTAAAATAAATTAATTAGGAAGTAGATACACCATTATAAATAAAACAAGTGTTATTATATGAAAAATGTCCTAAGGGATCAAATTTGTTTATAAGAAACCCTATCATGTGTCCCAGCTTATTCAAATAAACTTTATGATCCTTTATAAAAAAATTCATAACATAATGACCTATTTATAAACCATTTTTAAATATAAATACTTTTGTAAATTTAATTTTTATTAATTCTCTATATTTATATTAGTTAGTTATTATCTATTTCAAATATTCGATTTGAGTGATCGTGATCATTTTGAAATAGTTTCACAATAGAAACATTGTTCATCAATTTCCTCCTAAATTTCATCATTGTAGGATCGAAAAAGATATTGTAATTTGTGTTTTATAGTAATTAAAAAATATATAATTTCATTATATGGTGTTTTTTATGATCCTTAATGCTAAATCCGTGATGAAATTTTTTTAATGATTTTTAACAAATGGATGTTGGTGTATTAATTCATGAGTTTTATATTCTTTTTACCATTATAGGAAAAAATATTATTTAACATAATTTAATCTTATATTATTAGTTATTAATATCTAATTGTAATCTATGTTATAATTTTATAGCATATTTCAAGTATCTTATTAGACTAAACCAATTATGAAGATACCATAATTAATATATGGTTATGATTTCAAAAGTGGTTTTTTTTCAAAAATAATTTTTTTTAATAATAGTGAATATATAATTTAGATAATGTTATGGTTTTGAATCATTTTTTAATATATTTTAATAATTGATACAGATATTGTACGAAAAACAATATACATTACTTTATGGTGGCTATAGTCTGCACAACAAACGATTAACGTTTTCATTTCTCAATGAATGTGGGGGAAAGAAGGTAGATTATCATTTTTAACTCCATAAAAATATTTATATTATATATTTCTTATTTATTATTCCACTTCACTTTTTTAATCATTAAAGATAGGTTGTGGTGAAGAAAAGGATTTTTTTGCTTCCTGATGGTGTTAGTCAGCCCAAAACATGTATAGTGGTTTTATTTTTCTTAAATGAATAGGGTAAAGGTGGTTAATGGTTTTATCCTCCTAATAATAATGTTTTTAATTTTAATAATACCTCTTTTAGCTTTATAGTTATAACCCTGAAAATTTATAAATCACACATTATAGTGGGAACATGGACACAAATTTTAAATTTAAAACCCAAAATAAAATAATAAAATAGAAAGTTTGTCACCAAAACATAGCCTCAATAGTAATCCTTGAAAATAACGCAATCCACTCAAGAAACCCAACATTGATATTTTTCATGATGAGAGAATTGTTTCATCCAATATGTCACCACCATCATCACATCACTATCATCACCAACACATCACTGTCTTCCGATCCGAACATCGTCATCATTACTATAACATGTTGTTGAGCTGAACCTCAAGAAAATGAAAACCCTTTTCTAATAAAACACACTTTTCCAGAAAATTATTCAAGAAAAAGAGTACAAAAACTAATTGAGATCACCCAAAAAAACCGTCGTCATCCAAAACGTTGCAAGAAGAAATGCCACACAGGGCCAAAGGGGTAGAGCCCTATGTCAGACGTGCCTCTTGAAAACCAATGGAATATATATCAATACATTACCAAAACTACTTATATACAACTGTATCAGACTCACTTAGAATAGAGCATTGGACCAGGATGTCAAATAAAAAGTGTCCAAAAGGGATTAGAATAGGTTCAAACCTTCTCTAGTACTCCATCCATTCCTTCTAAGAAACCTAACACTAAAAAATAAGAAACACATGACATAAAACTCTTTCTTATCAGAAGAATAATCCTAGCAGCATAATGAGCAACTCCAAAAAAAGATCCATAAAAATTTCCTCAATAACGAAACCTTAAAAGATGAAAAAAACAAAGAAGATCACTGAGAAGAAACCCCACAATAAAGAAAAAAAGTTAAAAGAAAAAAAAAGTTGACGACAATGATGAAAAATACCTGAGAATGCCACTATCCAACCACCAAAACCATCCAATGTTTCCCAAAACCCTAATAAATTCTGACCAAGAATAGGTAAAGCATTATGGGTTTTCCAATAAGTGTAGTAGAGAGTAAGAACATTACTTTCAACCACTGATTCTGACCATAACTGCCTAAAACATTGTCACCCAAAAATAGATATATATGCATGTTGTGTAAGAGTAGAGAAAAATAAGGGCGGTGAGAGGCATTGACACATATACCTGTAAGCATCATCAGACAATAAGGGGATGGAAAAAATGTGAATGGAAAATGAAAAATAATCCATATAGAGTAAAGATCACTATCACTAAAGAATGAAATAAAAACCTTATGGGAAATATAAATAATGAAATGGAATATAAGCTAAGGCCATGCGAAATTTGGTGTGTTATCGCTACTCAGTATGACCAAAAAAACTCTATGTGGAAGGGTAGGAAGCTATAGTGGTGAGAACATTGGGAGCGCCAGGTGAATGTGGGGTCATCTGAGCTATAAGGCTTGAAATCTTTCATAATAGTTATTCTCCTAGTATAATGAAATTATGTATAATTATTTTTATTTTATTATATAGTAATTATAAATTTATATTTGGGAAAGTAAGAGATAGCGAAAAATAAATGGGAAAAATAATGAGTAGTCATGCTAAAATATTTAAATATTTCCTAAAATATTAATTAGAAATATATGTCTTAAGATAATATAATATAAACAGAGGGAAAAGTAAATTTAATATAATTATATACCATTTATAATGGTATGTGTTTCAGGTGGAAACCAAATTCTTTTACCCATCTTAAAGGGGTGTTGAGAGTTACCTTTTATATGTGGAACAACTAGAATTTTTTAAATTTTTCAACTTAATTTAAAGGGAGAACACAATTAACTTATAAATAAACATCTAATATTGATAACATTTTATTTTTCATGAGATAATGTTTATAACATGTCAAACCTCAATTTTTACTCATGTTTTTAAGTCCATTACTCATTGAATTCTTTCTTATACCATATTTTTACCATGGAAAATAATTATTACACTTTTAATTTAAATTTTATCCCAACAACTAAAATAAATTTTATTAAATATTTTTTAACTAATAATTAATAATATAAAACACATATTCTTAGCTAAAATATCTCTATGGTTTAAAAATAAACATTAACATTATTACATGTAACACGCCATTCCCTTTTTTAGAATAAGTTTATTTTTAAGCATAAAATTTATGTGGAAAAAAAATTATCAATTCATATTATTTTAATGACATAATTTGATTTAAAATAAATTCAATAAAATTTATATAATATTTAAATCAACAAAAAACTGAAATTTATTTTAATAATATTTAATTTAATGAAAGGTCCAAAAATAATTTTTATTATAAATTTTTACATAATTTTTTAAAACTACGTTTTATAAATTGATCACATTATTTTCAAATTAAATATTTTTAATCATGAAATATATATTTCATCTATTGAATTGTTTTAAAAATTCCTAGTTCTTTCTTATATGAAGAGAAGGTTATGACTTTTACAGTTTTGGCAAAACATAATTTTCAGACCATTCACATAAAATCAACCATTGCAAAAAAATTACAAAAAATCATAATAAGATAATGATAGAATGTTTAATATTAAAATGAAGAAAATGTTTTCAAATTAAAATTCTAAAATTCATAAATATATATTTTAAATATAAAAACTAACTATAAATAAATATCATTATGATTAAAAAATGTCATTTTCCAACTTCAAGTTCATTTAATCTTATATATTGTATATTTATAATCAATAGAATATTGATTTTTTTCCTTATGAATCTGAATATTAATTATTCTCATAAATTGTAAATTCTAATCAATTTATTTTATAATGTTAAGTTGATATATCATTTTTAAATTGTTCTTAAAAATAAATCCTTTATAAAATATTAATAAAGAATAAATAAAAATATGCAATTGTATTAATTGATTATAATATTTTTATCTAATAATTATTGTATTAATTAGATATTTTAAATATTTCATAATTCATTTTAGTAAAGTGAATTTTTGGAATGCTGTTGAGAGGTTCATAATCTATGGAATACAATATTAGTTTTAAGGGTCCCAAATATCAGGCCCTGACACTTAGTGTTACTTACCCACCAAAAAACATAAATCAAATGAACATGAAGACAATAATTGTGCCATTGTGGATAAAATACACCCCTAAATAAAATGGATATTATATGACGTAAGTGATGACCCATAGTCTTTTAATATAAAACACGCATTCTACTTTGACCTAATAAGGTATACCAACATACTTTATCTCATAGTATATTTAAAAAAGGTCTCACCATATCTAGAAAAATATCCCATCATAGTCTTATATGAACTTTTTTTGCCTCCCTAATCACACATAACTAAACCCAGAAAATTGATTAAAAAATATAGTCCTAAAAATTACAATAAGGGAAACTGAAAGGGTTCCAAATATAAAATCATGTCAACCAAAATCATATTAAATTTTTTAAAAATGTAAATAATGAGGCCCAACCACATGAAATAGTACACTGGAGCTCCCTTTACCTACCCCATCTCTTTTCACATGTCTATAATAAAACTATCTTCCAAATTATCCATATAAAAACATTGTCCCAATACCATATGTCACATGTCATAATAGGGGCTTGTGCTCATTGTATAATGGTACATCCCTCTAATCGTACCTAGATCACATGGAATGTATATTAAAAATTTATAACCTAGAAAAAATTTGTGTTGTCGAAATTGTCATACCTCATGTGGGTCCTTGAATGATCTAGGTCAACTCCTTTATAAACATGACACTATTAGCTACCAAGGGTCAGACACTATTCCATATAGAGACTCAACATTCGTTGCTCTATATCTTAATAATAACAAGGAAGATCAATATTTAACATAACTCATATCCTAACTATGTAAAATAGTAATATACATGAACTCCCATAAAAAATAAATATTATACAAGTGTTAATAATCAAACCCTATGGTAATATAAAACATAACTTACCAAAGGTATCAACACACCACCAATATTTTCGTCACACAAAAACATACCACCTCTTGGGATACATAACCAATTACACTAACATTCAATGAAAATCTAATTCAACTAATTGGGTAACTCACTATCCTAATCCAAATAGAACAAAGCATATACCTTCTATCTCTTTAATCTAACTTAAGATCCATAAAAAGTATTTTCATTTCACTTGTAAATGTTCTCTAAACATTTTGTAAGAAAAATAATCATGAATACATGGGATGAATCCCCCTCAACTATTTATGTAAATATCAAGGAACTAGTTCTATAAAATATTGAGTCTGGATGATTATAAAAAATATAAAAAATTTCTTGAATGTTAGTATTGTTCATCTAACCCATCTCTTTGTACATTAAAATGTATTTTACTAATCACAAGGCCCCATGGTTGTTATAGTCCTGTGAAAAAATGATGTCTAGCAAGAATCTTATTATAATCTTACAAAACACGCAACCAATGTATTGTATATATCTTACATCCAACACCTTCGTGCATTGTTATGAAGAGAAAAGAACCTTTATTTGAACAAAACAAATATGAGATTTCATTTTTCCATTATAACACTCATTTGAACCAATATACAAAATCAATTTTAATCATCTCATAAAAATAAGGATAAATATCCTTTTCATTTTTAAAATAAATTAATTCCCAGAATAATGGTAATAATATATTATTTATAAAACCATGGGACTTTTTATACTAATATTTATTAAAAATAATATCTATGATTATAGGAAAAATTTTCTAGTGGTAAATGATAAAAAAATAATTTTCACATTAGTGAAAATATTCAATGTGACCCGTACAAAAAAAACATAAAAAATATTCAATTTATAAAACCTTTTATAAATTCTAGAATAGTTGAAAATAACATTAATCAATAATTTTAGTTCGTATAAGAAAATTATCAAAATAATTTATAACCAATATATGGAAGAAAAAGAGTTGAAAAAACATTTAATCAATATTTTAACAATAAAATGGCTTACCTTGATTCTCAAATTGATTCATAGGTTCTAAAACTCCCAAATAGAGAAAATATATTACTTGTTTAATTTTTTAAGAAAAAATTTAATTTTTCTTTACCCATTATTATTATTATTATTTTATTTACTACCATGCTTGATTTAGTTACAAAATCAGTTAATATTATGCCAGACGTTTTGTGGCCATTCGATCGAAAACATATTTGGTGTGTTGACTGTGGTCAAACATTTTATGGTTCAATAATAAAAAAAATCATAATTATTTTATTATTATTATTTATATTAAATATAATTTTAAAACTATCCATATAAGTTGTTCATGAAAAATGAAATACATCATTTCATGTCGGTGGAATTTTTCACATACATATAAGTAACTTTTTCACTTTTCTAATAGATGAAATTGAAATTATCTAACAAATGTTTTAACTTTATTAATTTATAATGTTATTATAAATGTCATATAATTTTATTAAATTAATCCATATGAGTTTCTGTGTGAGGTGGTAATTAAAATTAATTACATCTCTTCATGGAGGTGTTATTCAACATGTACACACCAGCACCATTTCCATTTTCAAAAAGATGGGAGGGTAAAATGGTAGATAAAATATTATCAATATAAAAATATATTTATGTCATAAAACTAAAAAATATTCATTAAATATGTCTTTATAACTATCTATTTTATTGGATGAAGAAAAAAACATCACTTTGTTGATTTGGAAGTTTGTACGCACGCATGAGCAATGTTTTCATTTTCCATGGGATGGAAAAGAGTTACAAAATAGTTATTCAATCAAAATAATTATATTAAAGTGTATTAAATACACCAATTTAATTAAATTTTTATGGTTATAATATATTTTAAAGAGGTATAAAAGGAAATAAACATGATATAATTTAATGAAGACCTAATCATTCTCCTTGAATATCTTGATTTGTCTTACACCATTAGTATTATTGGAATGATCAATTGCTGAGATAAGGACTTCTAGGAACTGGGTAGTATATTTGGGTATGTATTTTATGATCTTGGGAATGATAGGGGGCAAAATGTGAGTCTACGAGTGAGGATAATATGTTCCCTATTATAAGTGAGAGGAGTGGAACCCTTATAAATATTATGATAACTGAAATATATTAAATTTAATTATCATGAAATGTTTTATCTGATTGAGTAAAATTTATAATGTAGGATAAATTATTCTTTGAATAATACTAAACAACAAAATTTATATAGGTAGTAAAAATATTTTAAACATTACCTCTTAATTCCCCCTAACCCTTTTAACTCTGCTGTGGTGACAAATTTTTTGCACTATAACTATTCATTATGGCTGAAAATATATTTGAAATGAATTAAAAATTTAAACATGATGATTCAAAATATATAATAAATTATATAATATTAAATTTTCATATTTATCAATAATTACCTTTAATTTAAATATTCAAAACATAAGGAAAATAGTATCCAAAAAATTTTCTTTTTTAAGCATAGAAATCATTTTATACCAAAAACATGTACTATATTAATTTAAAAATAATTAAATTTTATTATTTTGAATCAAATTATAGTTATTTGATTTAAAAAAACAAAAAAAAATTAATCATGAAAAAACATGATTAAAGTATAATAACCAAAAATAGTTTGTTTTAAAACATTACATGGATTTAATAAATGTTATAGATACACTTGTAAGATAAAAATTATATTTCATAATTAAATTATACTAGTTCAAAAATATATATTTTTTCTATACAAAAATTAATCCTAATCATTCAACATATTATTATATCATGATAATATAATAAAATGGTAATTATTGTAAAATCTTTATTTTTAACAATTCAACAAAAAATAATCCATTTTAATAAAAATTCAAAAAACTATACCTACGACATTTTATAAATGATGAATTAAATTATTAATATAATTTCATCAAATTAAATCTCTAAAAACCAAATGTTTATATTTTAATATCAAATAAAAAACATAAATAAACACCAATTTTATAAAAGAAATAAAACTTTTTAAAAAAATGTTTTGTTAACCATATTTCATATTACTAACTGATGAATTTCATTTTATTTTTTCTTAAAATAAAATTACTATAATTTATTTGATTTTACTTTTCATTTTATTAAACTATTATTTACATTTCTATGGATCTGCATATACCACACACTATCCAAAAAGATATTTATTTAATGTAGTGCATACTAAAATCATATCCTATTACTTTCCCCCATAAATTAATTTCATACATATAATTTGTAACTCATGTAAAATGTTTCAATGAGTTAAAATAAATTCTGAGGAGTGGAAGACGATTTTGAAAAACATTAATTTTAAAAGGATCCCTAGTCATGTAACCATAAAATAGAGGGAAATAGATGTAATTTAGTGTATAAAATAAATATACATAAGTACAAATAAATTATTTTTAATATACATTAATAACATTTCATTTTTCAATAGAATATTAATGTCTATTTTGAGACTATGAAACCTATCATTTCTTAAATATTTTTAAAACCAACATTTACTATTACGAGACTTGTACATGAAAATGATTTATTAAAAGTATTACTAAATAGTTGAATGATTTTTTCTATATAATAATCAATAGATATATCTTACTCTTACTTGAGTATAAGAAATTATTTTTTAATCAATAAATATAATAATATAAAATATACATGATTTATTTCTATATCAAAAGCATAATTTCTTCCTTTGGTTGTGTTTGGATTATTTTCCACCCTTAATTCATCTCATATTCCAATAGAAGAATAATCATAATGAATTTATCATACCTACAGTACTAAAGTTTACTTTTAAAAGATTCAAAATTTTATGATAGGTTGTTCCTCCAATTATTATCTATTGACCAAAATAATTTTTTTTGAACCAATTAATATTATATGTCATGTGAATAAACCTTCATATCGTTAAATAACACATTAATCTTAAAATCGTCAAAAATAACATGAACAGTTCAATATAATCATCATACAAATAACTACTATTAACAATCTTCCAAATAATATACACCAAATTTTAAACCCAATGATTATAATTATATGATCACATATTCCTAAAAAATAAAATTAATATTTATCTTTAAAGAATATCTGTCACCCATAAGAAGATATTACGAAAATGTATATTCCCTATTAAAATATTCTATAAATTTTACTAATATATTTTATAAATAGCTTGAATCATCATAAATCCACAATAAAACCATATATACTTATGAAGTAGACACAATATTTATTTCCCAATAAGTATTAACAACTTTGATATAAAAAGAAATATTAGCCAAGAATATCACACTTATACAAATTTTTATAATATTCCCAAAACTATAATGAACTTCTTTCAAAATAATAATAACTACTTAATCACCAAATCTATTTTTTAATCCCATTGGTTTCTATAAAATAAAACATATGTTCCTAAAAATATATTAACCCCTTTTAAATATTAACCATAATTACCTAAACATCAAATATTATATTAACACTAATGATTATATTTACCTTATAATTCTTTCCCTAATATAATATCATTCTTCCCACTTAACCTTTACAGTAAACCACATTATAAACCTAAGGGTTACATATTCCTCAATCATCAAGTTAATCCCAATAAAAAAAATCCAAAATATTATTAATCCCCTAAAAATCTCATGATACCCTAAAAGGTTATATATATCAATGAAACATTGATCATCTATAAATTTATCAATCCCTAAATTAATTACCACTACACTACAACTCTTGAAACACTATATTTATAAAATTCAATAATTTTTCATTCTTCATAAACAATTGACCATACTTTCTGATCTAATTCCTTAATATTTTCTTCCTACAATCCAAAAATATGAATCATGTCCTAAGATACCCCAATATATCTTTAATGATGTTTCCTTCATTAAATAAATTAAATATATTAAAATAATTCACACATTTTATATTTTTATCATCTGTTCTTTATCATTAACTTATAACCTTGCTAATAAATTATTTTTATGATCTTTATCGCCCCCTTCATGTTCAATCCACCTTGGGGACTGATTTTCATAATTCCCATAATCCCCATATTTAAAACATTAAATTGTTACTATTATCTTAGAAATAAAATTATTTCCCTCTATTGAGTTAAGTAAACTAATTATATTTCCTTAGTGGTTTAATTCTATATCCTTCCTTTACAATATATAAATATTCTTCTTGATTATATGATATATTTTCCTAGGAATTTTGTTCCATATTCATTTTATTTATGATATTGATACATTTAAATATAGTGATCATTAGCTTTTAAAAATAGATAATGCCCTATTTGTTTATTATATGATGTATTAAGAAACTCAGATATGTTAAATTTGTTAATTATAACATGATATAGATCTTTAGGTATAACCCAATGATATTTCACTCGAACTTATATCCTTTTTGGTTTCTAGTTTAGAAAACCAATGTACTATCCTTCACTTAGATTATTAATTTAATTCCCTCATGTTCCTTCTATTTATGAAAAACAATAACATTTATTGTGAGTATAACAAAATAAATCATAATTGGAGGAGAATAAAATATAATATATCATTAACCATGTAATCTTCTATTCCTCTTGTTCAATTTATCTAAGTATAACAATATGTTTACATAAGACATTATCCTTTATGGTTTTTAAATTCATTTATCATCTTATACCAAACTAAAATATTAACCCCAGAATTTTTAATATATTCTAGATTATGATCATCAAATAACATTATAACCAAAAAAAATTACTTAACACTTTATTTAATACCAAATAAAGAAACATTATCTTAACCAACCCATAAATATGAGTTTAAGATAGGGTATCTCACATTATTACATTTCCATGGCCTATTAGGCTTAGAGATTTAAATAATTTGGAAATCTATTTGATTAAACTTCGGAAATTTTACTACAGTATACATTTTTACCAAAACAATTTATTAAATTTACACCTCTATTTTATTTGAGATCCATTTCCTTTTTTTAGATGAGTCACCATAGAAGAAATATTGATCTTACTTAAACACATCATTTTATCCTATAAGAAAAATTCTAAAACATGGGATGAACACAAAAGATAAATAAGGTAAATAAAAATAAATGAAACTCGTTAGTGTAGTGAAAAACATGGAAACACATAATTTTTTTTTAATTTTTACAAAAAAAAATCAACATATAAAATAAATCATAATCAGAAGTGATTAATAAAACTTCTCTAAAATGAAAATTTAAACCAATATCATTAGTATAAAATATATAATGGTATCATGGGAAAACATGAGAACCCATATAAATTATTCTTCTTAAAAAAAACCTCTTAAATTTAATTGATTCTATTTATTCTTCTGAAAAATTTAAAAAAATCCATTTAAAATAAATAGCATTCATAAAAACCATATAGGGGAAAAATGACAAAAAATGGCACATCCTGTAGTGCTTGAGAATGCGCCTCACATGATAGGAATTTTTCAAATTCTTTTGAATATTATTCCTTTAGTTCCCCTCTCACTGATGGTGATTCCAGCCCCCATGACCTTCAATCCATGATCAGTTGGCCTGAATGAAAGATCTTTGTCTCCTTGCAGGACTCCATAACTCTTCCCAAAATCCTGTGGAAAATATCGTTTCTTCTAGGATGCTCTGTGTGGCTCATCATGCACCTCCTAGGATGCTTGCTTCAAGGTGGTGGGTCTGATTTCCCCTTCAGTTTATGTGAAAGAAATCAGGTATCAATGGAGATCCCATCTTCCGCCTTTAATGACATAGTTTCCAGATTAAATTGGACCCTTGTATCCTATTTTGGATCCACAAAACCATCTATATTAGATTTCAAGTGCTTTGTGGCCTCTTGGGGTTTGTCTGCTCCTCCGTGCATATCTATTATTCATCGTATATCTTTTGCATCGTCTTTAGGTCAGAAGAAAATTTTGATAATTCATGGTGATTAGCCCCTCATTCATGGAGCCGGTGGCATTTCAACCTTTCTCGGTGGTCCAATAATGTTCGTAAGGGGAAGTAGAGTCCTAGAACTGTAGTTTGGATTTGTTGGCCTTGTCTTCCCTTGTCGTTCAAGAACCTATCTCTTCTAGTGGTCAACAGAGATTCTCTTAGAATATTTCTTTACATGGATAATTTCACTTGCATGGGAGAAGAGACTTTGGATTGATGGATTTATTTTGAGTTGGATCTATCTCAGACTATACCGAAGAAGCTTTTGTTGAATGTTCAAGACTCATTCGAGTGGTTGGAGGATATTGTTTTGCACATTATTCCCAGGTATTTCTCATCCTACCTCTCCTATAATCACTCCATGAGAAATTGTAGGAAATGAGGATTGAATTTATAGGGTCTCGAAGCTCATGTATCCCTAGTGAAAATCCTTCTTAATCCTTAAGTGGTGAGGCCAAGTTGTGAGGACGGCCAAGAGGAGCATCAGGAAAATCTCTGTGTTAGTGATGGCATAGCATCAGCTCCTTTAGTGATCGTGGATTCCCATCATTTTTCGTTAGTGAGGGAGGTTCTTTAAAGAAAAGCAATAGTCCCATCTGGTATGAATGTTTCATTCCTTGGGATTCATGCATGTTTGGAAGGTATATGTGTGCCTTTATAGTGGAATTTGGAGGGAGCCATTTTGGAACAATTCCTAAGATTCTATTCATCTCTTATAGACCTCACTCCTCTCTCCATGGAAGCTTCTAAGAAGTATTCAGGTTCACAAAAGGGGGGGGGGGTATCCCATCTGCATAAAGTCTTGGAGGCTCTATCTCTTCCAGATATTTTCATAGCTAAGTCCAAGAATGAGAAGGGAAGCCCTTAGCCGCTCTCCCTAGATTCTTTTTTCGATGGATATGTTGTGGTGTTCAGTTTCTCATATGAGACACCACTAATATAATGGAAGGGAAAGTCCTCCTAGTTCCATCCCCAACCCCTTTCTTCTTTTCTAGGCCCCCAGAACATAGATTAGAATTGTGTACTAGATCAAAATCAAAGCTAAACTATCCCTGTAGTGCATCCCTTTCCATTTAAAAGAGACCACATCGCATGAGGTCAAATTTGGTCTTTACCTTTCGCAATGATACCCATCCTCATATGGAATTCCCATGACTTGGGTGTGTGGGAAAAAACTAACAACACATAAACGAAATCCAAGAAGAACAAGGTACAATTTTTACATTCTCAAACACAAACAACAACTAGAAAATATATGCGAGTTCCCTCGCAGTATCAAAATGTTCAAATTCATTCATACTAACCCCAATAGTGAACAAATTTGGATATTCTGGAATAATGAAATATCAACAAACATGGTTTAGGCTTGGAACAATGTATAACCATTAAAATCACTAGTGATATGAGTGTTTTCCTCATGTCAGTCATTTATTCTAGCAGCGATACTCAAAGGATGGAGGTATTGTGGTAAGAAAACTTTGTCTTCGACCCAGGGGGTCTATCTTGGTTGTTAGGGGAGACCTCAATGTAGTTTTGGATCTATAAGAGAGGAAAGTGTGGGGATATTTACCCAGGATGTCTAGTATGGACTTCGCTCAGTTCATGGCGGGCAAGGGTTTAATGAATATGGGATACTTGAGCGATAGATTCAATTGGTGCAATAATAAAAAGGGGGAACAACCATTGTTGGAGCCATCTAAATATTTATCTTACCAACAATCATATTCTCTCTATTTTTTCCAACATGAAGGTTAATCAACTCGTTCACGGTGTCTCCGATCACTCTTCATTACTTCTTTCTTAGTCCCCAACCATGTCCCACAATGAAAGCTCTTAGTTTTATAGTCAGGGGAAATAAAACATATGTTACAAGGAGATGGTTTGGGAAACATGGGAGGAATCAGTATGTGTCCATACATGGGTGGCCCTGCATAACATATTGAAGTGACTGAAATAGATATTGTACCAGTGGGATAGCAATCTTATTCCAAAAGACCAGTTCTAGGATGACTTAAAGTGAGTACTGAAAAGCCTACAAACAAGTTTGGAGGAAACATGGGTTGAAATGGTCTTTGAATATATTCTGGAAAGGAATGATGAAATGGATAATATGCTCCTCTCACAAGGGTGAAAAGCTAGGGAGAGCTCAAAGATGAAATGGTTAAGAGAGGGAGACCAAAAAACCACCTATTTTCATTCATTCATTAAAGAGAAGCGGCAAACCATTAAACCAAATATTGAGTTGGATGATGGATCCTATATAGGGGACAAGGATGTGGTAAAAGGGATGGCACATGCCTTATTTAGAGACCCTCTAGTTGGTTATAAATCTTTAATGCCTGAAGGATACCCGGTAGGGGGGTCATATTTTATGGGGGAGCCATCGAACATTGTACTCGATCAAGTCAATGAATCCATGGGACAAATTCTAGGGGAAGAATAAATTTATGAATCCATCGGGAAGATTAATCTAGATAGCACTCTAGGCCTAGATAAATTCCAAAGATATTTCTACAGTGGATCATGGGAAACGTTAAAAGGTGATATCATTAGTGAGATTCAAGACTTATTTTGGAGAAGATGCCTCCCTCAGGTGTATTGTGATACATCCATGGTAATTCTTCTCAAGATAAAAGATTCCTCCACCTTATCTCATTACAGACATGAATGTTTATGTAACATTCCACACAAAATCATGGCTTGTATCATCAACCAGTGGCTGTCTAATTTTATCCCCCAGTACATCTCTCTCAAGTAGTATAGATTTGTGAAAGTCCAATCAATACAAGGTTCAATATATCTCACCCAGGAGATGATCAAGGATATTTCTACCAGGTCTCAAAAGTCAAATATTATCATCAAACATGTCATGATCAAGCCTTATGACAGGATGTAATGAGGTTTTATTAATATAGATCTGATTCACATGGGGTTCTCTACGTGGGTATGTGACATTATCTTCTAATGCTTCAGTTCTCCATGGCATTTAATTTCATTCTTGTGGAGTATTTATGGGTTTATCAAGGATACATGGGGATACGCCAAAGAGATCCAATTTCCCCAAGATTAATTGTATTGGTGTAGAATTATCTAAGTCGACAGATTAATAGAGGGATACAGGAAGGATACTTCCTCCCCAATCTAAGGAAATAATGACTCATGTCAGTTTCATATCTAATGTTTTCTAATGATTCCATAATATTCATGAATCCATGTAAGAGATCGATCTTGGTAATCAACATAATTCTTGATAAATTATTCTACTAGAGTCTACAAGACAATAATAATGATAAAAAAAATGTTCTACATCACAAATAAAATACGAGACCAGGAGTGTTGAGTAACTTAGCAGTAGGTTGGGCATGAAAATAGGTTATTTCCCTATGGAATACATGGGTACTCCGATCTCTCCTAGGAGAATGCGCATCAAGGAATTTGAACAGGTGGTGAGTAAAATCATGAGTGTCATCCTCAACAAGAAGAATTAACTTCTATCTTTTGGGGGTCACATCGCTTTTGTTAATAGTGTACTGTCAGAAATCCCAATTCATGCAATGGAGTCCAAAAATGAGAGAAAAGGGATTATCAGATCAATCAATAATGTAAAGGCTTGTTTCATCTTGGATGCTTCTTCAGAGGGGAAAAGACACTGGGTCTCATGGGGAAGAATGGACAAGCCCATCTAAGAGGTAGTTATCATTGTGAAGTGGTTAGATTCCAACATTAAATTCATGGATGAAAAGCTATCATAGGAAATGATTAAACAGAGAACATTATGTGGTAAGACAATGTCATTCAAACTAAGAGGTATTGCGAGCAACCATAATGTGAACGGATCTCCTCTATGGTTGTCGATCAGATCCATCATCCCAACCCTTCAATAGTATTCAAAATAGATAGTTTGTGAGGGGAAAATCTGATTCTGGTTTGATAACTGGGATGTGGAGGAGATAGGGTATCCGTGAATCCCTACCCCTACCATATCCTTCAAGTAAGCGAGCCATAATTTTGACATCATTTCAATGGCCTTGTACGATAATAGGAAAGTGGATTTTAATCTTATAATGAAAAACTCAAAGCCTGATAGAGGAATATATTCTCTTTTCTCCATGGGGGATTTTAATATCATGGACTATCGAAGGATTTCAACTCCACAATCTCAAATTGATAGATGGAGAAAATTGGTGTGGTGAAACATGATCCATTCTAAATACTCCTTCCTTATTTAGCAGATCAGAAAGCACCCCATCCCGGCCAACGACAACATTAAAAAATTGGGTATCAGTATCGGGACCTGTTTTCAATGATGTAGAAATAAAAAAAAGTAGGATGTGAATCATATCTTCTTAGAGGGGTATTGGGCACATGTAGCCTGGAGTTTTTGGATGATTTTACAGAATACGCTTCTCAGAATCATCGGAAATGAACCATTATTATATAGATGGTTTCAAGGTATGGATAACACAAGCACCAAATAAAGGGATCGTTCTATAATCCTGAACATAGGGTGCTAGTGCTTATGTAAAGCAAGGAAGTGAGGGAGTTATGAGGGGATTCCTTCTGCAGGTGAGTCCATTACCGCAAGGATTTGGATTAGCTGGTATATTTGGTACCCTTCTTCAAAAACATCAAAAAAGAACCATCTCTAACGTCACTCTAAGTTCTTTCTACTGCGTCCCTTTCTTCTTCCACTGAGTTACAAGTCCAGTGGGTGACGTGGATCCCCCCATCCCCTGGGAATAGCTTTAAGGTGAGTAGAGATTGTTATAGAAAATAGGGTGTTGCTCAAGGTGGAGGGGTCATTCGGGATCAGATGGGGAGTGTTGTTAGGGATTTTAAGGCCCACTATGGTAATTGAACAAGTATCCAGGTAGAGGCCAATGCATTGTTGACAAGGATTAAATTGATAATTTAGAAAAATATTCCTTTATCCCTATTGGAGACATACTCAATGATCATCCAAAACTCCTTACAAGGTAAAAGGCCTACCCTGTTGTCGATCTCTTATATTTTTAGAAAATGGAGAGCTCTTCTCAACAATGGCATCAAGGACACTCACACCTAGAGAGAAGGGAATAAATTAGGGGATGATCTCGCCTCCCAAGCTAACAAAGACCTTGATGTCATTAGTTCTCCTTACATGTATTTCTTTAATCCCAAGGCGGTGTCTTTAATATGAGGGGATTCCCTTCGTCTGAACTATTTTAGGCCTCCTAAGGCCAGGTGTATTTTTTTGGTTTTTTTATTCCCTAAATAAAATTGGAACTGATGATGATGAAAAAAACCCATATAACCACCTCGGTACAATATATTCATCACCCGCATTTACTTATTTTTATCCACTATGTGAAAACTCATAATGAGTAAATTTCAATCATCATTTATCTAGAGAATAAATCATTACCCAATACATTGGGAGGATATATCATAGTCCCACCCATCATTATATATAATTAAAAAGAAAAATTACATAAAAAATATATATGGGATTTTATTTTTCCTTCATAACACTCATTTGAACCCATAATCAAATGAACCTTCAATCCTATATTAAAAACAAGGATAAATATACTTTTATTTTTAAAAAACTAAATTTTTTGAAAAAATGTTAAAAGTTTATTCTTTGAAAACCAATAGAAACGTTTTTCAGAATATTTATAACTAATAATAATGATAGTATGAAAATTTAGTCATGTGGTAAGCATTAAAAACATTCTTTTATACATTGGTGAAAAGGGAAAAAATTGACAAGTGTGGAAAATGATAAAAATATTCCATTTTAAAATAATTGAAACAAGTCATGGTTTTAGAAAATGATATTTAGAAAACAATTATATAGATGAATATTACTGAAACATTTTTTTGTAGAATGATTTGGAGGAAGATGAGTTGGTGGGAATATATTAAAATCTAGTTTTAATAAAAAAAACCATAACATGGGTCTATTATTTCATTATAAATTCTATTACACATGAATAATAAAAATATATTAATCATTTAATTAATTATTTAATATTTTCACTTTAATTCCACTATTTTTATTCATTTTATTTAATTTTATTTCTATGATCAGATTTGTTACTAAATTAGTTAAGTTAATATTATTCATTTTATGGCCATTTGGTCCAAAACAACATCTGTGTATTGACTATGGTCAAAGTGGTTATGGTTTCATAATCTCTTGAATATTAAAAAGGTTATAACTATATTGTTTTTATGTTAAATATACTTTTAAACCCACCCATATATGGTGGCCATGAAAAATCAAATATAATATTTCATGGAAGTGGTTGTCTGTATGTACCCATGGGAAATGTAACATGCCCATAAATTCAAGTAGTACATTTAATTTAATTAAAATTTTAATTTTTTATAACTTAAAAAAAATTAGTAAATTTTTTTATAAAACTATAGTATTTTGTGTAATCCAAATAATATAATATTTGAATTATAAAATAATACATTGTATTTTAAGAGATACTACTTTTATATCTTAAATGAAAACAAATTAATATATTCTTTAACTAAATGTATTTTTCAAACAATCCAAAATTTATTATTTAAAATAATTTCTTAATATTAAAAGTTTAGTATATATTAATATTTTTCAAGAAAATCTATTTTTATATTATCTTTATAGATATTCGTTTTATATATTATATTTATATGTAGATAATGTGATGAATTTTATATGTTATCTAAAATATTAATAGTAGATTTAATATTAGCATGTAATATTAATTATTTATGTTAAATAGTTTTTATTAACTATTTTGTTTTCTTGAAATAATTTTATTACATGATATCTTTTAATTGATATTCATAAACTATTTAATTGTTGTTTATATAAACATTTATTTCATAAATAAAGTATAGGAATCTTAATTTAAATAAAATAATGAATTATGATTATAAATGTATAGTTATTTGGTATATTAATTAAATTAAAAATAATTATAATAGTCATATTAATAATAATTTAGGGTAAAATATATTTTTTTGGAAATTTATTATAATTATATTTATGATAAAATATTTTATAAATATATAAAAATATAAAATGATTTTGAGGTATAAAGTTTGTAAATTGTAAATATATATAATAATATAAATATGAAGAATTAATTATATATATATATATTTAATGTTAGGTGTTTTTAATAAATAAACAAAAAATAAATAAATAAAATTCTATTTTTTAAGAAAGATATGTTTTGTTGTTAAAAACGTTAAATCAAATAGTACATGATAATATAGTAATATTTTTTATAATTATAAATTTGTCTTCAAAAATTTGGGATAAGAAATAATTAATAAAAAACATAAGAGAGAATATCTGAAGAAAGAAGAAAAAAGGGCAAAACAAAATGTTGAGAAAAAAATTAATAAAAAATACAAATTATAAAACATTATGATTTTAAGGAAAATAGTAAAGAAAATAATATATAAAAAAGGACTCACATTTGGAAGCATTCATTCTATTAAATAATATAAATTTTATATAAATATTATGTGTGTCTTCCTTGATAAGATTATGTATAATAATTGGTAATGATATAACATTTATATTATAATTAGGTTTTCCAATATTCATCTCCATTGATCTATTTCCATTTGATTTCTTCACACCTTGCTTAAGTTTTACACAACTACTTGAGAACTGCACTATCTTCTTCACCATTCTTACTTTTCTTCCATTCTGTTTGAGCTTTAGTAGTCGGTTTGAATTTTAGGAAAGGGTTACATTTTTTATTTACAAATTTTTATGCATATATATGTATATGTATATATATATATATATATTTAAAACAAATGTTTATTTTTATATCCTTAAATTTATTTAGAACATATTTTAGGGAACAAAGCCTCTAATTTTATATTACGAATTAATTCATAACCTGATTTAAGAGATCCAATTAACTAGATTTTTTAAAAAGAAACTATATATATGTTGATATATATGTATTTAAATATTGATGATAAGTAATGATATAATGAATTAATCTATTATTTTAAATAAGTTTTCTGAAAACAATATCAAAAATATTTTTTGTTATTGTTAAATTGTTTCCTATTCAAATGAAATTAGAACTATTATTATTTTATGTATAATCTCTAATTTAATGTGAACACTTTATTTTTCAACAAGTTATAATGTTAGAAGAAATGATTTTATATGAGAATTATTTTTAAATATCCATGAATATCATTCATAGTAATATATATGGCCATTATTTTTATTATCATCGATAGATCAAGTATTTTTATTCATGTATTCATTTAATTTGTTAACAATTTGTATTTATGTCTTTTAGACAAAGAAAATTGTTTATAAGCATGGATTTATTCTAGATACGGTTTTAGAAACTCTCAAAACATGATTATGCCATGTGAATAATTATATAAAATTATTTACTTCTGATGAAAACAATGTATGTTAGTATTATTTTAAAATATTTGTTGTTTATGAATGAAAAAGACATAACCATTAAAATATTTTCTTAAAATTGACACTAGAGTATCAAATATTAAGTTAGAATATGGGGAATAAACCCATGAAATTAAGGGGAATTTGTCCCATAGGAGATATTGTTATGTGGCCTTATGGTTCTCTTATTTCCTGCTGATTATCATAATTAATCCTTCAGAATTATTATTTTCAAATAGAGAATTCAAAATAATTATTTCTAAATATTATTACATTAAAAAATAATGGGTTTCAACATTATATGAATATATTAAATTAAAAATTGTTCAAAAACAATTTATAAGTACTTATTTATTGTATAAAAATATTTTGAAAATACTTAATAATGATTTTTAAACCCCATTACAAGGAAAAATAATAAACACACTATAATTAAAATTTATTTTTCATAATTTTATTATAATTTTATTATGATGTGTGTTTTTATAAGGTGGAAGAACACTCAATAACCTTGTGGTTATTTAATTTTCCCTTGTATAATTTATTAAATTGTAATTTTTGTATCTATTTCTCTATAACCGAGGCAAAATAAGTTCCTAGTATGTAAAATGTTCTATATTTTTTCGATCATATTTTATAAAACAAATATACAATATTTTATTATGCTGAACCCGGATGCACGAGTTAGATTCTTTATAGTTGGTATAAGAGAAATGGTTTATAAAACAAGGAGATTAGATATTTTTTGTAGAGTATACTAGTTTAGAAAATCTTGTTTTTCTAATTCTGAAGATAAAAATTAAAAATTTGATAGTGTGAGATGAATGAACTGTGATGAGACAATTCTTTTAAATGGGGAAGAATTCAACACCCAAAGTAATTAAAATAGTAATTTTAATTTAATTAAATATTTATTTATTTCATAACATAAAAGGGAGATTTGTAATAAAAAAATTATGATACTAAAGTATTTTGTGTAATAAAAATAAGTTGTTATCTGAATTGTGAAATATTACATTGTATTTCAAGATATTGTAGATTTATATCATAAATTCAAGAAACTAATATATTCATTAGATATATGTTTTATTAAAAATAAGGAAAAATTATTTATTTAAAATAATGATTTAATATAAAAGGTTTTGGATATATTAATTGGTTTCATGAAAAACTATATTTATTTTATGTTTATAGATACATTTTTTTAATTATAGTTATATTTATGTAATTTGACTGATTTTTTTTCCAAAATGTCAATATTTGAAATAGAATTATGATGAAATATTTTAATTAATTTTAAATTTCTTAATAAATGATTTATTTTCATTAGTTAATTTTATTACTAGATATGTTTTAATTGATTTTTATAAATTATTGAATTACTTTTTATTATATTAATTTTTTTAATAAATAAACTAGAGGTATTTTAATTGAAATAAAAAAATTATTTACTATTATAAATATTTAAATTTGAATAAATTAATTAAAATAAAGGTAATCATAACAAAAATAATAAAGGGTGAAATATATATTTTTTACGAATATTCTTATTATTAAATTTAAGATAACATAGTTTACAAAGATACGAAATTATAATATGTTTTTTTTTAAAAAATTGTAAATATATATAATTATATTAATATAAAAAAAGAATTTTCTATATATATATTTATATAATGTTAGATGTTTATTTATAAATTAATAAATAAAATTGTAAAATAAAAAAAAAGAAGATATGTTCTATTATTTAAAATTTTGGAAATCAAATAATATCTAATAATTTAATAATATATTATCATAATAATATTGTTAACCTGAAAAAAGTGACAAACAAAACAAAAAAGGGAGAAAAAAGTGAGAGAGAAGATGTGAATAATAAAGAAAAACGACCAATAAAAGGTGGTGGAAGCATTGGATGAAAAAAATGAAATACAAAACAAATTAATAAGACAAAAAAGTTATGAAAATAATATATAAAAAAATGATGGACCCATGTTTTGAGGTCTTCATGCCTTTAAATTATACATATATAATATACATATTATGTGAGTGTTATATCGGAAAATTATGTTTAATAATTGTTTCTCATATAATTTTTAGATTATAAATATATGTGTGAAGGTTCTTATCTATTAATATATTTCTTTTTTGAGTTCTATACACCCTCTTCATGTTCTACATGCTTTCTTGAGCACTACATTATCTTTTACACTGTTCATGTTATCCTTGTTATGTCACATCCAATGTGGTTATAGAATAACACTTTTACACATCTATTAATATTTATTAATTAGATATTAATTATAGTTTAATTGGGAAACTATGTCGGTTATCGTACTCGACACACAATAATGGGTTTCTCTGAAATCATAAGTTTTACACATGACTGAGGTATACTGAAAAATAATACAATATTAACATAATTATTTTAAATTGAAGTTAAATCCTAGATTTTGTATTTGCATGAATAAAGATAACTAGCTTTATAATGTTGAAAAATATTTATTAAATGTTTTTACTTTCATTTAATAAATTTTATATGTTTAAAATGAGAATAAATCCATTTTTAAGCATAAAATACTCTAATATTTTGTAAGGGTGGTCTTACCGCTTTTTGTTGGCGAACACTTTCTAAATATAGTTTTTGAAAATATTATATATTCTATTTGAAAAAATAAAATTCATCTTCTGAATTTATACATAAAAATTTACTTTGGTTTAATATTGGGTTTTTATAAATTCATTTTTTAATGAATTGTGAAAAATTCTGCATTTTAATTCAAAACTGCCTTTTCGCCTAATTTTTTTTATATAGTTAGATTGTACTTTTATTTTTTTTACTGAATAATTGTATTATGTTTAGGTCGTTTAATCCAATATTGGTCATTGGGGGTAATTTTACATTGAAATTTGATGTAAACTCATTTCAATCTTTTTATTTTTTTTACTTTTAAAAACTCATTTTTTCATTCTCACAATAGTAATTAATTTTAAATTAATAACTAAAACATAGGTGTATTGAATTTGAAAAAAATTATTCTATATTTGGAATCTTAAGATCCAAATTTTATTAATTGTTCCCTTTTATTTTTGGAAATTATGAATAGTAACTTTAGTAATTATATATATTTATCATGGTTAAAGGGAAAATAAGGTTAATAAGGGTAAACATAATATTATAATAAAATAAAAATATCCTAACACTTGTCCTAATTTAATTGGATGAGAAATTTCTTACAAAGAAAATCCTTGGGATACAAATTTGGCATGTGTAAGCCACTTGGGTGTGATTATGCCACCCATATCTTTTAATTTAAAGTAAAGGAAAATATAATATAAACAAATATCTTCTTATTCAATTTTTTAATATGGTCTTATATAAGTAAATGATCAACTATAAATAGTAATTATAAATAAAAAAATTTATAAATAAGAGTATTCTATTTATTATTTATACACATTGAATAATTAAATTTAATTATGACACAATGTTGATGGAGTGATTGCATTATTAATGGAGGAATCAAATAAATGATATTATAAATATTAAAATACATATTATTTTATATACTTTAGGTCATTAATTATTTTTCTAGCTGAATATGACTTGTTATAATAATATTTAATAGTTTTATTTGATGTTATCTCTCTAGATTTTTTTTAAATTCAATAAAATAAATATTGTAAAAATTGAAAAGACAAGGTTTAAAATAAAATAAATTCTTTCCAAAACATTATTGGATTAGAGGAATTAGAAATATCATTATATTATCTTATAAATATCTATGTTTGATCCATCTTAATAAATTATTAATTTATATAAATATAATAATTTAACTATTTCCAAGGGTTCCCATTCCCTCTCTTATAAAATGGTACCCTCTCTTCTCAAATACTCGCACTTCAAGAACCCATTGGTTTATCCAAGACCTGCCATAACATAATTCTAGAATATATCCCCTCATCGTTGAAGCTTCCCATATGGTAGAAAGCCTCTAATGGAATTCCTTTGGTATAAACCAAAATAAGTTACCCAATTAAGTGGTAACACCTTCTCTCATGCTTTTTGGTTTATTTTACAGTATACACTCACTAAGATATTATTATTCTAAGATTATATAACAAAACCAATATCATAAATCTACTAGGATGTTTTTATTCTATGTTTTGGATCTACACTTACACACACCTCCATTTAATGGGTAATGAACAAAAATTTTTTGTGTACGGTGAACTACTACCTCATGAAACGATGATTGTTCAATTTTCCCCTTCCACCTCTCATGGTGGCAATGAAAATAAAAAATATTTTTAAATATGATATGTATTATATTACTATTTTAAATATTATTCTATAATATTTATTTATAATATACCCTTATGCATTCTGTGTTGTGTAAATACAATAATTTTATTTGAGGATTTGTGGAGTACCGCTCCCTCAAATCTATATGACTCATTCCCTCTACACATGGAACATATAAATAATGGATTTATTAAAACTATGAGATATATATGAAATTAATATAATACTATTATTCTAATATAAATGTATATCATTCCCACTATGAAATGGCGCCTCACTCTCCTGGATGCACTCAACACTCAGCTCGGTCCTCCTTCTAGGGTTTCTCTCCCTTCGGCAGCGATGGAGACTATGGTATGTTTCCTTCTGATTCTCCCCTCTTTTCAGCTTGACCCTCTCCTTGAGATTGTTCTTCTTATCGCTCGTTCCACTAAGGGTTTCCTCCCCCTCATTTCCCTCCACTCCATGGTTCTTCGGCTTTCTTCCAAACCGTCTCCTCCGCACTTTGACCTTGATCTCCATTGCCCCTATACAAGTCGGATCTAGAACGACGGAGACTCTGAGGTTTTGGGTTTAGTGGATAAGCGGTTGTGTATTTCTCAGCACACGTCTCTCATTCCTTAGGGTTTTGGCCCCTATTTCATCTTTCTCTTCGTTATTTCTAGGGTTTCATCCCCTCTTATTCATTCATTCCTAACTTCTTTAGGGTTCCAATCCCGTTTTGTCCCCCTTTTATCATGATGATTTTGTCCTACCTTTCGGTTTTGTTGGCCAATATTTTATTCTGTTTTGGTTTCTCTTTCTATAGAAGGTTTGACGCGCCGGTGGTTCCTCAATGGCTTGCGGTGGGAGTCCCTATGCTCACCCCTCTATGGCCTCCAGGACCACTACCCTTCCAGGTCTGTCGGGTGTGATGATCTGCAGGAGGATTTGGGTGTGTGGTGCATTGTGGAGGTGGGCTCCCAGTGGTTCATGAGACGAGATTCTGGTTTGTGTGTCGATTCAGCGATGGAAAATGGAAGTTGGTGGTGTGACAAGGTGTTGTGAAGACAAGATGGTTTTCTAGTCATATGTTAGATTGGTCCAGTCGATGACATTACCGAGGATGGAGATTTACAAAGATGTTTTTGGCTTAGGCAGTTGTTTGGAATGTGTCGACGGTGTCTATTTCAGGCGTTTGATGTTAGGGAGAGGATGACGGTGATGAGCGGATGAGGGTGATGTGATGACATGTTGGTGCGGTGATTAGAAGGTGACATCATGATGGCGGCATGTTGATGTGGTCCTTGATGGAGTTTCTTGGGTGGCACATTTCCACGGTTGATGTGCGATTTGCGAGATTTGTTGTGCAAAAGGTATCTTTTGATTTTTGAAACAATGTGCAATTGACGGTCTTGGTATGGTGGATGGTTTTGTGTTTTTTTTTGAAATTGAATGCTGGAATGTGCAATGTGTGTTTGTGAGGTTGTGGATTCTGCTAGAGAAAGTAATGGAGAAATTTATGTAGGTTCTTGTTAGGTCCACAAGGCTGAATACCCTGAGAGGGGGGGTGAATCAGGGTATGACTAATTAAAAAATTAACGCCCGTTCTGATCTTATTTTGTTGTTAAGTAAAACACTCTTCTCTCTCTTTCCTATTGCACAAAGTAAACAAAATGTAAAGCATGCACAGGACACATCAATTTTACTTGGTTCACCGCAAAGGGCTACGTCCAAGGAGCATACGCTGACATGTTGCCGGTCGTACCAATTCCACTAAACTTCACTAGTTGTGGATTACAATGTTCGGGCAAGATCACTTCTATGCCCATGCTCACTGCCTATACAAGTTTTAGGGTCAGCTCACTGCTTTCCCAAGGGTCACTCCCTATCTCTCTCTCTCTGGCTCACTGCCAGTGGAGAGGATCACCTTCTTCCTCTTCCGAAGCTCACTACTCTTGGAAGGAATCCACTCACTGTTTATAGACCTGTAGGTCTCTTCATTTGCATGAATGAATGCATCTTCCTCTGTGTGTAGATGCTCTGTTGAAGTACAAATTTCACCCATAGATGAATATCTCGTTGCACCAAAGGTATCGGGCAACGTACCAGCTTCCACGCAGTCTGAGAAGCACCGCTGGAACAAAACCTTACTTAGCGTGCAATTCAATCTCGGTGCGCAAGTATCAGCGCGCAAGTCATAACGGGTGCGCAAGTATACCTCAGACACTTGAACGACTCAAGCTTCCTCAACTCCAAACTTGCGTGACTCTCTTCCTTTTATGCCCAAACCAACATTGGCGCGCAACTGCCAACTGGCGCGCAACTTCTAACACCGGCACACAACTTCAACTACTGGCGCACAACTCCACCTACGCGACCCACACTCACCACTTGCGCGACCACCACACCTGCGCGACGGGAGCTCTGATTTGTCAAAGAGTTGAACTCCGGTAGAAAATGAGGATGGGTGGTCTAGTATTTATAGGCAATTTGACCACCCTGCGCGACGGCACGCAAGTAACCTGCGCGACCCAGTCTCGACGCGCAAGTCTTCTCTCCTTTTAGACACTTGCGCGACCAACACCCAAACTTGTGCGAACCTGTTTCCTTGGACATATTTTGATCTTATGATCTTGAAAAACATGTGGCGCACAAGTTTCCTATACTCCAAGTCCTCGGCGCGCAAGTCCTTTTTCCAAAAACACTTTTCTTCATTTAACGATTTTCAGGCCCTAAAATTTGGCAAACACTGGAAAACAGAGCCACCTTGTATCTGTTATTTTTTACCGCCTCCAGATCATCCATTCCTTTTATCGACGTTCTTGAATCAAACATGGATCGTTGACCTTAGCTCTTGAACTCGACATTCCACCATGAAATCCTCTTTGTCAACAAATTTGTATGTCATTGTTTTGCTTTGTCAACAATCACTACTCAGAATTCCACTTTGTCAACAAACACAATCACCTCAAAAAAATTTCAAAGATACCTTGAGGGATTTTTTCCCAACAATCTCCCCCTTTGGGTTTGTTGAAAACTCTTCCAAAACAAAGATACGTCGTTTATTCTTCATCCTCCATTCACCTCATTGAAATTCTGATAGCGATCAAGGATTTACTCAACACATACTCTATGCCCACATGAGCAATGCTCAGTGTGAGAAACAAGAGTAAATGAAAAGTTCATCAATGAATCACTTTATCTCTGACATCCACTGTTCACACCAAACTGATACCAATTTGTACTAAACTGATACCAATTGTTGATGGATTTGTTGGAATACCAATGTTTGGTTTGGAAATAGTCTTACCACTTTCCAACACCACTCTTCTGCTTTTATCATGATCCTCAGCTGTCGTGATATCTATTCTTTGATCGATCACTTCTAGCATCGTCAGATTTAATACACTCCCCCTTTTTCATTGCTCCCACTTCTAGCTGCTCCACCTGTCAGCTTCTCCCCGTATCTTTCATGATTTCTCAAATAGCCACACTATCTCCCAATCACTATTTTCTCCCCCTTTAGCAAACACTCTTATCTCCCCCTTTGTCAACGATCCCAAAGGTCACTCCTTTGTAGGCTGTAACAGAGTAGAGACCACAAATCAGCACATTAGGGAAAAAAATCATACCTTGGGGAGAGGGGGGGGTTACACATCCACATGCTGTTAAGTGCGGGGAAGCGACTGAACTCCCAGAGTCAGTCGATGCCTTTAAAAGGCTTCCTTTGGTAAGGCCTTTGTCAGAATATCTGCAACCTGTAATTCTGTAGGCACATACTCGAACTTCACAATCCCTTTCTCCACCTTCTCCTTGATAAAATGATATTTAATCTCAATGTGCTTTGTCCTTGAGTGATGGACAATATTTTTGCTGAGATTTATAGCACTTGAGTTATCACACTGGATTCCGATCGGAGACTTCACTTCAACTCCCATATCTTCAAGCTGCTGCTTCATCCACAATAACTGTGTGCATGCTTGAGTGGCCGCAATATACTCAGCTTCTGTGGTGCTTAATGAAATGCAATCCTGATTCTTGCTCAACCAATCAATACATAGTCCGCCAAGATAAAATGCACCTCCAGATTTTGATTTCCTGTCATCTGCTAAACCATCCCAGTCTGCATCAGTATATCCCAATAATTCTGTCTGATACTTGTCGTTATATGTCAGCTCGAAGTCCACTGTTCCCTTGATATACCGAAGTATTCTTTTCACTACAAGCATGTGACTTTCCTTGGGATTACTTTGATATCTCACTGCTTGGCATGTGGTGAAAACAATATCAGGCCTTGTCGCGGTCAAGTACAACAGACTTCTGATAATTTGCCTATATTCTGTGATATTAACTACCTTGCCATCCTCATCTTTTGATAATCTCATCCGGGTAGCAACCGGAGTCTTCATCTCCTTGGAATTATCCATTCCAAACCTTCTTAGAACCTCCTTGGCATATTTGGATTGAGAAATAAAAGTTCCATTACATCCTTGTGTCAGCTGTAAACCAAGGAAAAATGTTAGCTCTCCAATCATTGACATTTCAAACAAATTTTTCATGAATTCGGAGAACTATCTGCCTTGAGCTTCATCTGATCCGCCGAATATTATGTCATCGACATAAACCAAAACCATCATCCTTTGATTACATTCATTGCTGAAATAGAGGTTGTAATAAACTCCTCCACGCTAGAATCCAATCTTCTTCAAGTATTGATCAAGCCTTGAGTACCATGCCCTTGGTGCTTGTTTCAGCCCATACAATGCCTTCTTCAGCATGAAAACTTTGTTCTCATCCTCATGAATGAGAAAACCATCTTGCTGCTCAATGTACACCTCTTCTTCCAGAACCCCATTCAAGAATGCGGATTTGACATCCATCTGGAACACTTTAAACTTTCTTTGCACTGCTATGGCCAAGAATAATCTGATTGTCTCCAGCCTTGCAACTGGTGCAAATGTCTCATCCACATCTATTCCTTCGATCTGGGAGTACCCCTTGTAAACTAGTCGTGCTTTGTTTCAAATCACAGTTCCATCTTCATTCATTTTGTTGCGATAGACCCATTTAGTCCCAATGACATTCTTGTCTGTTGGTCTCGAAAAAATCTCCCATGTCTTGTTCTTCTCAATCTGATCAAGCTCTTCATTCATAGCTTGAACCCAGTTTTCATCTTCAGCTGCATCGGAAAAACATTTTGGCTCCACCTGAGATAAAAATGATGTCTGCTATAATGACTTCATTCTTCGAGTCTAAACTGGTGCTGTCTGGTCACCAATGATATTTTTTCTATCAATTTCAGCTCGACTCTTTGGCTTCCTTGCAGATATAGACTTGACACTTTCTTGTTCATCATCAGTATCTTCTTCTGAGTCAGCCTCTGCAACTTCTGCTCCCCCTGTGTCGCTTACCTCATCATCACTTTCATCCAGAAACTGTTCACTGGGTCGTTGAGCAGTCTATTCATTTTCGACTATTGTGACATCATTGCTCTCAACAATTTTTCCCAGCCTCTTGTTGAAGCATTTATATGCTTTGCTTTTCCCTAAATAGCCAAGGAATATCCCTTCATCTCCTCATGCCTCAAACTTCCTATGATGTTCTTTGTTGAGAATGAAACACTTACTTCCAAAGATTCGAATGTATTTCAACGTTGGCTTCTTTCTGTACCACAGTTCATACGGAGTCTTCCCTTTCTTCGGACATAACAGGGACCTGTTTAAAACAAAGACATATGTCAAAACTGCTTCCTTCCAAAATTTCTCTGGTAGGTCCTTATCAATAAGCATTGTTCTGGCCATGTTGTTGATGATCCGATTTATTCTTTCAACCACTCCATTCTGTTGGGGAGTTCTTACTGATGAAACTTGATGCCTTATCCAATGTTTCTCGAGATAGTTTTCAACTTGACTTTTTGTAAATTCTGTACCGTTATCAGTACGAAACTTCAGAATTTTCTGCCCAAGCATCTTTTCTGATTCCCTCCTGTACTGCTTTATGCAACTGAACACCTCTATCTTATGGGTAATGATGAATACCCAGGCCATTCTGCTATATTCATCAATGAAAATAACATAGTACCTTTTCCCATCTACAGCTCATGGTGAGATAGGTCCACATACATCATCATGCACCAATTCGAGCGCTCGAGTTGCTTTTTGTTCCTTTGGCATGTATGTCTTCCTGATGATCTTCCCTTGTTGACAAGCATCACATGTATGAGTGCGATCACATGATAGTTTGGGAAGGTCTCTAGCAGCATCACACTTTACCAGATCTTCCATAGATGGTTGACATAGATGACCAAGTCGCTTATGCCACACCTGATTTTCTTCTTCTCTGGATAAAAGGCATGAATCTTCTTCCCCACCTACCAGGTAAAGATTCCCCTTTGTTCCTTTTCCCTGAAGAATGACTATTCCATCTTTTCTTTTAACAATACCCATCTTCTTGGTAAATAGGATAGAGTTCCCAAAGTCACATAGTTGACTGACGCTAAGAAAATTATGACTGAGACCCTCTATCACCAAGACATCAGCATGTCTCATTTCTTTACCTCCAAACTTGGCTTTTCCTGAGCCAACAATCTTCAGGCCTTCATCATTTCCAAATTTGACAACTCATTCTTTGTCATATCTTATGCCTTTAACCAGATCATTATTACCCGTCATGTGGGATGTGAAACCGCTGTCAAGGATCCAAACACCAGAATGATCTGATTCTTTAAGGGCAATTTCAGCAACTACAGCCTTCTCAGTTTTCTTCTTCCTGGTCCATACTTTTTATTTCATACTTGGCATGGATTGAGGCTTATGTTCTTTCTCAGAGTATGATGGACCAGCTTCATCTTGCAAAACTGCAAATCTGTTATGAACATTTAACTCACTTGTCGGTTCACTGATCTGCTGCTTCCAAACCCTTTGATTCTGCTTTGGCACATTTTTCTGAATGGTCGGAGTGCATTACCTAGCCATGTGTCCAAATCCTCCTCACCAAAAATAGTATCCTTCAAAATATGTTCCAAAAAAACGTTCTCTGTTTGGCTGCCACCTTTTTTCGTGTTCCTTTCGATATCTTTTGGCTATGGAACACACATACTGTGAATTTCCTATCTTTCCACAAAAATAACACTTGATAAAAAGTATATTCCTTCGTGTTACTTCAGCACTACGAGTGTCCCCTTGGGATCTCCGAGTATTCTCATACTGCTTTGTGCTCAAATCCACTTTCAATCTCGGGACAGGTGCTTGCGGTCTAACTTCAACTGCCACAAATTTTTGTTTCTGATTAATCCAGGACTCAGCCTTAACTTCTGAGATCAATTGCTGCTTATTTCCTACTGAACTACTAGGCTCTTCTTTCTTCTTTTCAGTCTTCGTAATGACCTGATTTCCCAAGAATGTGTTGGGAGTCAAAGGTTTTTCATGGTCTTTAACTTTTCTCCGCAGACCGACAACTTCCTCATCAAGCTATTCATTGCGCTTGACGTGATCTTTCACTTTTTGACTCAAGCAATCGATCTCCCTTTTCTGCTCTTCAATCTTGAGATTATGCTCATCAACCTTTTCTGTGCTCTCTGGCCTGGAAGACTTAAGCTTTTCCATTTCTTTCTCAAGCTCAGACTTCTCTTCTTGTTGTTGTTGCATGTAGAGTTTGGCATCGCGTACTATCTTGTTGGATTTCTTTGTTTTTGCTCGCCAAACATCTATCTCTTCAAGAGATGCTTCTAATTCAGATTCCATGTCAACTCTCCCTTCAATTTCTTCTTCTTCTCCATCAGTTTCGGTTTCATTCTTTTCTAGAGCACTACTGGAAATAGCCACCATCGCATTTTGTCCACGATCTTTGCAGTTTTCTATCTCTTCAACTTCTTCACCCTCAGACTCAGCTGAACTCTCTATTTCTTGTGAAAGAAGATTCTTCTTCTTAAAGAAATTTCTCTTGAACTGCTTCTTCCCTTTCACATAGGCTGAAGATTTTTAATGGAAATCTCAACATTAACTTCATTTCTTTATTCTTGAAACTTTTTGGGGCATCTTGCAGCAAGATGACCAACCTTTCCGCATCGGAAGCATGCTAGTGGAAGTTTCCCTTTAAACTTTCCTTTTCCTCTTTGCAGATTTGAAGAAAGGAACGACATCACCTCATCCGACTCTTCTTCCTCCTAAGAGTCTTCAATAGTGAGCCTATTCATGGCCTTAAATGCCACTTCTTTGAATTTCCCCTTTTCCACAGCATCGTTGTCATCATTTCTCATTTTATAACCAACAAGAGTGTTGTGTAGGTTATCCAATGTCAGCACTTTCGGATCTTTATCTTCCAAAACAGAAACCTTCGGATTGAACCGAGGTGGAAGCTTTCTCAAGATGTGCTTTACAATTTTAATGTCTTCGATAATCTCACCAATACCCCGCATGTCTTCAACCACAACATTAACCCTGTCAAAGAATGCATCAACAGACTCATTCGGGATCATTCTTAGATATTCATACTTGTTCCACAACACTTGCATCTTTGCCTCTCTGACTTTTGTATCCCCTTCATAAATATTCAAAAGCTTTTCCCACATGGCATGAGATGTTTTGAATGACATCACCTTTGTATATATAGGATTGGAAAGGGCTCCTCCTAAGGCATTGATTGCTTTGGAATCAGCATCCAACTCTTTATGCTCAGCTTCTGATAATGCACCACTAGTAATATCAGCTGTGATACCATGCATAGCTGCTGAAAATACATCCATTCCCAAAGATCGGAAATAGTGTTGCATTAGATTCTTCCATATCTGAAAATTACATCCGTCGAAGATCGGAATCCCTCTATGATTAGTGACCTCCATTTGAGAGAAGAACAACTGTCAACCTTTCCTATGATACCAATTGTTAGGTCTACAAGGCTGAATACCCTGAGAGGGGGGTGAATCAGGGTATGAATAATTAAAAAATTAACACCCGTTCTGATCTTGTTTTGCTGTTAAGTAAAACACTCTTCTCTCTCTTTCCTATTGCACAATGTGAACAGAAAGTAAAGCATGCACAAGAAACATCAATTTTACTTGGTTCACCACAAAGGGCTATGTCCACGGAGTATACGCCGACAAGTTGCTGGTCATACCAATTCCACTAAACTTCAATAGTTGTGGATTATAATGTTCGGGCTAGATCACTTATATGACCAGGCTCACTGCCTATACAAGGTTTAGGGTCAGCTCACTTCCTTCCCAAGGGTCACTCCATGTCTCTCTCTCTCTGGCTCACTGCCGGTGGAGAGGATCACCTTCTTCCTCTTCCTAAGATCACTGCTCTTGGAAGGAATCCACTCACAGTTTATAGACCTGTAGGTCTCTTCATTTGCATGAATGAATGCATCTTCCTCTGTGTGTAGATGCTCTGTTGAAGTACAAATTTCACTCGTAGATGAATATCTCTTTGCACCGAAGGTATCGGGCAACGTACCAGCTTCCACGCAGTCCGAGAAGCACTGCTGGAACAAAACCTTACTTGGTGCGCAAGTCAATCTCGGCGCGCAAGTATCGGCGCACAAGTCATAACAGGCGCGCAAGTATACCTCAGACACTTGCGTGACTCAAGCTTCATCAACTCCAAACTTGCGTGACTATCTTCATTTTACACCCAAACCAACATTGGTACGCAACTGCCAACCGGCGCGCAACTTCTAACACCGGCGCACAACTTCAACTACTGGCGCGCAACTCTACCTACGCGACCCACACTCACCACTTGCGCGACCACCACACCTGCGCGACGGGAGATCTGATTTCTCAAAGAGTTGAACTCTGATAGAAAATGAGGAGGGGTGGTCCAGTATTTATAGGCAATTTGACCCCCCTGCGCGACGGTGTGCAAGTAACCTGCGCGACCCAGTCCTGGCGCGCAGGTCTTCTCTCCTTTTAGACACTTGCGTGACCAACACCCAAACTTGCACGAACCTATTTCCTTAGCCATATTTTGATCTTCTGATCTTTAAAAACATGTGGCACGCAAGTTTCTTATACTCAAAGTCCTCGGCGCGCAAGTCCTTTTGCCAAAAACACTTTTCTTCATTTTCCGATTTTCAGGCCCTAAAATTTGGCAAACACTGGAAAATGGTGCCACCTTGTATCTGTTATTTTGTACCGCCTCCAGATCATCCATTCCTTTTATCGATGTTCTTGAATCAAACATGGATCATTGACCTCAGCTCTTGAACTCGACATTCCACCATGAAATCCTCTTTGTCAACAAATTTGTATGTCATTGTTTTGCTTTTTCAACAATCACTACTCAGAATTACACTTTGTCAACAAACACAATCAACTCAAAAATGCTTCAAAGATACCTTGAGGGATTTTTTCCCAACAGTTCTCACTTACCCTCAAAGTTATTTTAAATAATATATAAAAAAATGTATTGTGAGTATTTCATTTAACTATTATTCTTTTAATATGATATTGAAATGAATGTAGCATTCAAGCATGCCTATGGTCTACCATCTCCCGGAATGGTGCTTTACATTTCTTATATTCAAATATTATGGATGTTTATAAATTCATATATAATGTATAAATAAGATATTTAAATTATGAATTTTATTATAGATATGATGGAATTATAACTACATGATCTATTGACAAAATACCAAGTTTATTTTCAAATCAAGTATCGAATATCAACCAAACATCCGATTTTGACTAAAATAAATATGTAATTGTTGTAACATGATAATAAGTAATATAAAACGAATAATGAAAATGAAAAGGGCTATAAATAAATTTTTAATTAATCTAATTTTATTATTCAGGAAGTTAAATAACGTACGTGATGATTCAGACTTGAGGTAAGGGATTTCGTCTCAATCTCCTTTCATTGAGGTGTTTTTTGATAATATACACATTTATTCTTTTATAAGGATTGTATATAGTCACTATGACATTTTATATACATATTTTATCTATGATAATGTTTTTTTTGTTTTCGAAAATGTTTTAATTCATGGATATTATAATTTAAATGGTCAAAGTGCTATGGGAAACATTAAATGTTTCTATATTTATTTTTCAAATATTTAGTTTATGAAATTAATTTAAATGTTTAATATAATGATATAAATAAACGGAAATTTTTTATATATTTTGAATATAATTCAAAGGTATTAAAAAGTATTTTTTTACATATTTTATACAGAACGTTTTGACAAAACAACAAAAAGAATTTCATCTTTTATGTATACAGTGATAATGAATTCCCCACCATCGTAATAGTTATTTGATATCTAGCTTCCTATATATGACTTAATTTCTTTTAAACGTAAATGAAATCCCTTATTCCATTTTTGGGTAATCTAAGTTTTACAAATTATTGCTTAAATGAAAGTGGTATTTTAGGCGAAATTGTTTAATGGGATTTAAATAGTTATTAAAAAGTGTTATGTGATGATCATGTTTTATTAATGAAATTCTACATGAGAATTATATGAAACAAGTGAAAACAATATAGATTATATGAAGGGTTAGGCCCCATTATATCTCATTAGTGATCCCAAAAAAGATTATATGAAGGTTTTGTCCCCATTATAACTCATGGGTGAGCCCATTATAAATTATATTATAGGATGAGCCACATTATAGTTCACAAGTGAGCCCGATATAGTTTATAATAAGGGCGATCTGCATTATATATCATCAATTGATTCGGTAATAATAATATTGGAAGTCGGCCATATGTTTATTCTAATTAAAAGGGGGTTTGAAAGGGTTTTATGTATATGATTCTATAATTCACCTAAAAGAGTTTTAATTGATTTGTATTGGTTTTAGTGTTTTTCTTTGAACAAAAATTAGTTGTGTTATTCATATAGAAATTTTTTTATTCATCCAATAAAATAACATTAAATGGTTTACCATTTTTTAAGTAGAAAAATTGGTTTTCTTTCTTGTTATGTCCCATACTAAGATTTTTCTGATTAACCCAATGTCTGAAATGACTTCACAGGATTAAAGGGAGAATAATGTCAAGGATGGAATTATGGAAAAGTTATGATGATTAAACATGAAAGGAAACCATGTTTATTTTTAAAATAATCTATGTTTTGGAGGAAATGGATACTCTTGGAAGTGTCCACCTGGTATTTCTGTGATTTTTTATGTAATATTTATTACTTAATTATCTAAATATATATCCATAAAAAAATCATCAATGTGAAATATTGACATAACTCAATATTATTTAATGTTTAAGGATGGGGCCTTATAGTTGGTATTAGTGGTCAAATTATATAACATTAGAGTTTATGATCGAGTTAAATCATTCTTTTAGAATATTTTACATTATGGTTAAGTTGAAATGTTGTATCATTTTAAGATTATCTTGTTGATTCTGATAACCTTTGTATGTTAAAAAGTTTTTTCCACAGAGGAAATAGTAAGTTTGTAATGGCAAGGAATCAAGAGGAAAACAACCTTTCATATCAACAATTAGAGGTGGTCCAAATCAGAACTGAATAGTTTATTTCAGTGATGGTGTATTTAACTATGGATATAAATGGTGGTGGTATCCATTCATGAGATCATCCAGATCAACCACACAAGAATATGTTAGTAGTGGAAATTTTTATTAGGTATAATCTCCCATGATTCAATGGATTATCAATATAAGGCCCCAGCCTTAAACCTTACTTAATCGTTATTTAATATATGATTACACATTGAGGATCTTTTCAGGTTTAGAGTTTTAAAGAATTAGATCATAAAACTTTCCCTACATTCCACATTTAAAAAAAGTGGTTACATAAAGATAGTATTCATTTTTTCCCATCAATGGAGACATATTTAAAATAAAACATGGATTATTTCTTGACACTTCCTTGACACTATCATCATATCATCTACCTTTCCCTTGACCTGTGAAAAACATTTCAAAAAAATTGGGATGAGTCTAAAAAGCTCAGTAAGGGATATAAAAATATTGAAAGGAAACATGAGTACATGTACACATAAGAATCAATGAAATCATACTTTACTCATAAAACATAAGCACTTTAATATACCTCATCAAATCATGAATAAATCATAGAAATCATCAGACATAATGGTAACTTGAGGCATTCATAACATTCTTACGTAGGGAGTAGCCCTCTTGGTTACATTTGGAAAACCCATCAAAGTATATTCCCTAAATCTCTTCGAAGAAACCTTAACGTTTCACTCCTTCATGTTACCCATTGCATTGGAGAGCTATATTAGGCTCACCCGCCCTTAGTTTATCACGGAACCACCCGTCTTCACAATAATGCCCAAGAACCATAACATAACCATATCACATAAAAACATGCATAAAGGAAACAAAACTTTTCCACTTTTCAATCACAAGATATCGATACAACACATTGATATAAAAACATTATGAAAACCATTTTTAATACCAAAATAAAAGAAAATTAAAACATGGTATTTATTTTTCTTTAAAAAAAAAGGTATGGCTTGCAGAGGAAGCCGAAACACAAGTAATGGTCACGGCAGCGGAGAAGTCATTGTCGCTGTATACGTACGACAAAAACATTCCCTTTTGACGTTTAGTAAAACATTTCGTAAAAAAAATATTCCTTTTGGATAAACGTAAAATTCAAAGGGGTTTATACACCGTATAAAATAAATTTGTGTATAAAACAAAATATGCCTCAATGAAAGTAGATTGAGACGAAGTCCCATACAAAGACGGTATCATTGGATTAAGGATAAATTAGTTACATAATTATGTGTGACAAATGAATACATGAGATATAAGTGGGTATTAAGTGTAAAAAAATAATAGGACATTCACACATAATCATAGAACGACATATTCAAGGTGTACAAGTTTATCCCAAAGAATCAAAATTGGGTTAACAAGTTCCCTTGCAAAAATTTGACAGCCTAACGACGTCACTTCAAAATTCAGAAAAAGAGTTGATGAGAGATAAAAAGGGTATCTCATCACTTGGTCATAAAATTTAAATCAATAAGTATATATAAGAACATATCCCAACATAATAGTACGTGAATTAAAATACATAACAAAATAAGTCTTTTAAAAATAGGAGGGTGAAAGGTTCCCTTACCGACATGGGTAACTTTCGAAACGTACACCCCATTGAAGAAGGGTCATACAATGAATATGTAAATACCCATAAAAGAAATTATATTACACAAAGAGTATAATAAGGGGAAGTACATACACCAATCAAAGGAAATGGTGGCAAATGTATCATAAATCTCACGGGAATAAAAGTGAGATGAAAAATCCCTTACGAAAACTCGGCAGCCAAACAGCGCCACTTAAAACTTCAAAAATGGATTGATGAGAGAAAATAGGGTCTCTAATCATATGAACATAAAAATTACAGTAAGATTAATTTAAAAGAACATCCCAATCATAAGAAATATGAGCTTAAAAGGAATGACATAAAAGAGTGTACTTAAAAATAAAGAGAGGGGTAGGATCCCTTACCTCAAGTCCGACTTGTCTTATTCGTTTCTTTATATTCTTGAATAATAAACTTTGGAAAATTTATAATTGCCTAATGAACTCCTTTAAATATTATTATTCATTTCATTTCACATATTATAATGTTATAATAATTGTTTAATAATGTTATTTCATATTAGACGTTTTGGCCAATGTTTGGTACATGAGTCAAAAATGAACTTGTTTGAAAAATGATTTCCCATGTAGTTATAAGTAAATAATTTCAAGAATATTATTAATGATTAAAATATCATATATATTCAGTAAATATTCATTTTATACTATTCCATATCATTTGGAGATAAAAAACGAAAAGCACCGTTCATGGAGATGGTAGGCAGTACGTACGCATGAACGCTACTTTCATTTTTTTGTCATATTAATGGAATTTAAAAATAAATGATATATATATATATATAATTATTACAGTATAATATATATGTTATATAGGTCACATATGTTCATTAATTTAATTCTTTATACATTCCATGTATTGCATGTACGAGTCACATCACTTGAGGGGGCGTTAGTCCACACTTCCTCATATGAAATTATCGCATTTACACAACATGAAAAGAATAAAGGTATGTTTTAAATATAAAATACAGAAGCATATAGTAAAACTAAATACCATATATATCATATATAAAATACAGTGACATCATAATGTCCACCTTTAAAGGTGTTAAAAGAGTATTGAACAATCATCGTTTCGTGAGGCAGAAAATCGCCAACCACAGAAACAGTATGTTCTTTAACCATTAGACGAAGGTGTGTGTAAGTGTAGCTCGAATCCTTCTTATAACAACATCCTAGTATATTAAAGATACTGGAGGTTTTACAAAATAAATTAATAAATAGAGTTTAGGGGGTTGGGGAAGCAAAATAAAACAAAAGGACTCAAGTGAAGACATTACCTTAAAATCGGGTAACTCCCTTTGGTTTGAGCTCAAAGGCTTCCGTGGTAAGACTTCTACCCAAATTGAGGCTTCAAGGAGATATAGAGGGATGTGGATATACAAAATGGCCAGGGTTTGTCCGACCCAAAGGCTTTTGAAGTGTGGGTAATGAGGTAGAGGTGGGGGCCTTTTATAAGAGGAGAGGGGGGGCACCCTTGGAAAGTAAAGAAATGATCCTTTATTTTAAAATGAGTTTCGGATTTAAAAGGTCCAACATTGATATAATTAGAGGATAAGGTGATAAGGGTTCTAAATATACCCATCCAATAGGTTTTTTACAAGTGTAGGTCATAGATATTTCATTATCCTTTCATTTTATTTAAATCATTTATTAATGAGGTAATCGCTGCATCATCATGTGGTCATAAATAATTTAATATATTTAATGTCTAAAAATTATAAAAAAACTATAATGGTGTAGGAAATCCTATTATATTTCAAATTAATATTTATAGTCAAATATCTGACTTGTATAACCCCATGTAAAAATAGTTTTAGTAAAACATTTCATGTTTGTGTCATTTTAACTTTAACATTAAATAAAAAGTTATTTCTGTCATTTCCCAACAAAAGTGGATCCATGGGGTCCCCAAGATGACACATGGATTTTCATGGTCGTCCATGACACATCCAATTAGGGTAGGAAATGTGTCAAGCTCATCTCATATACAAAAACATTATTTTTAGCTTAAACTACACTAATTACCTCTAATCGTGATTAAAAACATAAAAGTTAATATTCACCAAAAAATATTTTAATCCCATTTAACCACATTTTAATTCTTAATGACAACCATGTATGTAGGATTTTTTAAATTCAAAACACAGAGGTGGTAAAATTTCATTTAAACAAGAAATCAGTTTCTTAAGTACCACTTAGTGGTTTCACTATTCATCAAAAATTGAAGTTTTCCAGAAAAAAACCAAAACATAACCCTAGGCTATATTTTATATTCTGAATTAAAAAATGATGTCTATTTTTCAAAATTCAAAACATATAAGTTTCATTAATTAGTTTAATAATTAATTCCTGCTGTCAGAGTAAATAGCGTGTTTTTATAAAACAATAAGTATCAAAAGATTGACACTAGTTTAAGTCCAATTTCAATGTGAAATTAATTCCAATGAACACTATTGGATTAAATGGTAAAAATATATTCTAATTTTACATTAAAAACAATTCAAAATATAATCTAATCATACAAATAAATTAGATTAAAAGGGGTTTTGAATTAAAATACAACATTTTTCACTATTCATTAAAAAATGAACTTTATTGGAAAGATACCAAAAATTTACACAAAGTAAATTTTGATGTCCCGATTCTAAATAAGAATTTTATTTTGTCAAATATAACACATAAAATTCTCAAAAAGTGGATTTAAAAGAGGTTTGTCTTCAAAAGGCAGTTAATCGACCTTTTAAAGAATATTAGAATGTCTACGCTTAAAATTGGATTCATTCGCATTTTTTATCCTCTAAAATTTATTGTAAGGTGTAAAAATATTTGACAAAAATATATAATCATTTTGTAGTTAGTTATTTTCATTCCCTCCATTACAATGGCAAGGCGTTAACTACTATTTAAAATAATATTATTTTATTATTAGAGTGCAACGTATGATTCCCAAGAAACTCGTTGTTGCGTATTGGGTACGCCATCGAGAATAGCATCCCCTTTAAAGTAATATTAATATTTTATTCACAAATATTGGTAAATATAAAAATGTCATATGCTTTATTTACCAGGGGTGTTACATCCTTCCCCCCTTTTTGGAATTGCGTCCTCGCAATTTTAAAATTGAGCTTGGAAACATCTTTGAAAGTCCCACATCAGATCAAGAGTCGGTAAAACAATCAATTTAAAATAAAGAAAGATAAGTACAGAGGTCACCCGTGTTAACCCATACTAGGATTCCATGTAGGAAAACATGGACATGGAGGAGAAAACATAGGGTCGTGTTCTGATGGAGAGTGACAGAAAACATGTTTAGGAGAAAGTTAAGCACAAGAAAATCACAAACCTATGATGGGTTAAACGGTATTAGATTCCCCAGTAGGAAATGTTAATAGACAACATTTTTGTTTTAAGTTACTTTTTATTGAGGAATTTATTCATAAGGAAACATAATCACTTATCATGTTGACTTTCAACTTTTATTAGATTCCTTACACAAAATCATATTTTCTCCAGAAGACGAGTATTTAGAAAGACTTGTTCACATTAAGAGTACTATAATAAACTTATAGAGAATCACTTAATCAAAAAAAAGAGAAATATATACTTCCCATGTCTTTATACTTTAACCAAAACAAAAACCAAAAAGGTTAGTACAAGATCAGGATAATCCAAAAAAGGATAACCCTTTATAAGAAGAAAATCTATTCTTAATCTCCAAAATTTGTCCAACAAAACCCAAAGTTCAATGAGGACCATTCGATAAAAAAATTGTCCATAAAATTCTTCAAAGTAAACTAAACTAAGATTGAAACCCAAATATTTGAAGGATTTAGTCACAGAGTCTTCCAAGTTAAATCATAACATTTATCTCCAAACAACATCAGTTGCTCTTAATGTCTCGTATTGAAAAGTAATTAACCTAATCACATATCCTCTATGATAGGTTAATAAATTTCCATAGATAACCCAAAATCAACTTAATCTTAATTCATAAAATCATCTAACTGAAAAGAATCAGTCAAACTAACCAGGGACTTCACGTAGTCCAATGGTAGGCGATAAATACCAGTCGCACTTTGGTTGTGGGTTCAATTCCCGCAGCTTTGTCCAACGCGACAGGTTGTCACACTGTCTGTGTGCTATCCTTTTTATAAAACTCCAAAAATAACACTAACATTTTGTAACCACAATAGTTTCCTTATAAGTCTCATTTTCATCCTAATTCATTATGATCTCAAAATCTTAATTCTTGAAGTCTTATTTCACCACCACATGATAAAATAAAATGATTCCCAAAATGAATAACATCATACCTTGATCATGGCGTCCACTCGGTTTCATCGTCATCTTGCTCACGTAGGTAGAATTCCCATGCATTACAACAATGATTTAGAGATCTTTCAAAATCATTTGATTCCTCCATCCAAATACACCTTATACAGCTGGGTCATATGGGTGTTCATAGAAAAACAGTTTTGGAAAATAATCATGTATGACATATAATTCCCAAACATCTGATAAAACATGATTTCTATAAAATAGTCGGACAGAATTTGAGTTGAAACTTTCTATTATTGGTCCTTTTAAAATAACATAAGTATGTGCTGAGAGACTATATTTTAAAAGAAAATATAAATAGGTTGCGCAAGGGTCTCCTTCCTCAGCACCCTTTTTAAAATCATAATATGCTTCAAATTCTTGTGATAAGGTAAAATATTTTAAAATACCTTGATAATATTTACCATTCTTGAAAATATGAGAATATTGTAAAAATAGTATTTGTCTAAAAACAACACATGATCCACGATGATAACGAGGTATAGTGGAGGTGTTTGATATCTCAAACAACTGATTGCAAGTGAGTTGTATGCTAGAAAAAGTTTCACAATCATCTGAACATGAATTTGCAATAATTATTGCAAGCATGTCATCAGGAAGAGATAGGAATGTCGTTTGAGATCCTTGTCCTTCCATTCGTAACCGACTTTACTTGACCTGAAAAATGTTATAAAACAAGTATTTAACTGAAATAATAGATATAGGGACTAATCATGTGTCTAACAAAAACTCCTAATCCCTAAAGTTGTCTAAACCGACCTCTGATACCAACATAAGGCCCCAGCCATAAACCTTACTTAATCATGAGTTAATACAAGATTACACATTGAGAATCTTTTCAGGTTTATAGTTTTAGAGAATTAGATCATAAAACTTGCATTACATTCCACATTTAAACAAAGTGGTTACATAAAGATAGTATTCATTTTTCCCATCAACGGAGATGTATTTAAAATAAAACATGGATTCCTTCTTGACACTTCCTTGACACTATCATTATATCATGTACCTTTCCCTTGACCTGTGAAAAACATTTCAAAAAACTTGGGATAAGAAAAAAAACTCAGTAAGGGATATAAAAATATGGAAAGGAAACATGATTACATGTACACATAATAATCAAGGAAATCATACTTTACTCATAAAACATAATCACATTAACATACCTCATCAAATCATGAATAAATCATAGAAATCATAAGACATAAAGGTAACTTGAGGCATTCATAACATTCTTACGTAGGGAGTAACCCTCTTGTTTACGTTTGGAATACCCATCACAGTTTAGTCCCTAAATCTCTTCGGAGAAACCTTAACGTTTCACTCCTTCGCATTACCCAATACATTGGAGAAATATATCGGGCTCACCCACCCTTAGTTTATCACGGAACCAACCATCTTCACTATAATTCCCAAGAACCATAACATAATTGTATCACATAAAAACATGCATAAAGGAAAAAACACATTTCCACTTTTCAATCACAAGATATTGATAAAACACATTGATATAAAAACATTATGAAAACAATTTTTAATACCAAAATAAAAGGAAAGTAAAACATGGTATTTATTTTTCTTTTAAAAAAAGGTATGGCTTGCAGAGGAAGCCGAAACTCAAGTAATGGTCATGGCGGCGGATAAGTCATTGTCGCCGCATACGTATGACAAAAACATTATCTTTTGTCATTTAGTAAAACACTTCGTATAAAAAAGATTCATTTTGGATAAACGTAAAAGTCAAAGGGGTTTATACACTGTGTAAAAGAAAGTTGTGTATAAAACAAAATATGCCTCAATGAAAGGAGATTGAGACGAAGTCCCATACAAAGACGATATCCTTGGATTAAGGATAAATTAGGTACATAATTAAATGTGACAAATTAAAACACGAAATATAAGTGGGAATTAAGTGTAAAACAATCAGAGTACATTCACACATAATCATAGAACGACATATTCAAGGTGTACAAGTTTATCCCAAAGAATCAAAATTGGGTTAGGAAGTTCCCTTGCAAAAATACGACTGCCTAACGGCGTCACTTCAAAATTCAGAAAAAGAGTTGATGAGAGATAAAAAGGGTATCTCATTACTTGGTCATAAAATTTACATCAATACGGATATATAAGAACATATCCCTACATAGTAGTATGTGAATTAAAAGACATAACAAAATAAGTTTTTTAAAAAGAGGAGGGTGAAAGGTTCCCTTACCGACTTGGGTAACATTCAAAACGTACACCCAGTTGATGAAGGGTCATACAATGAATATGTAAATACCCATAAATGAAATTATAATACACATAGAGTATAATAATAGGATGTACATACACCACTCAAAGGAAATGGTGGAAAATGTAGCAAAAATCTCACGGGACTAAAAGTGAGATGAAAAATCCCTTATGAAAACTCGACATCCTAACAGCGCCACTTAAAACATTCAAAATGGATTGATGAGAGAAAATAGGGTCACTCATCATATGAACATAAAACGTACAGTATGATTAATTTAAAATAACATCCAAATCATAAGAAAGATTATCTTAAAAGGAATGACATAAAAGAGTGTACTTAAAAAGAAAGAGAGGGGTAGGATCCCTTACCTCAAGTCCGACTTGTCTTGTTCGTTTCTTTATATTACTGAATAATAAACATTGGTCAATTTATAATTGCCTAAGGACCTCATTTAAAGATTATTATTCAGTTCATATCACATATTATAATTTTATAATAATTTTATAATAATGTTAGTTCATATCAGACGTTTTTACCAATGTTTGGTACATGAGTCAAAATTGAACTTGTTTGAAAAATGATTGCCCATGTAGTTATAAGTAAATAATTTCTAGAATAGTATTAATGATTAAAATATCATATATATCTAGTAAATATTCATTTTATAATATTACATATCATTTGGATATAAAAAACAAAAAGCACCGTTCATGGAGACGGTAGGTCGTACGTACGCATGAACGCTACTTTCATTTTTTTGTCATATTAATGGAATTAAAAATAAATGATATATATATATATTATAATAAAATTATAATATATATGTTATAAAGGTCACATATGTTCATTAATTTCATTCTTTATACATTCCATGTATTGCATGTACGAGTCACATCACTTGAGGGGGTGGTAGTCCACACTTCCTCATATGAAATTATCGCATTTAAACAACATGAAAAGAATAAAGGTATGTTTTAAAATATAAAATACATAAGCATATAGTAAACATAAATTCCGTATATATCATATATAAAATACAGTGACATCATAATGGACACCTTTAAAGGTGTTAAAAGAATATTGAACAATCATCGTTTCATGAGGCAGAAAATCGCCAACCACAGAAACAGTATGTTATTTAACCATTAGACGAAGGTGTGTTTAAGTGTAGATTGAATCCTTCTTATAAAAACATCCTAGTATATTTAATATACTGTATTTGTTACAAAATAAATGAATAAAAAGAGTTTAGGGGGTTGGGGAAGAAAAATCAATCAAAAGGACTAAAGTGAAGACATTACCTTAAAATCATGTAATTCCCTTTGGTTTGAGCTCAAAGGCTTCCTTGGGAAGACTTCTGCCCAAAGTGAGGCTTGAAGGAGTTATATAGGGATGTGTAGATACAAAATGGGCAGGGGTTGGGCGAGCCAAAGGCTTTAGAAGTCTGTGTAAGGAGGTAGAGGTGGGGGCCTTTTATAAGAGGAGAGGAGGGGCACCCTTGGAAAGTAAAGAAATGTTCCTTTATTTTAAAATGCGTTTCGGATTTAGAGGGTCCCACATTGATATAATTAGAGGATAAGGTGATAAGGGTTAGAGATATACCCATCCAATAGGTTTTGGACATGTTTAGGTCATAGATTTTACATTATCTTTTCATTTTATTTAAATCCTTTATTAATGAGGTAATCGCTGCATCATCATGATGTCATAAATAATTTAATATATTTAATGTCTAAAAATTATAAAAAAAATTTCATGATGTAGGAAATCTATTTATCTTTCTAATTACAATTTATAGTCAAAAAGATTACTTGTATAACCCCATTTAACATTTTTTTAGTAAAACATTTCATGTTTGTGTCATTTTTACATTAACATTAAATAAAAAGTTATTTATGTCATTTCCCAACCAAAGTGGCTCCATGGGGTCCCCAAGTTTACCCATGGATTGTCTTGGTTGGCCATGACACATCCAATGAGGGTAGGACATGTTTCAAGCTCATCTCATATTATTAAAACATTATTTTTACCTTAAACTACACTAATTACCTCTAATCGTGATTAAAAACATAAAAGTTACTACTCACCAAAAAATTATTTTAATCCCATTGAACCACCTTTTACTTCTTAATGATAACCATTTATGTCGGATTTTTGAAATTCAAAACACAGAGGTGGTAAAATTTCATTTAAACGAAAAATCAGTTTCTTAAGTACTACTTAGTGGTTTCACTATTCACAAAAAATTAATGTTTTCTAGAAAAAAACCAAAACATCACCCTAGGCTATATTTGATATTCCGAATTCAAAAATGATTTCTATTTTAAAAAATTCAAAACATATAAGTTTCATTAATTATTTTAATTATTAATTCCCGCTATTACAGCAAATAGCGTGTTTTTATGAAACAATAAGTATCAAAAGATTGAAACTAGTTTAAGTCCAATTTCAAAGTGAAATTAATTCCAATGACCACTATTGGATTAAATGGTAACAATATATTAAAATTTTACTTTAAAAAAAATTCAAAAGATAATCTAATCATACAAATAAATTAGATTAAAAAGAGGTTTTGAATTAAAATGCAACATTTTTCACTATTCATTAAAAAAATGAACTTTATCGGAAAGATACCAAAAATTTACACAAAGTAAATTTTGATATCCCAATTATAAATAAGAATTTTATTTTGTCAAATATAACAAAAAAATTGTCAAAAAGTGGATTTAAAAGAGGTTCGCCTTCAAAAGGCGGTTAATCGACCTTTTAAAGAATATTAGAATGTCTATGCTTAAAATTGGGTTCATTCGCATTTTTAATCCTCTAAATTTTATTGTAAAGAGTAAAAATATTTGACAAACATATATAATCATTTTGTAGTTAGTTCTTTTCATTCCCGCCATTACAACGGATAGGCGTTAACTACTATTTAAAATAATATTATTTTATTATTAGAGTGCAACATAAGATTCCCAAGAAACTTGTTGTTGCGTATTGGATACGCCATAGAGCATAGCATTCCCTTTAAAGTAATATTAATATTTTATTCAAAAATATGGGTAAATATTAAAATGTCATATTCTTTATTTACCTGGGGTGTTACAATCAATCCCAATTATAGTTGAAGGATTAATCAATGCCCTGGAGAAGAAATTTGAAGTCATGGAATGTTTAGAACATCCAAAGGTAACTCTTTCCATATATCATTTTGAAGGTGACGGTGAATGATGGTGGCCATTGGTTAAGAATATTGTGGAGAAAAATGATTTTGATTATATGTAATGGGAATAATATAAGAACATTATCATTGAGAAATACATCCCTATGGTTTTTTGGTTAATATGAAGAAACACTTCAAGGAATTAAAGCAAAAGGGTGATGATTTAGTTTCCTCATATGACGTGAAATTCACAAGATTGGAAATTTAGGTTCCAGATTTTATACGAGAAATTGATTGTAAAATTAATAGATTTTACTTAGGACTGAAACATGGGCTACGAAGAGCTTTGGCCTCCCAATAATTTGAATGTAATGAAAAATTTGTTCGTTTTGTTGAGAAAGTGGAAATTGAGATTACAAACATGTATATTTCACTAGACGATATGAGTAAGAAACAGTCAAGGTGCCATGAAATGGATAAGCAACCAACTATGAATTTTGGAGGAAAACCCAAAACAAGTTCCATGTGTGGTAAAATACATTTTGGGGAATGTATTTCAGGATCTGGAAAGTGTTACCAGTGGGGTAATTTTGGTCACAAGGTTCATGACATTAAAGAATAGTGTCCTGAATAGTCCAATAATGAGATAATAAATAGCTAGTATATAGTATGATGAGTTAGTTGTGATGAGTTGGGACATTAAAAAAATAAGTGTCTGAAGATAATTAAATTGGGAATAAATCATTATGATTGAAAAAATGGTTTAGGGAAATGTTTTTATGCTACTATAGTTGATGTTGAGACATCTAGTGAAGTGATGGAAGCTCCTGAAATCCCGATATTTATTAGAGGATATCTATATGTTCAAGGATTTAGACACACCATCTGAGGTTTTATGTGAACTAATAATAAGTTATTAAGGGCCTTTCTATGAGAGGTTTTGTGGGGTTCTAGTTATTTATGGATTTTTATTAATGTGGAATTATGCCATTACTTGTGGATCTCAGTTTTAAGATATCTATATAATTTATGGTTTGTCTGATTTTTTATACTTGATGTTATTTTTAAGAATGTACTTAATATTATGGGAATATTATGAGGATGAAATTGTGCTTATAAAATAGAAATACATCAAGTAAGTATGTTTCCTTATGTGATTATTCTAGGAATTAAATGAATTCCTCACCTGTATCAAAATTCTCTTAAAACAATTACATTATTCTATTAATTTTGTCAATGAAAATTTACCCATCACATAATTATGGTTTTTTAATGGATAAAATTCCAATGAGTATGTTCTCTATCACTCCTTATTAGTCTCTGAGAGTTAGTTTATCATCCATATCTATGTTTTCCTTTAGGGAACCCAAAAATATGATATCCCATGTGACCTTTGTACTGAAACTTATTTATTTTAATGTAGAGGTTATATTGACTGTTTTTTGGATGTGGGATTTAAATGAAGTAATTTTGAAAAGTAAAACCTTTTTTACCAAGCCCAAATTTAAAGTTCCTACGATTAAATTTCCTAAATGGGGGAAGGATGTAAAATCCTAGGTAATTATAGAATAATTATTTCTCTTATCTATTAATATTTATGAATTAGATATTAATTTTGTTTCCAAGGGGACAATATGTGCAATGATGTACCTGACACACAACAATGGTTTCTCGGAAATATTATGTTTTACAGAAGACATAGTTGTATAGAAAAATGATATAATATTTAATATAATTATTTTAATTTTAGTTAACTCCTAGTCATTGTATTGGACATAATGAAGAGAACTAACTATATTATGTTTAAATTTTTTATAATTTATTTTACTTTCATCTAATAAATGTTATAGGCTTAAAATGATAATAAATCCAATGTTAAACATAAAATACCCTAATATTTTTAAAAGGTAGATTTACTGCCTTTTGATGGAGAACCATTTTCAAATATAGTTCATGAAAATATTCTATTTTAAATTTGAAAAAAATAACTTCTTATTTATAATTGGGACATTAAAATTCTCAGTGGTTGTGTTTTGTTATTTTTCTGATCCAATTCATTTTTTAATTAATAATGAAAAATACTAGATTTTAATTCAAAACATCCTTTTCCTCTAAACTTTTTGTATAGATATATTTAAATTTAGATTGTTTTTAATGTTTAATTGGATTAAATTTATATAATTTAATCTAATTTAGGTCATTGGAGGTAATTTAAAAAATAAATTTGATATAAACACATGTCAATCATTTAATGATTTTTTCTTTTAAAACCCAATATTCTCTTTTTGAAAATGAGAATTAATTTTAAATTAATTACTAAAACTTTTGTGTTTTGAATATTGAAAATTTGATTCCATATTTAGAATCATAAGGTAAAAATTATGTAAATACAACCCTTAAATTTTTGGACATGATGAATAGTAACAATATTATTTATCTTTCTTTACCGTAGTAAAGGGTAAATTAGGAAAATAAGGGTATAAATAATATTATAATAATATAAAACTACCATATATATTGTTCTAATCCTATGGGATGAGATATGACTGACCCAGAAAACCCTTGGGATGAAATGTTGGCCCTTGTAAGCCACTTGGCTATGATTATGACACTTATAACATTAAATTTAAAGTAAAAGAAAATATGTAATAAACATATATCTTCATACTAAAACACATTAAATATAGGTTTATATAAATGATAGCTTATAATTTAATAGTAATTATAAAGAAAAAAAATTCTATATCATGGTATTTTGTTTATAATTTTTAGACATTAAAAAATTAACTTCAATTATAACTCAATGATGATGTAGTGATTGCATTATTAATAATGGAATCAAATAAATTATATTATATATTTTAAAATACAAATTAATAGACTTAATATATTTCATACATGATTTTTATATGTGAATGAAATGTTTTATAATCCTACGAAATGTTTTTTTTAATTTAACTCTCTGTTTAGATTATATTTAAATTCAATAAAATGAATAGTATAAAAATTTACACAATTGATGTTTAAAAAAATAGTAAATTATTAAATAATTTAAAAATAATTATAAACATTTAAAATCAAAAATTGACTATGAAATGGTAGATACATTAATTAAGTCTACAATTATTTTAAATTAACCCCTATATACGTAAAATTAATAGCCAATTATTAATTAAAATGTTGTTACTATAATTAAAATTAAAAGAGAACAGTTAAGGGTAAACCAAAATGATAAGGTTAAAATAAAAAAAAATGTCTAAAAATTATTGTATTAGAGGATGTAAAAACATCTTCATCTTATATTTGACATATATCAAGTCATTTCCATTTGAATAAAAAATTTAGTTTATATTAATTTAATAATTTAAGAGTTTCCAAGGGCACCACTTCCCTGTCGAATTAAAAGGTACCTTCTCTTCTCCTATAACCACACTTTAAAAACCATTTGGTTTGTAAAATCCATACTAAATACTATTCCTAGAATGAATCCCCTCATCCTTGAAGCCTTACTTAGGGAAGCAATACTCCCAAGGAATCCTTTTGGTATAAACAAAAATAAGTTACCCAGTAATGAGGTAACACCTTCTCTCATGTTTTTTAATTTCTTTTCTATTATCAACACCCTAAAATATTCTTATTCTATTATTACATAAAATCACTATCTTATAAATATACTAGGATGTTGTTATTTCATGATTTATATCAACCATTACATACACCTTCATTTAATGGTTAATGCACCTATTGTTTCTATGTATGGAGAACTACTACCTCACAAAACGATGATAGTTAAATTTTTCCCTACCACCTATCTTGGTGGCCATTATAATGAACACTATTTTTACATATGATATATATTATATTTATATTGTATATATGATTCTGTAATATTTATTTAGAACATACCTTTATACTTTCCATGTTATGAAAATACGATAATTTCCTTTGAGGGAGTGTGCATCACCACCCCCTCAAAGCGATATGAATCTTTCCCGCTATACAAGGAACATATAAAGGATGGTTTTATTAGACCTATGATAAATATATGAGATTAATACAATACTGATGTTCTCACATACATTAATATCATTTAATTATTATTATTTTAACATAACAATGAAATGAACGTAGCATTTATGCATACGTAAAACCAACCGTCTCCATGAATGATTCATTTCATTTCTTATCTCAAAATATTATGGATTATTAAAAATACATATATATAGGATATATATGAATTTTTAATAATGATTATTATTTTTTAGATGATTTAATTATGATGACATGGACTATTAACATCGTACCATTTTTTCAACCCATGTAGCAAATATTGACAAAACATCCAATATGAACATAAATAGATATGTAATTATTATAACATAATAATATGTAATATGAAAGGAATAATGAACATGAAATAATGGTTCTCAAGAAATTATAATTTAACCTAAGTTTATTATTAAGTATTATAAAAAACAGACGAGACGATTCAGACTCGACGTAAGGGATTTCGTCTCAATCTACCTTCATTGATGCATTTTTTTGATAGTATTCACTTTTATTCTTGTATAAGGTGTTTATAAAGTCACTATAATATTTCATATCCATATTTAAAATATACTAATGTTGTTTATTATTTTGGTACATATATTAATTATTTTATATTGAGATTTAAATGTTTAATGTGGTATGGTACGCCATGAACATTTAAAGTGGTAATTATAAAATATTTTCTTCATGAAATTAATTTACATGATTATTATATGGGTATAAATTAAAGGAAAAAATTTAAATATTTTTAATTTAATTGCAATTTACTAAAAAAATTATTTTTTACATATTTTACATAGAGAAAAATGACAATACGACAAAAGCAATGCCTTCTTTTACATATTTTGTATTAATGACATCTCCACCATTATAACCGTTATTTGATATTTGGCTTCCTCTATATGGCTTAATGTCATTAAAAAGGAAATGAAATCCTATATTCCCTTTTTTTGGTATCTTGTTTATGAACATTATTTCTTAAATGAAAATGGTATTTTTATACGAAAATGTTTTTATTGGATTAGAAGAGTTTTTCAAAATGGTTATATGGTGAAAGTGTTTTTTTCCTGAAATGGTACTTGATAATTATATGAAATGGGTGAACCAGATATAGATTATACCAAGGTTTGATCCCCATTATAGCTCATGAGTGAGCCCAAAATAGCTTATACAAAGGATTGATCCCCATTATAAGTCATGGGTGAGCCCGTTATAACATATATTAAAGTATGATAACTATTAAAGCTCAAGAGTGAGATAGATATAACTTATATGAAGGGTGATCCCAATTATAGATCTCTAATTCATTGGATAATAATAATACTGGAATTCATCCATATGGTTATTCCAATTGAAAGGGGTTTTAAAGGGTTTTAGGTATATGATAATCTCATTCACCTAAATGTTTTTTAATTTCTTTATATTGGTTTTAATGTTTTTTAAAAAAAAGAATGAGTGATAATCTTGTGAATTTGTTTTGATTCATCTTCTTAGAAAACTCTAAATGGGTTACCATTTTTTTCTAGACTAATGTGTCTCCTTCCTTTTTAGGTATCTTACGATCTCTTTATGGTCATTCCAAGTTATTAATTATTTCTGGAGGATATAAGGGAGAATAGATTCAAGGATGGAATCAATGAAATATTATTATGATTAAACATGAAAATAAAAAAAGTTTTTTAAGGGTTTTGTGTTATGAAAAGATGATACCCTTGGAAGTTTTCACTTTGTATTTCTATGGTTTTGTTATGTGATAGTTATGGCATAATTTTCTAAAGATCTAATCCTAAAAATATCCTCAATGTGAATTATTAACATAACACATGATTATGTAATGTTTATGGATAAGGCCTTATATCTCGCCTTGGTGTTGGTCATCAGCAATTAGGTTGTGATGAAGATTTTCTCAGGTGGCTCACCGGTTCATGGATGGTGTCTCCCCTGTTTGTAGTGGAGGGTCATTTCCACATTTTGGAGGGTTCTGGTGGTCGTCTCGGATGTCACCGACGACTGTTGGTTTGGGCTGATGCATTTGGTGTGTCAGGGTGTGCAGCTTGAGTGGCTCATGTTCGTGATGTTTCTTGGCTATCGACAATGGTGGTGCAATGACCTCTTCTACGTAGTTTATGTTTTGAGGAGGTTTGTGACGTTGTTCCTGCAAAAGCCCGCGTTTTTCTCTTCTCTGGATCCAAGTTATCACCTTTCACTCAGAGGTAGAGTTGAGTGGTGGTCTCTATGGTTCTTTGGGAATTGAGTCTGTATGGGCGTCTTTGGGAGGAATTTTCTGATGACGAATTGTTTGTCGACAACATGTTCATCTCCTGCATCGTTGTTCATAGTGGTTGGCAATGACGCGACTTGTGGTGTTTCCATGATGTGGGTTGGATGGTTCATGGCTCGAGGCATTGATGATGTGCTGTTAGAAATCTAAATCAGGGTTTGCGGAGATGGTGTTTGTATGATATGGGACGGATGGTTCTTGGCTCAAGGCATTGATGATGTGATGTTTGAAATTTGAATCAGGGTTCGTGGAGACAGTTTGAGGTGCGATGATGTTGGTGTTGTTTGAATTTTCTGAATTTTGAAACTTTGTTTTTGGATGGTCGTGTATGATGGTGCATTGTGTTGAATGTCTTTGAATGGTTCTAACTTTTCCTTAAAGTGGATTTTTAAGAAAATAAGAAAATAAATTTGGAGGGAAAAAAGTAAATTTATATATATTTTAAATAAAAGGTTATTTGTATCTCATTAATTTTATTTAGACTATGATATATTAAATAAGATTTGTAATTTTTTTTAAAATATTATTTAATAAAAAAACCTTTTTAAATCATCCAATTACATATTTATTTTTAATGAAACTATATATATATTTATTAATAATTTACACTGAGCTGATAAATAATGATTTAAATAATTACTCTGATTTTAAAATGGTTTCCTTAAAAAATAACAAATCATTTTTTTATTTTTAAATGGATTATTATAAAAAAAATTGATAAGATATATTACTTTATGTATAAACTATCATTTTGTGTTAACCATTTATTTTGTAGAATTTTTTAATTGATAAAATTGATCATTTTATTTGATAATTATTTTTTTATGTCTATGAATGTCATTTATACTATTATATAAGGCTATCATCTAAGTTATCATAAACATTCCAGAAATTTTTTATGTAAGAATTAATTAAATTTATTAACCATTTATATTTATGTCTTTTAAAAAAGAACAATTTTTAATTAGCTTGGATTTCTCTTAGATATGGTAAAAAAACTATGATAACATAATTATGACCTATAAATAATTATATAAGATTATTTTATTCTAAGAACACACGCACATCATTTGGCATGGTTTAAAAATTAAAAGTTATAACCAACTTACTACATAGGATAGTGGCAAGATAGGATCGATCCATAGAGAGGCCTAATGTTGTTCTTGGTGATCTAAAAAATTAAACTAAGAAAAAATCACTAAAACAAACAAAATCAGAAGGTGGTGTTGAAGTAGAGTGAGTGAAAAATAGTGTGAGAGGATGTGAAGGTGTTGGGGAATGAACATGGGGTAGGCAAGACTGCAAGAGAGGTTGTGGTGAAAACAAAAAATAGATGAGAAGGGGGAGAAGTCAAATGGACGATTCAATATTTGCTTAGCCTTGTTCATGCACTGATGTTTAATAAATATGGACTTGAATTAATTTAACATTCCAGATTTGTCATCTGGTCAGTTTGCGATGAAATAACCCTTATAGTACTTCGACTGAAAGAATCAATCCATCCAATGGAGTTAAGAAGTCATATGTCACTAGTCTCAAATTGTCAGTTGAGTTCAGCGTGTCTCCTTAATTTGAGCATGAATCAGTTGTTGTTAAGTCCCACAGATTGAAACAGTTTTCATTAAGATTTAATCAAGATGGGTTTTCACTAAACCTTGTTTTCTTGAAAATAAATTTGTTCCGCAAACAATGAGAGAGATATTTTAGAAAATGAAGAATCACATGAATAAGAGTAAAAAGAATCTAACCATTTATCATTCCCCACCCCCAAAGGAGTTTATCTGTACATAATGGATGGTTTCAGTGAAAAAATAAAAATAAAATCGATTAAGGTCATGTTGAAATAAGTTACATAAAAATAGATCACAAGGGAAATAAACAATGTTCATCTACCTACTTGATATCCCAAAATCACTAATTCTTACTACTTTATGGTGGAAGCAATGTTGGAGTTCTCTTTATGTCCCGCCCTAGGAATTGAGGTATGAAAAATTCTGATCTGGTTCTCTGTTTTCTCTAATATGCTTGCCTCTGTGATACTGTATGTTCCTCCTGCTCTACTCCCATAGTCTGGATCGATTACACTATGTCCCACATCCTGCCCCTATGTGATTTTATGATCTTGTGCTTGTTATGAATTTTAATGACCCCTTCGACATCTATGGAATCTTTCCTGAGGTTTTCCTCAGCCTCCACGTGGAATTTTCACTGTTCCACGTCCCCTGCACTGGTCACCGAAGTAGTTTCTCCTAACTGAATGATAAGTGTGCGTGCGGTGAGTTGCAACCCTCCCTCTGCAAAAAAACGCTTGTGAGTCAGATATGAAAAAAATTAAACTATCTCTATATATACTATATATTTATATTACTACTTAAAATTAATAAAAATAATAATATATAATATTATTATTACTAATATAAGTGAATATATTTAACATAACTATTAAAATTGTATTTAATTTAATATTATTAGTATATATTATATTATTTATATTAATTATTATATACATTATATGTTATTATATATGTAATATTAGTTATATTATGTATATATAGTAATAATATATTTTATATCTATGTTATTATATATTATATTATAATATAAATGAAAAATAAAATAAAGAGAATAAAAAAATGAAAAATTTAAAAGATATGAAACTGGGGGGGAGAAAGGGGTCTCGTGAGAAGGGGGATATGAGAGCCGAGGTGGCTTGTGAGTAGCGGGATGAGGCAGTTAAGGGGGCAGAGCGGCGGGATGAGTCAGGTCACTGGAGATGGTGAAATCCAGAGATGAAAAGGGATGGTTTGGCCAGGGGTTTCGCGTGTGGTTGGGTTGAGGTGGTTCAAGATGAAACAGAGAAGGGTGAGACGATTATGTAGTCTTGTGGTAGACCGGTGCAGCGAGGGTGGAGGTAAGGCCGAAGTAGACGGTGGCTTCACTGTGTTGTCACGAGGTTCGAGTGGAGATTTCGTTCGAGGTGAGTAGGGTAATAGAACAATGGGTTAGATCTAGTTATGATTTGGTTGAATTAGGTTTCAATTATATCAATTGATCTTCTATATTTGAATCTAGAGAAACTGTGCCGAATCGATTTTTCTTGTCTGGGTTAGCATTATTCAATTTACTACTATTATATCCATGTTGTTGTGCTGCTAAGTGTGGATGATGCATGGATGAGGAGGGATCAGAGGGTGTGTGGGAGTGCAAGACAGTGGCACCGATTCTGAAACGGTGCAACAATGATTGGAGGTGGAACGGATGCAATACCGGAAAGAGGCACCATGACTGTGTCTCACGGTCTCACCGTGAGTGTGGGATAGTAATGAGATACAGTGTATGGGGTTACGGTGAGACATAAATAAGGATGATGGAAATCTGTGAGACAAGAATGAGGTGGGCACAGTGAAACCGTGATGGAAACGGTGGCACCATAAGATAGTGCTGCTGAAACACCTGCAAAAGAAAAGAAACAAAAATTAAATAAATAAAAAAATAGATTAACAAAATAATAAATTAAATGAAATAGAATATAATTAAAAATAAATAAATAAATAATGTTAAATAATAAAATTAATTATTCTTTATTTAAAAGAATAAAAATATTTATATTCTAAACAAATTAATCCAAAACAAATTATAACAATTGTTGTTACTTTCTTTAACCAATTAATTCGCCAATTAATTAATTGAATAATTAATTTAATTAAATAATTGAATCAAATTAAATTGTTAAAAATATATTTATTTATTTAATGTAAAGTGATTTATTTATTTACAAAATTAAAAATTAAGAATTATATAAATTAATGAATTGATAAACTAACTGGAATAAAAAATTATAAAAAGAAAAGAATAAAAAATAAAATTCAAATTCAAAAGAATTGATTTTATTTATGAATAATTTAAAAAAAGTCAATATTGGACATTAAAACAGATTATATAAATTAAAATTTTCTATTTTACAAATTATGATCAAAATCATAACAATTATCAATTATTTAATAAAAACAACATTTTTTGTAAAAAAATAGTCAATAAGAAATATAAAAAAATGTGGAAAAGTATATGAAAACACTGTCACATCAAACTCCCCCACACTTAAAACATTGTTTGACCTCAAAAAATTGCATGCCTTTTAATTTAAAATAGAAAGATGATTTGTGAGTTTCAGTTCAAAAAGTGTATGATTAAACATTAATTTCCAGAGGAACTCTACCAAAGAGCGGGTCCAGCTTTTCAAGGGTGTTCCAAAATGATGTCTTTCCTTGCATAAAAAAAACTCACTTGAAGTCAATATCCTCATAAATTCATAGATTGTTATGTATGTCATGCCACCTATATGTACTCATTAATTGTCCTACTTCACATTCCAATTCATGTTCTAATTCAAGAATTACTGACATTTTAGATGAAGTGGAAGTCAAAACATGAATAAGGGATCCTTCCATTCTCACCTTTCCCTAGGTTCCAAAAATTAATGTCAATTAATTTCATCACATTATTGACTAAACTCAAATAAATTTTAACCTTGTAAATTGTTCCCATCTTCATCTGGGTTCAAAATTCCCATCACCTTAATGAGTTGATTTTTGATAAGGGAACTTTATTTCTATTTTTCCTAGCTATATTCCATGTGCAGAGAACTATGAATAACACTTATTAATTTTGAAATTGGCTTTATTTATTCACACAAATGCACCCAGTGCACCTTGTCTCATATATTCACTGTGGGATCCCATTTGCCCATTTTACTCTACTTACAAATGACATAACTAATAATCATTTGAGCTAACTTCCTGAAGTGATTAAAAATTATTTAATAAAAATGTGAGTCCCCTATGTTCTACTGAGAACTACTATTTATTCTATGTCATGATATTTATTCCACAAAACCTATCCTATCACACGCCCATCCTTGATTCCTAAACAGAATGGTTCATGGAGAATGTGAACAATTCCACTCAGCAATCAATCATGCTAAATAGTTTCTGACTAAATGCCACTCTCAACAACTAGCAAATAGCTATCCACTAAACAGGACACAATTTAAGTACCAGTGAAACTCTAATGACCATCATGTAAATGAATTTGACAATTTTTGAGGGAATTATGAGAATTTTGAAAACAAATTGACCATTTTTTAAAATGAACACAAACTTCATGTTCAAGAAGGGGGAATTTGAAATGACAGCTGTATGACATATCTCCGCCACACATAAAACCCATAATTGTCTCTAATGATTAATTATAAGGTGGAAGAAAATTGAAGTTCATGATTTATGGACAGTTCCTCTTAAATAGGATATGGAACGGAAGCAATGTGGTTAAAAAAATTCATTGCCACACAAAATGAAAAAGTAAATAAAAATTCAATCAAAGAAAAACAGAAGAACTCAACCACACCAACCATCACCAAAAACAAGTTTAGTACTATTCTTCAAATGTTCATGATTTTAATATTTTAAAGTTAAAAAAAGATTTTATCAATTTACTTCAAATAGTAGAATCATTAGAAGTGACGTGCAGGAGCCACGTAATGAAATTGAAAGTAGTTAGTGCAAGAATGTTTCACAAATCAGCTCAAAGTATATATTTTTAAACTAAGTTGATATTATTAAGATAACTCCCAATAAAGAAACACAATTTAATTTTCACAAAAAATCATGGGAATCCCCCACACTTTATTCATAGTTTAATTAGGCAGGTAATTATAAGTGTAAAAGGGCAAAACAACACGTCCCTAAATTATTGGACCTTTAACACTGACTTCCATCAACATGTCCTCTTTAGAAGCACTGGATGATAACTCCTATTAATTAACCTGCATGTTCAAATAATTAAAATAAGATTTCATAGTTTTATGTTCTAGATATGTAACCCAAGGGAGTGAGTAGAAATAAATGTTATCCGTATGACGTAGTGGATTCCTCCATTGGGTTTTCTTGGAAATGTTTTTGGCAGTAACAACTCTCTATCTAAAACAAAAAAAGATCATGAGGCACCATCAAGTAGTTAAGAGGTTAAAATGGAGAACGAGAATCAAGGGTTAACTTTATTAATGATAAAAATTAAAGGAGAACAACTCAAAAACCATGGGTTACTTCCCATGAAACACTGAGTTTATAGTCATCGGTTAGACTTGAAACAACTCATTCTTCCAACATAGATATGGAATCCCAGACCTTTTGTTACCCTTCAATGAAGCACTTTATTATTTTCCATTGAATAAGAAAGCTAGACTCTCTTCTCCAACTAGATAAATAGCTCAATTAACCAAAACACTAATAATGGTAAATGGTCCTGACCATTTGGATTTAAACTTTCCTGGAACTAGCTTTAATCTAGATTTGAAAACAAGGACCCTATCGCCAATATTGACATTCCTATTTTGAATGATTGAGTCATGAAAAGCCTTTTTTATTTCATTGTAAATTTCATCATTCTCATATGACTCTCTTTGAATATCCTCTAGCTCACTCAGCTCTAACAGTCTCCTTTCACTAGCAAACTTAAAATAAAAACAAAGAGCCTTCATTTCCCAATAATATATCTGTTGTAACTCAACAGGTAGAAGATATGTTTTACCAAAGATTATAATATATGGTGACATCCCTATATGAGTCTTATAAGAAGTTTAATAGGCCTAAAGGGCCTCATACAACTTCCTTGACTAGTCCTTCCTAGAGCTAGACACAGTTTCCTCTAAAATCTGTTTGAGTTCTCTGATTTAAATTTCTGATTGACCACTAGAATGTGGGTGGTAAGTGGTGCATGTCCTATTTGATCACCCGCACATTTCCATCAAACCATTGAACTTATAATTCATGAAGGTATTACCATTATCAGTGATGAAGACTCGAGGAACACTAAACATGGAAATGATGTTTTCCTGGATGAATTTCACAATACTAGCAGCTGAATTGTCAGGAAGAGATACTGGCTCAATCCACTTGGATATGTAGTCCAAAAATACCAAAATTTTCTCATTCCCATAAGATGATTGGAATGGTCCCAGGAAGTCCAATCCCCACACATCAAATATTTCAACCTCCAGAATACCTTTTTGGGGTATATCCGGCCTTCTTCCAACATTCCCCAATATTTGAAATTTATCATTGCAAATAACCAGACTCCTTGCATCTTTAAACAATGTTGACCATTAGAAAGTAGCCTATAGGACCTTTTGAGTAGTACTTTCTCCTCCATGGTTATCCAACCAAAGGTGATAAATGAAAACTTTCAAGTATGGGAAAAATCACATCCCCAACCACACATATTCTAAAATTCCCATCATCACATCTCCGAACAAGAATATGGTCATCCAAAATATAATATTTCAGCTCAGATATAAACTTCTTCCTCTGGTTGTGTGAGAGATCCTTGGCATGAATCCATCTTCAATAATTATGGCATAGTGCACGAACCAATTAGGATACTGAATAGAGGTAGAAAACAATTGTATATCAAGCAATGAATTGTTGTTCTCTCTTGGATCATTACTTGGGGTATTCAGCAATTAGGACAAGTGATCTAAAACTCCATTTTTAGCCCCATTATGATTCATAATAACTAAATTAAACTCTTGTAACTACAAGTTCCACCTCATGAGTCTAGGTTTTGAGTCCTTTTTAGATGGAAAGTACTTTAGGGCTGAATGATATATGAAAATTATGATCCTTGATCATATCAAGTACTTCATGGACTTTTCCAAAGAAAACATCACAGTTTCAGTGGTAGAATAATTTTTTCGGGAATCGTCTAGTAGTTTGCTTGCATATTATATAACATGAATTTTCCTATCCTCCCTCTATTAGCAAAGTCACTAGCATCACACATCACCTCAAAGGGATGATGCCAGTCAGAAGCAGTGATTACAAGTGAAGTATTCAAATTCTCCATGATAAGATTAGTGGCCTCTAGACATGTCTCATCAAAGACAAAAGGTTTTTCCTTAACTAGTATGGAGTACAAGGGTATATTAATCATAGAAAAGTCCTTAATGAATATCTTGTAGAATCCATCATGAACCAAAAAACGTTTGATTCCTTTCAATTTTTCAGGTGGGGAAAATTTTTGTATGACCTCAACTTTAGTATTATCGACCTCCATCCACTTCTTAAAAACTTTGTGTCCCAATACTATGCCTTCAGTGGCCATGAATTGGCACTTTTCTGAGTTTAAGACTAAGTTGGTCTCTTGGAACCTTTCGAATTGTAGTTTTATATTTTTTTACAGTTCTCAATGTTATTTTCCACAACATAAAATCACCCATGAACACTTCAATTATCCTTTCAATCGTGTCAGTGACCATTGCCATCATGAACCTATGAAAAGTGGTAGGATCACCACACAAGCTAATGGGTATCTTCCGGTAGAAAAAAGTCCCAAATGGACCGATGAAGGTGGTTTTCTCTTTGTCTTAAGGTGTAATGTCAATCTAGATGTAACCAGAATTACCATCAAGAAATCAGAATAATTCATTTCCTTCCAATCCCTCAAACATTTGACCCAAAAAATGGAATGGGAATGTGATCCTTTCTTGTGGAAGCATTCAAGTTTCTGTAGACTAAAAAGACTCTCCATTTATTCACTGCTCTGGTTTTGATTTTCTCATTCTTTTCATTAGTGACCACTGTCACTCAACACTTTTTTGGTACAACCTGAACACGACTTAACGAGGTGCTATCTGAAATGGGAAAAATTATTCCAGCATCAAGAATCCTAATTACTTCTTCTCTAAAAACATCTTTCATGTTTTGTCTGAGTCTTATTATAGATTATACTATAGGATTAAGCTCAGGTTACATTGGAATTTTATATATGCAGAAGGCTGGACTTATCCCCTTGATATTAGTAATCGACCATCCTATGTCTAACTTGAATTTATTTAAAACACCAATCATGTTTCTCTCTTGATTCACCTCTAGGTTGGATGAAATGATAACAGTAAGGGTGTAACTATCTCCTATAAATGATTATTTGAGATGGGTAGCGAGAGGCTTGAGTTCAAGGGTGGGTGGTGACTTGCTTGAGGGAAGACGCTTGGGCCAGTGTGGCCCAAGCTCTTCATGCTGCCACTTGAAGAAGGAAGTAGAGAAAGCTTCTTCCTCACCACTAGAACTTCCAAAAAGCTCCTCAAACATAGAATCCTTTCTCATGGTAAAAATGTGCTCCAAAACAAACTCATCTAGGTTCTCCAATAATTATCCCTCCTACTCATCAAAAAATTGTCTCTCCTTAATTGAGTTAATCCCCATGCAAATGGTATCTGGGATTTTAGGTTCACAATTGATTTCAGCTATCATTCTCAGAAACTCTACTTCCTCCTTATCAACACTACTCTCATTAACTAATATCTCATCTTTGGGTAATAATGGGAGGGTGGGTTCTAGGATTTTATTAAACACATTGAATTCTTATTTTTGTTCACCGATATTGAAAATCAGTTTCCCATTACTCACATCTATCACATCTCCCCCTGTGTCTAGGAAGGGCATAATGAGAATGATAGGAACCTCCTCGTCACACTCCATATCAAGAATAAGAATGTCAGCATGAAAGAAGAGATTTCCTACTCCCACTAATTGATCATTAACCCTACCCAGTGCATGAGTAATGGACATATCAACAAGATGTAACACAACAGTGGTGGGTTGGGGAACTCCTAACCCCAGGTGATGAAAAATTTGAAATGGGAACACCCAAATAACACAAAAAAATGAACATACCACCTCTATATCCAAATGTTTAAGGGATGTCAAAGCTTCTTGGGTCCTGAAACTTAAGAGGTATCTTATTCTGCAAGACTGCACTACACTCCTCTATTAAGCTATAAGTGGAAAATTCTTCCAATGTCTTTCTATTTGAACATATTTTCTTGTGATATTTCAGATATGACGGTCTTTGAATCAATGCTTCCAAGAATGGGATATCAATTTTCATCTTTTAAACCATCGTAAAAAATTTCAACAGTTCAGAATCATGAATTGGCTTGTTAATTCTTTTTCATGTGGGGATTTCAGGGGAAAAAATTCCTCACAATTGAGGGTATCTCTATAGCTTCTTCAAAAAAAAATCCGTCCCTTTATTTTAATTGTTTTTAACCCATTTTATTTGGGTTTTTGAGCATGAAAAGTAATAACTTTAGGGATTCTAGTGGTTCAATCCAGTTTTCCAAATTCTGGTTCTTCCAGATTTGAGTTTCCAGATTCATCCAGTATCTCATTTTTTGCATTTTGGGGTTCTTTACTAGGACTTTGAGGGGTTTGAAGTCCACTTATAGTGGTCACATCCATGGAATTCTATTTATGATTGGCTTTAGTGGTTCCAGGAAGCCTACCATTTTCCCTATTACAAGCATCCCTGGCCAACTGCCCCATTTGAATTTCCAAATTCTTCATTCGCGCATCCATTTGAAATTTATCATAATAATTTATGGAATTTTGTTCTTCAAACCATCCTATCAATTGATGGAACATGTCTCTCACCACATATTTTGAGTTGGATGACTCCACCTTAGGTTAGGGATGGTGTTGGAATTCCTTCCTAGGTGGCTGCTTGAATCCAGGAGTGGTTGTAGGTCGGAGGACTCTCTACTACCTCCATGACAAGTTCAGATTGTTCCTATACCCCAAATTGTAGGTGTTGGAAAACGTATCTTACCTAGGCTTAATACGAGGTCTATATCCATCAAAGATGACACTCTATTGAGTCTAGACCTTTATATCGATGTTTGGACCACAGGTTTATGAATTTCCATACATGCCATAGTGGTGGAACTGTACCTTAAGAGTATGATGTGGGTTATAATTAAATAAGCCAGTAGCATGGGCTTCAGCTTAAGGAGGTGGGGAAATTTCTATTCTCACAATGGTTCTCCTCCTATGGCATTTGTGATGGGTGTTTTGAGCTAAGGTATTAATGATTTGTTTGAGATCCTCAGAAGTCCTATCACTAAAGTCTCCTCTAGAAGACTGATCCACCATGGTTTGGTGGTAAGGGGTAAGACTATTGTAGAAGGTTTCCATGAGGAATTGGGGTGTAAACTAATGGTTTGGACAGTGCCTAAGAAATACTCTAAACCTATCCTAGGATTCATGAAATAGTTGTCCTTCATCCTAAATGAATGCATTTATTTGGTGGCTAATTTCAGATTTCAACCGCTTAGGATAGAATTTCATTGTGAAGTAATTATAAACTTGATCCCATGTGGCACATATTTATACTTCTAACTGTTGAAACCAAGACCTATAATTTCACTTGAGGATGAAGGGGAAGATTCTTGGTTTAGGCTCTTCCTCAGTGAGACCTCTAAGTGGTAGTTGGTGGACACTATAGTAGAAGTCTCTAATGAAGACAAGGGGGTATTCACTAGGAAATCCACAGAACGTAGGAAGTGGACTAATCATAGATTGCATGATTTCATAATTCATGGACCTAGGAGAGAGTCTAATACATGAAGGGATATTATACACTAAAGGTAGAAAGAACTCTCCCAAACTGTGCCTCTCAACTATCTCATTCTCCAGTGGGTTCATCATTCCAGGTTGTTTCAAATTCTCTAGAAGTTGCTTTTTCAAGTTTTCATTTCCATTTTCTTCCATTTTGATCTTGTCTTTTCTATTTTTCACTTCGTTGAGGTGGTTATTGATTTTAGGATTACCAGGTACTATTTATTTGGACATAGACCTAGTTTTCATGGAGGAGGTTGACGTTTTTTTTAATTTCAATTTTCCTTTTGCAGGTTTTTTAGAGTTTTTATGTTTTTTTTAATTTTTTATATGTGAATTTTTGTTTTTTTATATCGCACCTATCCTCCATGTAAACAAAACCAAAATTTACATGCATGTGTATCATTAGGAACAGGTGAAAAATTAAAATTAATAACCTACTTACTACATAGGACTGTGGAAAGACAGGGTCAAACCACTGGGTGACCTAATGTTTTGCTTGGTGATCTAAAAAAATAAACTAAACAAAAATATAGAAAAAAAAACGAACAAAATTATTAGGTGGTGGTGAACTGGACTGAGTGAAAACTAGTTTGTGAGGGAGTGACGGTGTTGGGGAATGCACAAGGGGTAGGCAATACTATAAAAGAGCTTGTGGTGAAAACAACCAATAGATGAGAAGGGGGAGAAGTCAATTGGATGATTCGATATTTCATAGCCATGTTCATGCACTGATGTTTAAGAAATATGGATCTGACTTAATGTAACTAGCCATATTTTTTGTATGGTCAGTTTGTGGTGAAATAACCCTTACAGTCATTCAACTATAACAATCAGTCCATCCAATGGAGTAAAAAAGTCAGATGTCATTGTGCTCAATTTTTCAGTTGAGTTCAGTGTGTCTATCTCATTTGAGCATGACTCACTTGTCAGTAAGTCCCTTAGATTGAAACCTTTTTCATTAAGATTCCATCAAGATCGGTTTTCACTCAACCTTTTTGTTGTGAAAATAAATACCTTCCACAAACAGTGAGAAAGACGTTCCAGAAAATGATGCAATGCATGGATAAGAGTAAACAAAATCTAACCATCCTACTTACCCTACCCCCAAAGGATTTTACCTGGACATAATGGTTGGTTTCTCTGCAAAAATAGAATTAAAATCAACGAAGTTCATATTAAAATAAGTTTCATAAAAACAGAACACATGGAAAATAAACAATGTTCATCTCCCTTATTGATCTCCCAAAAGCACTAATTCATACTACTTGATGGTGGAAGCGATGTTGGAGTTCGCTCGACATGCCACCCTGGGAATCGAGGTAGGAAAAATGCTGATCTGGTTCTCTGATGCCTCTAATAAGCTAGCCTCTATGATGTTGTATGTTCCTCTTGTTCTACTCTCTCAGTCTAGATTGATGACCCTCTGTCCCACCACCCACCCCTCCATGTTTTTATGATATCATGCCCATCATGAATGCTAATGATCCAGTAGAAGTCTCTAGAATCTTGCCTGAGGTGTTCCCCGACATCCATGTGGAGCTTCTATAGTTCCATGTCACTCGCGATGCTCACCGAAGCAGTTTCTTCTAACTGAATGATGAGGGTGTGTGCGGTGTTTTTCAACCCCCATCTGCAAAAAGGCATGTATGTTAGATACAAAAATAATGAAAGTATCTTTATATATACTATATATTTATTTCACTACTTAAAATTAATAAAAATACTAATATCTAATATTATTATTACTAATTTACATAAATATATATATAATAACTATTAAAATTGTATTTACTTTAATGTTATTAGTATATAATATATTATATAGATTAATTATTATATACATGATATGTTATAATATATTTTATATTAGTTATATTGTGTATATATAGTTATTATATATTATATATCTATAATATTATATATTATATTATAATATAAAGGTAAAATAAAATAAAATAAAAAATAAAATCAAAAATCAAAAATCAAAAAACAATAAGATATGAAATTGGGGTTGGGGAGAAAGGGGTCTCGTGAGAAGGGGGAGATGGGAGTCGAGGCAGCTCGGGTGTGGCGGGATGAGGTAGAGCAGCGGGATGAACCGGGTTGCCGGTGACGATGAAGTCGAGAGTGTCGTAGGGGAGGTTCGGTCAGGGTTTTTGCGTGTGGTCGGGTTGAGGTGGTTTGGGATGGTAAAGAGAAGGGCGAGATGACTATGCAGGCATGTGGTAGACAGGTGCAGCGAGGGTGGAGGCAAGGCCAGAGCAGGCGGCGGCTTCGTTGTGTGGACGTAGGGTTCGAGTGGAGGGATCGTGTGAGGTGAGTAGGGTAATAGAACTGTGGGATAGATCGATTTATGATTTGGATTAATTAGGTTTCAATAAGATCATTTTTTCTATTATCTTTGAATCTGGAGAAACTGTGCTAAATTGATTATGCTTGTTTGTGTTTGCACTGTTCAATTTGTTGCGGTTTTTTCCATGTTGTTATGTAGCTGAGTGTGGATGCTCCATGGATGAGGAGGGAGCAGAGGGTGATTGTGGGTGCAAGATGGTGGCACCAATTCTGAAATGGTACTACAGTGATTGGAGGTGGAATGGTGGTAAAGTAGGAAGGATTCTCCCTGAGTCTGTCTCACAGTCTCGCCATGAGTGTGGGTCAAAAAGGTGATACGGTGTGTGGGGTTATGGTGATACGACAATGAGGACGGTGGGAAGTTGTGATATAGGAATGAGGTGTACACGGTGACACCGTGATGGAAATGGTTGCACCGTAAGAGAGTGCTACTGAAACACCTTCAAAATAAACAAAATAAAAATTAAATAAATGAAACTAAAAAATAGATTAATTAATTAATAAATTAAATTAAATATAATAAAATAAAAAAGTAAATAAATAAAACAAAGTTAAATAATAAAATTAATTATGAATTATTTATAAGAATAAATATATCCATATTATAAACAAATTAATTCAAAAAAAATTAAAACAATTGATGTTACTTGCTTTAACCAATTAATTAGAAAATTAATTAATTAAATAATTAAGTGAATTAAAGTATTTAATCAAATTACATTGTTAAAAAAGAATTTAATTATTTAAAATAAAGTGAGGTATTTATTTAAAAAAATAAAAATTATGAATAACTTAAATTAATGAATTGATTAACTAACTATAAAAAAAATTATAAAAAATAAAAGAATAAAAAATAAGGTCAAATTCAAAATGATTGATTTTGTCTAATAATTATTTGAAAAGACAATATTGGACAATTAAATACATGATTTAAATTAATATTTCTAATCTTACAAGTTATGAACAAAATGACAACAATTATCAATTATTTAATAAAAAACAACATTTTGGTAGAAAAGAGTCAATAAAAATATAAAAAGAATGTGGCGAAGAATATGAAAACACGGTCACATCAATTTTATTATAATTAAAAAAATTAATGTATGTATTATTTGGAATCATTTTTTTGTTATGATTATAAAATGCAGGACCATTAAAATGGTTTCATAAAATTGGTACTAGAGTATCAAATGTTATGTTATGTCACGGTGAGTAAACAGATGACCTCAAGGGGATGTTGTCCCTTAAGAGATAGGTTTATGTGACCTTATGGTTTTCTTACGTTCTACTGAGTATCATAATTAATCAACACAAACTATTATTTTCAATTGGAAATATGCAATTATTTATTTCAAAATATTATTACTTTAAAAAATAATGGTTTTTAAAATAATAAGAACTTATTAAATTTCAATGATTTGAAAAATATTTCTGTGTTTCTATTTATTCAAATGTAATAATTTGATAGTGCATGATAATGATTTTTTGAAATTTTTATTGGAAAAATTAGTTCTCACACTATTTATAATATCTTTTTCATAGGTTTAGTATAATATATTGATGAATTATATTTCTTTGAGAAAGAAGCCCACATGAAGAATTTTTGTTTTATTTATTTTATTTTGTAATTTTTTTAAATTATAATTTCTATACATAATTATAAAAAAACTAGACTAGAGAAGTTCTTGGTATGTAAAATTCTATCTATATTTATTTTGGAATTAAAAAAAATACATAGTAATTCTTATCTGTTGAACCTGTAAGTGTAGGTTTTAGGCGTTACAATAAACATTTCCACTCTTATAGTAGATAAAAAAGAATTAAAGGAAATAATGTTTTAAAATTATATATCAATAATAATATTACATATATCATATTTATTCATCAAATACATCATTACGAACATCCATTAGTTACATTAATGAAAAATGAATTATATTTATTCATGGAGGTGGTAGTCTATACATACACATGGGTAACATTTATATTTTACAATGGATGGGAGGGTAATAAGGTATTGTAGGGTCCTGAAAAAAATTTTGCAAATGAGATTCTACCCAAATCCCCTAAGAATTGGGGAAAATAATCAAAGAAGAGACACAAACAGGACCGGTCCACGAACTGGTCCCATGGAAGCGCGAAGTGTCCAGGCCCCGCGAGGCACCCCCCCTCCATGAACCATTGTCATTCGCGAAATGGAGGCGAAGAGCCTCCACGGTCATGAGGCAGGATGGGCGCCAGTCTGGTTCACCGTAACAAACCGCCCCAACCGCGGACCGCGTCAACCGGTTCAAGCTGCATCCACTGTCGTTTGAGGAATAGAGGCGGAACCCTCCGCAGCCACGGAGTACCCCCGGAGTTCACCTCACGGAAGGGGGGGGGGAAGCATTCAATACCCACCGCGAATCGCAGATTGACCAAGTCAGTTGTGAACCGGGAATTTTGTTATGGGCCTCCGAAAAAGGTGCCTCATGGCCATAGATACATTCCTTTTACCACTCTATAAAAGAAGACTCCAGAGGAAAGAGAAATGGACCAGAGAACTGGAATCAGATTCGGAGGGATTGGAGATTCAGAAGGAGATCGGTTGAAGGAAGGCTTCAGATTTCGCGAACAGAAAAATTCCCATCCGCGAACCACAATAGGTATATGAATTAACAAGGAATTGGAAAATGCATAATAATTTAGTGAACCGCGAACCTAAAATAATGAAAAAGGAGAACTGTGAACCATACTCCCTCCGCGGATGACTTTTCGATGGACCAGGGAGTTTATGACTATTTTCTCATCTGTCGCACCGCGTAGCACTCTCCTACGTGGGTGAAGCCTAGACCGAAGAGCCTCCGATCGGCACCACCCTTGGCCGCCCCCGCCCGCCTAGAACCCTACGTGAACCACCCTGGTTCGCGGATTGAGCACGAAGCCATGAACCACCCTGGTTCGTGGGACGCCAATCAGTCCGCGGACCACCCTGGTTCGCGGACGGCTTCTCCAACCGTGTGTCACTTCCCCACGCGAAGGGTTCCACCACCCATACCTCTTAGGGGCTCTCCAAATACTTTGGTGTTCTCATTTCTCGAGTCAGGTAAAATCCTTCTGATCCAGCCAAGTCCTTCGCGACTCCCTCATTGGCCTGTTCATCAGTCCCAAGCTAAGGCCTCCACTGGAGCCACCGGATCTACGTGGTGTAACTTTCAGGCGCTTCAGCGCGCCATTTTGAGTTACATACCCACAGTAAACAGGGGAAAATGGGTTTCCCCAACCCTTGAGCAGATTCCCAAAGCATTCCTGGGTTCACATTCCCATGGTAATGCGGAGCCTGAGCTCGAGAATCCCTTTTTCCCCCTCTACTTGTTGAGGGTTCCTCGGAGATGGTAAAATAGCCATCAGAAGGAAGCCCTCTTGCACTTCATGAGAGGAGATGGGCACCGGAGCACCCCCTTTCCCTCTCTCACTGGGCTTTGTCGCCCCGGGCATCCATGTCAGAGTAATCCCCGACCTTCCGATCGTCTATCTCGGAGTAAGCCCCAACCTTCTGGGCCTCCTCAGAGTGTATGCCCCAATTCATCACCCTGGGCCGCTCCATGCGTAACCCACACTCCACTTCTCATGGACACACCTTTCACGACGTGATCCTCTAGTGCCTGCTGCCTCTTGTTTCTCACACCAAGCATGACTCACATGGGCTTAGAGTAAGAATCGACCATGGCATCCTACCATGGGCCTCCTTAGAGTGTAATACCCAATCCATCATTCCGGGATACCCTATAGCGTAAGCCCCAAGACAAAGCGAACTACAGGGACTTTGATCCACACCAAAGCATGGTATTTAGGAAGCCTCCAAGAGGTCCAAGACCACCACTCGGTCATTTCTTCACATTGAGTTCCACCCTCGTCCAGCATGACATTAAACTGTGTATGAAAACTATGTGGAATTTGATCCTTGCCTCCTAGAAAGGGTACCTAGGAAACCTCCATGAGGATGAAGCCCACCACCCATCGGACCACCCAGTTTCTCTTCACGTCGGTTCCCCGACACATATCCGAACTACGTGGACTTTGATCCCTGCTTCCTAAGCAAGGTACATAGGAAGCCTCCCTGAGGTTCAAGCCCAACAACTGGTCGATCCAATCATCTCCATATCGGTTCACCGTACAACCCCTAGTGGATCTTCAAGCGAGTTCCAACCCTTCAGGGTCATTAATCCAACGAGGGATGGTAATCCTCGTGCATAAATGATTCTGCACCCCTGTGTCCAGTTGACCACTTCCCACCAAGGTTGAATCCATGGATACTATGTTTTGGTATAAACCAAATATTCATGAACATATGAATACATCTTAAATCTATAAGGGAGTCCCGAAATAGGCAATAATTTCCCCCCAAAAAAGGGCGTGATGAGCCCGACTTCCCATCCTCTCGACCAATGTGAGTTCATAAGAGTCACTGGTCAGACCATCCATCGAACGCCTACCTTTGGAAAGCAGGTCCATAAATCATTGGATACGGTGCCATTGGGCGTCTCTTGGCTGAAAACCAGAACAAATAAAATAGTGAACCTAATGTGAATATTTAACCAAACATGACGAATTCAACTTAATCCCACCATGTGCCACCTTATGCTCTAAAGGAGGGCCAAGCAATGTCATTAATTATGCATGGGATTATGAGATATTTCTTTGAAGGGTTTGCTGCTTGAATTTTCTAAAATGTTTTATGGGTACCACTTTAAGAACTCCCTTCGATCCAATGGCATCGCAAACGAACTCACAAGTGCACATTTCCAACAATGCAAGGACGGGACTTCCTCAATAAAGGAGGACCCCATCACCCACCCAGCGCCTTCAACACTGTGTTTCGTACGCGCTAATCTGAGAGTACCATGTGAATGGTACTCTCCCAACAGTGGAGGTGGCCATGCACACCCTCCAATCCGTCAAGATTCACCGGTCACCTGCCCAGCAGCGGCCGCAAAGGCGGATCCAGATAGCCCCTGTCACTGTCTCAAACCATTTCAGGAGTCTATCCCCTGAACGGTACAATGCATACCTCCCTTATCATAGGGAGGCAGATGAGGTCGACTATGAGGACTTCATCCCCACTGAACGGGGGTTCCTCTCCAAGTCCTCGGCCGGCAGACATCATCGCGGTCACGCTGCGACCCAACATCCTCATGCCGATGAGGATGTATCCCCGAGGATTCAAGCCCATGCTCCCCGAGCTCCGGCCCCTCGGACCACCCGACGAGGGCGGCAGATGTACAATCGGAGACCAGTCATCACCCTGGTCCCTGAGGAGGAGCTCTGCTTTCCAGCCATAGAGGCGTACCACGAATAGGCACCTACACCTGTTCGATCCTCCCAAGCCCGCAAACCAGACATGGCGGCATCATACGAGCCAACACGCATCCACGACGAGTTCCATCAAGCCTGTCGCTCATGCAGGGTGGCACTTAATTTGCATGCACCACTCCCTGCCCAGGGTCATGAAGCCCACCATCTTGACGTGGTGGTGACCCGGTATCTGCAGGACCAGCTCCTGGCAGTTGCTCCTGACGCCCGCCATCCTGATATGGTGGCGATCAATAAAGCCCGCCACCTATAAGTGGCGGCGAATCATAGGCGGGAACGTCTACCCTCCAACAAAGGCCACCGACTCGATATGGTGGGAAACCAATATATTAAAGGCAAGCTCCCTGCGGATGCATGTAAAGTCCACCACCATGATGTGGCGGCAAACGAAGAAATAAATCGGCGTATCCCGGTACAGGGGCAGATTCGTTCACCTGCCCCGACACAAGAGAATTGTCAGTACCCACTGACCACTGGAGGACCAGAGCAGGATATTCCTACTTCGATACCGGAATGTGACTTCATACCCGTTCCAGCCAAATATGTCTCTTTACATATCCTGACAATGATGGAGGAGCAGGTATCGATCCCAGATCATATCTTGCAGACTTTCCAGCATGTAATTGCATCAGTGGAAACAGCAAGGACTTGGGCATGTGAGCCCGTATCCCCCAATTGAGGCAACTCATATAAGAGACAAGATAGCCGCCTTAGAGTAGATCTGCATCCCTGCTTCTAGCCAGGAGGGTCACCGGCCATATTCCGTGACGCAAGGGCAACCAGATCGAACAGCTTCACTCATTCCAATTGGGGGACACCCGTCCATCATGGTGGATGCTCCAGTGTATGTATATATCCTTGATTAAAGTAAAGATGTTCGTCGGCGTATCCTGGAAATATCACGGGACCCAATTAGACAGGGACCCAAAGGTGATTTCCATTATTAACAGCAGACGGTCACCGCTGCCCGCAAAAGAGAGCCCTGAATGTGCCAAAGGCAGCAGGAAAATAAAGAGTGGGTTCATGACTCCACTCTGCTGGAAGATGGGGTTCCCAACTCCGATAAGCACACGTAAAAGGCTCAGAACCATGCCTACCCATTACCATATTATTGGAGCAGCAGCAGTAGTTCCGAAGGTCCTCCTCGCAATGTCACTACCAGCAGCTCTGAAGGTCCTCCCCAGAGCACCCGTGGGGCCCTCCCCCGCAGGCATATAATGCTCAGTCATGAGAGCTTCTCTCTTGATTCGTGTCATGGAAACCCTCCACGTGACCAGAAGATTGAGCAGCAAGAAGTTCCTCCACTTGTTGCGGTCCTCCCTGAAGGTCCTCTCTGGGGTATACACTACAATCACTCTCCATGCAGTGGGACCATAGATTTTGAGGGTAGTCCTCGCTATCATAGTCGCAACTACGGAGGCCCTCCCCATAGTGACTTCTCATTACGACAAGATGGCCCTCCCCATGTTTTGGCCTACCCTGAAGGTCCTCCCTAGGGGTTACGCTGCAACGGAACTCCATGCAGCCAGACATCAGGTCACGGTGGTAGTCCTCGCCACCCTGATAACGGAGGTCCTCCCCATAAAGACATCAAGCAATGATAATTCCCTCCTCTCATTGCAGTACATTCTAGAGGCCCTCCCCAGGATTTATCCCGCAAATATTCTCCCTGCGGCAGTAGTAATGGTAGACCTCGCCATTGCCGCAGCTGTGATGGTAGTCCTCGCCACCACGACCGCCATTGGGAAGGTCCTCCTCACAATGGCCCCAAGCAACAAGAAGGTCCTCCCTTGGTCGTGGTGTGTCCTGCAGGTCCTCCCTAGGATGCACATCGAACATCATTCCAGGATGGTCATCCTCACCACGATGGTAGTTGTTGCGAAGGTCCTCCCCGTAACGACGCTACGGAACCAAAAGATCCTCCCCTTGCTGCAACACACCTTGGAGGTCCTCCCCATGGTGTGCACTGCAAAAGTCCTCTATGCAGGGAAGCATCAAGCAGTAATGGTAGTCCTCGCCATTACAACTGCCATTGCGGAGGTCCTCCCCGCGATGACATATTATTTCGATAGGAAGGCCCTCCCCCTGCCGAAGCAAGCACCGAAAGGCCCTCGTACGCCGAGGCACTCAGAAGGATGGGATCGAGCATGACATATTCCTAGGTTGTTGCTAGCGACACCCTTCTTTGATCAGGATCCGTTCCAGGGCTGCGTTCAGATTCTGAACAACCTCAGAATCTCCCACAAGACAATTCAATACCAACTGGTCCCACTGCCTCTGAATATAATGAGCACCTTAGTTGGGCTGACCAGGTAGAGGAGTCACTAGCGGAGGAGTATTCCAATATGCTGCATGTGAGGAAGTGACTGGCTAGGGATGATATACCAGTTATGTTTTTTCCCCCGGCCACCACTCGGTACAACATAACCAGGGATTTTTTGAAAGAATGCAAGCACGGCATCCGCCATAATATATGGACGACCCTCCCCCGAATGAAATTAAGCTTCCCGCCCTATGACGGGTGTGTAGACCACGTCAAGACGATAGGAGACCTCCTGTGTCACATCGACCTGGAGGCCCTTTCCTCGACGCGACAACAACGCCCCGAGAGGAACAAAGGAAACATGGAGATAGCCTACCTCCGCGTATAGCACCAACAGCACCGCCTCATCAGTTATGCTCTAATGGGAGTCCATATCAGGGGATGGGGGAACACAGAGCTCTTGATTTCACTCTTCTCCCTGCCCAGAAAAACCCGTTCGACATGGTATCTTGCAACGTCGTCACATCGAGACGGCAATTGAGTGGTCCCCATGTTTAGGAACGGCAACACACCCAACAGAGTCGGGCCATTAGTAAGTCCCAGAAACATCAAGACTGGTAGGAACAATTCATTCAAGAACTCCTGAATTAGGCCACCGAGAGCATATAGTAGGCCTCTCACCTAAGAGAGGCCAGTCAGCGATCTTTTCCTACCTCCCCAAACAGGACAGATCCACAGGTGAATTCGGCACCAAATCCAGTTCACCCCTGGATGGGGGCACGCGAGATCAGGTAGGTTGCGATAGCTGCAGCCACTGCCTCAATCTAGGTTCAACCCCAGCCTGTAGGCCTGGGGGCATTTTTAACAACAAATTCCCCCATAAGTCTAATAAAACTATGAAGAAACTCAATGTCTAGGGAACGAAGCCATCCCTAGCCCTCAGGGTTGGGTGCATTATTACCCCCTCAACAACAATCTCCCCCACAAGAATCAATATTCTCTCATCTCGGGAGGACAGTCAGAAGAGGAGGTTCCCATCCTATCCCGTCATATGAATCATCATCCCCTGAGAGATTATGGAGCACCGTAAGGTCGCATCAAAGAACTCTCTGTGTCACCCTTAGTCAAGAAGCTTGAGGGAAATCCCAAGTCATGAAAGGGAAGTCCAGCCGAAGATGCAGTAGATCATCTTCCTATATGGAAGATGAAGTCCCCTCTACCCCGTAATATGTGTTCATCAACTCCATAGAGGCTAACCCAGAGGGTGACACTGGAGAAAATGCAAATCCGAACGGATCGGGAGATGATGGTTCTGGTCAGGCTGTGACTCACAACGAACCCCCAGGTGTGCACACCCGGAACTAGAGGGTAGCTTTAAATATGGCCACCCCTTCAGCTAACCTCCCTCCACCAACCCAACGAGCTTCCTACAAGGACAAGAACAAAGGAACAGTGACCCTTAACCCATCCCTTTCCCCCGATAAAAACGAGCCACTCACGCTCAAAGAGAGGTTCACTCAACAAGAAGAAGATATGAAAGAATTGAGGTGGCTTAATGCCGAGCTGCTCCAGAGGAACTGCCTTATTGAATGTGCTTCCCAAGAAGAGCCACATCATGTACTCCTGGAAAGTGCACCTCAATGGCTAAGGCTTTCCCCAACAAATGAAGCATGATTAGGGCTCCTGCCCAATGAGGCACCTGGTTAGTCCAGCTACCTAAACGTGGATGATGGATACCAAGATTTCCCTCCACTTAGGAGGCAACTAGAGAAAGTACACCTAAACCCTCCTAGGGTACCCCGAATGGAATATGCACCCTTCGTGTCGGCCAATCCGGATCCTTAGGTAATGCCTCGGGCTACGCCTGCCCAGGACTGGGCCCAACAGGATGTAAACCAGGGACTCACCAACAGCATTAAGGCACCAACAGCTCGATTGGAAGCGATGGAAGGTCAATGCGCTCCGATACAGCTAGAGCGGAAACCCTACCAAGATTGGGTGACCAACACACCACCTCCACCCAATTCTGGGAGCCCTGTATTCCCCATATTCAATGGATCAGGCGATCTGGAGCAGCATTTGATGCACTACGTATCCTATTACAACCCTATGATGGGGACTCCAGAATAACAAGAAGTAGTGAAACTAAAATGCTTCGTACGGACCTTGTAAGGATCTGCCTTCGTTTGGTACACGAGTCTACCGACCCAGTCGATAAAGAGCTGGGAGGACCTCCAAAAGCAGTTCCTATTCCACTTCAGCTGAACATTGCCTAAATCAACGGTCAGCGATCTCATGAACTGAAAGTAGAGGGAGAACTAGAGGGTCTCAGATTTCATCTCCAGATGGAAAGGTCTGACCTATTCTCTGAACAGGCCAATGCCTCAAGATGAGATTCTAGCCATATGCATCGATAATCTTAGAGATGAGCTGTAAACAATGCTCATACCAGTGGAGTGCACCACTGGCTTCTGCCATCTCTCGGCCATTGCCCAGAGAATTGAGGACTCCCTGCAACGGACAAATTCAATGTCCCGAATAGCCTCGTAGGCTCCTGCGAAAAGAGCCCCTAGAACTGAAGTGTCCACTATTACACTCATGTCGGCCCTTATGCCAGATCCACTGCTCGGGCCTCCACCAAATCGTCAAGGGCCCCATGCACATCAGCGGCCGCCCCCTCATAAAAAGTACGATCATAGAGGACCGAAGCAGAACCAGTTTGAGGAAAGAAGACAAAAACAATACTTGTTCTGAGACGATCAAGTTCGCGGCTACTTCATTGCTTCCATGAACTGTAACTTGCTCTGCCTCCCGAAGCCGAGGAGACATGAAGAAGTAGACCGCGATGACAGGCCAGATTACTGCCCCTACCATCAGATGTTGGGGCACAATATCCGAGAATGCTTTATCTTCAATGAACTTCTGCAGAGGATGGTAGAATATGGATAGGTCGATCTGGGACCACCCCCAGCACATGTGGCATGTATCTCTACCATCGACTCTGAAAAATAGGAGGGGTGGCAGAAAGTCACCAGCAAGCAGGGGCAGAAATTCGACAACTAGATGACTCGGAAGACTGTCAACTGAGCCCAGGGCATACTCTAAGCTCAACAATAGCAGCCGGTGTTGCCACCAACAGCCCCTAGAGCCGTAGAGCTGACCACATAGTCCTCACAACCCTCCACAAGCCGGTCATCTGGACTAAGTTGAAGAGGGAAAAAATCATAAGAGGAGCAGTCCGCGATGGGGCTGAAGTTAGACCCGAACCTGGAAAATTTCATGCCCTCAAATTTGGCACCACAGGCACCGAACTGCCAAATGGAACCATCAGAGTCAACTGACTTGGTTGACCTTTCAGAGGATGAAGAGACAATTTTTAGTTCTATCAATTTCATCCATCTCATGGAATTATTCCCTGAGGAAGGGTATGATTACAAACCTGAGTTCCTTACATGAGGACCCGGGAGGAGGAATCGCAGAGGCAGAGGATACCAAGGGAGGCACAGTTGCGGCCGAAACCAACCCTATGGTTGGACCCCGGCCCAAACCGTCAATATTGTGGAAACCCGTGGGAGATCCCTTAAACAGACTCAACAGGATATGGATTGCCCCTCCACATCCATAAAAGGCCACTCTGTCCCGGTTGTTCTGAGATACCCACCAGAGGAGGAACAAGTGTCTGGTCGCCTAGTGCATGCAAACAGACCGGCCGGGCCAAGTACTCAAAACGCAGGAACACCATCGACATCTGTCCCCACATCCGGTCCCTCCTCATCAAATGCTCCAGCTCCCAAAGCACCCGCTAAGACTCTCCTTCCAATGGAGAAGCGTCAACCACTAGAGAAAAAATACGACATCCTCAAGAAGCTAGTTTCAGTACCAGCCAAGTTGTCAATCCTGGATGCCCTGAGTTTGTCAGAAGACCATAGGGAGGCGCTTATCAAAGCTTTTATCAACACCCAGGAATATCAAGCCGAGGTAGCTGCCGTTGAGATTTATCAGACGAAGACTGGCCTGGATGAATGTAATGCAGTGATTTCCTTTATAGATCAGGATGAAGATGCCATCATGCAAGGATACATCAGACCACTATATGTGTTCGAAATGATAAATGGTATTGATATCTAGAAAATATTTATAGACAATGGATCTGGAGTTAACCTCGTTCCCCTATGGACACTTCGTAAGTTGGGCTTCAGTGAGGATGATCTAATTCCCGCAGCCACAACCTTGTTGGGTTATAAAAAGAGTGATCAGAAACCAATGGGACAGGTTAAGCTAATGACCAATTTTGGTAACCTAGTAGCCTACACAAAATTCATAGTGGTCCAGCAGAGCACAACATTCAATGCCCTGTTGGGGAGGCCATGGATCCATAAGCACATGGCCTTTCCTTCATCCTACCAACAGTGTATCAAGTACTGTGTCAATGGAAAAAGTGGGACGTTGCACACTGACAAGGCCCCTTTCGAGCTCTCCGAGTCACATTACATCGACGCCGGGTTCTATGAGTAAAAGAAAAAGAAGCCTTTGGTCGATGACGTCGACTAGATCCCTACTCCAAATGGCCTAGAAATGGTTCCTGACGACCCACTCAGGCGGCTTGGTAGAGATTATGTCCTTCCCATCAACCATATGGAAGGTAGGAGTTCATGTATGGACACGCATTCATATGTCCTCATGACATCAGCCACAACGGCCGAGTGTGACAATGTGGGAATGTCCGCTGACCCTCAATCTGGGGGAGAAAACTTGAGCAAGGGCGCCCACGACACCTCACTTACAGACTTCCAAGAGCTTGTGTCAGGAGATCTCTCCTTGTCGGACCCAGAAGATGAGAATTTTCAAGAAGAAGAGGGGGAAGATCTCAGGTATGCACCTCCCGCATTTGAGGAAGGTATCTCCACCACTATGGATGAACTCTGAGAAATAAACCTAGGTACCGAGGAAGACCTGAGGCCCACTCTCATTAGTGCGGCCATGTCTCCCGAGGAACACGAGGTATATAAATCCTTCCTAAGGAAAAACAGAGATGTATTCACCTTGAATTACATGGAAATGACAGGACTCAATCCCGAGGTATCGATACATCACCTAGGTCTTCCAGAAGACCACCAAGGCTTCAAACAGGCGCTAGAAGGACATACCTCTCACATGCTTCCAAGATAGAGGCGGAAGTTGATAAGATCATTAAAGCAGGCTTCATCAGGGAGGTCCAGTACCCCATTTGGTTGGTTAATATTTTCCCCATCAAGAAAATGAATGGACCAATCCACGTCTGCATTGACTTCAGATACCTTAATCGGCATTGTCTGAATGATGACTTCCAGGTTCCAATCACCGAGTTGTTTATTGATGCAACGACTGGGTATGAGGCTCTATCCTTCACGGACGGTTATTCTGGATATAATCAAATTAGTATGGCACAAGAAGATGAAGAATCCACTGCCTTCAAGGCCCCTCAAGGGTATTCTGTTACAGGGTTATTCCATTTTGTCTCAAGAATGTTGGCGCCACGTTTCAACGTGCCATGCATTGTATCATTAAGTCTTTCCTAGGGAAATTCGTTGAATTTTATGTGGATGACCTCGTGGTCAAGTCTAGACAGCTTTTGGATCACCTATCGGACCTTGAGATCACCTTCAACAAGATCTGATAGCATCGCTTGAAGATAAACCCCTTGGAATGCGCCTTTGGGGTTACCTCAGGGAAATTCCTTGGCTTCGTCGTACGCCATCGTGGCATCGAAGTCGACCCAGAGAGGAAAAAGTCTATCCTTGTCCTGCCACCTAACTGAAATCTCACTGAGATGAGGGGATTTCAAGGGCACCTAGCCTATATTAGGCAGTTCATAGCCAACCTTGCAGTCAAATGTTTTCCTTTCACCAGGTTAATGAATAAGGGGGTCACGTACCAATGGACGGACGACTTCCAAGAGGCGTTTGAAAACTTGAATAAGTACCTCTTAAGCCCACTGGTTCTCATGCCCCTGATTGAAAGAATACCTCTCATTCTATATGTGATGGAACTAAAATGGTCATAGAGAGCCTTTCTTTCACAGAAGAACGACTCTGGCAATGAAAACAGTCTCCATTACCTCAGTCGAACCATGATTGATGCTGAGACTTGATATTAAAATATCGAAAAGACTTATCTGGCCTTGGTCTTCGTGGTTCAAAATCTACGACATTATCTGCAGCATCATGAAGTCCATTTGATCTCACAGAGTATCCCTCTCAAGTACATCCTCATTTTCCCGAGGATAACTGGACGCCTATCCCGATGGGCGGTCATCTTGCAGCAGTTCGACATCCGGTTCATGCCTCAAAAATCCATCAAGGGCCAAGCATTAGTAGAATTTCTGGCAGAGCACCCTTCAACAGGGACCACTGCACCGAACATTGAACTACCTAATGAAGATATCTTCTCGGTTCAAGAGGAGTTCCCAGCATGGGAAATGCACTTTGACGGTGCGTCCCGAAGCCCCACCGGGTAGAGGATGGAGGATCCCAGATTCAACAAACTGGGTCTGGGGATAATACTCATGTCCCCAGAAAAGGTACTTTTTCCATATTCCTTCCTCCTATAAAAGGGATGTACAAACAATGAAGTGGAATATCAAGCTCTCATTGCCGGCCTGGAGCTCGCACTCCATGAACAAGTACAACACCTTAAGCTTAAGGGTGACTCAGAGCTGGTCATCAAGAAAGTCAATGGTGACTATGATAGAAAAAAGGAGGAGTTGATCCCCCTGTTTGACCATGTCCGAGGGCTAATGGTTGAGTTCTCCTCATAGCCAACATTGGCTCATATTCCCCGGTCCCAGAACACTCAGTCTGATGCATTAGCCAATGTGGCCACAACCCTAGCCGACCCAGACTGGGATGAAATGATCATCAGCATTGCTCACCGTCGAATGGTATTGACATTTGTTAAAGCTAAGATGGAAGAAATCCACAAAGTCCATCCTGTACCCGAGCTATATGCTCCTTCCACCGGCTGGATGATCCCCATCACGAACTACCTTCAACGGGGAGAGCTTCCATCAGACAGGGCTGAACGAGAACAAATACAGAGAAGGGAAATAAATTTTGTCTTATATGGTGGCACATGTCAGCAAGAGGTCCTCTACAAACGAGGCCTCGATTGAGTGCTCCTCATATGCATTGCCAGAGAAGAAACTGATGTCGTCATGACTGAAGTACGTGCAGGAGCATGTGGAGCACATCAACCGGGGACCAAGCTTTCCCATCAGATTTGAAGGCTTGGGTACTACTGGCCAATAGTGGCACGAGACTGCAAGCATTTTACTGCAAAATGCCACCCATGCTAGATTCACACCAACTTCATACACTAGCCCCTGGAGTTAATTCATCAAGCTAAGTACTCCTAGACATTTTTCATCTGGGGGATGGACTTCGTGGGACCATACGCTCCGGCCATGGCCAAACAGCTGAAGTATATCCTCACGGCCACTGACTTCTTTTCCAAATGGGAAGAATCCATACACCTCAAGGAAGTCGGGGCACGAAATATTGTCAGCTTCATGAAGACCAATATTATCACCAGATTTGGTGTCCCTCATACTATACTGATGAACAATGGCACCATTTTCTGCTCTGCTGAGTTGGAAAAGCTATACCACGAGTATGGTATCAAGGCTAACCACTCATACCGCTACCATGAAGTGGCCAACAGACAGATAAAATATTTCAACAAGACCCTTTCCAACATCCTTCAAAAAATGGTTGACAAAGACAAGAATTCATGGCCAAATAAACTCCTCTATGCATTGTGGGCTTATCAAACCACAATATGCACCGCTACTCGGTGTACCCCGTACTCATTGGTGTACGACACAGAGGCGGTCCTACCCATTGAACTCCAAATTCCCTCAATTCGTGTTTCCATTTATGATCAATTATCCAATGATGAGCAGTCAGAAAAGCAGCTAGGTAAATTGGTATAGCTACATGAGAAGCGGCTGCACACTCTACGGCACCTAGAAGTATACCAGAATTGTATCACACGAGCCTTCAACAAAAAGGTTCTTCTCTGGTCTTTCTTGGAAGGAGAATTAGTGTTAGTCCTCCGGACCCCAATGATACCTGGCAAGAATCCTCCAATGCTGGAGCCCAAGTGGGAGGGACCATATGTTGTACATAATGTCTACTCTAATGGAGCATATGCCCTGATCTCCATGGATGGGAAATTCACCATAGCTCCTAATGATGCGAGATTCTTGAAGAAATATTTCACAGAGATACTAAGAGTATTTCTTCCTCACCGCACGACATTAAACTACATGGAGTCCGTCCTTACCGCATGATGATAAACTACACGGACGAACAAAAAAATGAGATGTACTCATCATCCGAGCTGCATGACGTTAAACTGCCAAGCACCCAACGGTCCAAACTCTATGACCTTAAACTAAGAGCATTTTGTCCTCATCACGTGACTTTAAACTGCACGGACAAGGTGATTTAAAAATTCCATCTTCCCTTGTGTATGGACCATACCTGCATAGGGTGTATCATTTTTCAGAGAACTACGTGAGGCTTGATTCCTGCCCTCGCAGGATACCTAGTGACGCCATAATTCCATACCTTGGCCCATCCACCTCAAAAAGAGAAACAAAAATACGCATTCCCCCATGTACAGACCAGAATTGTACGGGGTGTATCCACATCCTCACCACATGACGTTAATCTGCATGGTGTCCATACTTTCCGCATGATGCTAAACTGCACGGATAATAAGAGTTAAGAATGCCCCTCCCCCTGTGTATGGACCAGACCTGCATGGGGTGTATTCATCGTCCGAGCTGTATGACATTAAACTGCCAAACACCCAATGGTCCAAACTCTAGGACCTTAAACTATGAGTATGTCGTCCTCACCGCATGACATTAAACTTCACCGAATCTAATAATACCCCTCGTCCTAACCACATGACGTTAAACTGTATGGACTTCATCCTCACTGCATGACGTTAAAACTGCGTGGATTCCAGAAAACTATGTACGGCTTGATTCCGGTCCTCATAGGATACGTAGCGACGACAAGATTCCTACTCTTAGGCCAACCCCTTGAATAAAAGATAAAAAAATGCCTTCTTTCCCCCATATATAGACCAGACCTACAAAGGGTGTACTTCTTCTAGAGAACTATGTACGGCTTGATTCCTGCCCCTACAGGATATGTAGTGACGCCAGGATCCCTAGTCCTGGCCAAGCCCCCTGAAAAAAAATAATGCCCTTTACCCCCGTGTGCGAACTAGACCGGCATGGGGTGTACTTCTTGTCCTTACCGCAAGATGTTAAATTGCATGGACAATGATGTTAAAATTTCCCCCTTCCCCCATGTACGGACCATACCTGCATGGGGTGTACATCTTCATCCTTACAACATGATGAGAAACTGTACGGACTTCTTCCTCACCACATGACGCTAAACTGCACGAACTTCATCGCGACCCACCCAAGACACGTGGTGATACGAGATGGATATACTCCTTTCACATTTGGATGCATCCTCTCCATACATCAGACTCTACGACCCGGATAATTATGGATCTTCATAACCACACATGGCCATAGGAAGTGGAATGTCATCGACCCATGGACACCTTTGCATGACTATGCATACCATGCCCTCAGTGGCTTTTCATAATGATAGCCCCTGGCTCGTCTACCGAAGGAAAGATTTCCACAGGCAACACTCTTCCTAGCTCCGTACACTTACCGGCCTCAAAGCCTCCATACCATACTTCCTTATCCAAAAGTTTATGGCGAAGTGGTTTACAAGTTCATTCTTCTTCTCACATCTAGGTGTTGCCAGGATATCCTTATCTTGCTAACCTATGTGTCTGACAATGGTTCACATAGAGACCTGCATCAACAAACATCAAGCCAGGACTAGGCTACTTTTTCTCAATGGACAATTGCAGTGAATATGTTTCTTATATACCCAGACAACATTATCCCCACGTGCCAAACTCTGAACTCTGAGAAATCATGGATTTTCATAATCATTCATGGCCATCGGAAGTGGAATTTTAACGACTCGGGGACACCTTTGTACGACTATGAATACCATTCCTTCAGCGGCTCTGCATATTGATAGCACATGGCTCGTCCATCAAAGGAAAGTCTTCCTCGGGCAGTACTCTTCCCAGCTCTGTATGCCTACTGGCCTCAGAGCCCCCACACCATACCTCCTAATCCGGGAATATTCAAAGTTGCAGTTTGCAACCTTCATCCCCCACCATGTTCTAAGTATATCAGAACATGTTGACTCAGTTATCCTTCGAGTGACTGCAGCAAGATTCACCCAATGGTCCGTGCTCTATGACCGATAAACTAGCAGTACTCGGTCCTCGCAGCATGATGATAAAATGGACAACAACCTTCAAAAATGCCTCTCATCCTTGCCGCATGACGCTAAACAACACAGAATATGTACCAACCACATGACGATAAACTACACGGTCATACTCTTCATGGGTTCAATGAGAAACAGAGGCTTTTCTACATCCTTCAGTGCACGGGTCAGACCTGCACGAACCACTGCCTTACACCAGTGTGAGAATGTATTACTTCACCCATTCTCGGGAATTTTAGTCTAGATATTTCCCCCATATTCAGGCACCCTCTCATCATAAGCCATACTCTGTACTCAACAAAAATCCAAACTCTCATAATACACCCCTCGTGGTCCCAAATCTCAACTTCCCTAAAGTTTCTTGGCTATCGGAAGTGGATAGTCTTTTACATAAGGAAACCTTTGTATGACTATGCATACCATGCCCTCAGCGGCTCTGCAAATTAATTTCCCCTGGCCCATCTACCAAAGGATAGATTTCCATAGGCAATGCTTCTCTCCGTACACCTCTTGGCCTCTGAGTCCCCATGTCTATCTTGAGATTCGGAAACCCTCTGAGCTACAGTTTAACAACCTCATCCACAATCCTATATGAATACGGTGGAACGTCTTTGACAAGATTACTGAGAACCAGGAGAGGACGTTCCTTTTTAAATGATGTCCCAGCTGCATGACTTTAAACTGCGCCAAGACTCAACCATCCCCTACGCTAACAAAAATGTGTAGGAAAGTGGTCTTCCGACCGCACTCTTCATTAGATTGAATGCTCTCAAAACCCTATCAGATGACACATTCATTTTCCAGGACACCCATGGTGGATCCCATAAGCCAGACTTCCATGAAGTCCCCTGGCCATCAGAAATGGATAATTCTTTGACTTATGGACACCTTTACATGACTATGCATGCCATTCCCTTAGCGGCTCTACATAATGATAGCCCCTAGATCGTCTACCAAAAGAATTTTTTCCTTAGGAAACACTCTTCTTACCTCTGTATGCTGACACGGCTCCCATGCCTTGAGACATGCCCTACATTTCGTTCAAATTTTAACATGTTTCCCCCCACGTGCATCTGAAGGGTATTAAGACATATTTCAATTATTTGAACCCCATTGCATCCCTCACCTTACCATATTTGGTCAAAGCTGTTCGACCTAAAGCATTAGTTGTGATAGTATTGATGGCGGGACTTTAAACTGCTCAAAAAAGAAAGAGGCACAAAGCCTATTAGGCTGAAAAATCAAAAAGGGTGACCTAAGAAAAAGCTAGGTTATACCCGCTGGGTCCATAATAAATGGGCCCAGGAAAAATCAGGGCATTAAAAGGAAAAAAAAATAAAAGACAAAAAGTTTGGGGGGTTTTCCTAAAAAACCCTATCAATAGTCAGACTATGCTCGCTGGACCCCATGGTCTAGGAAAAAGTTAGAGCATGATTTATTTTTAGTTCTGGACTCAGATTATTTTATGTAGAAATCAAGCCAAATAGATTCTATCACAAGAAAAGGTGACAAGAGAAATAAGGAGAAATGTTTCTTTGTTCCATAACAAAGTGGTTAAGAAGGGAATCCACAATACAAAGACTCCTCTAGTGCGAAAGGTGGTTCCAAGAGTTTTTCGTCGGATTTACAAAGCTGCATCAGGCACTGGTGAGAATCCTTGATAGTCTGAGAAAGATTCTGTAGGAAGGCCATCTCAGCTTCTACACCAGAACACAATTCTTTCGCCTCCTGAGCTGCCTTTGTGCTTGCCCTTATTTCATCTTCAATCCGTCGCTCCCCTTCTCCAATCATGGTGGTGACATTGGCCTCTTCCAGCTACAACTGCTGTATCTCATTCCTTAGCACCTCCAGGTGAGAACTCTGCTCAGTAACTTCTCTCTGAAGCCCTGCAACGACCCCGGCAAGGTCATGAGCCTCTATTAGGCAGACCTGACGAGTTGTGGAATGGTAGGATTCAGATTGGGAGGCGGAAATGCGAGATTCAAAATCACCTAGCCTCTACTGATCAACGACTGCATGTTTGACTATGTCATAAACACCATGATAGTCTAAGCCATCAAATCCTAGCAATATAAACAAATTGCGTAGCCTCGGTAATTTGGTCGGCATCTCGACCAAGGGCGTTTGAGAGATCATTCTCCAGATTTTCTCCCAATCCCTTTGGTGAGTGGGTCCAAGGCTAGAGAGGACTTATTAATCAGGATCCGAATCACTCTCAGATAAGGACACATATTCAAGGATGAACGTCACCAAGGAGGTACCCAAGGCAGCCTCACCCGCAAACTCTGGCACTGCGGTAGCTTCGTCCCCCAATTAGTGACACAAATGTCAATGCTAGAGGTTGTGGTCCTGAAGCCCGAGAATCAATAAGACAGATGAGTACCCCTAATTATAAAATGGAAGAAAAAGGATCCAGTGGCAGGAGACCGGGAAACATACTCCTAATCAACGAGGCATCGACATCTATAAGCTCTTCACTGCCACGACAACCACTTGAAGAGGATGCCACATCTTCGATAGGCAAGGGAATCCAAGGAGCCACCACTGGGGTCCCGAGCCTAAGGCCATGCCTAAGGCCCTCAATTTCCAAAGTCTTCCCCAAGTGATCGCCTACAGAGACCAAGCTCAAAGAAATCACTCCCCCGGTGAACAGGATAATGGCCCGCTCCATGTTCCCAGCAACTGGATTAATGGCAGGCTCTTCCTCTATCATCACGGGATTTGTTGGGCCTGGGGTGGTTGGCTCTATCAGATTTGGAGCCCCCTCAGCGATCATAGGCACCCCGTCGTCCTCCGCAATTGATAAGGTTATCTAATCAGCAGGGGTCTCGAATACTAGTGGTTCCTCCTCTGGCATATCTCTGACTAATAAAGGAGGGATTAGAGCATCCATATAATCGGGCCCGCCGGCAGGGCTCACCATCTCGTCATGCCCGGGCGTGGTTACGGGTGATTCCACAGATGGTAAGGAAGCAGAAGGTAGAACCACTTGGGTATCCGCAGCCAGACCCCGAAGTGGCCCTGAACCATATGTCAAACATTTAATGACTGATGATGTCTAAGAATGCAAGTTGGCGATTGAGAAAATGGGAAGTCATGATTACCCGACGTTACCTGTTTGAGTCATTTCAATAAATGGAACGCCTATCGCCGTCTTTGGATCTTCCCAGGGGACAGTTTGCCCAGAATTCTGGAAGGAGCGGGGGGAGGAAAAATCCTACCTGAGTCTGCGATGGCCACTTCGATGAGCTCAGCTGTTCTAGGGGATCCTTCCTCGCTGACCCCTGTGGGCGAAAGCGAATGATCCCCTACCACAGTAGCACAAGGAGTATACTCCAGAGAAAGAATTACTCCTTGAGATTCTTCGAAACCCTACATGAAAGGGAATAAACCGTATAACCTCCACAATAAAGGAGGGAAAAAGTCAGAACGGGAGAGTAGATCAACCTCTTCTTCAGGGTCGGACAATTCGTGATGTCTAATCATCATAGACACCTAGATTCTCCCATAGAGTCGATTCCAGAGTGAATGAATGTACCCATCCATCTCCTTTAATGAGGCGACTATTTCATCTAAATCCTCTTCCAACAGTAAGTGGGGTAGAGCGAAGATCATCCCAATACCCGGAAGTTTAAGAGGGCCGGTTTGAAGAAACACCCAAACTTCTTCATCCGAAACACTGACCCTCATGTCATCCTAAATCCTCCATGCCTTGGGGAATGCAGCCATTGCATGAATTGCCGACCGAGGAGGATCATCCTGAGAAGGTCGGGTGGAGATAGGGGCTGGTAAGGGCTCCAATGGCCGTATTTATGTTGCGGATCCCGCCACCACCCTAGAACTCTCTAGGGATACCTGTGGATAAGACCTCATGGGTAGGGAGGGGAATTCCCTTTCTTCAGCTGTGATGGAAAGATCCTTGAAATCATCACCCCCGGAAGAGTGGTCACCTACTTATTCCTACTCATCAGTAATCGGGAGCATCATGTCCTGGACTCGATGCGTCAACACTACATAACCCCGTCGTGAGTGAATATAGACCTCAAGGTCCCGGAGATATCGAACGGCCCTCTCAGGGTCCGCATCATAAAAAATTTCAAATGGAGAAGATATGTAGCCTAGTCCATCAAAAGCTACCTCTGATTTTTTAAGATACTGCCACAGAGGATGGGGGTACTGGCTACAAAAGGATAGCTAGGCTTTAAATTCATCCCATTGGCCCCAAGTTGTCGGAAAGGAAGCATCAGCAGGAATAACTACCCCCCTACGGGAAGCCTCAAGGGTATGAGAGGATACACTTATGTCTGTCAAAATATTCCTCGAAAGCATGTGACCAGTGGGGTGATGAAGGATTTTGCCCAACTTAGTTGGAGCACCATCCTCCTTTTGCTTCATTTTTCCGTTTCATGGCTTGGGACTTGAGAGGGTAGGCACCAATGTCCCTAGCTGGGCATTTGGGTATGATTGTACCCAAGAGTCAGTATAATGCTTTGATAAGAAAGGAATGGAGTCCGCACGCGTGGGGGTCATAACCTCACAGCCGGTATCCTCCTGGGTAAACATTAACCATAGTTGTCTGGCTTCCATCAAATGCGGGTTCTCATGGGCACCATTAAGTGTGGGGGGACACTGTGCTTGGATGCAGCCAAATTGATGCCCAAATAGGTTGGGCGCATACCCCTCACAAATTAGTTCTCCACCAATACGAGCCACCAGAATACCCTCTCAGAGGGAGAGGAGACACCTGTTTGAAACTGTCTGTTGACTATCCTTCTCTTGGGTCGCCCATTCATCGGTCATAACCCCACTAGAAAATTGCAAGTATGGCCGGAATGTGGTGCTTGGAATCTGAAGAGGGTTGATGAATGTGTAGCAGTTCTTGATGTGTACGCTTAACCATCCCCAGGGAATTTGGAAAGGGCCGGCCACTCGGTTTGGACGACTCCCGCTAGTAATGTTACCAAGAAACTGGTGAATCATGGCCAGTACCGGGATGACTAGGTTGATAACGTTACTGGTAGCCATGTGTGCCACCATGACAAAAGTTGTGACCCGCATGCCACCAACCTCACGTACGGGTAATAACTAGACACTTGAGAACATGTCCAGAAAAGCTTCTATGCGGAGCAATCGATCGATATCCAGAATAAGCTCCCAGTCCCAGCCGTGAAAAGTTCCTTGCTCCAAAGTCAGCTAATATCTGCCCCCTATTTATGGGACTCCATCATAGGGAAAGTCATGGGCCTATGTGGGAGAGCCATGGATTCATCAAATTTGTTCTCTCTCACAAAATCCTTGACCCATTCACGGTATAGGATGAGCTGTTTTGGAGACGTATCCTCTGAGTGCTTCCGAGCCTGGTTAATAAGCTACTTCACTAGGGGGGAGTCCTCTCATCATTCTCCCACACAGAGGAAGGAGGCATAAACTCGTCATACATACTCACAATGATTGGGACCCCTGAAATCTGAAATATGTCCCACAGACTAATTCCCACTTACTCATGGACCATATGTAAGGTGTTGGTGTCCGGGCTCCAACAGCTCAGAAGTTGCCTGGCGAGGGCTTGAGGTCGGTGGGTATAGGTTTGGGACACCCAGGCAGCTTCATACAAGCCTATATCTCGCAACTATGCCCCAAATTCTGTGCAGCTCTTGCAAACCCAGAAGGGCCACCACCAATCCAATGACTTAAATGCTCCTCCCGGTTGGAGATCCCGATTCGCTAGCCAGCCTTGCTGGTCTCTTACCATGGAACTGTGGGAAAGACTCCAATAACAATGGATTTTTACTTCCTGTTGACGTGGTTCTCCTATCGGAGATACTGGAAGGGGATTCAACATAGATCCAATAGTTGTACTCCTCGAGGTAGGCCGCCCGCTGGTAGGTATCACGAACTGGGGAATAGTGGCGGTAAATATCCATGCTTCAGGATTGTTGTCACAGGAGGGTTCTAGAATCGGGGTATCAGAAAAAAAAAGAACCCATAGGTAGGAAGGGTGTTAGAAAAATGATATTCCTGCTGTGATTTAGAGAGACTGTTGGCAATGAAGGAAGACGGTAGGGAGTGGTGGACTCCATCTTGAATAGAGCCAGCCATGTCCTTCAGGCGTTGATCATCGGTTGAGAGGGGCTCTACATCAGGCCTCAGCGGAGAACGAGGGGGAACCATATTTTTCTCCCTGCATAATGTGAGCCAACAATTGGTTAGTCCAGAATAAAAATCTAGACAAAAATAACCAAATGAATGGTTAAGGAGCCTTCATTATCAAAATTTTCAAGGAGGCCTTGGAGTATGGTTCGTGATGACATCATCCCGCGAAACATCCCTTCGCAGAATCAGTCTACGAAGCCCTATCCCGCATAATTTTGGCCAGGAAACTGTGAACCAAGTCGCTCCGCGGAATTTCAATCTCGAGTTTATTCGGAAGACTCAGATACCTTTTAAATTTCATGAGATTTTTAGTCTGCGGAGCATTGAAACCATGAAAAAAGTTCCTCCACAGCCCATCATCACTTACTTTTTAATTAGTTAAGAGTAATGATTCGTGGTTGGGATGTTGGTTCGCGGGTGAAGGCGATCATGAAGAAGGAATGGTTCGTGGAGTATTGCTATCTTTTTATGGACGAGGCACTTCACGAAGAAGAAAACACGCAGAGGTGAAGGAGCTCTCGTTTTTTGAAGAATTCGGTAAAGGAAAAGGGAAGAGCTCCCGATATTTATAGGCGTGGTCCCCTACCGGGTCCACCATTCTACCGCAAACCATATCAGTTTCAGGACCACTTTACATCAAAATGGATTCATCTTCGTTCAGATCGGACCCCATTCTAATGGAGGGCATTTGTAGGGCCCAGAAAAAAAATCCACAAAGGAGATTCTACCAAAATCCCCTAAGAATTGGGGAAAATAATCAAAGAATAGACACAAATAGGACCGGTCCGCGAACCGGTCCCATGGAAGCGCGAAGTGGCCAGGCCCCGCGAGGCACCCCCCTCCGAAAACCATTGTCGTTCGTGAAATGGAGGCAGAGAGCCTCTGTGATCGCGAGGCAGGATGGTCGCTAGTCCGGTTCACCGTAACAAACCACCCCAACTGCTGACCGCGTCGACCGATTCAAGCCGCACCCGCTTTCGCTCGCAGAATAGAGGAAGAACCATGCACAGCCACGGAGCACTCCCTAAGATTTCCTCGCGGAAGGGGGGAAGCGTTCAATACCCACCGTGAATCGTAGATTCACCAAGTCATCTATGAACCAAGAATTTGGTTACAGGCCTCCGTAAAAGGTATTTGATGGCCACAGATACATCTCTTTCCCCACTCTATAAAAGGAGACTCAGGCAGAAAGAAAAAGGGATCGGAGAACTGGAATCGGATTCAGAGGGATTGGAGATTCGGAAGGAGATCAGTTAAAGGAAGGCTTCAGATTTTCCAAATAGCAAAATTCCGTTCCACGAACCACAGTAGGTATACTAATTAACAAGGGATTGGAAAATGCATAATAGTTTGGAGAACCGCGAACCTAAAATAACGAAAAAGGAGAACTGTGAACCATACCCCCTCCACGGATGACTTCCCTGTAGACTAGGGAGTTTTTGACTCTTTTCATGTCTGTCGCACCGCGTAGCACTCTCCTACGCAGGCGAATCCCCGACCAACGAGCCTCCGATCGGCGCTGCCCATGGCCGCCGAACCCGCCTAGAACCCTCCGCAAACCACCATGGTTCGCAGATTGAACCCGAAGCTGCGAACTACCCCAGTTCGTGGATTGAACCCTAAGCCGCGAACAACCCTGGTTCACGGATTGAACCTGAAACCGCGAACCACCCTGGTTCGCGGATTAAACCCGAAGCTGCGAACCAACCTGGTTCGCGGGATGCCAATTAGTCTGCGGACCACCCTAGTTTGCAGAAGGCTTCTCCAGCCACGTGGGAATTCGCCATACGAAGGGTGCCACCACCCATACCTCTCGGCGGCTCGCGAAATACTTCAGTATTCTGATTTCTTGAGCCAGGTAAAATCCTTCCGATCCAGCCAAGTCCTCCGCGACTCCCTCATTGGCCTATTCATCAGCCCCGAGGTGAGGCCTCCCCTAGAGCCACCGAATCCGCGTGGTGTAACTTTAAGGCATATCAACATGCCATTTTGAGTTCATATACCCATGGTAAATAGGGGCAATGGGGTTGCCCCGACCCTTGAGCAGATTCATGAAGCATTCGTGGGATCACATTTCCACGATAATGCAGAGCCTGAGCTTGGGAATCCCTTTTATTCCCCCTCCACTTGTTGAGGGTTCCTCAGAGATGGTAAAATAGTCATCAGAAGGAAAACCTCATGCACTGCAAGAGAGAACATGGCCACCAGAGCACCCCCTTTCCCTCTCCCGATGGTATTTGTCGCCCCGAGCATCCATCTCGGAGTAAGCCCCGACCTTTCAGGCATCCATCTCGAAGTAAACCCTGACCTTTTGGGCCTCCTCACAGTGTAAGCTCTAATTCATCACCCTGGGATGCTCCATGCGTAAGCCCCACTCCACTTCTCACAGATGCACAATTCGCGACATGATCCTCTGGCCCCTACTGCCTCTTGTTTCTCACACCGAGCATGACTCACATGGGCTTAGAGTAAGCATCGACCATGGAATCCTGCCATGGACCTTCTCAGAGTGTAATCCCCAATCCATCATTCCAGGCTGCCCCAGAGCGTAAGACCCAAGCCAAAGCGAACTATGAGGACTTTGATCCACGCCAAAGCATGGTACATAAGAAGCCTCCATGAGGTCCAAGCCTACCACTCGGTCGTTTCTTCACGTCAGGTTCCACCCTCATCCATCATGACATTAAACTGTGTATATGAACTACGTGGACTTTGATCCTTGCCTCCTAGGAAGGGTACGTTGGAAGCCTCCATGAGGTTCATGCCCACCACCCATCGGACCACCCGGTCTATCTTCACATCAGTTCCCCAAAACATATCCGAACTATGTAGAGTTTGATCCCTGCTTCCTAATCAGGGTTTGTAGGAAGCCTTCCTGAGGTTCAAGCCCAACAACTGGTCGATCCAATATCTCCATATCGGTTCACTGCGCCACCCCTAATGCCACCACAAGTGATTTACAACCCTTCAGGGTCATTAATCCAGCGAGGGATGGTAAACCTCAGGCATAAATGATTATGAACCCCTACGTCCAGTTGACCACTGCCCACCAAGGTTGAATCCGTGGATACTATTTTTAGGTATAAACCAAAGATTCACGAACATATGAATACGTCTTAAATCTATAAGAGAGTCCCAGAACATGCAATAATTTCCCCCCCAAAAGGGCGTGATGAGCCCGACTTCCCATCCTATCGACCAATGTGAGTTCTTAAGAGTCGCTGGTCAGACCATCCAGCGAACGCCAGCCTTTGGAAAGCAGGTCCATAAATCATTGGATACGGAGCCGTTGGGCGTTTCGTGGCTGAAAACCAGAACAAAACAGGTATATAATATTTTATCTTCATCAAATAATAATTTTGTAAAGAACATAATATGTATAAATTAAATATATATTTTTAGCCATTGATGTTTTCTGGTGATAAAAAACGAAACTTATCACTTCAAGGAGGTGATAGTTTACACGTATATATGATCGAGGGATGTTTTTAATTTTCATAGAAAGGAAATGAGGTATAAAATAGTTGTTCAATAAACATAATAACATTTTAATATATTATATATTTACATGTAATTATATTAATATGGGAATAATATATTTAATGGACGAATAAGAAGAAATAAACTTAAAAGAATTTAGTTATGACTTATACAATCTCATTTGATATCTTCATGTTTATTACAACTTACACCTTATTGGAATTGGATTTTCGAGAGACCTAAAATTATATAAAATGTTGAGGATATTTGAAAAATTATTTTTGAATATATTGTTAGATCATTGGTTCTGAAAGTGTAATTATATGTGAGGAAATAAGGTTCCTTTTTATATGTTAGTCGAGTGGGACCTTTGGTAATTTTAAGAAAATTAAAATATATAAAATGTAATCATTAATTAATGTAGTTAAAATTTTGTCCAATTTAGATTATTGGAAAATTTAATGTCTAAATTCACACAAATAATTATATTTTGACATGTTTTAATGATGTTTAAATCATTTTATCTTACTTTAAACATCATCCTTAACCCTTTTAACCCTTACTGTATCAACAATCCTTTATCAGGGTAACTATTCACTATAACTAAAAATTAAATTGACATCATAACCATATTTTAAAAATAATTCTTCCAAATATAGAATCCATTATCAAATATCAAATTTCTATCCTTTTAGAAAAAACACTTTTAATATATGTTTCCAAGACCCAATGAAGTCCGGTTTTAGAAAAATGGATTTTTAATCATTAATATGATTTTATTCCAAATTGAATTAAAATTTTGACTACCAATAAATAAATTATATGATTTTTTATAAGAAGATAATTATTTTACTTCAAAACTAAACTAAAACTGAAACTACCCTTTTGATATATTGATTAAAAGAGAATAATGAAAATATGTTTTAATTCAAATATACACATTATATATATTTAAAAAATTTCATACATAGATTGATAATATTAAAATTATATTTTAAAATGAATTATATTTCTTATTAAATATAGTTTTGATATATTAAATATTTTTTCCTAAACATTCAATTAATTATTATATGATGATAATATTATATAAATGAAATTATTTATAAAATTGGAATTTTTAAATATTTAACAAAAAAACATCCTTTTTAGTGGGGTGTGGAATGATAAACATCTGGAATGATAATTGTGATGGGATTTCCTAGATGTCATTTTCATAAATCTCATTCTTTCAAGCCAGTATATTTTCCTCCTTAATCCACACAATTCTCAATCCCAAACAACACAAGATTGTTCTAAGTATTTCTATCACAAATACAGTTGACCTATTTTATTCACAAGATTCAAAACTATGTTATTCTCATAAAAGGTTTATTGATACGTTTCTCTTGTGGACTCTATCCATGATTCGAAGGGTTTTATTGTTTTGTGAAATGTCATTCCTTTTAATCCGAACATTATTATTTGGAATATCTATAACCAACCTCTATCCAATGATGAGGGGTTACATCAAAATGGGTATCCATTGCTTTAAATTAAATTTGTTATCATTCTCCTATTTAAGAGGTTTTCTCCCAAATATTATTTTAAGGGGAATATGTGTCCTCTGTTTGGTGTGGATTTTTCATTTTCACTTGTTTGGATGTATGATTTTTTTTACATTTTTCTTCCCACTAGATTCCATGTCATGTAATAGAGTGTTCATGAGAATAATTTAAGATCAATGTTACTTATATCTTGATATTAGAGTATACATAATTCATTTAACAAGTCTAGGAATAAGTGGTTATACAGATCATGACATGAAATGATTGTTAGGGATTGAGCCATGGTGGTACCATTGGGTTCTTTACTCAAGTAGTGGGACCCCACTCCTTATGAGGGATTATGGATAGTATGGATCCAAAGCTCATTTTTTTTTTGTCCATCAATGAATGGTAAATTTTTGAAATATATTTACCTAGAAAAAAGACACAATTTGTATGGGGAAAATTCATTCATTGATGGTTTTATCTTGGGAGGAGAGGATGTTCATGATTAGGGTAGCTACAACTCCTTTAATTTCAGTGTATTCTATAACAAGGATACTTCCCTTATGGAAGAATCCATAACCACTCCAAGGGTATGGAGTTGTGCCTCACTCAGGGTTTTAAATTAGATTGGGTGGAAACTGATTATTCTATAATTATTAGGTCTTTTTGAGGAGTGATCACATAACTTTGTTTATTACCTATTACATTTCCATGTGAGGGACTTTTCATAATCGGTGCATAGATATTACATACCATTAGAGAGATGGTAATAAGGCTAATGACTTCAAAGCATCATAATCCACCCATCATAACCCTTGTATCATCATAAATAGTACTAGATCCCTTCCCCCCCATGTGTGTTAGTCTAGTACAAGATAATGCCCTTGGACTCGATTATTTCTTTACCCCGTAAATTATTTGACCATGTCCCATTTTTTATTTTTAATAAAAATATTAATATTATTGGGACAGGAAATTATAAAATTTTTAAATTTAACTAAAAATGAAATAAAAAATATAAAGTGAGACTAATTTCATAAAAAAATAACATATTTAAATGTAATGTCTCTAAAACCCTCGTAAATTATAAATAAAATTGTCTTAATGAATATTAATATTAAACATCTTGAGAGTTGTATTCATTATAAATATATTATGTAATTTTTAAATTAAAAAGGAAATAATTTTAAATAATTTTTTTTCTTATAAGGTTTTTATTAAAAAGATAAATTTATAAATTTTATAATTTGTAATTTAAAAAACGATTTTCATTTTTCATGTCATAATATAATGATATAATAATAGTGATATGTTTGTTTTTTTGAAAATAGTGTGTTTCTGTGAATAGGGAAAAATTCTGATTTTTGTAAAAAAAATCATTTATAATAAATAAATTCAATAACATAAAAGTCCCAAAATATTATTAATATGATTTAAATTAACTAAATTATACATTAGTAATATTTAATATAATTAATTAATATATAATCATCATTATATTGTATTTTTTTATAAGTTTGTTTTGGGGTTTAAAATTTTGATTTTTTAGAAAACTATATTAAAGTCAATAATATTTCTCTTTTTTAAATATTTAAAAAAATACAAAGAATAATTTAATTAAAATATATATTAAATATAAATAAATATTAATTTAAATGCATATAATTTTTCTAAATTATTATAGAATTAAAATTATATTATAATATTCTTGAAAAATACACTTTTGAAACCCCTCTTTTTCATCGCATCTATGGGTTTAATTTTAAATTAAATTTTTCTAATAATAGTAATTAAATTTGTAAAAATGGATTTTATATTTTTAATCTTAATAATTTTAAATATCTACTATGGTTAACATAATTTTAAAAGTAAATGAATAATGAAAAAATTATGAATGTTTTACTGCAGTGAAGCTAAAAACAGATTTACTAGGAGGGGGGTTAAACTAAAAGGATAATGTGTAAAACGACCTAAAACTGTTATCAGATAACTTATATATACATTATTTGGGCCTTATAATTTACAATTATATAGAATTATCTACTTTGGATCCTTATTTAAAGTGAAATACATGTGTACGCCTTTTTCTTTTCAAAAATTTCAAGTGTGTCACTCACCTCACTTATAAAAGCTTAATCCCTCCCATATCATTTTACACCATAAAATCCATTTGTATCATCCAAAAACATCAAAATATCTTAATTAATTCCCTACCATGAACTAGATCGACAATTTTGATCTAAAATCATATCTATGAAGGCATTTGGTGCAAACCTAAGGAGGTTTCCTAAATAATAGGGGTAAAGCGTTTTTGTTTTATTTATTCTTCAACCTCATTAAAATCATCTTAAATTGTGATGATATAATAAAAATAGTCTTTACCAAATAATTAGATGTAATTATATTAATTTAATTATCTATACCCATATACTCTTCCATCAAATAGGAAATTAAAACATCATTTGTGTGTATGATGGACTATCCCCTCGCGAACTGACGTGATTCATTTTTCATCATCAACACTCATGGATTGTTATAATGAAACATTTAATATATATATATATATATGATATTTTTAGTATACATATAATACTAGAATCATTATTTCACATATAACTTCTTACTTTCAATTCTGTGTGGGATACAAACACATCGCTTTTGTGTAAGGCAAACTAGTGCCTTATAAAGTGATGGGATTTGTTTTTCTCTAATGGTTTACACGGAAGTTAATAATGATAAATTTAATTAATATATGTTAAATATATGAAATAATTATGATATTAATTACAAATAAATAATTTATAAATGATAATATAAACCATTTTCTATTACCTATCCATTCATAGAGTAACAATAATGATGTTCAAGCGTACATGTGGAATACGACCTCTAGAAAGTGATTTGATTATTTTCTCATCACAAAACAACATGGGTTATATGTATAATTATATATAATTATATTATATGGTATTTATAATATTATTATCATTATTTAAAGATAAAAAATACTCACTTTATTTCCATAATGATCGTTGAGAGATGCAAATGTTGCACATTCATACGTAAGGCCTACTATTTGCAAGATTGTGACATAGATCATATATAATAACCATAATTCCTGAATGGTTTTAAAATTATATATTAATTATAAAAATTATAAAAATTTCAGGATTATTATTTGGGAGATCATTTAACAAAGACCTCTTTGACCGTATTCAACCTACCAAAGTCATTTTTTACACTTTAAATGAATACCAAAAAAACAATGAAAGTGAATTTAAATGATTTACTATGTTTTTATAACATGGTAAGAGATAAAATAAAAGGAATAACAAACATGAAAAGGTTCTTAATAAAATTAAAAACATATATAAGTTTATTATTAAGGATGATAATGAACATACACGATGAGTATGAATCAAGATAAGGGACTTCGTCTACATTTTCTTTTATTGAGGCATATTTTGATGTTATCCACCTATATTATTTTATGAGGTTTATATAAAGCTCCATTTAAATTTTATACCATGAATAAATTTATTCTAATAAAATTTAGTTGTAATGTTTAATGATATTATTTCATGGGGATTACAATTAAATTGTTTTAATGTGCTAAAGGACTTTATTTTAAAATAAATAATATTTTAATTATTTCATTCCATATATTTCTATTCAGTGACCATGTTTTTAAAATAATTTTATGAATATTTTTATATGGATATAAATTATCTATAAAAGAATTTTTATGCTTTTTTTATTTCATTATTTCAGTGGTTTTCAAAAGGAATCATTTTAGGTGTTTTATACGAAACCTATTTTACAGAAATACATATGGAATGTTCTTTTCTAACATATAGGGTGAAAATAAATTTTCTTATCATCATTATCATTATCTTATGTTTGTATTATTTTATAATATTTTATTTATTATTCAAATAAAACATTTCATTTTCATACATATTTTGGTTTGGAAAATGAGTTTATCTTTAAAAGGAAATTGTATTTCAATACCCAAAAAACTTTTTCATATGGGTTAAAAACTATTTTCAAAGGTTATTATGTTTAATAGGTAAAAGAATAAAGTTTTTATTCATAATATGGTACTTTATTATTATATGAGAAATGGGTGATTGTGATACAAATTGAATGATGGTTTGATCCCCTTATAGATCACAGGTGAGCCCGATATAACTAATACAAAGGATTAATACACATTATATATCATGATGTATTGGAGAGACATATATAGATTATTTAACGGGTAAGCACCGTTATATCTATCCTATTTATTCGATAAGGGTTAATTTAAATATAGAATTATTTTTGATGTTGGATATATGGTTATCAAAATTTAAAGGGCTTAGAATTGTTATTATTAATATGACTCTCTATGTTGTAAAATATAGTTTTCATTTTATTTTTATTGGTTGTAAAGTTTGTCCTTTAGAAAAAAATTGGTGGTTATCACATATAATTTTTTTTATTTAATATGCTCAAAGATCATTGAATATAAATGTTGAAATTTCATTGGTTTTCATGTTTTTAACTATACAAATGATTTTATTCTATTTTATTTCTCTCACTAAGATATTTTTCTCATCTATAATTTAAAAACAATTACAGGGTGTATGTATGGGTAGTTAATTGAAGAGGTTATGATGAAATTTGTGAATATTTTTCATGAAAAAATAACATTATAATTTAAAACTATTATTTGGTGTGAATAATAGATACTAATTGGTTGTATTGATCTTGTATTATATGTTTTTATGTATGAGTTATGAAATCATTATATAAAAATGTAAAACTAAATATATTCATAAATATAAATGATTAAAATTAGATTTAACACTTGATATTACAAAATGTTTGAGGTCTAGTAATTATATATTGTATCAGAAGAATATTTATATTTCTTTAGAGAGTAGGATAATGTCAATTTACTGAACTTGAAATAATTTACTTTATGATTAAGTTGAAATGTTATATCATTTGAATATTTCCATGTTCCTTCAAATTAACGATGTTCTTTCATAATGTAATTCTGCTGAGGAAACAAGAAAGATATAGTGGGAGTGATCTGAGAGGAAAATCTACATCCAAATCAGTATCCTGATATGGTAATAATAGGGACATTATAGTTTTTTATAGTGATGTATCAGTTGACATAAGAGATAAATGGTTGTGTTATCCTTGTTAGGGAGTATATTTATCTATCATAATAGAACTTCTTAATAGTGGACAGTTTTTTTATCCAATAACCCCATAATTCAATAGAACATATAGCCCTATTGATGATGAAGGATGGTTTCATCCCCTGGAAAATATGTTTGAATTAAATGATTGCTTGGAATGTCAGAATTATCCCTTTTAATTTATTATGTTTAATGAGAATTTGATCTATGAATGTGTTTAGTTAAGCATTCCAAAAAATATAGATGAGATAAATTTAATGTAATTAGAAACATTTAATAATATATCCCTTGATATATACTTCCATAAGGTAACTTGACTCTAGTTGGAAAACATTTTTTGGAATTGATGAAAAATATTGATGACATTGTTGCTGCTTTTGAAGAAAACATCACAATAATGTCATGATATGTAGTGGATATATTTACGAAATATATATTAAAGTTAATATATTTTTTATCTTTGAAACCATGTTTATGATGTTTTTTGGATGCATGAGAAATTAAATGTTATGAGAAAGTGGTTAATTATTCTCAGAATGTTGAGATGGAGTCTACAGACACTTATGTTCCTCGAGATAAAACAAATTAAGAAATGCATAGGGTGGAAAACATCAGGAAGTTAAAAACCAATAAGTATGGTGGTAAGCACCAAACAAGTTTCAAGTGCAATAAAGTACATTCCTAGGAGTGTTTTTCATTATCTATAATGTGTTACTAGTGTGGTATGTTTTTTCACAGTTCTCATGAATGTAAATAAAAGAGTCTTGAAAAATCCAAGAATGAGGTAAAAAATAGCCACTCAATGGTGACATGCTTCAGTTAAAATTATTTTTTACCTAATTTTAATGTGAGTTATAAGTTACATAATCAGGGATGAAATATTCATGATAAAAAACAAAGGGTTGTTGAAAAATAAATTACTATTACAATAGTTGACGTTGGGAAATATCGTAAAGTGGTGCCTGGTGTGTTACTGGTTTATTCAAACTATGGCAATACCTTGTTTGTCTTTGGATCTCAGAATTCATTAATTTTTGATAAATTTTAATATAAAATGTTAATATCACTAAATGGAAATAAGATAAAAATTTTGGGGAAAAATCCTAATGAAAATATGAAATCAACAATGATTTATAAGGATGTTCTTGTTTTTATAACTTATATGGTATTTACTATCAATATAGTTGAACATTCTAGAGTGATGTTTGATATTATTCTTTGTATGGATTATCTTTCGGTTTATCATGATATGATATATTTAAGAGACAAGAATGTTTTATTTAATGATTTTATAAATTTGATAACTTACAATGAAGGTAAAAAATAATTAGAAATGTATGAAAAAGTTACATAGATATTTTTTCTAAAAAAATAAACTATTATTATTAGTGATGTTAGAGTTTTGAATGAATACATGGATGAAATTCATGATAAATTTCCTAGTGTTATTTCAGGTCGATAGGTTGAAATTATTATTTAATTAAATCCAGATGCTAATCCTATTTCAAAACCACCATATCAAATGGATCTGGAGGAATTTTTATAATTTTAAAAATAAATTTCAATATTTTTTAGATAAAGTTTTTATTAATTCTATAACATCACCATGGGGTGATCTTGTTTTCATTATTAAAAATAAATATGGTTCGAACAGGCTTTCCAATGATTATAGAGACTTAATTAACATCACTATGAAGAACAAGTAAAACATTCCACATATCGATTATATTTTTATCATCCTAGGAAGCATTGTATTTTTCAAATACTGTTCTTTGGTTGGGGTTCAACCAGTTGAAGGTAAAAGAGTAAAATATTTTGAAGATATAATTTTAGAATTGATATGGAAATTGAGAGTTTTAATTTTTTTTCTTTGGGTTATCCAATGCACCTACTATATTTATGGACATTACGAATAGAGTTTTCCATGAGTTTATGGATATTATTTTAGATTTGTTTATTAATGATATTATTGTATATTATAAAATATCATAGGATCATTAAATACACTTGAGGACTATTTTACAAAATTGGAATGAAAAAAAATTTTGAAATTTTATTATATGTGAATTTTGGATGAAAAAAATTCTTTCCTTGGTCATATTATTTCTAATGATGTAATAGTTTTTGACCCTATTATGAATTTTTTATGAAGAATAGAATAGACTCTAGAATATTCTAAATATTTATAGTTTTATTGGATTAGTAGGATACTTATGATGGTTTGTTGAATGCTTTGTTTAATTCTCAATCACACTAACCTTGTTATATTTAAAGGTGTTAAACTCATATAGACAAAGAATGTGATGTTTCTTAGGAACTAAAAAGGATATTGATGAATTATCCAATTTTGGGCCAAACTTCTAGTAATGGATAATTTTTCATATACAATGATGCTTCATTTTGGGGACTTGTTTATGTCTTGATGTAGAATAATCATGTAATTAATTATAATTCACATCAGTTGAAACCTCATAAGTAAAATTACAATACACATGATCTAGAACTAATTATGTATTCTGAATGTGCAATTCCTTACTATATTAGAATAGTAAAGTGGGTGATGCCTTTAATTGGAAAAATAATGATAAAATAACCATGTAATATTTGGAACATGGCCCTTTGGTAAATGATTTGATGAATGTTTTCTTATATCTTTTGGGTACTGAGACATACTCTATTTTGTTTTAGGTTTCATTGAAGATGACATTGCCTGAAATGATTAAGTAATCTCAGAAGGAGGATAATGTTATGTAGGAAAATGATGAATTTGTTAAAAAGGGTATGTTTCACGAGTTTAATTTTGATGAATAAGTTTTCTTTAGAATTGTAAAATGATAATGTGTGCCTTCTGATTTCTAGTTAAATATTGATATTTTGAGTGAAGCTCATGGTACCCTATTTTTTATTCATCTTGGAAGTGATAATATGTACTAATGCATTTGTATTTTTTTGATGGTATGGTATGACATAAGATATTTCTGACTATACCATAAAATGTTTGACTTGTTAAAAGTATAAAGAAGAATAATAATTACCAATGTGAATGAATCAATATTTACCTGTTCCAGAGTGGAAAGTGTAAAATATATCAACAGATTTCATGGTGGGATTCCAATGACATCTACATGTAATAATATGATTTAGGTTATTACTAAAAAATTTACTAAATAAAAAATTTCATTTCCATTTAATAGGATATGTAATTGAATTATATTTCATGACTTATCTCAAAGAGATAATCTTCTAACATGGAGTTACTCTATACATTTTCTCTAACTTTGATCCTACATTTACTTTTAATTTTTGGAAAGGACATTAGAAGGAATTGGGTACTGAATTTAATATTAGTAAAACTTTAAATCCTCATAAAAATGGATGGTCTGAGTGAATGATTCAACCATGTATGATATTCTTCGTTCTTATTGAATGTATTTACCTAGACGATTAGATCATCATATTTCTTTAGTTGGGTTTATTATCGTAATGGTTTTCATTATATTGTATAAATAAAACATTTTGAGTTATTATATTGAAATGGTTTTAAAACACCATATTATTGGAATGAATTAGGATAAATAAATTTGATTGGACTAGAGTTTCTAGATAAAATGGTTAGTAATGATAATTGGATTCACCAACATATATAGATGGCTCAAATAAGGAATAATCTTATTATAGGAAACCGTAAGAAAGAATTATCACCACCAAAACTTTTAAAAATAAAATTTCCCTTGTGATTTGATATAATTCATTATTATATGGTTATATAAAACTATTAGAACCAATAGGGGCCTATATACCCTAAGAGGGGGGGGGTGAATCAGGGTATGAATATTCTTTTCTAAATTCTTCCTGCCCCACAGGATCTTGACCACTTTGTTACAAGGGTCACTTTGTTTGAACTTGTGTGTTCATTATGACCACTTATTTTCTTCTTTATCTGATGATGATGCTTTAAATGCAATGCAGGAAAGCAAGCAGGCAGACATATAGATTTTTACTTGGTTCATGCTCACTGGGCTAAGTCCAAGGAGCATACAACGATGATGTGCCGCTGTACCAAATCCACTAAGTCTCACTGCCAATAATGTTCGAGCTAGATCACTTATATTCCCAGGCTCACTACCTTTAAAAAGATTAGGTTTTGCTCACTACTTCCCAAGGGTCACTCCATGTTTCTTTCTCTTTGAATCACTGTCGGCAGAAAGGATTACCATCCTCCTCTTCCTTGACTCACTGCACTTGGAAGGGATCCACTCACAGTTTATATAACTTTAGGTCTCTTCACTTGCATGAATACATGCGTACTAAACTATTGATATATGCTCTGTTGAAGTCCAACTTCCATCCACTGATTAATACCTCTACTTAAACCCTGGGCAATTACCTTTGAAAAAACCTTCGCAAAGAACCCTACTTTGTGAGGCTCCCAATTTCACGAAGCTCAAACTAGCCTTCAAGAAGCTCGTGCCTTTTCACAAACCATTCTCGCGATGCTCAAGCATCCGCAATGCTTACTCCATCGTGGAGCTCCTGCCTCTTCGTGAAGCACACTCCTTAGATCACACAGAATCACGAAGTGCACTGCCTTTCGCGGAGCTAGATTAGCCTCCGCGAAGCACCTCTCTTTTACGAAGAACATTATCTTCATGAACCACCTTTGCGAAACGAGAGAAAAGGATTTTCTTTGGAATATCTCTCTACTTCTCTCAAGGGGGTCGACCACTATTTATAGAAGATTCCACCGACCCTCGAACTTTCCACGCGAAGTCAGCGCCACGTCATTGCCAATCATAAAGCTATGAAGTTCCCGCTGAAATTCTCCCAAAATCGCAAAGAACCACGACCATTTTCTAATGGCAGTGCTTGTCATAATCATGGAGCATTCCATCAATTACCTCGTGTCACTGCCGTGAAGCTCCCTAGAAAAGGCCCTTCACCGCCGCGGTGCGCTTCAACTCAGCCGTTCGTGACACTACTAGAAATAAGGACATTTGCGACATGCCATTTGCGTCGGGATGTCGTTGCTAATGTGCTTTTGTGATGGGGGTCCGTCGCAAATAGCCCATTGTGGAAAACACCATCGCAACAATAATTATTTGCGATAGGCCCGTCGCTAAAAGTAGTATTTGCGACGAGAATAATTCCCGTCATAAATATTAGTCATTATATTTAAAAAAACTTTTGAAAAAATATTTGCGATGGGTCCGTCGCAAATATTTAAAAAAAATACAAAAATATTACAAAATTATTTTATTTAATATAATAATAATACTATTTTCTATAGGCATAGTACCCATCGCAAATAATATAAAAAAATAAAAAAATTAAATTAGTAATAAATTATTTTAATTAATATAATAATAATCCATTTATAATTCAAAAATAAAAAAATAAAAAAAAATATTAATTAATGATTTTAATTAATATAATAATAGAATTATAATTCAAAAATAAAAATAATAAATTAATAATAAATTATTTTAATTAATATAATAATAATAGAATTATAATTCAAAAATAAAAAATAATAAAATAATAATAAATGGTTTTAATTAATATAATAATATTAGAATTATAATTCATAAATAAAATAAATATTAATAAGTTATTTTAATTAATATAATAATAATAAAATTATAATACATTCAAATATTAAAATAATTCAAATATTACAAAAAAAATAAAATAAAATTATAATATCCTAAAATTTTAATATATATAAAAAATTTATTATTATAAAATATAAATAATATTATTATTCATATTAATATTATTATTTCAAAATATAATATTATTTATATTTTATAATGAGACAGAAACTATGAATAGAAAAAAATTCATATTTTGATTTAACAAACTTTATATCATAAAAACAAGCTCTAATATGAAAGAGGGGGGAGGGGGAGGGGGTCTGTAGATGCTGGTGGAGGAAAATCCATCCCTAAAGCATGAGTAAGGCGGCATATGTACTCCATCTGCTCCTGCTGCTGCTGCTGCCACCGACTCATCTGCTCCTCGTACAGCTGTTGTTGGCGTCGACGCTCCTCCTCATGCTGCTGCTTCTGCTGACGCATCTCCTCCTGCTCCTGTTGGAGAATCTCTATCAGTGTAGTCTGAGATCGCAAATGATCCTCATACTGTGTAGTAGAAGAAGATACACATGCTCCTCTCGAGCTGGATGCCGACATCGCAGCACTACCATAATAATCTCTGGGAGTCAGTCGAGAGCTGATACCAACTACCCGGCCCTTCTCGAAGGCATACTGGGTGGCCTGCATCCATGCCGCCTTATCAAACTGACGACCACTAGTCTGATCTGATGACTCGGCCTGACTCTTAGGTTGGGTCTGTGACGTTGCGGCCTCATATGACTCCCATAGTTGCAATTAAAAATTAAAATTGTGAATATATTATATGCAGTTAATTTTTAAACTTGAAAACAAATAATACTGACCACGATGTGATGCTGACGATCACCTCTGAGCTCCCCAGTAGCAGGATGATTATACATCCTCTGATATATGTCATACTCCGTAATATCGGGGTGGTCGACAGCCTATAAGAATAAAAAATAAACTGTTAATATTTATAGTTATATTAAATATTTATAAATAATGTAGATACCAGATGCTATCTATGAGTACTGAAAGTATGACTCTTTGCTCGATGAGTCACCTCCTGTCTCTCCCGATTCTGCCTCCCCACCGATGATCTCCTCTGAAAGGCATCACTCAACCAGTACGCACATAATCCATCCCATATGTGGGATGAAATGTAATGTGGTCGGTGCGCTCTACAGGAGTCATCAAAAACGGATACTCATGCTTTATACATAGCCGCTCTCCTCAAGTTGTGAAAAACAGACAAAAGCGATCACACATGACCACCTCCCATGCATCGTGGATGGCGCCACACATGGTATCCTCGATCGGATACCATATAACCTACAAATAAATCAAAATATCAAGTTAGAAATGAAATAATTTTCAAAATAAATATTATTTATTTACGTACGTACCAACCAGTGGCCGAACATGGCCTGCTGCACATCAATGGGAATATGCTCCCATGTGGTACAAGGCTGAGAGAAATAGTTACGAAAAATAGCATTTCCCTATCCGACTGCTATATGCGGAAAACTGTAAAAATAATAAACATTTATTATGTGAATAGATTAATGAAATCTTAGTCAAATCCATAGGTTATCACACAGGTTATCACACCTCCATGTGTGTGGATCAAACCCAAGACGTGGACATCGCTCGGGGATGGGGTCAAGAATCATCAATCGTGCAAGACCGCGTCCCCTCCACATACTCCCTGAAGCGCCTGCAGGCTGAGGGTCATCTGCTAGCAACTCATCTGCATCGAAAGACAGGTCAGCATCCGCCAACTCACGAAATGCATCATCGTCCATCTGAAACATAAAATGTTAATGTTGTTAGCAAATAATTGATAATTACTGTTATATATACATATATATTAGTTATGATTATATATAACTACCATGGAATTCTATCAGTGTTCATCTTCATCATCATCTTCATATATGTCAATGTCATCTTCATATTCCTCCTCAACATCATCGATGTCTATTCGAGTCCCAGTTGCTTCATCTCTTACAATTTCAAATTCATATGTGACATCATTAACATCATCGTCATCACCAACTCTTAAATGTGGGGTGTCGTCATCGACACTTATATCTCTTTGTAAAAAAGATTGATTTTGAGTGCTCTCTTGAAAAACATCAATTCCTTGCACATCAGTGAAAGCACATTCACTTTGACTAAACTGATTGTCTCGAATTTTGATTTTTATTATACACCCCCAATCAGTCATGTCTTTTGACGTAGCACAGTACTTTGCATAATAAACATGATGTGTCTGTTGAGCCAATAAGAATGGTTCACTTACTGTGAGAACACTTTTACATTTTATATCGATGATTCCATGAGTTGGATGAACATGCACGCCTCTCTCTGTATCCAACCACCAACATTTGAACATGGTTATGTAATGTTTTCCAAGATAACAGATTTCAATGATTTCATCAAGCATGCCATAAAAGTCTACTTCATTTTCATGATGATGAGATCCTCTCAAGATAACTCCACTATTCATTTTTTTTGATTCCCCATATGTATGTGTATGAAATTGAAATCCATTCACCACATATGCATTATATGTTTTAACAAGTTTGGAAGGAGGGTTACTCAATATACACAACCGTTTGTGAATTTTATCAGCATGTCGAGACACCTGAAAATTTGTGAAATAATTATCACTATAGTAAACTACACATTGAATGAGTTTCTAAAAGATAAAGAATTTATGTTACCAGTTTTTAAAACCAATGAGAGAAATTTTTCTGTCGGCGTTTTTTGAGAGCAGCTGCTATAATTTTTGGAATTTGTTTCATGATATGATTATCATACAACCTATAAAAAACAAAGTTATTTACTGTAACATAAATGATAGAATAAGTGATATAAACACATACAGTACAACTGATGTCGTCTCTTCACAGTTGAGCAGAACATACGTATAAGCTCTGTGATGTTCATCATCTGAAAGCCAGCATTCATGAACTCCACCAAAACCAAGCTCTAGCTAGTTGAAAACAGATAATTGATTGTTGATTTCATCAATATTCTTCTCGTTCTGTCCCATTCGGTTTTGTTTTGAAGGATACTCAGATTCAAAATAATTGGAGCAGAAAAATATTATATAAATTTTTTATTATTTTAATAATACTAATATTATTTTTTTATAAATATTAATTATATAATAATAAAATTATTACATTATTAGTATATTTTATTATTAATATTAAAATAATATAATTTTCTATATTATATACAATTCTCCATTCGACTGTGTGTTTAACATTATGTCTCCACATGTAATATTTGCATTCACATTCAGCTCTCCATTGGTGAGTAGGTTGATAATTTTGAAAAAGAATACAAATATTACATGTGGAGACAGAAAACACACAGATGAAAGTAGAATTGTATATAATATAGAAAATTAAATTATTTTAATATTAATAATAAAATATATTAATAATGTAATAATGTTATTATTCCTAATTATTGGTAATTATTCCTAATTATTGGTAATTATTCATAATTATTGGTAATTATTCCTAATTATTGGAAAATATTGGTAATTATTGGTAAATATTGGTAAATATTGGTAAATATTGGTAAATATTTGTAATTATTGGTAATTATTGGTAATTATTACTATTTATTGGTAATTATTAGTAATTATTGCTAATTATTCCTAATTATTGCTAATTATTCCTAATTATTGGTAATTATTGTTAATTATTAGTAATTATTGTTAATTATTGGTAATTATTCCTAATTATTGGTAATTATTGTTAATTTTTGGTAATTATTGTTAATTATTGGTAATTATTCCTAATTATTGGTAATTTTTCCTAATTATTTGTAATTATTCCTAATTATTGGTAATTATTCCTAATTATTGGTAATTATTCCTAATTATTCCTAATTATTAGTAATTATTCCTAATTATTGGTAAATAATCCTAATTATTGGTAAATATTGAGAAGTATTGGGAATTATTGGTAAATATTGACACTATTGGCAATTATTGGTAATTATTACTAATTGTTACTAATTATTGTTAATTATTACTAATTATTGTTAATTATTACTATTTATTGGTAATTATTGTAAATTATTACTAATTATTGGTAATTAATGGTAATTATTCTTAATTATTACTAAATATTGATAATTATTCCTAATTATTGGTAATTATTCCTAATTATTGGTAATTATTCCCAATTATTGGTAAGTATTCCTAATTATTGGCAATTATTCCTACTTATTGGTAAATATTGACAATTAATGGCAATTATTGGTATATATTTGTAAATATTGGTAATTATTGAAAAATATTGACAATTATTGGTAAATATTAGTAAATATTGATAATTATTACTAATTATTACTAATTATTGGTAATTATTGTTAATTATTGATAATTATTGGTAATTATTATTAATTATTACTAATTAATGTTAAATATTTCTAATTATTATTAATTAATCCAAATTAATTTTAATTTTTCATAATTACTGCTAATTAATTGTAATTACAGCTAATTATTTTAAATTAATTAGTGTTTAATTGTCTCTCATTACTACTAATTATTAATAGTTATTCATAATTATTTATAATTAGGAATCAGAAAAAAATTATAAAAATTTAAAATAAATAAATAAAATAAATATTAAATTAAAATTCAGATAAAAACCTTAAACTTGATGTAAATGTCGAGCCGTTGTAGTTGTCGGACACCACCAACTGACTCCTCCAAATCGGAAAAGTTTTTTAACAACTGATCGTCATAAGAAGTTCAGAGTGACAAAAACTGTAACGGTTGGTAGTATTTATAGGTTAGATTAATTGCGATGGGATTCCCGTCGCAAATAACCCCTGCCACCGGAAGATTTGCGACGGGACTGCAGTCCCGTCGCAAATACTCTTTAACTGCCGCTGGTTATTTGTGACGGGGCTCTAACCCTGTCGCAAATAATCTTCGCGTGGTTTCGCATGCATTTCACGCCAAACCATTTGCAATAGTTAAAAGAAACCCGTCGCAAATAGTCTTTAACCGCCACCGGCTATTTGTGACGGAGTTAGAACCCCGTCGCAAATAAATTTCGCGTAGTTTCGTGCGCATTTCACGCCAAACCGTTTGCGATAGGTGAGAGAAACCCGTCGCAAATAAGCCTTTCCATAAGGTATTTCTGACGAGAATATTTCCCGTCGCAAATAACCTGTCACTATTATCCATTTTTCCCATAGTGTGAAGCTTGACATAATCACGAATAATCACCGCCATCATTCTTATGGTCTTCGTGAAATCCAAACCATGAATCCTCTCTTCGCCAAATTCATGAATTTTCTATATTTAATTATGATCTTCATGGAAATCCACATTTCACAATGCTCATCAATCTCCAAGTTTTGGACCCCAAAAATTTAGAAAACTCTGGAAAATGACACCACCTTATACTGCTCTTTTGTACCGCCTCCAGATGATCCTTTCCTTTTTCATTGTTCTTTTGTCAACATGGATTATCAACAACTTCTTTGGAACACGACAATTCTTCATGGAAACCTACTTTTTCAACAAACACAATCAACCAAAAAAATACTACAATGTTACCTTGATAGATTTTTTCCCAACAATCTCCCCCTTTGAGTTTGTTGACAACTCTTCATAACTCTTCTCAGAATGATTTTCTGCACGTTGATACCTCACTGAGTCTCCTTCCAGCCGCTACCACCATTCACCTCTTACGATTCTGATAGCATTCAAGGATTCACCTAACACATACTCTAAGCCCACATGAGAAATGCTCAGCGTGAGAAACAAGAGTAGTATGAAAAGTTCATCAATGAATCACTTGATGCCAGACCCCAATTGTCTATTCCAAACTGATACCAATTGCTAAATTGATACCAACTTTTAAACCACACTGGTACCAATTGGTGATAGTTGGAAACCTTCTCACACCATTCCAACATCACTCTTTTTCTTTTCTCACGATCCTTAGCTGTCATGATATCTATGCTTTGATCGATCACTTCTAGCATCGTCAGATTCAAAACACTCCCCTATCTCATTGCTCTCCCCCTATCTCACTACACCACCTGTTAGTTTTCCCCATATAAATCATGATTTCTCAAATAGCAACATTGTCTCCCCCTTGAACAATCACTATTTTCTCCCCCTTTGTCAACTAACCCAAAGGTCACTCCTTTGTGGTCTGTAACAGAGTAGAGAACACATATTAGCATATTAGGGAAAAAAATCATACCTTAGGGAGAGGGGGTACGTTACATATCTTAACTCTTTTAAGCACGGGGAGTCGACTGAACTCCTAGAGCTAGTTGATTCCTATCAAATGCTTCCTTGGGTAAGGCCTTTTTAGGAATTTATTCAACCTATAGTTCTGTAGGCACATACTCAAACTCCACAATTCCTTACTCAACTTTCTCCTTGAGAAAATTATACTTTATCTCAATGTGCTTTGTCCTTCAGTGATGAACTGGATATTTGCTAAGATTGATAGCACTTGAGTTATCACACTGGATTCTGATCGGAGGCTTCACTTTAACTCCCATATCTTCAAGTTGTTACTTCATCCACAATAACTTTGTGCATGCCTGAGTGGCCGCAATTTACTCAGCTTCCGTGGTGCTCAATGAAATGGAATTTTTCTTCTAACTTATCCAATAAATACACAATCCACCAAGATAGAATGCACCTCCTAACATTGATTTCATGTCATCCGCTGAACAAGCCCAGTCTGCATCAGTATATCCCAATAACTTTGTCGGATATTTGCCATTACATGTCATGCCGAAGTCCATCGTTCCCCTGATATAAAGAAGTATTGTTTTCACTAAAAGCATGTGGCTTTCCATGGGATTACTATGATATCTCGCTACTTGGAATGTGGCGAAAACAATGTCAGACCTTGTCACTGTTAGGTACAATATTCTCCCAATCATCTGCCTGTATTATGTGATATTAACTACCTTTCCATTATCATCTTTTGACTATTTCATCCGGGTAGAAACCATATTCTTCATATCCTTCGAATTCTCCATTCCAAACCTTCTCATAACCTCCTTGGAATATTTGAATTGAGAAATGAAAGTTCCATTACTTCCTTTTTTCACCTGTAAAGCAAGGAAAATGTTAGCTCTCCAATCATGGACATTTCAAACCCATTTTTCATGAATATAGAAACTATCTGCACTGAGCATCATATGATCCGCCAAATATTATGTCGTCGACATAAACCAATACAATCATCCTTTGATTACTATTGTTGTTGAAATAGAGATTGTAATCAAATACACCACATTGGAAACCAAGCCTCTTCAAATATAGGTCAATCCTTGAGTACCATTCTCTCGGAGATTGTTTCAGCCCGTACAATGACTTCTTCAGTATGCAAACCCTGTTCTCATACTCATGAATGAGAAAACCATCTGGCTGCTTGATATACACTTATTCTTCAAGAACCCCATTCAAAAATTCATATTTAACATCCATCGGGAAAACATTGAACTTCTATTGGACTACAATGGCTAGGAATAATCTGATTGTCTCCAGCTATGAAACTGGTTCAAATGTATCATTGCCATCTATTCCCTATATCTGGTAGAATCCTTTTCACACTAATCATGATTTGTTTCGGATAACTGTGCCATATTCATTCATCTTGTTGTGAAAGACCCATTTAGTCCTGATGACATTTTTATCTACTGGCCTCCAAACAATATCCCCTGTCTAATTCTTTTCTAAATCACCATCAGTCACTTATGCTCCCCCTTTGTTGTTTTACTCCTCATCACATACATCAGGAAATTTCTCACTATTTCATTTTTCAGTGGAATCATTCCTTTCAACTACTTCTCACAGCTTCTTGGTATCCTGAAAAAAAGTCAGATGATGCCACATTGTTAGATCAGAATAAATGAGAATGAGATGCATGATTATTACAGCTTTCCCCTTTGTTCCTTTCTTCCCTCGATAGGCAACATAGGTGCTGAGTCATCCAATTATTTCTTTGATGGCTCTTGCATCTGATTTTGTAATTGAATGCTCCTCCTATGATATAAAATACATCCTAGTGTTAGGTCTATAAACATTCTTCTTCTACTCCATCATTTATTCTCATATAGCACTCATCATTGAGCCATTAACAAAATCTCTAATCCTACTGAGTTGAAACTCAGTTTAGGAAACAATAGATAAAGTTAATAACACAATCACTTCCTATTGCGCTCTATTGATCCCTTTATTCTTCCACTCTAGTACCTGATTTGAGTCAATTAAGACGTTGAAGCATATCACTTATCCACTTTTCATCTTTAGATTCCACTTCCCCTTGGACCGTATCTCCCAAAAACCTGAAACACATGAATCATCAGTTAATAGCATTTATATACATAGAGAGAGGGGTTCTTCTAGAATCCTCAAGACGAGGATTGTGGTTGATCCTAATGGGTCATCCCATTGATTCTTTCTTGTAGAGGATCACACTCTTTCTTTTCTTCTTCTAACTTCCAAGCCAACTTCAACTGTTCTGGCTATATGACTAGGCATTCTTTACCCACATTCGATGCCTTTTTCTGATATGTAGATTTGGTAGGCTTGGCTTTCCTCACACTTAGAGATTTAAACCCACTAGTAGAAATTTCCTCCTTTGATGTTCCAACAATATGAAACTTCCCTTAATTCCTTCTCTAAGTAATAATCTCTCTATTTGTCATCTTCCTTTGCTTCTTCCACCATTGCAGGGATTTTCCATTTTCCTCCAGTTCTCACTGAGGAACACGACAGGCATATTTTTCAATGCATTCATTGTTAATCTTTATTTTATTAGATATCTGAGTCACCACTCTATTTTGCACTGGTGGTTAATTCTCCACTGAATGTGCATTCTTCTTTATCACAGCTAGAGTAGATCTCCCCTTAATCTTCCAAGTTTGTTCACATTCTCTCCACAAGGGTTGTTGTGAGTGTGATAGAGAAGGTGATTGATACACTTTTCCTTTATCTCCTTGTGATTACCCAGTGGTAGTAAACCTATTTTTCAATCTACCACATTCTCATCCAGTGTAGGATTCCTCATTATGCACCACTGGATTCATGAATATCTTCTCGAGTTCCCTTTCCTTTCTTTCATTCTTCTTGCTGCAATGTCTTGCCAAATGCCCATAATCAGAACATATAAAATATTTTCCATCAAAGGAATATCTCATTTCAACATTTCTCTATCGAGATGTTGATTCCACTTGAGTTCTTCCTCTAATATTGAGCTCTTGAGCTTCCTAACACATACTCATGATGTGTCCCTTCATTCCACATTAATAGCATCTGATGAATGTTTTCCTCTGGGAGACTATTCTCTCTGATCTCTCATGATGCGTCTTCTTATTCTCAGATTTAGTATAGTTTCTATTTTCACAACTTGATATGTATTCCAGGGACTCTGAATAAAATCTTGATGTGTTTCCATGAGTCCCGCAGAAATATCACATGTCGCCACTACTTCTTGTAACTGTCCTCTTAGGCCTATCTCTAGTACCTACAAGATTTTTTCCATTTCTAGGACAATTCACAGCTCTCTTTCTATCATGAATGGCATGGGCTTCATCAAATTCGATACCATATTTTCCTAAACTTGCTGGTCTTTGAGCTGAGAAAATATTCTGTTGTTTCACTTCCAAAATAACATATTTGTTCTTTATCTTATCACCACTTGTTGAAGGATAATCAAATATTAAGTGCAATGCATCCTTCATTTTATACTTTCCTTTGGTATTTTACTTCTCTACTTCCTTCCTTGCTTATTCTAGTTCTTATTCCAACCTTTTAATCTTCATATCCCATGATAAAGTTGGACATCAAGTTCTCTCTTGATAATCTTCCCTCTACTCATCTCATCTTTGAATTCATGTGTCAGCTTATCCACCATGTCACTCTGCTACTTTACGTTCAATTTTTCCTAAGCAACAGATTCTGAGACAGATGCATTCTCTTGTTGTAGCCTTTGATTCTTCTAAACTAGTTCAGATAGCTGTGTATATAGATCCTCATTTCTGGTTTTCAAATTTTTTAATATCATCTGAGTTCATATTCTTCCCTTTGACACCAGCTTTGGATTTTTCTACCTTTGCAGATCTCTTTCGCAATTCTTCATCTTGAGAATCATTTTTCTCCTTCAGATCTGTAGCTACGTCAATAAGACTTTAATTCAAACCTCTTAACTAGTTGATCTCAATTTCTAGTACTTGGATCCGAATATCATTAGATTTCATTTCATCAGGGATTTTCTGATCTAGTTCTTTCTCTTGGTGGATAACATCCACTTTTCGACTTCTGGGAGCTTCCTCATCATCAGTAGTTCCAACATCACTTGGAATATCAGGTTCTTCACCCATTCCATCATCATCATTGAATGAGTATGAATTTTCACTGTACAATTTATCCAAATCAAAATTTGGTTCACTACATTATTCCTTTAACTGAATCACACAGTCTCCACAAACACTTCCGCACTGAGAGATACCACCTGACTTCTGCTTCTTATTTGACATTCTACCCATTTCCATGGTACTCCATGATACAGGTAGACTAAATTAACCACACAAATCTACTAACCCAAGTCTGAGAAAACAAATCTGATAAAATAAACCTATCCCTCTGACACCTATTGTTAGGACCAATAGAGGCCTATATACCCTGAGTTGGGGGTGAATCAGGGTATGGAAATTATTTTCTAAATTCTTCTTGCCCCACTGGATCTTGATCTCTTTGTTACAAGGGTCACTTTGTTTGCACTTATGTGTTTATTATGACCACTTCTTTTCTTCTTTATCTGATGATGATTCTTTAAATGCAATGCAGGGAAGCAAGCAGGCTGACATAGAGATTTTTACTTGGTTCACCCTCACTGGGCTATGTCCAAGGAGCATACAACGACAATGTGTCTCTGTACCAAATACACCAAGGATCACTGCCAATAATGTTTAGGCTAGATCACTTCTATGCATAGGCTCACTGCATTTACAATGTTTAGGGTTAGCTCACTTCTTCCCAAGGGTCACTCCATGTTCCTCTCTCTTTGGATCACTACCGACAGAAAGGATTACCTTCCTCTTCTTCCTTGGCTCACGGCACTTGGAAGGGATCCATTCACAGTTTATAGACCTATAGGTCTCTTCACTTGCATAAATACATGCATCCTCAACTGTTGATAGATGCTCTGTTGAAGTCCAACTTTTATCCACTGATGAATACCTCTTTGCCTCTTAAACACTGGGCAATTACCTTTGGAAAAACCTTCGCAAAGCACCCTACTTCGCAAGGCTCCCAATTTCATGAAGCTCAAACTAGCCTTCACGAAGCTCATTCCTTTTCGCGAAGCACTCTCATGAAGAACTCTCACGAAGATCAATCCTTCGCAACACTGAGGTCATCATGGAGCTCCTACCTCTTCGCGAAGCACACTACTTAGAGCACACGGCCTTGCGAAGCGCACTACCTTTCAAGGAGCTAGATTAGCTACTGTGAAGCACCTCTCTTTCACGAAGAACACTATCTTCACGAACCACCATCATGAAATGAGAGAAAAGGATTTTCTTGGGAAGATCTCTTTACTTATCTAGAGGGTGTCGACCTATATTTATAGGCCATTCCACCGACCCTCAATCTTTCCGCACGAAGTCAGTGCCACATCATCGCTAATCGTGAAGCTTTGAAGTTATCGCCAAAATTCTCTCAAAATCGCGAAGCACCACAGCAATTTTTAGATCACAGAGCTCGTCATAATCATAGAGAATTCTATCAATTACCTCGCGTTTCCGCCGTGAATCTCCCTCGCAAAAGCCCTTCACCGCCGTGATGCTCTTCAACTCTACCGTTTGCAATGCTTGACGTAATCATGAAGAATCACCTCCTTCATTCTTATGGTCTTTGAAAAATCCAAACCATGAATCCTCTCATCATGAAATTCATGCCTTTTCCATATTTAATTATGATCTTCCTAGAAATCCACTTTTCTCGATGGTCATCAACCTCCAAATTTTGGACCCCAAAAATTTGGCAAACACTGGAAAATGACGCCACATTGTACTGCTCTTTTGTACCGCCTCCAAATCGTCCTTTGCTTTGTCATCATTATTTTGTCAACATGGATTCTCAATAAATTCTTTGCAACTCAACAATTCTTCATGGAAACCTTCTTTGTCAAGAAACACGATCAACCTAAAAAATACCGCAATGTTACCTTGAGGGATTTTTTCCCAACAAAAACACATTCAATTATTTGATTTTATATCCCATTGTATTTAAAAGAATGGTAAAAATATTTTACATTGATAATATAGCCATTTAACATTGATCACTTGATAAGAATAAATTTAGTGTTTTATCAAATACCATTTACATAGATAAAGTAAATGATTGAATCAACATGTATGATATTACCCTATAAATCCCATTTATTAGAGCTAATGAGGTAGATATCATCATGGGTCATTGACCTTGAACAAGAACAATCTAAAATCCAACAAATATAGTAAGAGTGGAACTGTTTATTGGATAAGTTCAAGCTCATCGAGATCAAGAGCCATGCCATGTTCAATGAACCACCCAATGAAAGTCTCAATATCGACATTAGACCTAGTGAATTTGCTGGTTTGTTAAAGGGATATGTATTAAATCCATAGATATTTGAGTATATACGTTATTTAATATATAATAATGAATATATTTTCACCCTATTATTTTTACTTTATAAATGTTTTTTATTTTGGTACAATAAAACATGAATAGTATTTTTGGGTGACATTTAAATTCAATTAAAGAATTTATTTTGATGAATTAATGGATTTTTGAATTAAAAAAAAATTTAATAAAATATTATTAAATAATTTTTATATAAAATAAATAATCCGATAATTTTTTTGAAGTTAGATTTAATTTTTAAAGGGTTTGAAAACTGTTAATGTCAAAAACCCAAACATTTCTAAATCAATGTTGATTATTATTTTGAATGTTAAAAATCCCATATTTAGAAAATTATTTTGATAAAACACATAAAATTATCATAATAAAAATGTCTAAATAATTTAATGGTAAATGTTTCATAATTTTCCAATACCGTTGAATTTTCTGAAAAAAATTAAATACCATGTAAATATATGTTATGTATTATGAAATTATATTGACCCGAATGTGATGTAATAAATACCATAAAATATATCCATTAAAAAATATATTTTTTACCGTTAAAATAATTTTATTTTATGTTTATTTGATTAGTTTTATAAATCCATTATGAATTCTTAATAACCATTAATATATTTTAAGGTTCTAAAATATTTTCTTTAATAGTATGACTCATATTTACATAAGAAAAGGAATTATTTAATAATGTTTTTTCAATTAAATTATTAAATAATTAAAATCACTCCTTATTTTTTAGAAACCATGGGATGGTTTTTTTTTGGTTATATTATTATATAGAGTCCAAAACCAATGTTTGAGAAATATTAAAGTATTCCCCATTCATTTCCTATGTAAACCCACCAAAGTCTCCACTTCTCTTCACTCAAAATTCATAGAGAATATCATTACTCCATCCTACCCTCTCTAGAGTCCTCCCATGGTTTTTAAAGAACTCAATAATCTCCCCCAATGAATCTAGAGTTACACACTCAAGTAAGGGATCCTCACCTTTTATCTTTATTGAGGTTTATTTATTATATTATGCCTTCAACAACCTATTAATTGTGTTGGAATATGTATTTCCATGTCTCTTTTACTAACCATTTTATTTTCAAATGATAAGAAACCCCATCTCTCCCAAAAACCCATTTTTTGAATATTCTAGCAGCACCGCTACACTACCAATATTTCATGGCAATTTTACAAGACAAAAGAATTGTGTTGTGAATACCATAACTATTTCACATAAAGAGTGTTCACCTTGATAAATTTATAAATATTTGAATAGGGAGTTACATGTATGTATTAAATAGTGCTTGATCACTGAATAAAATATAATGATGAATGAATCCATGATCTATGATCTATGTGGTGCACATAAGCATGAGAATTTAAAGAAAGTCATAGGTGCACCCAAAATTATATAGTGTTCCAATTAATTGGGTAATCATTAGTCCCATTACATGTCATTTTGGGAGATGGTTGTCAAAATGATTCCTTTATGGTAATTTTTTTATCATGATGCCTTGGAAGTTATCCTTGACCAATTTTTATGATGGAGTACTTTGAGTTGTTTCCATATTTCCCAGGGTTCCTTTATGACTGTCATTCTATATCATGTATCATTGGTCATGTTTGTGAATTCTACTCCTTTTATGCCTCATTTCAATTCCTATTGTCTACATGTATTATTATTTTTAGGTAAGTTCATGATTATTCCATTGTGGGGCATTATATCACACCCCTTTCTTATGTATGTCCCCAGGTTATCCCATGAAGCATTAAGTATGAAAGAATATTATGAAAATGATAAGGAGGTTTTAAATAAATAATATTTATTTCTTATTTTAATTTCTTATGTAATGTTACTACTTTAAAAATACATCAGGCCTCTTGGTCTTCTAGATTTCATTTTTTTACTTTTATGTAATAAATCAAGAATTAATGTGTAATAAAGAGGAGGGTTGTTATAGTTCGTATCAAAGGAACTATTTAGTATTTTTGGGATTATGATTAGAAAACTATAGATAAAGAATTAGAAAATAGACTAAATATTAGAAAAAATCCTTATATTTTGTTATGTATAGAGTAAATGGTTTATCCAGAAACTAAATCTATTTCTGGATAATAGATGTGGACATGGCTTTGGAATATATGTGAATAGGGGTAAAAACTAAAAACACTATGTTAAGCTGGACATGACTAGTAACTCCTCCAATGGCCCGGAGGCCTTAGATTTTTATTATTATTATTCGAAAAGAAGCCCCTTTTAATGGAATAAGGGGGAAACCAGACAAACATCATGACATAAAAAATTAACCGACCCATAGATCATAGAAAATAAAAGTCCGACTGAAAACTTAGAACTACCTCTCCCCATTAATTAAGACATGATAAAGATCTCACCCAATGCATGACTATACAGAAAACAGGTGTCCTGTGACGAAGCACAAGCCTGATCCAATGGCATCACCATACCCTCTCAAATGTCTAAATCTATAAAGCATGCACAGGTGAAACATCAGCTCTAAAACCTCATAAGGCCTGAACATTGTGATCACGTTTGACTGTGGCTCTGATCCTGAGTCCCTAAATCATTCCACATAACAAAACATATTCATCCACAAAAATGAGAAACCACTACAAGAATCAAAATTAGAGAAGCCCCGCCACTTCACAAGGCACCCCCGCCACCACAATCGTAGAAGATCAAAGAGAAAGACGAGCCAAAGAGCATGAAGTCGGTTCTTCATCACCTAGGACTAGAAGACCAAACAACACATCGATGAAGCATCACCGTTGAGGGGATCCATGTCAATCTAAACCAACAACACCACTCTGAGCAAGAAGTTGGTCAGATCAAGGCTGTTAAAGAACCCTCCCTGGCATTCCAAAAGACCGAACCACGGGAATCAAAGGTCCAACAAGGAGGGAAGCTCTAGTGAAAAGGATGCCGCAAGAACTTCATAAAACTTCCACAAAAACCACTCATAATTCACGATTAAAGCCAAAAAATAAACCACGACATAAAAACAATAAAATCCCCCCTTCAAACGCTCTGAGGCTATCACCGCGCCACCCATGGAGGACATGCCGTACCAGAAATGACGATAGTCTACAAAGACACTGGTCCAAAGAAGACAAATCCAATCCCCCAGATGGAAACAGACCCGCCAGACCGCACCAACACTGACCCAAAGAAGTCAACGCCGAGCTCTTGGAAGGAACCAAACTAGCCTGTTGCAACATCCGAAGACGCTTCCTGGAAACCAGTGCATGCTGGATCTGACGCCAAGCTGAGAACGGAGGAACCCACCAAACCGAATACACACCAGATCTAGAGACGATCTAAGATCGAGACCCCCGATGCCGAAAAGCTATTCCAGGAGTCGTTGAGTCAATGACGAGGCCGTTGTGATCGAAGCGAGAGCAACACCGGCAAACAAACCCGGCCAAAGGATGGAAGGACATGGAAACTCGGGGAAACACTAGTCGTAGGAGAAGGGATTGAGGTCGCTGCTTAGAGGCCCCATTATTTTAGAAAATTTTCACTGGTAACTAGATCACAATAATAGGCATTACTTTACACCTAGTTTGGAACTCCTGGGGGATATGCTTTGGTAATTCATTAATCTATTTATGAACCACTATTAAGGGGGAAAATGGCCATAAGAGTATATGATAGTAAATAGATTATAGATAACATAAATTGAAGCCCGTAAATTCAATATTTAGGAAAATAATTTTAATTTATAAGTTAACACTTTAATTTCATTTGATTCCCCTATATTTTTTTAGTATTTTAAAAATAATTATCCATTATTTCCATTTTATTCTAGTCAATGGATAAAAATATGCAGAATCATGTAAACAATGAATGTAAAGGGAAATGTGATGACAACCTCAAAGATATTCCCAACCTGATGGGAGAAGGAATAAAAAAATTAATTTTGATAATATCTCACCAGACTCAATTTCTAAATTGAATCCTAGATCACGAGGATCATCCAAATACCTATGAGAAAAAACATGTTGTGATTGGGACCTTTATACGATAAAGTCCTCTATCTTTTAATGGATCATCTAATCCCTTAATCACAGAATATTGGTTGAACACTATTGAGAATATTTTATCTATGCTTCTATTTTACCAAAAAGATAAGGTTTTACTAACTATTTATAATATAGAGGGAGAATCTGAAAAACTTTTATCATTAATAAAGAATATGAAGCTTGAGGAAGATATCGATGTGATGGGGTGGAAGAAATTTTGGAAAATGTTTGTTGGACAAATATTTTCCTTGAACTCTCTGAATAAAAATATAAATTAATTTCCTTGAACTCAAGAAAAAATAAGACTAATCTATCAAGGTGAATAAGGAAAAAAACACAAGACTTTCATGATATACCTCTCGATTTGTCTTTACCCCTGAATGTAAGGATGACCACTTCTTTGGTGGGATAAAAAAAATTCTATGAAAAGTCTTATAGATCCAAGACATTGACAGATATGTGGAAATTGTCTAATGTTCCCATAATATAAAAAAGGAGATTAGTGAATTTCAAGTGTATCAAGGGGATAAGAATCAGAATGTGAGGTTTAATTCTGGTAGTCTTATGCATAAATATAAAGATGCCAAGAAAGTTTAAAATCTCACCTTTTGAAGGTGTAGAAAGAAGCAACATATAAATTTCCTTATGGGGACAATGATATTCTTTAGGTATAGGAATAATGGACACCTAGCTAGAGATTACTGATGGGAGAAATCCACTTTTGTAAAGGAGGAAAGGTGTAATCTATTAAACGCTCATTGCATTACTTATTACGTAATCTGGAAATAACTAGGGAACATTTCAATCAAATTCACTAAGACAAAGGAATTTAGACAAAACCAACAACCCCCAACGTTGAGAGAGTAAGATTTCATCCATCACAACCTCTGAGACGAGTCCTGATAATGATTTTGTAACATTTATTCTAGTTATTCATTGAATAATAGTGAATGTACTTTTTGATTATGGTTCATTTAAATCCTTCATATCATAAATGTTTTTTATAACTATTCAAATGCCACAATAAGGAATGAAAGTATATGTATCGATGAAATTGGAAAACTGGGTAATTATTGAATCCTTAGTATAAAAATCCTCCCTTGTCAACATTTATAGGATGGACTTCTCATCAAACTGTATCATACCCCTTTAGTTGAATTTGATGAAATTATGGGAAAAGATTTTAATTTCCCTATATAAATCCAACATAAATTTTGGTGGGAAGTAAATCACTCTCCGTATAGCGAATCAACCACTGATCATGTAGAAGTTCAAGGAAAAGGATAAATTTTCTTTAGCACCAATATCTCATTCCTAGATATTATTTCCCTAAAATCAAGTGTATCTATCTCAAATAAATGATTCTATGTAAAATATCATCCTTGGAGACATACCCATTTTGAGGGAATACTCTGATGTGTTTATTGAGGAAATCCCTGGTCCTTCTACCCAAGAGGTTAAATTTTTATTCGAGATTATATTTGAGTAATTATCATTAATTAGGAATCCATATTTAGTGGATGTTGTGGGACATTGGGAGATGAAGAAAAAAATAAAAAATAATCTGGATAAAGGGTTCATATGCCCATGTGCATCACCATGGGGATCAGAAGTCCTCATCCGGAAGAATGATGGATTAATGTGCCTTTACAGTGATTATTTTGAGTTCAAAAGGATCATAATAAATCTTATGTATTATCTTCCACGGATTGATGAATTGTTCAATCAACTATATGGAGCACATTACTTCTACAAGGTGGATATGTAATCGGGATGTTACCATGTTATGGTGAAGAAGGAGGATATCCCCAACACTACATTTTTACAAGGTTCAAGAAGTGGGAGTTCAACGCAATTCCTTTAGAACTCACTAATTCTAATAAAATCTTCATTGAATTGATAAATAATGTCTTTATATATTACATATAAAATCATTTAGTAGAATTTAATGATTATATATTAATATAATCCAAAATAATGGGGGATTAGGGGGAGAATCTAAGGAATGTTCTAAAGACATTTTGAAAGGAGAGGCTTTATGCCAAGTATATAAAATGTGAGTTATGGTTGAATAAAGTATCATTCATGGTGCCTATAATTGTATTGAAATTGGATATTTTGGAAAATTAACATTGAAAAGAAATTGAAGGATGGTTGAGGAAAACTTATGTGGTAGATATCTATAATTTCAATGGATTATCGGGGTATTATCAGTAATTTGTGAAAATTTTAGAATGATTATCAAACCTACTAACCAAGATAACTCAAAATAGAGTCAGATTTTCTTAGAATAGTGAATGTGAAGAGATACTTAAGGAGATGAAAAAGAGGATTATCACTATTCCTGTACTCACCTGACCCACAAGTGGAAAACATTTCATAGTATTCATTGATACTTCGAAGAACAGATTGGTCAATGTGTTAATTAAAAATGAAAAAGTGATAGATTATGCTTTAAGGTCATTAAATTTTCAATAATAGAACTACCTGATGCATGATATAGAGTTGACTGTGATGAAATTATATTTGATAATATAAAGGCATTATCTCTTTTTGGAGAATTATGAAATATATACAGATCAAAAAATATTCAAGTATATATACACATAGAAAGAGTTGAGTATGTAATGAAAAATGTTGTTAGATATGGTCAAGGAATATGAAGGATCAATTCACTACCACCATGGTAATGTGAATAACGTATAAAATGATCTATGTAAAAAAGATCTAGAAATTATATCATTGATGAGAATTGAGATGGATCAGATCTTTATAGATTTTGAAAGGAGAGACATGAGAATCATAAAAGTAAGGATCATCATCAATCCTTTCAAAAATTATTTCCCAACCATCCCTTTTGGAGAAGATAATAGATGATCAAAAAAATTAATGTTGGAATTCTGAATAAAATAGAAACTATAAGAAAAGGAAAATACTTAGAGTTAAATATTAATAAATAATGACTTGTAAGATTTAGGCCACAACTATGTGAACCATCAAATCCTATGTTAAAGAATGAGTTTTTGGATGATTCACATAGTTCTACATCCTCTGTCCATTTTGAAATTAAAAGGACATATTGTGATCTTTGGTAGAACTATTAGAGGGGAATTATGAAGAATGAGATCAAGGAGTATACACAAAGATATATTGTATGTCAAAATGTGAAATAGGAATGACAAAAACCCAAGGGGATGATGCAACCATTACCCATACCTACATGGAAATGGGAAAAATCACCCTATATTTTGTCATTGGTCTTCTAAAGACATCAAGAGGGAATAATTCTATTTAGGTTGTGGTTGATCATCTTACAAAGACTGGACACTTAATTGATATTTGAGAGGATTTATCACTTGATATACATAAAAAGATATAAATTAGATAAATGGTGAGGATGTAAGGAACACCACTATAAATTACATTCGATTGAGATCCAAGATTTACATCCATAATCTAGAAGAGTCTACAACATGATCTTCATATAGATTCGAGCTTTACCATGACTTATCACCATCAAAATAATGTTTAATTTTAATAGACTATCCAAAAACTTGATTAATTGTTGACGGTATACTCAATTGACTTAAAATGATGATAGGTTCATCATCTTCATCTAGTGATGTTCTCATATAGAAACTTTTTTCACTCAAGCATCCAAATAGATTTCTACGAAACCATTTATTGGAATAGGTGTAGAACACCTAAATTCTGGATTGAAGTCAGTGAATGTAAGCTTCTATGACCTAAAATGGTTGAATAGATGGTACAAAAGTTTAAAACCATTAAACAATACATAATGGAAACCCAAATTCAATAGAAGAGCAATGCATATAATTATCAACAAGACATGGGTTTTGATATCAGAGACAGAGAATTCCTCTGCACATCTCCATAGAAGAATATGATGATATTTGGGATGAATATAAATCTTATTCCATGATTCATCAACTCCTTGAGATATTTGATCGCTTCGTATTGGTGGCCTATCAACTGGAACTACCTCCCATCCTATCTCATGTTTATGATGTATTCCATGTTTTTTATCAAAGAATTACATACCAGACCCCTCACATGTAATCAATCTAGAGGTGGTTTCTTTGGACAATGATCTTTCCAATAAAGAGAAGCTTCTGGAAATCTTATATTTTAGAGACAATGTTCTATGAAATAACACAATGCACATTTTCAAAGTGATGTGGATGAACCAAAGGTTTGATGAAGTTATGTGGGAACCATAGGAGGTGGTGAAATATAGTTACATTCATATATTTTTTGATGGGAAATAAAATTTTGGATGGTGAAATTTCATTAGGAGGAATATTATAATGACCCAAAAAGTTATAAATAAAATTTCCATTAGGATATGATTTAATGTATTAATATATAATATGGTTATAGAAATCACATGAAATTATTTCATTTTATATCCAATAATATTTTAAAAAAATTAAGAATATTTAACATTGATAATATCGTTTTTAATAGTGATCACATGATTAGTATAAATATAGGGTTTTAACAAATCTAGATGACATAGACAAAGGAAGTGATGACCTCAACCAGAAGGATTGTACCTATGAATCCCATTTATCAGAGCATCTATGGGAGTTAAAATCACTAGGATTGTACATTGACTAATACAAAGTTGAGACCCAACATCTTAAGCATGAGAGAAATCCTTTATGGGAGAATATCATGCTCATCAATATCACAACGCAAACCATGTTTTCCGAACAACCCCATGAAAGTATCCCTATTGCGCACCATACTATTAGGAAGCTCAATAGTGTATTAATGGAATATTTATCAAGACTATAGAAATATGAGTATATATATTAGTTGTTTTATAGTAATAATCATAATTTCATCCTATTATTGTTACAATAGAAATGAATTTTATTTTGATATAAAAAAATATAAGGTTTGTGTAATAATCAAATTCAATTAGAGAATTAATTTTTATGAAGTAATGGATTTTTGAAATATATTATATTTCAATAAAATAAAAAATTATTAAATAATTTCTATGAAATATAAATTATCCAATAATTTTTAAGAATTCAAATGTAATTTTTATAATGGGTCAAAAACAGTTATTGTCAAAAAAACCCAACCTTTCTCAATTAATTGATATTATTCATTTAAAAGTGAAAATACATATATTATGTATATTATTTTTATAAAATGAATATTATTTTTTGAATCATAATACTAAAATTATCCAATAGTGAATTTTTCATAATTTTCTGAGACAATTGAATTTTCTGGTAAAAATTATATACCGTATAAATATACAGTATGTATATAGACATCATAATGACCCAAAAGTTATGTAATAATTACTATAAATTATATAATAGACTGAAAATATATTTTATATTTTCAATAAATTTATTTTAGGTTTATTTTATTTATTTAATAAATCCATTAAGAATCCTCCAAAACCATTAATATATTTTAAGGTTTTACAAATATTTATTTAAGAGTATGAATCACCTCTACATAATAAAGGGAATTATTTTATTAATTTTTACCCTTGGAATTATAAAATAATGAAAAACCCTCCTATTTAGTAAAAAACATGGAAAAGCCCATGGTAATGTTTTTTTGGAATATTTTATTATATAGAGTCCAAAACCAAACTAATTATTGTAGAACCTATTTAGTGTACCCTCCACTCTATAGAGTCTTCCAATGGTTCCCTAAAGCTGTTAATAGGCTCCACCCAACCATTTGGAGTCACACACTCATGTAAGGGGTCTTCACCTTCTCTTATATATTCATGTTACATTATTATCTAATGCCTTCTATTTTCAATTCCTAATGCTGGGATATGTATTTACATGTCCCTTTTATGTAACATTTTAATTTCGTATTATTATATACCCATTTATCTCTCATCAAAACATTTTATGATTTTTTATGTGGCATTGTTATGATGCTGAAACTTCATTGTGATTTCCCATGAAAAAATAACTATTTAGTGAATACCATATCATTTTCTATCAAGGGTGTCAAAATTTATAAATTTTTACTTATTTAAATTAGGGATTACATTTATTTATTACATAATCCATGATTTTGGAATAATATATAATATTGAATGAATCCAAATTTTATGATATATGTGGCGCACTTAAGCATGAGAATGAAATGAATGTTATCAGTGAGCCCAAAATTATATAGCTCTCCATTGCATTGGGTAAGTTTTTGTCTCATGATATGTTTTGTTGGGAGAGGTAGGGAAACCAATTACTTTATAGGAATTTTTCTATCATAATTTATTTGAAGGTATCCTTTACCTATGTTTATGATGCAATTTTTTGAGTTGTTTCCATATTTCTCATCTTTCCTTTAGGATTATCATGCCATATCATGTATCATTCTTCAAGTTTATGATCCATAATCATTTTATTATAAATTTATATAGCTATTTTCAAACATGAATTATTACCTTAATTCTCTTACATGTTTATTCCCTTACTGGGCATTATATATCACCCCTTTCTTATGTGTGTCCCCAGGGTATCCCATGCAGTTTTAAGTACGAAATAATACTATAAAAGTATTAAAAAGGACATTAAAAAACAAGATGTTTTCCTTGTTTTAATTAGTTATATAATTTACATAATTCCCAATTAAATTATATATATAGATATTCCAGGATGTATTCTGTTTAATTTTATGCAATAAATCAAGGATTACCGTTTAATTAAGAGCATGATTTTTATAAGATCTTTCTTTGATGGTAAGTGATCATGTTTTTATTAAAGTATATACATGTAAAGGTGTCATGTGTATTGGTAAATAAGGGATGTTAATTCTATGGTTAATTAAACCTTATGAAATTATAGAAAATTTGGATAAGTTTCCCACTAAATAGAATTTCCTATGTGATTATCCCATGAACCCAATATATTTCTTATTTTAATACGAAGAAAATATGTATTAGATCCCTATCATGTTTTTATACCAGAAAATTTTTAGTTGAAAGAGAATAATTCAGATGAGGAGTGTAATATTTAAATTTATGAACATAAAGAGAAAATGTTACACAATAAGGTAATTCACTAGGTTAAAGTTTTATAGAAAACTTATATGGTAGAAGAAGAAACATGGTAATTTGAAAATTCTATTTGGTAAATATATCCCCACTTGTTTAATAAGGGAATAAAATTGAAAGGTTGTAATTTAACAAAAATAGATGATTTTAACAACATGTTCAGTGATTGAATGAGTCATTTCCATGTTAATTAATATTAATAATTTATATAGTTATATTCCTTACTAAAATATTATGAATTATTTAAATAAAAATGAAATAATTTTTACTTATCTTTTTAATATGTATTTTATTAAATGATAAATTTATAAATAGTAGAATTTTAGTTTTATAAAAATAAATTATTTTTGAAATCAACATATAAAAATTAACTTATGGTGGATATTTTATTTTTAAAAAGTCTGTTTTATAATAGTGAAAATACCTATTTTTATAAAAAAATATAATTTACTTTTAATAAATTAAGTAATTTAAAATTAAAATTATTTTTTAATGTATATTATAGTAAAAAAAATATATTTATATGTAACCTACTTAATTTATTTATAATCACCTTTATATTGGATTTTATATGATTTTATTTTTGGGTTTAAAAACAATATTTTTATGAAAACTATTTTAATGTGAATATTGTTTATCTTTTTTAATTAATGAAAAAAACTAATGAAGAATAATTTAACTAAAATTTACATATTATATTTAAATAAATATTAAATCAAATTAATTTCAAGATGATTAATTTTATTAGAGTTAATATAAATTCATCTTTTTCTTGAAAAATTAACTCATTATAAAACCACTTTTTGTTGCATCTGTAGGTTTTATTTTTCATTAATTACAAACACTTATATGAATTGATTTAGGTAACCATGATTCCATATTTTTAATAATAAAAATTTATATTATCTTATATTTTAATTTATTTTTTTCATATTGAATAGGGAAAAATGAAATGATATTTTACCACAGTTAATATAAAGATAGATTTATTGGGGGTTGAACTAAAATATGAATGGGTAAAAACGACCAAAAACCGGTCTAAAAAATATTTTATAGATATATTTATAATTTATGATGTTTAATTATCTATAAAATTTAACTTTCAATAAATTTTATTGTGTAAAATATTTCAACTCCTTTTTCTTTTCAGAAATTACAATTGTTTCACTCATGTCACATATAAAAGGACACCCTCTCTCCTTTCTTCTTCCACTTTAAATTAATTTTGGATCATAAAATACATTCCTAAAAACCTTATTTTCATCTATTACCATGATTTATACCCCATTTTTAATTATAAATCTTTCATGTGAAGGTTTTTGGTTCTAACCTAAGGAGGTTTCTCAAAGAAGAGGAATAATGCTTAACCATCATTTTTATATAATTTATTCTTAAAAATCGTTCAAATATTATTAAATTATTTTTATATAACCAAAAATCTCTGAAATATACTTATGTATTATTATTTTAATTTCATTAACTAAATTCTTCTCCGCTTACATGAAATGGCAAAATAAATTATCATTCATGTGTGCGGTGGACTACAGCCTTGCGAACTGATGTGGTTTGATTTTTATCATCCCCTCTCATGGATTATTATAATAATGGATTTAATATATATATATATATATTATTTGTATAAAATATATACGTATGGAATTATTATATCACATATACCTTCTTATGTTCCATACCATGGGGGATATGGTAACGTCTCTCTTCTGTACATGAAACTACTTCCTTGAAAAACGATGTGACTGGGTTTTCCCAAACGTTATTCATGGAAGAAAATGTATATAAATTAATGAATATATATGATATATACTAATTAATTATTATATTAATTATGTATTTATCATTATAAAAAGTTAATATATATCATTTACATGTATTTTTCAATTCACTGATAACATTGTTTCATATGTGTATTCTACCACCTCCAAGAACTGAAGTGAGTGTTTTATCATAAACACATCACATGGATGATAAATTAATGTGTATATAAAAAAATGGTATTTAGGAAAACATTAGCAGTCTATAAAGTTATAATATCACTTACCTTCATTCCATAATGATCCATGAAAATAAAAACATTACTCATGCGTACATATGACCATACATCTACATGATTGTAACATAGTTCAATTTTCATTTCCATATTTAATAATTGGTTTTAAAAGAATATTTTATAAATAAAAATTATAATTACATTAGGATTACTATTATTGGCATGCTATAATAATTCCTTATTTTAATATAGTCAACATATAGAAGTCATTTTTGAAAAATAGGATGAATACCAACAAAACATCTAAAATGAACTTAATATATTAACTAATGATGCGTTGAATGATAAGAGATAAGGAAAAAGATTAATAAACAAAAAAAGTTAAGTGAGTAAATAATTAACATAATATTATTAGTTTGAAAAAGATAAATTACCTACATGATGATCCAGATTCATAATAAGTGACTTCATCATAATTTTGATTTGTGGAAAAATATTTTGATGTTATCCACTTATATAGCATTATGATGTGTATATGAAGACCCATAGAAATTTTATAACGTGGATTAAATTATTATAATGAAATTTAAATTATTTAAATGGTATTATTGCTCAAATAATATGATTAAAATGTTGTGAAAGTGGTAAGGGGCTTTTTTTAAAAACCATATGTTAATTTTTTCCTCACAAATACTTCCCTACATTTCCATGTTTTTAAATTATTAATGAATTTTTTTATTTGGAAATAAATTATTTATAATGGACCTATTGGGTCTCTTTTTACTTCATTTTAATCATTTTCCATTGTATTATTTTTAAATGTTTTATAAGGGATGTTCAAACATAAAATAAAAAATGAATATTCTATTTTAACATATATTTAAATAATGACCATTCCTGTGGAAATTATTGTTATTTGAAGCTTGAAATATTTTAAATAAATTCCTGTATTATTGATATAAAAAACCAATTTCCCATTTTTTGAGTATTTTTAAATTGAAAATTATTTTTTTAAAGTAATGTTCATTTTTATATCTGAAAAGGATTTACATATGGTTTCAAAAGTGTTTTTCAAAGTGTTTTACAAGGAATATGTTCGTGTATAAATAATTTTATTCATAACACAGTAAATTATCATTATATAAAAGTGGGTTATCCTGATAGAACTTATACTATTAGTTGAGACCAATTATGGCTCATGGGTGTGCATGATATAACTTATATGACTAGTTGATCCTTTTTATTTCTCATGAAACACAGTTGAGAACGATATAGTTTATATGAATGGTGTGCTCCATTATAGCTATATGATTAATTGGGATAAAATTATATTCTACAGAGAATTATATTATAAGTCAAACATCAATTTATTCCAAAGTAAAAGGTTCTGAAATTGACTTATGAATATCATTCTCTAAGTTACTAAAAAGGTGTTTTTATATACTTATTATGGGTTTTAAAGGTTTGTTTCAGCAAAAGGTTAATTTTTTCATAAATAAATGTTTCGTTTCATACTCCTAGTAAAATATTATGATAAAGGTAAACATTAAATTGATTATTATGTTTTCGACTAGACTAATAATTTTCTTCATTATATATCTCTTACTGATTTTTTTTCTCATCCAATGTTCATAAAATGTTTTTCATAGGATTTAAGGATTGGTAAGGGAAATGAAGTTTCCAACATCAAATTCATGAATATTTTTCCTGAAAAAAAATAATGTATTATCAAAAAAGATTTATATGGTAGAAAAATGGATATTGATTGGATGTTTCCACATTCTATTATACAATTTTTCTTTCTATGGCTTATAACCCAATTCTATAAAACATTAAACCTAAAAATATCCAAAAATTTAAGAGAATTATTTCTTCACTTATAAATTATGATTATGAAATTTGTAAGGATTAGTCATGATAATTTGTTTTTACCTTATTTCACAATATTTACTTATAAGTGTGAATTTATTAGTTTGAACATTGTATAATCATAATATGTGGGTTTTTATATTTCATTTTAATAATGTATTTTACACATTTGTCTATTGTTTTGTCGATCACACTCTAATAAAAAATAAATTTATTTAATGTAATACATACTAAAATATATATGTTTTATAACCATAATGATAATATCCAACATTCATATAATATTTTGAAGAATAGAACTCCCAATAATGGATAACAATTCCAAAACACATATAAATACAGTCTCCTAATGATTTATTTAAAAATATAAGTCAAAAAGCTTATTAGATTTCTTTTAAAAAAATAACTCAACAAAATGCACCCATAATTTCTATTGAAATAAAACCTAATTCCAAATTTACTCAACAAAGTTCCCTATCCCAAAACCTGTTATAAAGTCTCTTTAAAACCATAAATTCCATAAAACAGTATTTAAAATTTTTATAAAATATTGGCTAATTTACTTTTTAAAATATTATTAAAAACTGAACATACAACTTAGGAATCTTTGCATGGGTTCATTAATAAAAATTTAATCATGTAAAAATCAAGGAACAATTTACAAAGTTATGTGGTCATTATAAACTATTAGGCCAACGGAATCAAATTTTTATATTTAGAGTGATACCACAGAACCAAAAAAATCATTACAATAAAGATGATAATAATAGTGGGAAATAATTATAAAATCCCCAAATGAGTATAATTAAGATAAATAGAGGCCACATACCTTATGCAGTGATCTATAGTCGATCCCATGTTATTAACACCCACCAATGATTCAATAAACACATGTCTTCAATAACAACCATTATAATTTACTAATAATAAATTTTTGGAAAAATAATTTAAAGTTATAATAACTATAAAACTGACGAAGTTACTAAAAAAATCAAAACCAAAAGCCATGTGTGTAAGTCTTCACATAATATACTCATGGTTTTGAGAAAAGTAAAAACCCCAAATTATAACACAGATTTAATGGAAAATTCCAACCAAAATAATTGAAACAAAAAAATACTCATTGAAAGACATAATATAACTCAAAAATAATTTAATGATGACAATATTGGGTTGTGATACACATTCGATAAAAAATTGCCATGATTATTATTTGATTATATCATGATTTAGTGTAATTTCACACCCAACTCCCTTGATATTTCCAATAAAAATTATTGGAATGATAGATAAGAGGAAGAGAGGAAATGAGAAGTATTTCACCTCTGGTTCATGAAATAATTACTACTATATCACCGATATACAATTTAATTTTAATGGAATTTAAGAGATATGATAACGGAGGGATTCACCATTTAAAATTGCATCCCCATAGCCACCCAAAACCTAATATTCCAAAAAAGGATGTCCATTAATTGGTGGTTGAAATCCTGTTAAAAATATGTTATACCCATATTGAGTACATGTTGTTCTCCATTGTGTACTTATGGACCCATTGGGAACTCGGTGTAGATAAATAGTCACTTAGTTTCCTAACTATTTGTATTTCCACATTGTCTCTCTCAATGGTATATTGGTGGCACTATATCAGGTATATGGTGAATTTAATAAACCACCACCTTCTCATTATAACTTACCAGAAACCCATGAGATCAAAATTGGTATTCTTCCAAAAAAAATTATAACTCTAATAAAATCTTAAAATACATCCCAAACTATGTATGGAAATCCTTCTATTGATCTATATTAAAAAAATAAAGTTCACTTATCTAATAAATGATGCAATTTTTTTCCTCATTTAATACTGATAAAATATATATGTCATTATAAAAGGGGATTTTCATATTAACCGAATCATATTATATCTTAATAGATTCATCAATACCATTTTTTTATATCTAAAGGGATCTTAAATATTTCATCTTTTATTAGTTAGAAAAATGACATCAATGTGAATTCTCAACTTAAATTAAAATTACATCATGGATTCTCAGTCTATATCTCTTTACATATTACATTTATTATACTATTTTTTTTATCACATATCTTCCCATTTATCTTTTCTTAATTCTCACAATTTGAAATATAGATAGATTTCTTTCATGAATTTCTATAATTTTTAGAATGTAATTATCCCCCTTGAATTTTAAAACATCCATAAATTCATTAGAATTCAGAAACAATATAGAGGAATACAAGTAGGGAAATATATATAACAAAATCATAAATATTTTTGGGAAAATTCACTCCTAAAAACATTAAAATGTATAGAAAAGAAACCATTATCGAAAGATTCATAAATACATATTCAATTAGTTATTTTCTTGAAATATACTCCATGTTGAGTTAACCAAATTCCATAACCTCCTTGACGAGTTGTTATTTGACATTGATATGTTTTCATCTCAAATGTTGACCCAGATTATTTGAAAAGTTTATCAGATTTTAGTTATCACTCTCAATAACCAATATATTTTCAGCTTCTCTCATTTCCTCAAGATTCATTTTCACCAATATAATTTGACTTATATTCCGTGGTTTGGAAATATAACAAGATTTAGCATACTATGAGTGATGTAATATTTCTTATTGACGTTCCCTGATAAAAATATCCCCCACTGAAGAATTCACCTCCAGATATTTAATTTCTGTCGCCAAATTTACTTTTCCAATATACATCATTAAATATATAAATTTTATGTGATTTACCTCTATTATACATAAAATATGACCAATAGTTGTTTTTATCTTTCATATGAACTTGTTCACTATAATAATGTATTATTTAATTAGGTAACCTTTAAATCAAACACCTAAAGTAGAATCATATTAAATATGGGGTCCAGTAAAGTATAATAGACTCCCAATCACATTCTAAACACTTTATTATCTACACAATATCTATCATCATCCATTGAATATTTTATCCTAACTGAAATGGGATTAAATTAATCTGTTATTTCTTTTATTTTATAACACTTCAATAACTCTTGAATACAGTTTTATTGTGATAAGAAAATAAATCTTGTATTACGTATAACATGAAAAAACAAGAAAAACATAATCTACCTGATTATTGATATATCAAAATATTTTATAATTAAAATAGAAAATGAATCAAAATATTTTGTCCTGTTTCAAAAAATATATATTTTCATCAATGTACACAATCACATTGAATGATTTTGTGTGGTTTTAGTTGGAATATATATTATAATTTATTTTAATATTTAAAAATTAATTTTCATTAAAAAAAACCAAATCCCTAAATTACACGATTAAGGATATTTTTTATCCTCATGAAGTCATTTCTTCATATTTTTCAAATATTTTTCATCGCTAAAAATAATAAATAACTCTAGTTATTTGATGTATACATCATCCTCAAGATCATTATCCATTAATGAAAAATTTACATCTTTATTAATGATATTATATTTCATTTATAGTAAAATGTAACAAAATATAGGTGTTATTTCAATCCATTAAAATAGATAAGATTTATAATTACAATTGATAACCTAAATTTAATAATATCCTCTACAAAGAAAATTAGAATTTTTCCATGATACATTATCTATCATGTTGAGTTAATTACAAAAATAACATTTTTTAATTATAAAATTATTCTGTTTGAGACTTCACAAAAACATCTAAGTTCTATTAATATAAATTTAATGGAATGTAGCTTTTATGGAATTTATTTAATTCTTTTGTAATAAATTGTCTTCATTAATTTTAATATCTTGTTAGAGATTTTAATCATGTATAATTGAAATTTTAGATGTTCAGGGAATTCTAATTATAATAATATTCCCATAGATAGTTAGAAAATCATTTTTTATTCCATATGTACATCATTAAACATATATATTTTCCTTTTTCATCACTAGTGATCCTAGAGTTAGCTTATACTTCATTCAAATTTATTACATTAGTGTTTACTGTATCATATGGATTTTTTATTAGTCCATGATCCTTTTCAATGTTATAATGAAACTGTAATAATGGTTATTGGGTAATTTTAATATTTAGGAAAATATCATAAAAACATCCCATAATATTTTTGAGATTATTTTTATATAACTACCATCTCCTTTAACCAAGTGTATAAATAATAAAAAACCATTCATCATTTCACTTACAAAAATTTCCCATTTTCATTCCATTGATCTTGAATATAAGAGGGATACCAAGAACTCTTAAACACATTATGTTTTTATTCATTTCAGAATATAACCGAAAAGGTGTATTGGTTGAATATTTTATAATTCAGCATGTATTTTGGATGTAGATTATTTTTCCCACTTGTTTCCAAAAAATATAAATATGTTTTATGCTACGATAAATTAATTACTCCCATATAGACCAAAAATTACTTTTTTTCATTAACACCTTTGTATAAATGTGTAGTGTAGGGTACCAAATCCATACTCGTGCACATGAACACTTAAAAATGACTATGAGTTTCAATATCATTTTAACAAGGATATATTTTGTTATTCTACTAAATTAATTGTGTAAAAAAAATGAATGTCACTACAAGAAAACTGTCGTTTAGCGGCGGTTTTTAAAACCGCCGCTAAACGCGTTTCGGGCCGCCATTTCGCGGCGGTTTTTAAACCGCCTCGAAAAAACCACCGCTAAATGCCATAATTTTTCGCGGCAGTTTTGGTAAAACCGCCGCGAAATGAATTGAAAAAATAAAAAAACACGAGAAACCTCGGAATCAATAAAATGACCATAACTTTTGATCCGGGCATCCATTTGAGTGCCACGACCAGTAAAATCAAAGCTCATGAAGATATATAGAGGCACATATAATCAAAACCATGAGACAGTCTAAGGTGCATAAGATATTAGAGTTATAATAAAGTTGAAAAAGTTCTCCAACTTTAAACGGCCATAACTTTCACTCCGGGTGTCCGTTTGGGCTCTACCACATATCAAATCGAAGCCAGCGAAGAGAGATACATAGCAATTCCACAAAAGAAGCATCTATTTTGTTTTTCGACCCCAAAAACCCCTCTGAAGGCCTCTGAAACCCTATTTCCGTCACCGGTGTCCCGTCGAACTTGTCTTCAAACGGACCAAACTTTCGATACGCGTGTCAGTTCGGAATCCTCCACCTGCCTGATCATAGCTCGTTCCATGAGATTCAGTTTGACTGGTCGCGACACCCACATGCACTCCTGGATCATATGTTATGTCCTTTTTAGTGGGTATCAGATTTGTCATGTTTTTCAATGCCTCGTTTCTACCACCCGTTCCCCGTCAGCTTTTTTCTTAAATGGTTGTAACTTCCGATCCGCCTGTCCATTCAGACTCTTTCACCTTTCAGGTCGAAGATCATTTTTGGATCTTTGATTTGATAGGTCGCGGATCTAAAACGGACTCTAGGATCATAAGTTATCTCCGATAATGTTAGTCCAATGTTTTTGTCTCTTTATGACCGTTTTGACGGGTTTTAACAGTTGCTCCATTTATTACTATTTATTTGGGTTTCCATGACTTTTTATCTTTATCAATGGTTTTTTGTGGGTTTTTATGATGATTATGTTGAATTATTAAGGGGGTTTCAAGAGTTGTCATGATTTTTCATGTGTTATCATTTTTTCTAATGCCTCACTCTTCATATGCTTCTCCATCCATTTTCATGTGTTTTCATGATTTTTCATCCCTTATCACGTCTTTTCATACTTTTTCATGTGTTTCCTTTATTATTTATTATTTATTATTTATTATTTATTATTTATTATTTATAACATACTTTAATTTATTTATTATCTATTATTTGTAACTAGTTATTTATTATTTATTATTTATTATTTATATTTATTTATTATTTATAATTTATAATTATTTATTATTTATATTTATTTATTATTTATATTTACTTATTATTTATTATTTATTATTTATTATTTATTATTACTAAAAATAAAATACAAATAGTAATAATAATATTTGTTTCTGGTTATTTATTATTTATTATTTATTATTTATTATTTATAATTATTATTTATATTTATTATTTATTTATTGTTTATTATTTATTATTTATATTTATTTATTATTTATATTTATTATTTATTATTTATTTATTATTTATATTTATTTATTATTTATATTTATTATTTATTATTTATTTATTATTTATATTTATTTATTATTTATTATTTATTATTTATTATTGATTATATATTATATATTATATATTATATATTATATATTATTTATTATTTATTATTTATTATTTATTTATTATTTATTATTTATTTATTATTTATATTTACTTATTATTTATTATTTATTATTAATTACTAATTATTTATTATTACTAATAATAAAATATTATTATTAATAATAATATTTATTACTGGTTATTTATTATTTATTATTTATTATTTATTATTTATATTTATTATTTATTATTTATATTTATATTTATTATTTATATTTATATTTATATTTATATTTCTTATTTATATTTGTTATTTATATTTATTATTTATTTATTATTTATTATTTATTTACTTATTATTTACTATTTACTATTTACTATTTATATTTATTTATTATTTATTATTTATTATATATTTTATATTATTGATTTATTATTTATATTTAATTATTATTTATTATTTATATTTATTATTTATTATCTATATTTATTATTTATTTATTATTTATATTTATTATTTATTATTTATTATTTATTATTTATTATTTATTATTTATTATTTACTATTTATTATTTATATTTAGTTATTATTTATATTTATTTATTATTTATTATTTATATTTACTTATTATTTATTATTTTTATTTATTTATTATTTATTATTTTTATTTATTTATTATTTATTATTTATATCTATTTATTAGTTATTATTTATATTTATTTATTATTTAATATTTAATTTTTAATATTTATATTTATTTAATATTTTTTAATTATTAATTATTATTTATATTTATTTATTATTTATATTTATTTATTATTTATATTTATTTATTATTTATATTTATTTATTATTTATTATTTAATATTTATTATTTAATATTTAATATTTATATTTATTTATTATTTATTATTTATAATATACTTTAATTTATTTATTATCTATTATTTGTAACTGGATATTTATTATTTATTAATTATTATTTAGTATTTATATTTATTTATTATTTATTAATTATATTTATTTATTATTTATTATTTATATTTATTTATTATTTATTATATATTATTTATTATTTATTATTTTTTATTTATTATTTATTATTTATTATTTATTTATATTTATTTATTATTTATTATTTATTATTTATTATTTATATTTATTTATTATATATTAGTTATTATATATTATTTATTATTTATATTTATTTATAATTTATTTTTTATTTTTTATTATTGATTTTTTGTTATTCATTATTTATTATTTATTATTTATTATTTATTATTTATATTTATTAATTAATTTTATTTTTTTATTATTTATTATTTATGTTTATTTATTATTTATTATTTATTATTTATTATTTATATTTATTTATTATTTATTATTTATTTTTTATTATTTATTATTCATTATTCATTATTCATTATTTATTATTTATTATTATTGAGTTTATATCGATTATTTATGTATTATTTGTTTTTTCAATTAATATATATAAGTATATTAAATTCTGTTTATTAACCACATGACGAGCTTGCTGGAGTGGTAAAGTCTTTGGAAAATATGTAAGAGGTTAGAGGTTCAAATCTCACCAAACACAGTATTTCTTTATATTTCATGGGCATGTGCATGGGATGTGCATGCATGGACAAATAAATAAATAAATAAAATAAATAATAAAAAATTAAAAACAATTAAAAACAATTAAAAAATTAAAAAAAATTAAAAAAATTAAAAAACCGCTGCTAAATCCTTTAGTGGCGATTTAAACTACTGCTAAAAAACCGCCGCGAATAGTTTCCTGACGCACGATTTCATGGCAGTTTTTCAAAACTGCCGCCAATCTATTTAGTTGTGGGTTAAACCGCCGCGAAAGGAAAAAAACCACCGCTAAATCCTGATTTTGCCGTAGTGTATAATTTTGTGTATCAATAATGTAGTGTAAATATTTTTTTAATTTATATTAACTACACATATATGGAGTGTTGTTAGAAGTAAGAACAATAAGGTCGTAAGTATTTGAATTTTTAAGAGATGAGTGTATAAATCCTAGAGGTAATTAAGATAATTTTAAATATTAAAAATATTAAAAATATAAATAAATTAACTAAAATAAATAATTATATAAGGTTCTATATCATTATAGATAATGTCTTACTCGTAAGTCTAGGATTCTTCATAGGGTTACGATTTTCCCTTATGAGTACTGAATAAATCATATTTTATGATTGAGTTACCACTATATTCCTTAAAATTTAATTCCATATAACAATATTTTCAAAACACTATTTCATGGTTTTTGATTCCATTCTCAAATTTTTTTTATGTAATGTTGGAAAGCGGGGGGTTAATTTATTTCAAAGGAAATTTAGATATTAAAACAAAATGATATGAAATTTAAACAAGTAATATGATGTGATAAAATATAAATAGTTAGGTTCACATAACATATATAATACAAGATAATTCACAATAATTTTATCATGGAGTATAGAAAAAATACAAAAAGGGGTTACTATGTATCCTTCTCTCAATTCCATGAGATTTTCCAAAACCCCTTGGATTAAACGGTTGCCAAGAAACCCATTTACAAGAATCAAAATCATTTTTAAGGAATATAGTAAGAAACCTAATATCCTTTTATTGGTTGTAGATAAAAACCCAAAACCCCACACTTTTAATATTAGTGTGAACTGACTATAATAACCCATGATTTTATAAATGAAATTCAATTTTTAATGAAAAAATTAGTTAATGTGTTTTGTAGTTATAGAAAACAAATGCATTACATTTTTGATTTTGGATAATTATAAAATATAGCCTATCCGATTTAAAATACTATTAAGAATATTAAAAGTTAATAATATAGATACTTTACAATGTCCATTAGAGTTATTATATATTAAGGTTTATGATATAGTGTAATTGACCTAGATGAAAAATTAAATGCCCTCGACTAGTAGGATTATACCATATAAATACCATTTATCTCAACATCCGAGGGAGATTACATCTATGTGATTTTCCATTGGCCAAGACTAAGACAATATTAAATTACTGAAGATCCAGTGAAACTATTTATTCGAGAATTTCCAGATTATAGAGATCATGACCCAAATCATGTTCTACAAACCACCCCAAGAAAGAACCTCCATCGGACAACTTAATCGTGTGGTGTATGATGGTGCAATAAAAGGTTATATATCTAGACCATAGTCATATGATTTCTATATAATTTTAATTAAATGATGACTATATTTATATCTTTTTATTATTACATTAAGAATTATTATCTAATGAGTTTGATAAAAATAATATCTCTATATGAGGAAATTGAAATAGTACTTTATGATATATATTGTTTCAATTAAAAAACTCTTGTTGATAAATTAATTAAATTTTGAATGAATAATATTTTCATAAAATATGCTAATTACCTAATATTTATTTTCTTATAAATGATAATATAATTTAATTATGTCCAATTTAATTTTTATAGAGGTTAGATATATATTAGAATTCTAAAAAATGTATCGTCTAAAAAATAAATTTTTTTATTTAAAAGTGAAAATTATTATATTTGGATAATTATTTTGATAAAATAATATATATTTTTAAATCCAAACACTAGAGTTAACAAATGTTTAATTTTTCATAATTTTATGAGATTGTCGAAAATTTGGGTAAGCATTAGATTGGGTATAAAAATACGATATCTATTATGACAAAAGAGTATCCAAAAAATGTAGTAATAAATACTATAATGGGGATCCATGAAAAAAATATATATTTCCAATTCAAAAAAAGTGTTTTTAAAGTTATTTGATTAATTTTATAATCCATTAATGAATGATAAGAAACTATACTGTATTTTAAAGTTATAAAATCAATTCTTTATAAACATGACTCACTTACACATCACAAATGTTATTATATTAATATTTTTTGTTCGTGGACTTATAAACAATTTAAACCAAAATTATTTAGTAGAAACATAAGAAAACACCATGGGAATGACTATAGATTTTATATTATTATTAAATGAAGTTTATAATCTGTTTTTAGAAAGTAATAAATAATTCCTCTCCATTTTTCTAATAATACCCACCCAAACTCCCACTCCTCTTAAAAAACAATTTGTCATGAATTTAATCTCATTATCCATATCTAAATCCCTCCCAATATGTTCCTAAGATCTTAAAGATCTCTTCCAATGATTTTAGAATCACCCTATCAATGTAATAGATTATCTTACTCATATTTATTCATGTAAAGTTTTTGTATTTTTCCTTTTAATTTAGATTTTTCATTTTGGAATAAATTATCTTAAATAAATTTACAATCGTTATTATTAAAATGTAATGATAGGCCACATTTCATTTTCATTATACTATTTTATATTTCATTCTGTACACTTGTTATGATACCATGATTTTCTCATGATTTCCCCTGTCTAACATTTTTTTGTCTATACCCATCCCCATTTCCACTTAATAGAATTCACCCAGATATATATATCATTTATTATTTTCAATGACAATTAATGTAAATCACACACCAAAATATTTGGACTATAACTTATGAAAAATTCTTCTATTTTATTCTCTATGTGGCACACAAATACATGTACATGTTATAAAAGTGATCTTCAGTCCTAGAATTATTTATCCATCCAATTCATTAGGAAATGTATTTATCTCATGATATACCATCATTGGATCATAGGAGGTTACCCTAAAATCAATATTTTTTGATTTATTAGTAGTTATCCTTGACATATTCTAATGATATCAGGTTTATATTTTTCTATATTCCTATGATTCCATGATTTTATCATAATATATCATTCATATATGTTAATGATTATTATTATCACCCTTTTATAACACCCTGATAGTATTCTGGGCTCACTTGTATTACTTTCACCATGTAATTATTTTTTTATTCCATTACTATATTTATATCTCACCCCGTTCATATGTACATCCCCATTTTATCCAATCTAGTATTAAAATATCAATACATTTTAAGATCATGTTATGGAGTTTTAAATAATATCCTTATATTCCCATTTCTTGTTAATGGGATTTGTATCTAATTTTATAAATACACTAGGACTACATATCCACTAGTATTGTATTATGTGTATATTTATTTAAAAAATTTTAAAATAAGTTATATAAAATATATGGGTAGTCATAGTTGGTGTCATATGAAAGGATTAGTTATTTTTTTGGATTAGGATTATAAAAAGTTTCAAAATCCATATAGATAAGGTCATACATAAGAAAAAATACAATGATTTTAATAAATTATAGAGTAAGTAGTTTCCAAATAAATGAAATCCTTTCACAGATACTATAGGTGGATAAAGCTCTATCATTGTTTTACATAGTGTTTGTAATCCTGAAAATGGCACATTGGGTATTAACTAAATCACCAACTATTCCACAAAAAGTGGCCTTTTTAACTCTAGTTTGAAACTCCCAAGAGATATTCCTAGGTAATTTCACAAGCTCTTTATGAATAATATAATGGGAAAAATCCCAAAAAATGTTATGTTAGGAAATATAGTTTGGATAATTTATACTAAAACTATAAATTAATAGGTTATGGAATTTATTTTATTTTTGAGTATTCCAATAAATTTTCATTACATTACCTATTATGTGTATAATAGTTTTAAAATTCTCATCAATAATTTTCCCTTTTTTTATTCAATTTCCACGATAAAATTTACTGATGTTCCCTCAAATTACAAATATAGATCAGTTAATCATAGAGGTCTCACTAGTATGGATATAGGAATAATAATATAGAGATTATTTATAGGGGTGTTATGTATCCTTTAATGGTGGTAAAAAAATATGACATCCCACTTGTAAAAAAATATGGGAAGAAGCTTCCCAGAAATTTCCAAGAGGGGATAACGAAATAATTTAGGTGTAGGAAAGAAGGGCACCAGGATAGTGAATGTTCATGGGATAAACCACCCCCCAATATGATGGAAAAAGTAGTGAATCAATTAACCCTTAGTATATTTCAAATTGTTTCTAGTACATGGAATAGAGACACTATTTAAATCAATTCACTAAGATAATGTTTTCAATGATAACCAATTAAAAAACCTCCATAGCCTAATGAGAAAGGGAGATATTTTTTATCACAACTATAGAGGTGGATCATAACAATTATGTGGTCATTGGTATGGTAGTAATTCATCAAATGATACTGAATATACTATATGAATTTGTTTCCATTAATTCTTTTATACCATGCATGTTTAGTATAACTATTTAAACAATGTCTCAAAAATATAATTAGATCTATTAATGTAAATGGTAAATAAGGGATTATTTTATCCCACGTATGTAACTTTTCTAATGTCTATAATTGTTGTATTAATTAAATAGAAAATATTGGGATTATACCTTTATAATAATTAAATAAAATTTTGTGTATGGGTTTTAATTCCTTGTATAGGTCTAGAATAATTTACCAGGAGAAGGAAATTACACATTGTATCATGAATTTCTCTCTAATTATATCCTTGTGTATGGAGGAAAATGGATCTTATTTGAAATAATCTTCTCAATAATGGATGTTATTTCCTTATGAGAAAGTATATCAAGCTCAATGGATTGAGACTAATGAAATGATAATTCTTGATGAGATTCCCATGGCAAGAGAATATGTTGATGTGTCTCCAAAAGTACTTCATGATCTTCCTCTTAATCAAGTGGTTGTGTTATCAATATAACTTATACCTGAATCATTGAAAATATCCAAGTTCTATATATAATTGACATGATTTAATGTGAGGTGTTGAAGGATAAGAAACAGGAGAATCAAGATAAAGGGTTTATACAACCAAGTTCCTCAGCATGGGGTATTCTGATCCTCCTCGTCAAATAGAATGACAAAACATTGAGCCTCTAAATTGTTTATTGTGAGGTCAATAAGATCACGATAAAGATTAATAATCCTATTCTACTAATTGAATAATATTATAATTATCACTGTATAGCACAATAATTTTCTAAGTTGTATAAAATTGATGAAGGAACACATCCCCAATGCTACTTTTCATACAATGTATGGGAAATATGCGTTTTTACCAATTCTGTTTATACTCACTAATAATATAACTATCCTAATGTACATAATGAATACATTATTTATGGATTAACTTGAAACATTTTTTTTGTACTTATATAAGATATTATTATCCACTCTAAATGTAAGGAGGAGCCTGAGGATCAATTGACTATTGTATTGATGAATTTTTTAATGAAAATTGTATATGTAATGTTTAGTAAATTCTTATTTTCAATGGAGTAAGTAACATTCATGGGGAATTGTTTTGTCCATTAAAGGTATTATTATAGAACCATAAAAAATATAGGCAATTGAGGGATAGGCCAAACCAACATAAATTATGGTTTTCTATAGTTTCTATGTATTATCTAGCTACAATCACCAATTTTTGAGAAACATTTTATTATTTTCATTCCATGTAACCTTGATACCTCATAAGGGATTAAATTATTTCTAGATTGGTGTTTTTTAGGATAAAATTAATTAATTAATTATGATTTTAATCACTACACCTATAATCACATTTCCTACTAGTGGGTAAGGATTTTTGATCTAATACGATGTATCCAAGAATGTATTGGGTTTTATAGTCATTCATGATAAAAAAAATAGATAGTATATTACTCCATCAAATTAAAGATCCAAGTGAATAACTACCAAACTCATGATAGATATTTTTTATAGTGATGTTTACATTAAGTATTTGGAAAAATTATCTATACTGGGAGAAGTGTGATATATATTTGGGTTATAAAAGTATCAATTATATATTCACACAAAATGATATCAATAAGTTACAATGAATGTTTTTTTGAGAAAACCAGGTATTATAATTGTCTAATACACTTCCATCCTCAGAAGGTGAACAAAGTTTAATGTTCTCTAAATGGAAAGGATCCTGAAACCTAGTATATGATGAGGATTGAAAGGGATCCAATCTTCATGGACACATAAAGGATAGACATGGGAATTAATAATGGGACATCATCCAACATTTCTCAAATAACTGATCAACCCTTTATTTTTTTGAGGACCAATGAGGGGAAATAAGAAGATAAATTGATATAATTAAAGGTGGAAAATTTTTTATTGTTCAACTTTGATAAATATTGAGTTATAAGGGTTGGAACTTGGATATGTATCCCATAAAAACCATATTTTAATATGTATCTTATTGATAATACACATATATCATTTCTCACTATTAATATAGTAATCACTAAGATGTATATAAAACTAAATAAAAAATATGTGGTGGATAATAAGATGAAATATTTTAAATAATTTGCATCTTGATGCTTGGTGTGCCAAAAATTAATGGTTTAATTACAATGGTCTAACATATGATAAAAATGTTTCCCAAAAAGTTTTGAAATGTGAAATAATTACAATTCATTTTATTGTTGGAACCACGAGGAATATAAATAAAATAACTCTATATGGGAGGTAGTCAAACAAGTTACAAATTTTTCCCATTTCATTTCGATTAGAGAATATTTATCTCTCAACCAAGAAGTTAATATATATAGAAGGGATGTGGAAAGAAAACAAGGATTACCACCCTCATTTTTATGTAGTCAAGATTTTAATTTTACCTTGAGTTTTGGGTAAGCCTTCCACATTAACTAGATTGATAGATGTGTTTTAGTATTTCTTATAATCATCATATGGGTAGTCAGTATGAAAACAACTATTCAAACACTAGAGGATGTGCTAAGATCATGTTCAATAGATTTCCATGGATGTTTGGATCTACACCTTCCACTGGTGCAGTTTACATATTACAATAGTTTCCATTATAGTATTGAAATTTCACCTTATGAGGATATTTTGGGAAAGAGGTGTCCGACTCCAACATAGTGGGATGAAATTGGAGAGAGGAATCTTTTGGGAATTGATCATATCCAAGAACTATCATAGAAGGTTTAAAAAATTAAATATAAAAAGAAATATGAAAATGAATATAAATAATATGAATTTTAGGGGTGGGAGTAGAATTATATATCCCTCCAATGGAGTTGGTAATGTTTTTATATCAAGAGTTAAAACGTATGGTTCATAGGAGGTTTTCCTAAAAACATGATATTATGATATCTCAGTGGTTTTGTTTGACATATTTTTTCAATTTCATTATCATATTGTTTCCAAATTTCTATATTAACTTGAAGTTATCATATTATATCATGATTTGTTGTTCATGTTTATGATTTATAAAATATCATGCCACCTTGATATGCCTCTTGAATCACATTAGTAACTTTCATCATTTTACGCTATGATTAGTCCACTATTGTGATTTATAGATAATAATTTTCTTATATAGGTCCCAAAGTTATCCAATGTAGTATTAGAATATTAATGGATTTTAATGGAATATTATCATGTTTTAAATAATTTCTTTTTATATATGTTTCAGGTAAATTTTCTATATATCTAATTTACCAAACACACTGGGCCACCCGATCATCTGGGATTGTATTATGTGTAATGTTATGTAATAAATGATGAGATAACATATAAAAAAGATACCAGTTATCATACCAACCCAATCACACTAAATAGTATTGAGAACCCAAAAAAATAAAAAAAAAATAGACTTAATAAATCATATCACTTTAATGAACACTCTCAATCCTCCTATAAGAATTCAATAAGATGACATGGGAGGAAAAGAGACAAGAGTAAATAAGAGTGAGATAATGATGAAAATGAATAACAATGATCTCAAAAAAGATCTTCAAGGGAACTAATACAATCCATGGACCGTAAGTGGTGTATTTTCTTCCATATAATAGCTTTAAGAAATTTTTTAACCTTCAACGATCATAAAGAGTGGCTCGTAATCGAATTAATAAATGTGGGCCCTCTAAAACAATTAGGTTTTTTGAGTTTTATAGATACCATCTGATAGTTAGTGGGTTTCACAAGATAGTAGGTTTGGATTTGATATAACTTATTGTATGTACAGATCATATCAACTCAACTTTGTGACCCACTCTCTAGATGGATGAACCTTGAAAGAACTAATATTCCATCTAAGTTCCCACATCCATTTGGCATGGTCCACTGGGTAACCATTGGAAGCCATAGGTGGGGAATTATATAATAACCTATACCCTATAGTTGATCCCTCTATTTGGTCTGAATACTTTTTGGGAAAATAAAAAAATAGGAATTATGTAATCCATGAAACTAAATTCATAGATACACAATTGGATGTTTGTGATAATGAAATCCACCTCAGATAGTAAGGTACAACATTCTCTCCTTTTTTATGATAAAAAACACTTAATATGCTAATAGAAAAATAATATTAATTGTAAAATACATATGAAAATAGTTAAAAATAATTTCAATACTCTATAATGAAATTAATCTATGTTTCTAAGAAACTTTTCAATATTTACATGTAAAATGAATTTTGTTCATAACAATATCAAAATATTTTCAAATTTGAAAACATTATTCCCAATTTTATATAGAAACCAAAAAAAATACCATTAATTTAATTATTAAGATATTCATCCCTTTTGTGATTATCAATAACCCATAAAATCTTAACCACACAACATCTTTTATTTCACATTTCAGGGGAAAAGAGTTTAAAAAACATTGAGTTTAAAAAAAATTTATTCCAATGAAAATGTAATATTTTCCATAAATATAAAGTTAATATTAGAATTTTATATCCCAATTTGATATTATTTACAAGCTTATGGAATAGGGTTAGAGAAATAATGGCAGTGCATTCATCATTATAGATGAATATATGATGACAAATATATCATTTGAGTTTTAATTAAGAGAATAATTAATGTTCTTTTGAGAAAGAAAAAATCATAATTTCTTCATAAAAAAAAATCATATTTCTATAAAAATAAAATTCAGAAAAATATAATCTATAAAAACACAATTATATCACCGAGAAATTAAATTTTGAAGACCAAAAACTATATACACATATATTTTTTCTTAATGATACTCCATTAAACTTAAAAAATGCCTAATTATAATTTTGAAACTTATCTCTCTCTTGAAACATTTTATATTTAAGAAGGTTTGGATCCACCTCAAATGATACCTACATTTATACTTATATAGGGATACAAAATCAATTTTTTTAAGTGTTTAATAAATTAAAAAACTCACCTAAAAGAGTGAGAAAAATCAATTAATAAATTAAAGATTTAATGAAATTCATATAATTTAATAAATCTTAAGCTAAAAATTGACGAAACAAATTATTATTCATTCTTAATTCAAATTAATTAATTAAAGATGTGTCATTACAAAATACCCTCTATTAAAATCAAAATGATTTTCCTTTAGGTGTTTATTGAATATATTAGTTAATATAAGATTAGGGAATATAGAATCTTGTATTATATCACCTTTTTGGAAGTGGTATCTATGAAAATGTTTCCTAAGGTTTATGTTCTTTTTGTGGGAGTATTTAATATGATTTTTTGAATTCTAATTTTCACTAGTTCTTACTTGGTTAGCAAGGACATTGTTATAATTTAAGACATATTATAGCAGTTTATGTTTTATAAAAATTTTTGGGGAGTATAAATTACTCACAAAAATATATCACAGTTTTGTTATAGAAAGAGGAACAATTTATTTTCAAACTACATGAGAAAAAATATTACATATGAAGGTGTTATGTACCACTTGTAATTTTCCTTTCTAGTTTGAACCCTCAAGAAACAAAATTGAAGAAGCTTATATGTTTTAAATATGTGTTTTTTGATCAAATGATCCTATAATTTTAGATACATTCCAATACTTACAATAATCTTGTAGGAAATTTTAAATGTTATTTTTTTATTGTCTTGAAAATGTGAAAAATTTTATACACTAAATAAAATGTCCAATTAGGTTATGGTAAGTTGGACGAGACTCCCATAAATACCTATATAAAGCTTATTGTCCACCAATTTTTTAGATTCATTGAATGTAAGATTAAATAAAGTAACCATTTTATTTTTTATCTCTATAGCATTATCTATTCTAAAACACTTTAAATTATCATTGGTTTATTTACTTTTCCAATGAAAAGTGCCACCCAAAGTTTCCTAAATTTGAAAGAAATGAAAAATAAATCATGTTCTCCAATAAAACTCAATTAAAATTACATACTCGTTAAATCAACAAATTTTTGGCAATCTTTTAGATTTTTTGAACTAAAAATAGAATCATAAATATAAACATGAACAATAAAAAAATCATTTTAAATATTCATTAAAAATATGGTGGAATCATATTTACCATTATTAAAATCATTTTCTAAAAGTAATTTAGTCAATAAACAATTCATACCAACCCAGAGGTTCTTGTTCAGTTCCTAATTATTTTTTTTAACATGAAAAAATTATATATAAATTTAGAATCCTCAAAACTAGGTATTTATTCAATAGAAAAATTCTATAAAAGATATATTTAAAAATATAATTTTAATATCCATTTGAAACACATTAAAATTTAAATATTTGTTGAATTATAGTGAAATTATAAAGAATTACAATCTAATAATGGCGGATTATGTCTCACTATAATCTATTTCTTACTCCTCATTATAGCATTTATGAGAACGTTAGGTCCCATTTTGGGTGATAATTCCTTAGTTGTCCAATTTATTTCTAAACACCCATTTGGTACTAATAATGGGATGATAATTTTTCCTTTCCATAGGAGTATAAAAAATTTTCTAGGTAAATTTATTTAATTGATATTTCATTTACAAAACATAATTTCAAGCATTAATTAAATCATCGTGATTTTGGGGATCTAGTTTTGAAAGAAAATAATTATGTTCTACATTCTTTAAAATGAACCTCCCAAAACGAGTATCATTTAAAAATCACAAATAACATTTCCAAGAATATGGTCTTTCGATTTTACCAATTCCATGGAAAAAGTTTTGTTTTCTTTTTTCAACATCAAGTTATATAGGTGTGTGAGGTTAATTTAAGGTAAATTATCTAGTTATATCTCAACATAATCTATTTTAGGGTAAGGTTTGGGGATATTCACATCAAATTTGATGGGAATTGAATCTTTAATGGTCTTGATCATTTTAGGGAATGCTCGATAAGCAATAAATGTGTTGTAATACCCATGAAATATACCTTCATCCAATTTAGATTAAAATTTAAATAGGTTATCATTGATTATAAGAATAAAACACATTAAAACAAAAAAACATAAAATAACCAAATTGAAGTAATTTACCATTCCCATGATCATACGAGGTCTCTTTTAGAGTGAGAATTAAAAGTACACAGTTAATTGTATAACATTCATTATTGATTGAATCGACCAAAAATTATTGATGGATATTTAATTTATTAAGGAGAGAATGAGTAGTTTATTGTAAATATCTATTTAATATTTCAAAAATCAAATTTTTTAGGGTTTTCTATGAGTAAAAAAGAATAGTTAACACCTTATGAAGCATAAAAAACATTAATATCATTATTTTCATTCTCTACCCCAGGATTGATTGAAAGAGAAATGATCTTATACAATTTTTCATTTTCAATTTTCTTGGTATATTTAATGAAGGCTATATAATCTCATTATTTCAGGTTTCATGAAATAAATGTAGATAATTATTTTATAATCATTAATAATTACATATGTGTATGATTTAACTAATATTCTAGTAACATGGATTGGACCAAAAATATCAAGTTGTTTAATATAAAGGTACAATGAAGTTGATACATCCATATTAGACATAAATTATGACTTGTGTTGTTTACCAAGTTGGAATGGTTTATAAAAAATTTAATTTTTGGAAATAAAATTTTGGTAAATCTCTTGCTATATGTTTTTAGATTAGTTTCACAAGTGAGTGTGTGATAAAATGAAAAAGTTTTATATTCCATGACAATGAATCGTTATCTTGTACACTCAAACATTACAAATTTCTTCTTAGAAGGGATTTAATGTTAATAACATACATATTTCAAAATATTGAAGACAAAAAAATATATCCATGGGAATAAAAATCCATCAAAAAATCCTTTTCAAATAAAAAATTAAAACCACTATCAAATTATAGGCAAATAGAAAAAAATTATGCTTCAAACAATTAATAAATAAATTGTGTCTAATAAGAGTGTGGTTTGAAAAGTCAATGGAACCTATATTGAAATTCATACCACTTTATTTTTCATTAATGGTTACATTACCGCAACCAAGATCCTCAAGGTAGTTGAACTCGTTGTAGTAACTAGACATATTCTTCGAGCACTGACAATCCATGTACCATGTATTTCCTTAGTAATTTCAATTGAGAATGTTTTCTTATAAAACAATTAAGAGACTAAATATTTTGGTACCAAAAATTGTGATCTATAAATGTTATCCAAATGATATATTTTAACCCATAATTACATTAAATTTTTATAGAACAAACATTTGATGAATTATATATGGTTTTGAGCCATCTAAAATGATAATTTTATTAATTTATTTCATAAATAAAGTGGTTTGTCTTTCTAAAATTATTAAAAATTAATATTGAGTGATTCCTTTAACAAAATTAGTATTTGTGGAATTTATAGAGTGGGTTAATTGATTAGAGTTACCATTCCCTTAATTACCTCTCCCATTATTTTTATAACAAAAAATTGAATTCAAATTCTACTCACCTTAGGGGAACATGGATAAGGACATCTTAGTCTCAATTGTTTTTTGTTTTTCAATATTAGGTTGTTCTTTAAAATATAAACTTTCATTTTTATCTTTATTTAATTCATTTTTCATAATTTAATTCGCCTCATTTAAAAAATTGAACCTTATTTTTTAATTTTCATAGAACGTGTTGAATGATTTTTGTTTTATTTTTTTCTTCATATATATTCTCATTTTAATTGATAGTTTGATCTTTTTCAAATAAAACAAGACTTTATTTATTTTTAAGATAATTTAATTTTGAGGAAATTCTAAAAAAATATTATTTTATTTAATCTCAATAATATATTAGATCTTCAAAATTTGAATTTCATGAAGATAAATAAGAAGTTGAATAATTTACCTCTTTATTTTCTTCATTGTAAACCCTAAGACACTTGGGTATTCCATCACTTTAGGAGGATGATAAGATAAAGTCACAACATTCAATCCAAGTTAACACTTTTGAATCCTCCGTGCTTTCCCTCTTCTTATTTTTATTCTTTTTGAGGTTGGGGAACTCTAACATTTTGTATCCCTTTTTATTTTACTCAATTAATCTTACTGCCAAATTAATTTTTTTTCATTATTTTCATAGAGGTATGTCTTCTTCATCTTGAAGTATTTTTCCTTCTATTTGTAATGAAAATAAATCCCCCATTTAGTTTTAGATGATTCATTATTTTTTTATTTTAAGGATAGGGTCTTCTTTTCCTTTAACCATTTTTCTTCCTTCTTAGATCACCTCATTATTATAATATCATAGGTTATGAGTGACCCAATGAGTTCTAAAAATATTTCTTTGATTTACTTCACAACATATATTTTTATCACTTTGGGTGGCCAAGAACCATACAAGATTGAAAGGATATTCATCATCAGAATCTCTATTTTAATCTCACCACCTAAAAACCTCATTTTCTTTAAAAAATCATGAAAAGTGTTAAAAATATTATTTATAGACTCGATAGGATAGTTAAAAAATATTTCAAAATAATAGTGATATATTCCAGGCCTAGTATCCTTTACTTTATTGGTACCCTCATGCACAACGTCTAATAATTTCCAAATTTCATGATTGCATTTACACATGGTAACTCCATTAGATTAATTTATATTTAAACTAGAGTTTATATTATTCATTGTGTTTCCATAAATTTGAAAAGAATTTATATCTCCAAGATTTCATTTTTCTTAAATCATTTTGGTTGGGTTTTAGTCATGAAAAATTATTCTAAAAATATAATGTTTTATTTATCAAATAAAATTAGATATTGTAGTAATAAAATAACCATTGTCTGATCCATCAAAGTATTCATATCTACCCATTCAATGTCATTCCAGAGCACCATAGGTATTTGATGTATAATCAATCTTAAATTGATAATTCCTTGAAACTATTTATTGTTTGGAAATATTGTTTGAAACAAATTTCAATTACTAGTCTGAGTAAAGATATAAAGAGGGGGATAAATTTCGTTTGGAAAATTTTAGAAATTATTACTAAATGAGATGAAATTAACCTTAGTAAAGTGATGAAATAAAATTAAAAGAGTTAAGAAAAGAAGAAATATATAATACGATAGAATGAAAAATATTTTGATAAATGAGTACAAAGATAATCCAAAATTATATTTCTATATACCCTACTCTTAATTGATTGAGAGATCCATTACTCCTTGGATTCAAATGGAGATATTAAATCCATTTTCAATAAGTAAGAACCTTTCTTTTCTGTTTTTTAGAAACAAACATACTATCATCTTAGTGTTTTTGGATTTAAACCAAAACACGAACACTTTTTTTGGTTGTGTTCACCAAATCCCTCACACTCAATGGTAATGACCACCTCAAAAAATTAAAAAATACATGTGCAATATATAATATATTTGTAGATGACTATAAATCATTCAATGATAATACAATAAAAAATATTTGGAATAGATACAATAATATACAGGTTCTAGATAATGATTAAAATAAAAAATAATAATCTTAAAAATGACCTTCAAGGTAACTGCTAACACTCAAGGACCATTGGAGGTTTATTTATAACCTCAAATAGATTTATTAGCATTCTATATCCTCTTAGGGTCATAGTGATCTTTTGGAGGCTAAATTAAGTCATGTGGTGATTTCCATAAATGGATAATTTTTTATTATTTCATGATGCATCACATATTTGGGGGTTGTCACTGGCCAGTCAGTGGAACCTATAGGTGGAGTACATTAATAATTTCCTCCACACTCCTCTTTATCCCTCTATTTTTAATAGAAACATCATAATTAATTTATAAAATATGAATTCCAAAATGCATGAATTTAAATGGATAAAAATAAAATTGGGAGCTTTTAGTAATTAAAAACTATTAAGTTAGTGGGGTAAAATAAAACCATCTCTCTCACCATGGGATCTATTTTCTTTAAATAAATCAGTTAAATAATTAAGAAGAAGATATGGTATAATAAAAATGGCATGCTCAATCAAAATGAAACACTTTGACTAACTATATCACCTCAACCCCATCTTTAATTCCAAGTTGATAAAAGGTGTAATATAAAACAATGTATAAATAGAGAGTAAGTAATATTCTCTATGATGGGGTTCATCCTATACTTTTATCCTTCTACTCCTCCTCCTCCCAAATGTTAATTGATTGATGGTGAATGAATAAATTCTCGAATAGATAGATTGATAATATTTTTAATCTTTCCATTAAAATTCATTTTATGTTATCATTCCATGTAATATATCTATATTGTAATCATTCTATATGAATAAATAATACATGTTATTATAGTTTCCTCATCCTACACCAAATTCAAAATCCCCCAAACTATAAAATATTCTGTTATTTTATATCCATTGGATCTATTATAATATGTTCTTTCTATTAGAGGGTAGCGTGATTTATTTATATTGATCATTAAAAATATCCATATTTTTCATGTATCCAATTTGTGTCTTTACTCTATAATTGGATATCATGAATTATAATTTTTTGTTCCTTAAATATTAACCATTAATGGACTTCTCATGTATTTCTGAATAGCTAGAAACATATAATAAATCAATCAATAGTACTTTAAATATATATTTATCATTTTTTAAAAATAGTTGAGCACAATTAATTTCATTGGAAATGATATGATTATGTTTTGTCTAAATTTAATTATTATTGTAAAGTTATATTATTTGTTTTCAATGATAATATTACTTTACTATTTATCTTCATCTTGGTTATGCATGTGTGCCTTGATATTTCTACTACCTATATCATTTATGTAAATAAATTTCATATCTTTCAAATCATTATTTTTTAATTCCTTATAATTGGATTTGATTAATAGGAATTGGAAGATGATTGTTCACCATATTTAAAAATAGGGAACCATAACAAAAAATCTTATCCCTAATCATCATTGTATTATTAATCAATATTGATATAATTTTATTGATTTAAATATATTAGGGGTTGTAAATTATCATTACATTATAATTAATGTGGCCTCGGTCATCCTTCTTTCCTTTTTATACACTGATCATCACAACATAATTTTTCCCAAGGGTTTATTTCCTTATAATATTAGTTTTTATCAACACCTTGGTTAGTGGTCACATATTGTGTCAGGAAATTATTTCATGACACATCTACAATGAAGTATTTTGAAAGATATTGAAACATGTGGTTGAAAATATTGTATAGTGGAAACCAAAGTTTGTATGTATAGAGAGGTCAAAATAATGTTTTAAAATTTATTAAAAAAATGGTTTTTATTTGATTTTATTTGATGGAACATAATGTAATTTAAAAAATCATATTGATAATAATGGTAATGATTAGTGATTGATGAAGCAACTAGGATAAATTTTTGTATTTAGGTATAGTATTATAAATAATAAATTCTTATTAATATTAATTTATCAGTTCATTAATCCACAATATCTTATCTTTGACATATGGTCGATAGTGAGTGTGAGTATTGATCAATAAATGATCAATGATATCATATATTTCTTCTTATAATTGTATAAAAAAATTTGAAAATATCAATGACTTTCTTAAAATAAACTACCACCTAATCACATCGACAACTCAACATAGAGTAAATTTATTCCTATGTAATAAAATAATAATTTTCATATTTCTATACACATATCCTCAATTACTTGAAAAATCACGTAAAAAACATTACTCTATCATATATAAGCATGATAAAGTTTTTGTAAAATATTATTTATCAACCAAATAAGTAGATATTATACATAGATAAATAACTAAAAACAACCCAATCCAATTAAATATTTTAAAAAATAAATCCAATAAAATAATAGAAAAACAAACTTATTTGGGATATTCAGAATCACACATAATCAAAAATATCTCATCACCACTATAAAAATCACCATATAGGTTTTATCCCTCTATATGAATGATAACATTCATCAATGTTCTACGAAAAATGAGTAAAATATAAAAAATAATCCTAAAATTGAATTATGTTACCTTATAGCCACAAGATCTTTAAATAGATTATTACTCAATTCTATAGTTTTAGTGATAACTCCATGCGTATTTATCTTCATGAGGTTCCCTCTATTTATATTTTTAACATTTTTATTGAGACCTCAAGATAGTAATAATTCATGGTTCTTCGTTCTTTCTACCTAGGATCATATGAAACTTGGAAATTATTATTCTTTATTCCCACATATGGTTAATAATTTTAGTAAAAATACAATATCATGATTCCCTAAATATACATAGGATCCACATAGGACAATGAAAATATTTAGAACCACAATTATATATTAGTGTTTCAAAGAGCACATTATTCTTTTATGACATGCCATTATCCATGTTTTGTAATGGATGGGATCCTATATATCACATTCGAGCCAAAGTAAATATTATATATATAACTGGTCCATATTTATCAACTATAAAATACCATAAGAATATTTTAAAAAGTTCTAGTTTTTATTAAATATCATAGAATTTAATATTACATATGAATAGAATACTTTTTATGTATCAACTAATTGAATGTTATGTATCTCATGAAGTTTTAAAAAAATATTATATATCCCTTGGAGGCTCCAAAATATATTTTACATATCATAACAAGGACAAATACTTCTTTCTTATTGGGAATGTTTAGATTTTTACATATTCCATGAATACATAATAGTAAATTAAACAAAAGTAATATTTTCAAATTTTCCTTCCTCCAAATATAAGGCATAAGTGTTTCACAGATTCTATTCTTATATAAAAGATGTGCCATGAATTTAAAATAATAAATCAATTGATCATAAATATATTGATATTCATTTTAATCATGAAATTTTTAAATCTAATTAAGTCATAATTATGGTCATAATTGTGAAATATTAATAAAATCCTATAAAATGTTCATTGAATTCAAAAACTACATAAAACAAAATTCATAAAACAAATTGAGGGATTAAAATGATTTGATTACCAATAAAAAAGTTACGTAATTACTTACATAAAATCACCCACACTTATTCCTATAATATCTTTCACATATAAAAATTAAAAATCATACCCAAGTGAAATTAAAAACAAAATCCAATATGAGTTAATTTTCTAATAACCAATTCATTCAAGCCTATCATGCCTCAAATTTATTCTTAATTAAATATATTCCATGTGGTAAAATTTATTATTTTCCAAATTTTTTTATCCTTAGTAGTTAATTTATACCAAAAATATTTAAAATATTTATATCCATACAATGTTATAATTTGATGTAATGTTTTTCAATCCAAACTAATAAATGGGTTACCATAGTATTTATATGTTTCTAAATCTCCACCAAACGATTCATGTACTTGTTCTTATCTAGAGGTATTTATAAAATTTATTTGTGGTTAATGTTTTATAGGTGTTAAAACTAAAAAAATGTAAATTTGGAATAATTGGGTTTGACACTAAGTAATGAAAAGTAAAGGATTTATAGTTTACAATAAAGAATAATATCCTCACTCACATACCTTTTCTTTTTTCCCCTCTTAACGATTATGGATTTTCATGAGATGTTCACACTTATTCATTTCTGTAAAATGAAATATTCCTCCTCTCTTCATCCTTTAATTTTTTTCAATTGATATTATTTATGAATAATTTTTTTTCTCTTGAATATTGAGAGACTAATAAACATCAAATAAATTTATAAACACCCTTTCTCATTTTTAGATGATATTTTCTATTACATAATTATCATATTCAATGTTTCTCCCCAAATCTACTCACAAAATAACTTTTACACCATAAATAATTTCAACTGTGATCATGAATTAATTTTATGGGTTGTGATGTTTGGGTTTTCAGTCTTCTAATGGGGCTACCTAATAAGGATGCTCCTAAATTATAGTGATTATCCAGGGGCAAGAAGGAACATTAGGTTATTGAATAACTTTTCAATTAAAAAAATTAAAAATATGTAACACCTTGACCATTTTCAACTCAAGTTCCTCTTTTATAAAATGTTTTACCTAGAACATAAAGGAAATTTGGTAATTTTTTCATCAAATTGTTATCATAAGAAATGTTGGAATTCTGAATAATATGTTAAAACAGTTTAAAATCCTCTATAGTATAAAATTTTTATAATTTATTGTATCAAATTTCATGGGATTTAAAAAAAACCGGCCCATTGAATAATTTCACAAACATTGAATCTATAACTATGTTCATTTCAACATTAATTAATTTAAAATTAAATTGAGTTAAATTTATTCTACACAATTAACATAAGCTACAATATTAAAATGATTATAAATTAAAATTATATAGTTTTTAGAAACATGAAAAAGGTGAACAGAAACATACAAAAAGAAATTGAGAAACACAAAAATTCCAAAAAAATACCCCCACATGCACACACACAAATCATAATGTTTTCTTTATTTATCCATATTTTTCAGAATAGATTCATTATATTTTTTGTTACCAAATAAATAAACAAGGATATTGAAATGTAAAACCTTATGGATTCAATGGTATATGGGTTAGAGAAGTTTCACCTCATCAACTAGTGTTTCAAGATGATTCACAAAGTATTTGTTCAATCATTTTCCATTTAAAGTGAATGGTTATTGTTCTCCATCATTGGTTATCTACAAAACTCAAATAGATAATCAATAGTGATTATAAATAGTCCTTTACATATAGAATGAATTGTACCTATAATTAATTTTAATCTTCAATTTTAAAGATGCACATTTACACCTACATGAAAATATATTTATTAAATTTGGTTGTATTGTGACATTTTTTTTAATTATTTATTATTTAATTTTCAAAATATTTCATCTTAATATATTTCAAATCCTTTAACTAATATTTCAACGTATACCCATCTATTTCGTAATCCAATTTCAACTCATTAAATTTAACATAATAATTGAGTCATAACTCAAATGGTAGAAGGAAACTTATAATATAAATCAGCTAGTATTGTATAATTAAAATTGGGTAATGTATTTTATTATATAAACTCAGAATATGTTTTCATACCTTTGGAACCAATATTTAGATTCTGTATTTATTTTTTTTAAATTCCATTTACTTTTCATTTTAAAACTCCAATTATCCTCGTTTTTTATGGATGGTAACAAGTTAATATTTTATGACTTATTCCATATCTCCTATTTAAATATTTTATTTTTCTATTTACATATTGTGGTCCTTGATAATTAATTATATCTATATGAATTATAAATATCGAAATATATTACTCCTCCAAAGTGAATATATAATAGACGAGTCATTATCATTGGTTGTATTGGATTCCACCCATTTTAAAATATAATCCACATATATTAAGATATAAAAATATTTAAAATATATAGAAAATAGTCCAATAATTTTTATCCCATTTACTTTCATTATTCCAAATAATATCAGTAGCCATTAAGGAATTTTTTATCTCATTATATGTTTCTATTGAATTTAAATTTCTCATATTTAGGGAAAAATCATATGCATCCTTATATATTTTTCTCTAATATATAAAAAATTACATTACTTTTCCGGAAATTATTTATTTTCCAATGTATCCACTATAATATAAATTATAAGACATTTTATGTGAAAAATGTAATTCACTTTTGGGAAAAACATATTCTCAGCATTTTATCACTAGATATATTCTAAACATATGGATCACCCCACATTGGAAATTCAGAGTTAGTGTTAAGTCTTGTATTTTTGTGTTCGATTACGTGTAAGGGAACTTTAGAGGTTATATCAAAATTTACCTTATCTACATTTTATGTTACCTCTCCTTAAAATAAATAATTTTGTTTACCTTGAGTGAAATCATAAAGTGGATTTTTTTTCTAGAATACTTTTCTACACTATGTGAGGAATCCTAATCATGCAATATTCTACTAGATTTTCATCTTCATTTATGTTCTTTATCATTGTATTGAAATCATATAGTCCCTACAAGCATCTATCCATCCTTGGAATTACCTCTCAATTCCCTATTTTATTCCTATGTTCAATATCATTATAAAATATGTTAAATTTTCTCATAAGTAGATAATTTTTTTGAATGGAATAAAACTAATAGGAACACTTTTTTGATAGTGGTGTAAGGTTTTTTTTGTTACTTCTAGGGTTCGTGAAGCATATATAATAACATAGTTTCTTCAATTAATTTTAAAATATAAAACTACCCACATATAATGGTTTAAATCATCAAAAACCATGTAAAATGGATATTTCCAATTTGGTGGTCATTTCATGGTGGTTGTAGGTAGTTTACACTTCATATCATAAATTTTTTTCATATAATAATCATACAAAATGAATTCAAATTCAATTAAAATAACCTATAAAGTGGAATCATACTATCTTATTTGAATAATATTATAAATAATCATATGTGTCTTAAAAATTATATAACATGATTCATAAAATATGGATAAGGAAATGAAATGATGATTTCAATTATTTCATTTTAATCCATAATCTTAATTTGGTGAAATTAAATTACCATGAAAAATTCATTTTTCTATCATGAAATGAAAATTTTGGCAATTTAAAACAAGTTTCCCTTTGAAAAATGTTTTTAAAAAATATCTGTATTTGAAAATATATGATCGATGGAGTTGAAAAAATATTTGTTGTCAACAAAAACACACTGGTGTCTGAATCATCCTACAATCTCAACAAACAGATCGGAAGAAACCCCCCCACCTATCTTGGTAAGTCCATGAGAAAATCCCTACACACAGTGGGCACCAGTCCCTCATGGGTGGCTATGTGAAAAGCTCTACAGCGCCCCTACATAACAGGCATCCAAGCCGACGGTGGCCCCTTCACGGCGTCAGGTCCTTCGTGAGGCACTCTATGTCAACCACATCCACCAAGCCCTTCGAGGCATCTCATCCCCTCTATGAGGCCCTCCATGGGTCAACGAACCAGTGCCTTTCTGCGGTTTTGTGTGGCTCTAAGGCGTGATCGGTGCCCCCAGAGTCAGGGTTTTCCTATAATTAAAAGGTGAACCCCTCTCCCTTACCATTGTTACTCTGACCTTTCACCTTACTATTTTGCGTAGAACATCACGAAGACCTCACATGGATTCCCTAAGGTACATGGACTTTGAGAGCCATATCCCATTGATTCCTTTTCATCCTCTACCTATGGTATAGATTCTATTTTCATAGGAAGGAGCCTCTTCGGGGTGCTGGAGGTTTCGTGAAGTGTAAATCCATCACAAAATTCCCCTAAAACAAATAGGTATCCATTAAGGCAAAGCCCTGCTCCCGTAACGTTATCACTTCACGAAGCCTCAGAGATTTGCAAAGAACCCCCTCTTCGTGAGGTTTTTTACCTTCATGGATCCCCTCACTTCTTAGTGGTACTTTACCTTTATGAGGGGTCACTTCATCATGAATACAAGTCCCTTGGTGATGCTAATTTTCTTCATGAATACCAGCCTCTTCGCAAAGCCCAACCCCTTAGAAAAACACCTCCTCCTAGGACCAAATGCGTTTCACACCCCTTTTCCGTATGTCCCTCCAAGATAGTATGAATAAACTTTAAAGTCCCATGGGTTGTTCATCCCATTAGTTTGCTTCACCTCATGCTTCTTCTCATAGTCATGCTAATGACTATTGCTTCTTCACATATCCACGCTAACATCGGCCCCTCAATGGATTACTCCAAGACACCCCCGTAGTATAGCATTGTCGATGCCTTCCCTTAACCAAGGGTTAAATCATTCCAGTTATGTAAGTCCTAGTAGTATCGAGTGATCGTTCGTTGTCCGATATGGAATTCGTTAAACTTCTAAGTTCTATCATCCTCAGTATATGATGTTAAACTGTGACCATTCCACATGCATCATACGTGGGGTGCCCTATCTTTGACATTCTTTATGCTTTCTCATCTCCACAAAAGTAAGATCTTCCATACATGGAATGAGATCCTCTCTCTCAGAGTAGCACCTATTCGTGGGGAAGGGTAACCACCTTGCTTTAAGCCCCTAGCCTTTCTTGTAAAAGGTGGTACCTCTACACTTCTTTTCATTCTCTATGCCAATGAATAGTAAAAATATGGGCATCATGACCTTCTTTATCCCATCCCTCTCTTGTTTGGTCTTTGTCTCCACTTGGGCCTTTGTCCTGATGTAAGTTCTAATATCCATCTCTCTATGCTGCTAACCATGCATAATCCCATGATTCCTCTTTGGGCTGTGAACCGTGTGTATGCCCCTATTTCCTTTTTTGGCAGATAACCATGAGTAATCCCTACTCCACTTCTAACAGATGCACCTTTCATGACACGATCATTAGGTCTTTGTTGCCTCTTGTTTCTCTTAACGAGCATTAATCACATGGGCTTAGAGTAAGCATTGACTATGACATCCTCTATGGGCTTCCCTAGAGTGTAATCCCTAGAATATCCCAAACTAAGTGGACTTTGATCCTTGCCAAGGCAGGGTACATAAGAAGCCTCCATGCGGATCAATCCCAAAACCTACTGGTCCTGACCCCTTCACATCAGTTCACTAATCCCATTTGGAACAATGAGGAATTTGGTCCTTGCAAAGGAAAGGTACGTAGGAAGCCTCCACGAGGTTCAATCCCAACACCTACTAGTCCCAAATCCTTCACATCGGTTCCCCAAACCATCCAAAACTATGTGTACATTGATCCTTTCCAAGGAAAGGTATATAGGAATCCATCATGAAGTTCAATCCCAACACCTACTGGTCCCAAATGCTTCACGTTGGTTCACCAAACCCATCCATAACTACATGGACTTTGATCCTTTCTAAGGCAAGGTGTGTAGGAATCCTCTCTAAGGATCAAGCTCAACACATACTGGTCCTAAATCCTTGTCATCTGTTAACGAAACAATCTAGAACTATGTGGGCTTCGATCCTTTCCAAGGCAAGGTACATAGGAATCCTCTTTGAGGTTCAACACCAACACCAAATGGTCATGGATCCATCAAGTTGGTTCACCAAACCCAACCCGAACTACAGGTAATTTGATCTTTTCCAAGGTAAGGTATGTAGGAATCCTCCTTGAGGATCAAGACCAACACCTACTATTCCAAACTCCTTCACATCTGTTCACAAAACCCATAGAAAACTATGCAGACTTTGACCCTTTCTAAGGAAAGGTACGTATAAATACTTCCAGAGGTTCAAGACCAATACCCATTGGTCCTGACCACTTCACGTCAGTCCACCATTATCCTGCAAGATGTTAAACTATAATATCTCATTTCATCTCGCAAGACATCAAAATGTACCGATTCAAACTATGTAGGATTTGATACCTGTCTCCCAAGCAGGGTACGTAGGAAGCCTTTCGGAGGCCAAACCTTATCCAATGACAAGCAGAAAGCTATTGTGACACCATCCAGTGGTAAGCTGTTTTACCCCAACTGACGGTAAGACGCAATGTTTCCCACATGACTGTAATCCATTAAAGTCACATTTTTTGGGACACACATATCTTTTCTGCCCATCAAGTGTTTAACCATCCCAAATTGTTAATCACACGTAATCTATAGTATATCATCGGGTCGTTTCCCTCCGTGCATACCTCAATTATATACCCCATTCTGAACTATGTGGACTTTGATTCCCTACCATGGGGTTAAGTATAAAGCTTCCATGAGGCTCAATCCCATCACTCATGTCTCATCCCAGTCTCTTCCTTCAGCCTATGTGTTTCAGTAAGGTTATATCCTAATCCTGAGGATCCACTTTCTTGTGGTCCCATCCATACGGGTCACCTCCTCAAGAATCCCATCACCCCACTGAACTATATGGACTTTAGTTCCCTACCATGGGGATACATAGGAAGTATCTTCGAGGATCAAACCCAAAACTAATGTAACCTTCACGATGGTTCCATCTTATTCCCCCTCTACTTCATTCAACTATCCATGATCCATAATGATTTATACCTGGGCCACCACATCATAGTTAGATCATGTCACCCACTTTCTCACTGCTCCTAGTAGTAACTGGATAACTAACCACATGTTAGTTCTATAATCAGTGCTCCATAAAGGGGTTGCACAAATCTGATCCACTCATTTCAGTGTTCTGATCAGTCCAATCCATCTCCACTATAAATTAAACTCGTGGCATACCCTGGGATAAACATGGGATGATGAGGAAAACCTCAGAGACATGCCTATGGCATATAAATCCCCACATTCGACATGGGATGCCTCGGGCTTCCATTCCCTATAGAAGACCTATTATAAGGAGAAGAGACCTAGGAACACCTGTGTTCCAGCATCCAAGAACACCAGTGATGTCCAACATGAATACTCCCTCACCCGAAGGTTGCTGCCCTGACTAGACCCCTTGGAATATCCTGAAAAAATCAGCGTAATAAACCATCATCCATGAAGACATGACACTGGGAAGAGTTTCCAAAACAAATTCTTAATCTATAAGGGAGACCAGAACTAGGCAACAAGTTATGAGGATGAATCCACAGAAGGAGGAACTGACATCCCATCATCCCTTTTCGATCAAGGAGAAAATGTCCTTGAATAAGCGACAGATGTCGCCCGCCTTTGGAAAGCGGGAAAATAGGTCAACATTTTCATGTCCTCTGAAAGAAAGGGATGTGTTCCCCGAAGAAAGCATTGAAAACACAATTGGTGAACCCGACGTGATGTTCTTCTCCACAATGTGAAGATTAGTATCATTCCAGACATCAGTAGACAAGAGTGTCACCAGATCCAGTTATTTGATGCCAGGTCCCACTAATAAAATGGTGGGCCTCACGTGAAACTCACTAGACATTGGGGAAGTTGAACGTTGGAAATCGCAGTCTGTGACGTTGTCAGTGTGGATCCTTCTTATCGGTCATGGAAGACAGAATGGTGTTGGGGCACTGTGCATCGATTTAATTGTTTCAGCACTAATGGTTTAATCACCTAGGATTCTCGGACCCAACCTACCGTATTAGGACACCGATCACCACCCACCTACTGATGCATGGGTAGGGGAAACATAATCACAGCAATACCGTGTGGCCTCATCTCTCCCATGGATACCTCTACGTCCACAGCTGCTAGGCACCTACACCCTATATCCCCATCAATGTACGTTCAGCGAAGGATGATAAATGACCTCGTATGAAGATATGAGGAGGAAGGGATCATCCCAACTAGGGACATTTTATGAAAAGACCTAGATGTATTTTCCACTCATCACCACCTCCTACCCCAAGGGCCGCGAAAGGATCCACTGGTTCCCACTCCAATGCACAACTATTTCGAGAGCCTCTCCCCAGAACTCTTTGATGACTCCCTCCCCTACACCGATGAATTTGGGGGATGTCCAGGCCAGCCTGGGTAGGATCCCATTCTAGGGGATCCGAAGGACAGACCCCATGGGGCCAAACTAGTGCCCCCACCCAGCTGCACAGGTTGAGTAGTAGGTAACCAATGCACCTACACCCCTAGCCCTAGTCTGGCTGACCTGACTCCAACATTAAGCATAGGCTGAGGAGGATGCCCGCCGAGGGGTGTCAACGTCATCAACAACCTTGTAATATGCCACCACTGATGCATACCACCAGTCCCCTATCTAGGTTGAGCAGAGAACTCATATGCCCAGACCACATTGAGGCCCCATCCACCCCACGGGTAGGCTAGGTCGACTCTCCTAGTTGTCGGCGTAGGGAGTGTTGGTCGCCGACTAACCCGCAGCAACAACACCCAGTACAGTGGTCCTCCCCATACCACCACCATTGAGAACATGGGTCCTCCCCAATTCCAAGCTCAGTATGGAGGTGCACCCAAGCCACCTTTATTCGGAATGAGGGTCCTCCCGATAGTAGTGAAACTTAGTACGGAAGCCTCTTCCACGCTCATATCATCAATTATGGTGTCATTCTTCCTACCACGGGCTGCTGGCATGAAGATGACACACATCGGATCAATATCTAGCATGGGGGCCTACCCCATGTCATTATATCAGCCAACAAAGCTCTTCATCACCCCAATAATTAGAGGATTGAAGCTTATCCTCACTTCATCGGCACCTAGAATAGAGGTCCTACCCATGTTCAGCTTGACCAGAATAAGGACCCTCTTCAAACTAACGCTGCTTGGGGAAATAAGCATGGAGGACGTACCAATGCTCCAACATACTACAACACCTTCTTCAGAGATTCCCTCTGCACATTGGATAGTAGACCCAAAGGTCCTCCCCATGTTCCCTTTAACATCTATCTAGGTGCTCCATGCACCCCAGCTCACTCAGGAGGAAGTCCTCTCTGCCCCAGCACCAGCTCAGTCGAAGGACCTCCTCACACCAGAAATATAACCTGTCCTGAAGAGCTATCCTAAGGCAGTAAGGGAGGCCATATACACCATATGAATATTTTTAGGAAGGTTCAGAATGAAAAGAAATATTTCTACATCTTAGATTCTAACATGGAATACGACTCAGTAAAGTAACCCTCCCTTCGATCCTCCATGTTAAGGGTCGGGGTAGGAATGAGGTGCATCAGCCCCATACATCTAGAATACGAGGTCCATCAGATCCCTGACTCCTTCCATAGATACATTTAGGAGGATGAAGATTTTACGTTTCCCCAGGGTCTGGTCATGCAATTTCCCCCATCATCACCAATAGAATTATCTACCTCGACTAGATATCATAGAGAGTTATTCTGGGGATAGATAGCGAAAAAGAAATTGCATGGTCTCATGTCAGCATCCACAGTACCTACTCTATAAATTGCGGTCACCAACCCATATTATTATGATGTGGTGGCCAAGTCACTACACACTTTGGAGGGTAGCCCGAGATGTGGTGGGTTGTCAGCCTGGTCGACCTACTCTCCTCCAGCCAACCTACCATCTCATTGCTCTGCTTCAGTACTGCTACTGGTTCCCCAACTACCACCAGCTCATGAGTGGGGAAGCCATGGGCCAGACCATAAATCCTGGATGAGGAGATTGTAGGACATTCTTGTGGAAGACCATTTCCTGATGACGCTTTGGCCTATTTCAAAACCAAACTTCAGTGTAGTAGAATCACTCACCCAGGAGGATGTTGGTTTCTTTAACTAGACCCTTAGGGAAAAACATTATCATCTTCGTCATCGACGATTGTCCTACACCAAGAGTTAGGAACACTTTGAAGACATTGGTCACCAATGAAGTTTGGTTGATTTGGTTGCACTCCCCATGGCCTAGCACCCTGAGTCACTAGCCCACCACAGGACCCTCGAACAATGATGTGTCCATAGCATTAAAATGATTCATAGGATAATCAAGGAGGCTTTGTCCCATGTGTAGATCCATGTCTGGGCTAGTATTCTTCCCTCTATTTCAATTCCATCTGGCACCAGCCTGACGTGCTAGGAGATATTGAGGATATGCCTCTTGGCAGAGTCAAAGTTAACATGGATGATCTATCAGAGGAAGAGACCGAGACAAAACTCCATGGGAAACAAATTACCCCATGGGGGAGTACCAAAACCTTTGGACCTATCGGGAAGGGTTACTCATTAGTAGAGAAACATACTGGGTCTTTCTATACCCACCAAGGTGTTGGTCCTCTACCGAAATCCCAACAAGGATAAGTAGAACATCATAGCCATCATACCCTCTGACCTATCTATCTTGGTAAAAAATATATAGGATGATCCTATGAAATCTAGGTTGCGTCAACAACTCACAGAGCATAAGAAGATGGTCTATGAACTACTTGCTAAGCGTGTCGTGGAGTGACGGCCAGACTATGGTTATCCTTGGCCAGGGCTGCTAGGGAATACACAACTTCCCTTCGATGAATTGCCTCCAGGTGACCCTGACCATCCTACCCACATAAACAGGGTAGATGACAGAACTTACAACAATAGGGTGCGTTATGTGTCGAAAAATCCACCTAAGCGATGTGACAACCCCCAGGACCCATCTCAGGATCCCCCATCCACTCCACAGATCCACCCACCAGAATCTCCACATGTTTTTGGGCCTTATTATTTTTTTGAAGAACCTGTCAATGTGCTGGTGGTCAGGTATCCCCGTCAAGACAAGAAACCCTAGTGAGAAGATCCCATGGCATCGCTCATTTGTTTCCTCGAGGAATTGGAAACATGATAGGTGGCTATCCCACCTGATGGAAATCAATATCTGTCAAGGTTAGATGATATTCTAGCACCCTCAAGTTTTAGAAATCCCACCTTCTCCCCATTTCATAGGGTGAGTGACCCGCTGCCGCATCTAGCCTATTTCATTTCATGTTACGAACCCATACTAGGAACCCCAACGCAGCAGGAGTCCACAAAACTCTGATGATTCATACAAACATTCGATGGACGTACGTTTTTGTGGTATAGCCAACTACCAATCAGGTCATTAGAAATACGGGAAGATCATTGTAGAAAATTTCTTTACCAGTTCAGTTCCTCCACTTAGAAGACGAGTATTGCAGACCACCTATAGTGAAATTAGAGGCTTGATGAGCTCATCACAGACTTTGTCACCTGGTGGAAAGGGCTCATACATTCCCTTGACATGACACTAACTCAGGAGAAACTACTGACAATCTGTGGGGGGAATATCAAAACTAAACTGGTCCCCTCTCTAATCACCCAAAATTACTTTGGGGGTTTTTAAGACATCTTTATCAAGGCCTACTATCTAAAATAATCCTTGTAGCAGGCCATCCAGGCATGTACATTGCCTCCTACAATTCCCACGAGAAGTGCCACCAAGGATGACCCCTTCACAGTGGCCAAAATAGAGGCCCCTTGATGACTGGAATTATTACTAGTGGAGGTGAATTTGTAGCCTCATAGAGGCCTTCCATGACAGGCATAGCCACCGGCTTAGTAGCGCGCACTATAGAATCAGCCGATGCTCCCACATAATGCTTCACCACCACCCAGGTGAGATAACTAGGTCCCAGCTCCTCAACAGGCTCCTCCAGCCCCACACTAGGGCCAGGCTCCCAGACCCCCCTTCGTAAATAGGAGACACTAGACCTATGTATTCAATGAGTCTTAGGTCCTCGGTTATTTCCATAGTGCCTTGGAATAGGGGATTGTACGGCTTCCCAAATACAGAAGACTAGAAGAGGCAGATCTCACTGTTCTCCCAAGCTACTACCCCTATCACTGGATCCAGGGGAATACCCTCAAACAATTTTATTTCTTTAAGGACTGGATTAAATATTAGGTCCATAACAACATAGTCAAGTTAGGCCCTTCTCCAGCACATGTGGTATGTGTGTTTGGGAAGCCTGATAGCATCAATGACAACAAAGGCGAGTGGCATCAGGTTTCTAAGAGTGGGTCCCAGAAGTTCAATGACTAGGTGGCTAGTAAGGGAATCTCACATTCCAGTGATATTATCTGTGAATGTCTGAATCAACCAAAATGTTCAAAAGATGAGGTGTTACCTTTACCATGTACCTCTACGTCAATGGCTCAGTCGTCCTCTTCCCAGAAGAGCAAGCATCAGTGGTGCAAGGAAAACAAAGTCCCCCCCCATTCCATTGTCATCCCATAGTATCAGTGACTTCATGCCCCCAAAGATGGTGATTCCCCCCCCCCACCCCAGAATTTTTCTAGTAGTGGATGATTCTTAAAGTTCCAGTCCAGGTTATGACTCTGTTAACACCATAGAGCTGGTAAACCCCTACATGATTTCTGACAGTGAGGAATGCTAGGAAGATCCTCTCAATGTTCCTAGCCATCACTAGCATCGACGGATCCATGACAATATGATTCAAAATAGTGACTTAGTTAGTACATCCATCCAGGGTGTGCATGCCACTGAAACTATAATGAAGGTCTATCGTAGAGCTCAACATGTGTAGCCTTCTCATCATGGGTCATCAGACCTTCCTTCACCCCTATTTTTGTTGGTTGATCAGGTAGATCCACCTCTACCACATCGTGATCATTAAATCTCTACTATAGAATAGCCTCCGTCATCTTGACCTCATCCAGTAGTCACTTCAAAGGCTTCATGTAATGGGCATCAGGATATTTCCTGCACCAGTCAGACGTCGGTCCAGCCTGTAGGGCCCTCCATACCTCCTGTCATAGAGCATTCACCTGTAGTAGAATCTCATGCCTGGCATGGATGTATGGTGTCCTCAAAAATCATTCCATCATTCCAGAAAGGCTCTCCATCATTGAGGCCCTCTTCCTGTCAGCAGATGTGTGTAAATCCTTCAATGTGGCTTTATGAATCCCCCTCTAGTTAGAGATGGAGGTAGCAACTATAGAATACATCCATGATAAGGTAGGAAAGCATTCTTAATTAAAGGACATAATCTCATTCTATAGATTAGATGATGACTCTCATATAAAAGTTCACATCCTCCCGTTGTACATAAACATCCATTTTAATGTCATGGAGGTTCGTCACTGGCTCCAAGATCAACCAACTCCTGACTCAGACACTGCAAAAACTAGGGTTGTATGAGGATGATCTAAATCCCTCTGACCTAAAAACCATGATTATGACAGGAAAGAATAGACCAGTATGAAAAATTCACTTAAAAACCTAGTTCGGCGTTCTGGTAGCTAGTACTGAGTTCATGGTTGTTTTGTAGGACACTGCTTACAATGCATTGATGGGTAGGCCCTGGATTCATACGCATGCGGAGGTTCCTTCATCGTATCGCCAATTCCTCAAGTACTCCCGTAATGGATAGGTGGGAATACATCAAGGTGACACATCTCCCTTTGCCTCTTATGTATCCCTCTATCAGGATGCTGACTATAACAAGAGAAAGGACACGTCGATTCAGGCTAACAAGGTTGAGCCTGCTCCGACTGCAACTAAACCATGGATAGATATAGATGATGCCTGCATCTTTCCAATCCACCTATTGGAAGCTACAACCCATGACATGGGAAGATGCTTTGTTGTTTCTGGGATGAGTGGGGAGCACATTACCAAGTCTGAGCGACGCAAGAAGATCACATTATACTCCTACCCAGATCAGGCTCAGGTGATCCTAGAGCCCCCTACACCTATAATGTATCAGGATGTCTGCCCCATGGAAACAGAAATACATCATACTATCTTGTTTTCCTATGCTGAGATAAACCAGATAAAGTTGAAACACCACTATTATGTCGATATCATCATGTGTGGCCCCCTGGGACAAAGACCAGATGTGATTAGATCAAAATCCTTCACTGTTATGGTTGTAGCAGCACAAGATTCCCTCGATGCAGAGTCCACTCTGAAAACTTGGCCCCAGTGACAGCAAAGCCACCATGCCTTAACATGGTCATAGGGTCCTGGCCCACCACGTACCACCAGATCAAGTTGACACACCACTATTATGTCGATATCATCAAGCGTGGCCCCTTGGGCCAAAGACCAGATGTGATCAGATCAAAGACTTCACTGCTATGGTTGTAGCAGCACAAGATTCCCCCTATATAGTGTCCACTGTGACAATTGGGCCCCAGTGACAGCATAACCACCCCGCCATAACATGGTCATTGGGTCATGGCCCACCAGGTACCACCAGTTTCCCTGCAGACATGTGGGGCCCACCCCAGGGTCCACCCACATGCCTGAACGAGTCATCTGACTAACGAAAGTCCCCACATGCCTGAATGGGTCATCTGACCAACCACAGTCCCCATAGGCCAACAAATGTTCTTTCTAGTGTGCTTTGTCCTCATTCACACACAGCCTGAGAGTCTTCCCAGAAGGTCACCCATCCTGGCCCCTACTCCAAGCCAAGCATACTTAACTGTGGAGTTCTAATCAGACAGGCTCCCAAAAACGAAGGTTCACCTTGTTGACATGAGTCATATCATTTAGTCATTTAACCCTTTATTATTTTGGGGTGGTACAATCACCCCCCTTTAGAGCACAACATCCTCGTTGTGGGCCCTGCATCTCAACCCAGGCAGTGCGCTGCACTTAAGGCTACGTACCACATCTGATACCAAATGTGATAACTGGGCCCTAATGATAGCACAACCACCCCGCCTTAAACATTCTCATCGGGTCCTGGCCCACCAGGTACCACGAGTTGCGCCACAGACATGTGGGGCCCACCACAGGATTCCCCTGATGCAGTGTCCACTGTGACAACTGGGAATACATCAGGGTGACACATATCCCTTTTCCTCTTATGTATCCCGCTATCAGGATGCCGACTATAACAAGGGAAAGGACACGTCGATTCAGGCTAAGAAGGTTGAGCCTGCTCCGGCTGCAACTGAACCATGGACAGATATAGATGATGCCTACATCTTTCCAATCCACCTATTGGAAACTAAAACCCCAGACATGGGAAAATGCTTTGTTGTTTCTGGGATGAGTGGGGAGCACATTCCCAAGTCTGAGCGACACAAGAGGATCACCTCATGCTCCTACATAGATTAGGCTCAGGTGATCCTAGAGCTCCCTACACCTATAATGTATCAGGATGTCTGCCCCATGGAAACAAAAATACATTATACTATCTTGTTTTCCTATGCTGGTATAAACCAGATAAAGTTGAAATACCGCTATTATATAGATATCATCAAGCGTGGCCCCCTGGGCCAAAGACCAGATGTGATCAGATCAAAAGCCTTCACTGCTATGGTTGTAGTAGCACAGGATTCCCCTGATGCAGAGTCCACTCTGACAACTCGGCCCTAGTGACAGCAAAGCAACCACGCCTTAACATGGTCATCAGGTCCTAGCCCACCACGTACCACTAGTTCATGTTGACACACCACCATTATGTCGATATCATCAAGTGTGGCCCCTTGGGCCAAAGACCAGATGTGATCAGATCAAAAGCCTTCACCGCTATGGTTATAGAAGCACAAGATTCCCCTAATGCAGTGTCCACTGTGACAACTGGGCCCCAGTGACAGCACAACCACCCCGCCTTATCATGGTCTTTGGGTCCTGGCCAACCAGGTACCACCAGTTTCCCCGCAGACACGTGGGGCCCACCCCAGGGTCCACCCACATGCCTGAACGGGTCATCTGACCAACGAAAGTCCCCACAGGCCAACACATGTCGATATCATCAAGTGTGGCCCCCTGGGCCAAAGACCATATGTGATCAGATCAAAAGCCTTCACTGCTATGGTTGTAGCAGCACAGGATTCCCCCAATGCAGAGTCCACTCTGACAACTCGTCCCCAGTGACAGCAAATCCACCACGCCTTAACATTGTCATCGGGTCCTGGCCCACCACGTACCACCATATCAAGTCGACACACCACTATTATGTCGATATCATCAAGCGTGACCCCTTGGTCCAAATACCAGATGTGATCAGATTCAAAGCCTTGACTGGTATGGTTGTAGCAGCATGGGATTCCCCCTATGCAGTGTCCACTGTGATAACTGGGCCCCAGTGATAGCACAACCACCTCTCCCTAACATGGTCATCGGGTCCTGGCCCACCACGTACCACTAGATCAAGTTGACACACCACTATTATGTCGATATCATCAAGCGTGGCCCCTTGGGCCAAATACCAGATGTGATCAGATCAAAAGCCTTCACCGGTATGGTTGTAGCAGCATGGGATTCCCCCGATGCAGTGTCCACTCTGACAACTGGGCCCCAGTGACAGCACAACCACCCCGACATAACATGGTTGTTGGGTCCTGGACCACCAGGTACCACCCGTTTCCCCGCAGACACGTGGGGCCCACCCCAGGGTCCACCGACATGCCTGAACGGGTCCTCTGACCAACGATAATCCCCACAGGCCAACACATGTCCTTTCCAGTGTGCTTTTTTCCTCATTCACACACAGCCTGAGAGTCTTCCCAAAAGGTCACCCATCCTGACCACTAATCCAAGCCAAGCACGCTTAACTATGGAGTTCTAATCAGACATGCTCCCGAAAAAGAAGGTGCACCTTGTTGACATGAGTCATATCATTTAGTCATTTAACCCTTTATTATTTTGGGGTGATAAAATCACCCCCCCCCCCCTTAGAGCACAACGTCCTCGTTGTGGGACCTACATCTCAACCCAGGCAGTGCGCTGCACTTAAGGCTACGTACCACCTCTGATACCAAATGTGACAACTGGGCCTTAGTGACAGCACAACCACCCTACCTTAAACATTGTCATCTGACCAACGACAGTCCCCACAGGCCAACACATGTCCTTTCCAGTGTGCTTTGTCCTCATTCACACACAACCTGAGAGTGTTCCCAAAAGTTCACCCATCCTGACCACTACTCCAAGCCAAGCACGCTTAACTATGGAGTTCTAATCAAACATGCTCCCGAAAAGGAAGGTGCACCTTGTTGACATGAGTCATATCATTTAGTCATTTAACCCTTTATTATTTTGGGGTGCTACAATCACCCCCCCCCCACTTTAGAGCACAACGTCCTCGTTGTGGGCCCTAAATCTCAACCCAGGAAGTGCGCTGCACTTAAGGCTATGTACCACCTCTAATACCAAATGTGACAATTGGGCTTTAGTGACAGCACAACCACACCGCCTTAAACATTGTCATCTGACCAACGACAGTCCCCACAGGCCAACACATGTCCTTTCTAGTGTGATTTTTCTTCATTCACACACAGCCTAAGAGTCTTCCCAAAAGGTCACCCATCCTGACCACTACTCCAAGCCAAGCACGCTTAACTATGGAGTTCTAATCAGACATGCTCCCGAAAAGGAAGGTGCACCTTGTTGACATGAGTCATATCATTTAGTCATTTAACCCTTTATTATTTTGGGGTGCTACAATCACCCCCCCACTTTAGAGCACAACGTCCTCGTTATGGGCCCTAAATCTCAACCCAGGAAGTGCGCTGCACTTAAGGCTATGTACCACCTCTAATACCAAATGTGACAATTGGGCCTTAGTGACAGCACAACCACACCGCCTTAAACATTGTCATCGGGTCCTGCCCACCAGGTGCCACCAGTTGCCCCGCAGACACGTGGGGCCCACCCCAGGATACCCTCGATGCAGTGTCCACTGTGACAACTGGGCCCCAGTTATAGCACAACCACCCCGCCTTAACATGGTCGTTGGGTCCTGGCCCACCAGGTACCACCAGTGTTCCCGCAGACACGTGGGGCCCACCCTAGGGTCCACCCACATGCCTGAATGGGTCATCTGACCAACGACAGTCCCCACAGGCCAACACGTGTCCTTTCCAGTGTGCTTTGTCCTCATTCACACATAGCCTGAGAGTCTTTCTAGAAGGTCAACCATCCTGACCACTACTCCAGGCCAAGCACGCTTAACTGTGGAGTTCTAATCACACAAGCTCCCGAAAAGGAAGGTGCACCTTGTTGACATGAGTCATATAATTTAGTCATTTAACACTTTATTATTTTTGGGTGTTACAATCACCCCCTCCCCCTTTAGAGCACAACGTCCTCATTGTGGGCCCTATATCTAATCCCAGGAAGTGCGCTGCACTTAAGGCTACGTACCACCTCTGATACCAAATGCGACAACTGGGCCCTAGTGACAGCATAGCCACCCGCCTTAATCATTTTTGTCGGGTCCTGGACCACCTGGTACCACCAGTTGCCCCGCAGACACGTGGGGTCCACCCACATGCCTGAACGGGTCATCTGACTAATCACAGTCCCCACAGGCCAACACATGTCCTTTCCAGTGTGTTTTGTCCTCATTCACACACACCGTGGGAGTCTTCCCAAAAGGTCACCCATCCTGACCACTACTCCAAACCATGCACTCTTAACTATAGATTTCTAATTAGACAGGATCCCGAAACGGAAGGTGCACCTTGTTGACATGAGTCATATCATTTAGTCATTTATCCCTTTATCATTTTCGGGTGTTACATCCACCGCTGATCTGGCTGGTAACAGTCTCACATTTGGATCTATTGACTCAGATGAAACTGATCCCCCTGAGGATCACTCCTCCATAAGTGAAGAAAAGGATTTAGATGATGCTCCTCCCACCTTTGAAGAGGGTGTCTCCACCATAGTCAATTAATTGGTACAGGTGAACCTCGGTAGCGAGGAAAATCTGAAGCCCACATTGATCAGTGCCTCTATGCCTATTGAAGAGAAACATCAGTACATGGACTTACTCAAAAATCACCATGACATATTTTACTAGAGTAATGATGAGATTCTAGGGCTAGATCCTCTGGTAGCATTCCACCGCCTCAATCTCACAGAAAATTATCATGGGTTTAAGGAGCCCCCTATAAAGATGCACCCTTCTCCCGGTACCACGGTCGATGTCGAAGTTGATAAGCTCTTAAAATCCAATTTTGTTATGGAGGTCATGTAACCTAGATGGATAGACAACATTATGCCAGTTTGGATGAAGAACAAATAGATCAGAGTCTGTATCGACATCCGAGACCTCAACCATCATGTATGAAGGATGAGTTTCACCTTCCTGTGATGGAATTGTTGATAGACACTACAACTGGGTTTCGTGACCTCTTCTTCACGTATGGTTAGTACAAGTATAACCATATTCGAATGTCTCATGATGATGGGGAGTCCATGGACTTTAGGCCCCCACAAGGTACTTTCCGTTACCAAGTAATTCCCTTCGGTTCTAAAAATGCAGGTGCCAACTATCATCGGGCTATGCATCGCATATTTAAGACGGTCCTTGGGAAACTAGTGGAGTGCTACATTGATGATATGGTGGTCAAATATCGCAAGTGTTAGGACCGTATCAAAGACCTTGAGAAAGTGTTCTTCTACCTTCGTTCCTGCCACATGATGGTGAACCCAGTGAAGTGTTCCATAGGGGTTACCTATGGAAAGTTTCTTGGTATCGTTGTCAGATACAAGGGCCTCAAAATCGACCCAGAGAAGATCAAGGCCATCAGCCAGATTCGACCCCCTAAAGCATCCTCCATTATCTTTGAGGTTTTCAATTCCACTTAACATACATACACCGATTCATCATGAATTTGGCTGGAAAGTCTAATCCCCATTCTCAGCTCATGATGAAATTCACTATTTATCAGTGGGATGAAGAATATTAGATATCTTTTGAGGAAATCAAGCAGTTTCTACTCTATCCTCTGGTCATGATGCCACCAGTTTTTGGAAATCCACTGGCCTTTTATATGTATTCCATGAAATGATCTCTTGGTTCCCTTCTCACTCAGAATAACAATGAGTGAACAAAGAACAATCTCTATTATCTCATCTTTTTGCTCCTCAATACAGAGACCAACATATATTCCTCTATGAAGAAGATATGCCTTGTGTTGGTATCCACAGTAAAAAAATTGAAACATCACTTGCAGCACCACAAGGTACAGCTAGTGTCCCGAGTAGATCTGCGGATGTACAACTTGAACCACCTCATGTTGACCGACTGTCTATCTTGGTGGGTAGTGATTTTCTAGTAGTTAGACATCATATTTGTTCCTCAAAAGGCTATTATTGGGAAAACATTGGAAAATATCATTGTCACTCATCCTGCTCTTGCGTACTTATCTCTAGACTTTGACTCTCCTGATGAGGAAATCATCTTAGTTGACCTAGTGATTCCATACTGGAAAATGAAATTTAATCGTGCTTCCCGGAGCACTACCAGGAGAAGGAACAATGACCCCAAGCTCAATAGAGTATGATTAGGCATTGTCTTCATCACCCCATAACAATCCATTCTTCCATATTCTTTCCTGTTGTCAGAAAGAAGCACCAACAATGAGGAATAGAATTAGGCTCTCATTACTGTCATCGAGTTGGACCTTGAGATTGAAGTTCCCCACCTTCATTTTAAAGGGGTATCCAAACTACTCATCAATCAGATCAATGGTGACTATGTCATCAGGAGGTAAGAGCTCCTACCATAGTTGGAATGTGCCCTCCATTTGATGGCTTAGTTCCCATCTCGGCCAGAAGTAACTCATGTCCTTCGATCCCAGAAAATTCAAGATGACAACTTGGCTAGCCTAGCTTGATCACATCTAGAGCCTAAACAGGATGGTTTGATTATCCATGTGTCACACTAGAGAGTCATCGATCCTGTCACTCCAGATGACGATGACAGCCCGCTAGTAAGCAACCTTACCATCGACGCCTCCCCATCAAGACCTTCATATCCCTCGTATGTAGTTATTGAGGTGACTCCCAACTAGAGAACCTTATTTGTATAGTACCTCAAAAATGGTAATCTCTTAGCAGATCGAGCTGAGGGTGAGTGAATCTGATGCCTCACATTACAGTTTACCATCCAGAGTGGTCCTGATCTTGATTATATTCTCTACAAGTGTGGGTTTGATGGGATTCTACACTATTTCATTCAAGGAGATGAGATTTCTCATGTCATGCAAGTTGTTCATGCCGGTTCCTGCATGGCTCATTAGATCAGGCCAAAGTTAGCTCACCAGATTCAGAGGCTGGTATTTTTTATCCCTCCATGATATGTGACTGCATTATGTTTTCCAAGAGGTTCCATGCATTCCAAATTAATTCCAACTATGTCCATCGGCTGTCAGAGCCTATCCACACCTCCAATAACACTTGGACCTTTTCGATCTAGGGGATCGATGTCTTGGGACCATATCCATTGGCGGCAGCTCTCCAATGCAGGTTCATTATGACCGCTATGGATTTCTTTTCCAAATGGGTAGAGGTAGTCCTGATGAAGAGTGTAAAGGACCATTCTATCGTTGCTTTGTGAGATCCAATATCATCTATTAGTTTAGATTCTATCACACCATCCTCACCGATAACAACACAAACTTTTGGGAAATTGAGCTGAAGAAATTGTATGACAAGTAAAACAATTGTTCTAACCATACCTCCCACTATCACGCACAAGCGAATAGGAATGTTGAGGAATTCAAAAAACACCTCTCTAACATTCATTAAAAGCTCATTGGTTAGAAAAAAAATAGTTGGTCAGATAATCTCCCGAACACCCTCTAGGGTTATCGGACAACGACTCACAATTCCCCACTAGTGATTCCATACTCACTGGTTTACAAATAGAGGCCCTCTTGCCCATTGATATTAAGCTTCCTTCATTGCGCATAGCTATCTATGATCACTAAGCACTAGATAAAGTAGTTGAAACCCATTTGGATGAATTTGAAGCACTATACAAGAACACGAATCGTGCCCTGCACTATCTGGAGAGGCAACATAACAAGATGGCTAGATCCTTCAACAAAAACGTTTGCCTCCGTTCTTTCTTGCAAGGTGACATGGTGTTGGCCTTGAGAACACCAACGATATCTGAATAAAAGCCACCAAAATTTGATCCCAAATATTAAGTACCTTACATCATTTAAAAGGTTTATCCCAATGGTTCATACTCCCTGATTACCATAGATGAGGAGCGTATAACTCCTCCCACCAATTCCATGTACCTCATGAAATACTTTTCCTAAGAAAATATGGTCCCACGTGACTATAAACTATTCTATCCTATATGTCCTTAAACATTACGTCATCCCACACAAAGTTAAACTGTAGATGGTCCCACATTACCTTAAATTGGTCAATGTCTCTGTAGCAGGACTTTAAACTGCATATCTCCTCCAAGAACTACATATGGCATGATTTCCATCTTCATGGAATATGTTGGAATGCTTAGACATGAGCTCAACCACCGTTTTTCTTTTTTGCTTACCCCCTTGGGTGTAGTTATCTTGGAGAATTCCGCATGGTGTAGCATAAACCTTTTTGTCCCCATTGGAGCTAGGTTTGTGATGACCGCCCCATATGCCCCTCTCGTACTTAAATTCTCCCTCATCCTCACCACACGACATTAAACTACATGGACTTTTCAAAACTATGTACGACTAGATTCTCATACTCACGGGATACATAGGAATGCCCAGATATTTTTTCCCTATTAGTGCAGCCCCAAGTTTCAAAATCACCCCCCTAGTTCAGCCTTTCGGCCCAGATTCCTCCCAAAATTCATGGTGCAGTGTGAGATCATTCCCTCATTTCATAGTAGGTTTATCATAACTGCACCATGTGTTCCACTTCTTGGATGTCTTCACCCATCATCGTCCTCACCATAAGACGTTGAACTGCATGGAATTTCTAGAACTATGTATGAAATGGTATTCATACTCATGGGATACATAGGACCACTCAAACATCTAGTCGCCAGGCCCACCCTCATCTCTTAGAACGCTCCTAATAATTCTGTCCTCTTGGCGTAAGTCCTTCTAGGGGTGGGGTATATGATGTGGTATTGGATTATGTCCCCAGTCACGTTGGGATTGTAACAATCAAGGATCGTACATATTTCTCATGAGAGCCCTTCGCTCTCATGTTCTACTCTCATCTTTTTGAGTCGGCTGCTCTTAACTTGGCCCCCTCAACCCTCTTGGACAATTCCATAAGGTGCCTGAGAGTACTCTGGTTCAGAACCTAGAGTGTCATACTGTACCTAGACATGATCTTGCCCATTTTTCAGGATTCGTGTCCCCATAATTTGTGTTTTAATAATCTTTCACATATGTAATGACCCCCATATGGCATGGATGCTCAGCCCAAGGGCTATCCTACCATTTTAGGCCAACCTCATAAAGGTTTTCAAACAAAAAATTGCTACAATTCCCATGTTGTGAATATGGTCAGTGGTTGACACTCATGTTTTCCCATTTTGGGTCACATGATATGGATACTCTATTTTGAACATGGTCAACTATTATCCTCCATCATCACACCAACCCCAAAGAACCGTAAATGTTGTTTTCATGATTCAGATACATTTCCACTCCATCATTTCCAACTATAATTCTGATACTCTTGGTGTTCTCCCTCAGTTCACTTTCACGCGTTGTAAGGACAAGCCATGTTGAGGCATTATTTGGGGATCCGCACCATTTTATACCTTCAATGCATTCCACGTGTTGCAAAGACCTTCTACGACCTAGTTTCCCACAACGAGCGTATATCACACGAGCTTAGGGAAAGAATCGATGATTTATCTTGCTCGAAAGAGTTTCGCTTCTACCTAGTCAGAGCTCTTAGACTTTAAATTAATAACTCCATATGCGTTCTATACTTAGTACTGCATCTAGCTTGATTATCATCCTTATGGGATATATAGGAACACATAGATGTTTCATCTACAGGTCCAACACCATATTTTTCTAGACTCTTCTGGCCCCTCGGCCCGAGGTTTCTTCCTTGGAATTGCACGTAGTGTGGTGTGGACCCGGACCTCATTCACGTCAAGTACATTTTATCACACCATGCATGTTCCCCTCTAAAACCTCATTCTTTCTGTGTGTGTCCATGCCATATGACATTAAACAATGCCACCTGGTGCCACATTACATTAAACTATTGTTTCTTTATTTCATTAATGTAAAATGCATGGTGGGTTCTATCAAACGAACCTAAGCTATGATAGTATCATCTTAGATGCATGATAAAAAATGACAGTACATTATGATGTCCTCACTCAGGGGGCATCATGTTGGGTATTTGTCATCCAATATACCATTTTCTAATTCCTACATGTGGATTGGTTTTTATAGCGACCCCAGGAAATAATTTCATCAGTTTATCACTTCATAGAAGAACACACACATCAATCCAAAAGAACAAACACGATCTATCAAATGCCTCTTCTTTTGGTGCATGGACCAAACCTGCCCAACCTTATTATCCCAGACACTGGTACCCTACCATGTAATTTATATAACTATGTATAGATTGATCCCCATCATCATGGGGTATGTAGGAATGCTGATACATTTTACTTCGAGCCAACCTAACTTTCACATTTGGTCCCTTGAACTAAAAGATTCTTGGAGAGCACATTGTGGTATGGGATTACACCTCGTTCATGTCTTGTTTTATACTTACCACACCATATGTATCCCTCACCCCTTTCAATCTATGTTCCAAGATCTATGACCATAAACTAATACCACTCCTCATCCTCACTGCATGATGTTAAACTGCACAACATTTTCCAGTACTATGTATAGACTTATACCCATCCTTATGGGATACGTAGGGAAGCTTGGAAAATCCATCCGCGGGTCTATCCACTGAAATATTAAATCCTACCACCTTTTATGGCACCTTGGCCGAAACTCTTTTTGGAACATGTGGTGTGGTGAGTACCTCTTGAGTTCTCATTCATGTTAGGTATTGAAACAACCACACCATGCACCTCCCTTGTCTTTTCTGAACCTGGATTGACTTCTATGACCCTAAACTAAGATCTCCTTATGGGAACTATGTGATGGGTTTGGATTCTTCTCCACCCAGCGCACAGTCCATCAAACCTAGTCCCCCCTTAATGGTCTAATCTATAACCTTAAACTATGAGTGTGATACCCCATAACCCTTTTCCTCAGAAATGGATTCGACTTTCTCTGTCCAAAATTTCTTATTGGCATACTCAAACACGACATCGTAATGAGCCAAGGTGTGGAATTTTCCCATAAACATCCCCTCATTTCATGTCCACGCTTCATGTGCCATTTATTTGGATTCCCATCATCTTCCACATCTGAAAGGGACCCCCTTTATGGCCTGGTCTCATGAAACATTGGAACACCTACCATCTTGGGACAACGCCCCTGAAGACCTTAGACATCATTTGCGATAGGTCCCGTGTTTAAAACATGGTCAGTGGCCGATCCTCCTCTCTTTGTCCCCATTCCAGGCTAATGTGAAGTGGATTCTGTGTTATGAACATGGTCATCAGTTATCCCATATTGCCACACCATTATCATTGTGATCCAAATCTCAGGTTCCATGATTCACATATTTCCACCCCTTGTGTTCAAGTGTAATTCCAGCACACTCGGTTCTACACATCCATGCATCTATTCATGTCAAGCAGGCATGTAAATAATTTTGGGATATAACTCATCTAGAATTCCACTTCCCCTTATGTGTGCCTTCCCGTACCAGGAAAATCTCACAAGTACCCCTTTTTTCCCACATCAATCATGACTTACGTGGGCTTAGCAGTTTTGGTGGCACGTGTACTGGTGTAGTTACACCATGCGGGCCCTTTATTCTCTCGAGGCTACATGAGACTTGACGTCCATCCTAATGGGATACGTAAGAATTCCATAGGGCCCAACCTAACTCCCACTTCTAGTCCCATGACCTAAAAAACTTTCTCTAGGGATACATGGTGTGGTTTAAACTCTTTATATCATTATTCATGTTGGGATTATAGTTATCGCATCACATACTCCCTTCTTGGGATCTCCCCTTTCACTCATTTTCCTATCATATGACATTAAACTTCATGAATATATATGTCCTTGACACATGACTTTAAACTGCAGACCTTCCCGGAATATGTTCAGGATACCCCATAATAACTTTGGGATGCATCAGATCCATCTCTAGAGAGGATTTCCTCTATTCACATTTGTCTCATGCCATGTCGGGCTCAAGAACTATGTTTTGATTGATTCACATTTTCATGGGATACATAGTGATGTCCAAACAATTCACCTTGGGGCCAGCCCTAGGGTCATTAACCCTTCTGGCCCCTCGACCCCAATCATGATCCAGGCAGTATGGCCTTTAAACTATATACACCATCCTCACCGAATGACGTTTTAAACTATGTGTCTATCATCATTATTTGTATGAAATAAAACTATAGATCATTTCAGGTAATTAGAAGAAGGTTTTTTTGGAAGTATGTTTGATTCCTGACCAGACCGATGCACCCACCTAATGTGTTTCCACCACATGGGGTAATTTCAAGGGTGTTGGACTCCATTCAAACAACCCATCACTCTACCCTCCATGCTTTGTGTTCCCTTTCTTTGGACCCTCCTCCTCTTCAAATCTAAAAGAACCCTATAACAGTATGGGTACTCGGCCAATGGATCACCTACTTTCCTGGGATAACGTTTCAGAAGAATAATGAATGAAATTTGATGTCAGGCCCTGTGTTTCGAACATAGTCAGAAATCGGCCCTCATCTGTTATCCCCATTTCGGGATAATGTAATAAGGATACTGTGTTTTGAACATTGTCCACAATTATCCTTAATTTTCATGCCATCCTTATAGTGTTCTAAATTTTGGGTATCATGATTCATACTTTCCAATCCCATTTGATCGGATAGATTCTAACTCCCCTAATAGTGCTCGTCTCGTGCACTAGAGTGTGTTGAGAAAAGGGAAATCCAGCTGTTTTGAAAACTCTATCCTCCAGTCATGCCTCCCTCATTCCTCATGGAATTATTGATTGGTTATTCAAACCACAGATGCCAAAAACATGGTCGACACCCCTATATTTGGATGGAATAACGAGGTGTCCATCCCTTGTTTCTCACATTGGGCCTGACCCACGCGAGCTTAGGGATTGATCATGCGATATTTCGTGATTGTAATGGGTATGTAGTGGACAAAAAAAATAATGGAACCCACACATGAACTTGAAATAAACAATAAAATCATGGAAGTACGTTTTTCGGTTTACAACTCCAAATGATCATCTCATCCCATGGATGGGTTTACCTCTTCAACTGTGCGTTTCAGCTCCTCCACCCTCTAAATTTTGGCATCCAAGATTTTCTCTAACATTTTTATCTCCTATTCCTCTTCTGCGGTGAGAGGGAGTAGTTCATCAGCCTCGGTCTGGGCCTATTCTTCATTAGCTATGATAGTGGCCATCTATTTGGAGGTGTGCTTCATCTATTCTTCAGAATCTGCCACCTGGGCCATCATGCATGATATGTGCCCCAAATGCACCTCAATAAATGCAGACTACTCATTCTCTTGTTCCCTTAAACATTGTAATTCATGATCAGCCTTCTAGAGACTTTGAATTTTGATATCCCTTCTCTGCTACTACCTGACACTGAGACCTTGTGTGTCCTCCCGTACTCTCTCCGCAAGGTAATCCCGGATATGTTCCTGAAGGTGTTGTACATTTACTCCTCTAGTTCATAGTCCATGTAGTCGAGTACAAAGCCCCCATATTTGATCTACCTATTGCGTTTGTGGGGTCTCCATGAAAAAGCACTAGATCCACATTATGATATTCGATGAACAGACATGATTTCATCTTTGTCAGAGGTTGTTTCATCTTGATCCTATGGGTTGACAGGTTCTTATGTGGGAAACACCTCCAAGAGATCAACAATCGGGTCTTCCTCATGTTGGTCCTCATCACTGGATTCCACTTCGATGACATCATCCTGGTCCATCTTAAAGACTATCCCACCAGCGACATCTCCCTCCACCATTGTCCATTCATAGCGAACTATGGCCGGGTCTTCTAGGGTTATAAACATGATATGGAATGACAACGATATTTGGAGTAGAGCCTCATGTCTTATAGCCATCAACATTATTAACTTACGCACCATCCTAGAAATTTTGAATGTAAAGGTTTTGTTAGCTAGTTCGACTGACCAGATGATGAGTATAGTTATGAAGTGTGAGACTCATCTTGGCCTTACCATTGGTCTTGCCTCTGGTCTACCATTACTGGGAGGCCGGGGTGTAGCCCCCTGTATATGATTGTTGGCATTGAGGATTCCGAGAATGTCGCCCCTGCTTCCCCAGCATCACTGGACTCTACCACCACCATTTCATCGGTTGTGGCACCCAGTGTTAGGTCTTCTACGAATGATGCACCCTCATCCTCATTAGTTAGGGTGGCCGACTAATGGTTCTCCTTAATAGATGCATGTTGGTTATGAAATCAAGAAAATTCATGGTCCACATTAGTGCATTAAAAGGGAGTGGAAAATTACTTTCAATGTTACAAAAAAATCACATAAGGAGAATCCCCTCGAGGATGGTATCTCTCCTCCTTTAGGAGAAGCTTCCCTGGGGGACTCCTACATTACCCAATGGGGGTCTTCCATGTTGGATTCTTCTAGCCTTGATTCTCCTCCCTGGCTAGGAAAGGGGAAGCCCTCTTCCAGTTGGGCTGTCATTGACTCTTCAAGAGTGGTTAGTTTCAGAAACACCCTTTCTCGATGCGACATTGGAAGAATGTCACTACGATAATGTATTACCTCCTCTAGCTCCATTATAAATTTTCTCCCATTAGAAGTAGTTGCATCGAAGCCTCCTTTCACAAAGTAGATCCCCCCACAACATCTCGTACATGTTCAGGTTCGTCCATAAAACGTTAATGCCAAGGTACTATTTTCTCTTTTCCCAGTCCTTTCATGCCTCTGGTAGGGAATCATCAGAAGGGATTGATACCGAATGTAGCTTCTTCCCATGAGATTGTGGGGTGATTCAACAAAATCCCCGAGATGACTCACGTCCCTCCGGGGGCCTCCTAAGTGGAGCCACTGGGTCCGGCATGGTCCTCTCACCCTCATCATTCCCAGTCAACAGTGGCCCATGATTTGTCAGTGCATGGACCACCACTCCCACTAACACATCTTCACCTCCCTGGAATGAAACTGCACCACCTTCTCGGTGTCCCCTCGTCGCCATCATCCAGCCTTGTGGTGTTGGGACCACCTTGTTGTCCCGGATCGTCACTTGCTTTAGCATCTTGCCTGGGTCGGATGCCTCCAAATTTTTTTCACACTCATGGACCAATTTGAATGCGTCATTGGATTGGAGAAGCTCATTCAACATCCTTCCATCCTCCCTTATAAACATCCTCCATATTTGTCACATCATGCATGGGTGATTCTCATGGCACATGGTCATGTACACTTGTGGAGTCAGCCTTTGTTGGGAATGGAACTTCCAGGAAAACTGGTGTGGGGTTAATGGTTCACATATGGGTTTGTAATCCAGTCATGCCCCCAGCACACCACCACAAAAGGATAGAAGATACAACCATTTCTCTATCGTATCAGCTCTATTGTCGGAATAGGCCCCGATTGGAAATGTGAATTGATGAAAGATAAACTATTCTGCTCACCCCATTTTACCCAGCATAGTCACGATATCTAGATTTATTGGGGAGATACACACAATGTTCAAAATCACTGGGCAAGAGTGTATCCTCGGTGGAAAAATGGGGTTGAGGTATTCATAAACCCCCATGTGCGCCGCGATCTAGCTATAAAAAAATGGAATGTCCCGCATACTTGCAGCATCCTCTTTCCCTCATTAATGGACCGAAGAAGATGGTATAACGGTTTCAATGTTGGTTTTCTCAGGTTGATGTGATTCCCACAAGAAAGATGAGCCACAATGATAAATGTTCTTGGATGCACCCCCATGCGGGCATCCCTTACTGGTAATATCCACCCATATATCAACACTGAGATAAACCCGAAAAGCTTGACCATAGGCCGCATCACTGTCTTGACAGTGTATCCCCAAACCTCCACTGGTTGACTTGTAGGATCCTCTAGTATGAACCCTCATTGGCCCACTGAACTCCTCGTAGAAAAAATAGGAGGCCTCACCGGTAGTGTCCCATATTCTGATGGGAAATGAATGATATATCCAAACCCCTAATTGAAGTGGATGTCTTGGGTGTTCTGTTTGTCCACGTCCATGCATGGAACAAGTTTCAGCAATGCCAATGCCAAAGGATGCATCTCCCCAAGCATTCATGGCAGGTAAGAACTTGTAATACATTACCCCTAGGATCAGGATTCCAAAAATCCATTAGAGGTTCCAAAGGATGATGACAACCTCCCAGTGATACAAGTGGAATGTGTTGGTATTTGGTGACCACCAGCTCAACAACTATGATATAAATTCTTTTAGCCGGGAGGTGCTAAATTAAGAGGAAAATGTTTCTTTATACCAGCCAAACCACCTCAAGAAACTCTCAAACTCCTCATAAGATGTACATGCCTAGTAGGCCCAAGCCCAGTTGCCTATAAAGAATCCACCCTAGCACAAGCCCTATGTCTAGGATCCACCCCTTGTCTGGATTTCTATGCCTGGACTTGTGGATTTCCTTATATAGGGGTTGGGATATTTTCGTCACCAGGGCCCCTCCATCGATTCTATTAACATGATTGTATAGTCAATGTGTTGTAACCAGGGTATGATCTTTCCACATGAGCCCATTTGTATCCCTATGACACTGATATTTCTCAGGATTCTCCTTAAACCAATAGGCTAGATCTTCTCTTCTGGCATCATGAATAAAGATCTCATCTCGCAAACCAAAACCATATAATGGGAGATGCTTGCACAACAGATATTCCTTTTTCACCTCTCTCATCCACTCCGTTAATGATGTATGATTTGAAGTACATTGGATGTAGTCACATATTTTTGGGTTATTGGATATGGCCTCCCTTTGAGATGCATCAGCATGAACCTCTAGTGCGGCCTCTCGAGTGGCCATTTATTTGAAGGACTTCAGAACTTTTTTTCATTTGCGAATGAAAGCATTCACAACAATCCTTCATGAGGACCCTTTGCAAATATCTTTGCTTCCTTCTTTTTGATATGAAGAGATGTGGGGGGTTCTTATCATGTAGCACAGAAGGTAGTTGTTCACAATACACTGGTTCACCAAAAAAGCATTCACAAATCCCCACACTAAAGATTCCAGTTCACTAAGGCGTTCTCAGAGAGGATTTGTAGTGATGAGGGTTTATAGACTGTCGTTCTCAATGATCCATATACAAAAAAAATACCTTTGAGCCCCTATATATAAGAAAAAGTGGAACTGGACTTCACGGCACCCTTGGATTCGTGATGCACAAACTTTTCAACACCCCCAGATTCATGGCGCCCCTGGCTTCACGGCACCACGGGCTTCATGGCGCCCAAGATTCATGGTGCCTTGCCATCAAGGCGCCCCCGGCTTCGTAGTGACCCAGGATCATGGCGCCTCCCAGCTTCGCAGTTCCCCACTTTACGGCGCGACCCGCGCATGGCATGCCAATCCCAAAATGCTCACCATCCATGATTTTCCCCATTTTCTTCACGCCGGGTTCATCAAGACTACTTTGTGAGAAGAGATGGTTGTCTCCCTCTATGGACCTGGTTCGCCACCACCTTCTCATTCTGCCGCGAGTTCTATCATCCTTGTTTGTTCGGTGTTCCACCCTCAGAATTCGACCCTCTCCTTCTGTCAGATCCAATTCTGAGGTGGGAATTTCTTGGTGCTGAAAACACACAGCTTTCTGACTCATCGTACAAGCACAAAAAATCGATTGGATGAATACCTAGACCTATCTCAAAAAGGCAATGTGTAAATCCCTCCCCGTGGAAGGTTCCATTACCTCACGAAAGGCTCTATGAAAGGCTCTATGATTCCCCTATGTCCTAGATGAAAACGGCCCCTTCGCAGTGTCAGGTCCTTCACGAGGCGCTTTTTTTACCACATCTGTCGAGCCCTTCATGGTGCCTCACCCCCTCTGTGAGGCCTTCCAAGGGCCGGTGAACCGAAACCTTTCCATGGCATTGTGCAGCTCTGCGGTGAGAACAACACACCCATATCCGGGGGTTTACTTACAAATAAAAGGTGCACCCCTCTCCCTTACCATTGTTACTCTAACCTTTCACCTTAAAATTTCGTGTAGACCTCCACAAAGCCTTCAGATGGATTCCTAAAGGTACTTGGCCTTTAAAAGTCATCTCCCTTTACATCCTTTTCATCCTCTGCCTATGGTAGTGGTGGCCTTCATGAAGGCCCATGCCCTTAGCCGAGGAAAAATCCCCTTCAGGGTTCTCAAGGTTTCACAAAGCGTAATGGATTCAGAAAATTATCCCAAAAAAAGAGTTTTTGGTTAAAGAAAATCCCTTCTCCCTTAACTGTATCACTTTGTTAAGCCTTGTCCTATCACCAATAAACCCCTCTTCGTGAAGTGTTTTACCTTCCGGGATACTATATTCTCCTAGTTGACCTTTCCCTTCACGAGGTGTTGCTTCATCACGAAGACCAGTCCCTTCAAAATGCTCGTTCTTTTCACTAATACCATCCTCCTCACGAAACCCATACTCTAGCAAAAACACCTCCTCTTAGGACCAAATTATTTACACACCCCTTTCCTGTATGACCCTCCAAGCTGGTATGAAGCAACATTAAAGTTTCTTGAATGGGGATTCTTGTTGCGTTGCTTCGCCTCATGCTTCTTCACATAGGCACGCTAATGACTATTACTTCTTCTCATAACCACACTAACATGATCCCCTCAATGGATCACTCCACGACACCCCTCTCCATGGAATTTCTAGTTCCTTTCCTTCACCAAGAGTTAAAGCATTCCAGCTATGTAAGACCTAGGGGTTCTGATTAAACCTACCTCATTCGAGCTGCAGGATGGTAAACTGCCAAGCACCATCTTCCTCAGAACATGACATTAAACTGTGACCTCACCCCATGCATTATATACGGGGCGCCCCGTCTCGGACATTATGTATGCCCACTCATCTCCCTGGCAGTGAGTTATTCCTCACATTGAATGAGATCCTCGCTTCCGAAGAGGCGCCAATCCACGGGGAATGGAAACCACCTTGGTGTAAACCCCTATCCTTTGGTGTAGTTGGTAGTACCTCTACTCCTCCTTTCTGCTTTCATGCTAAATACCGTAGGAGATATGGGCATTGGGAACTTCATTATCCCATCCCTCTCCTATTGGAATTTACCTCTTGGGCCTCCATCAGGGAGTAAGACCCAATCTCCGTATCCCTGGGCTTCTAACCACACGTAAGCCCTTATTTCCTCTTTGGGATGAAAACTGCTTGTAAGTCCTTGTTTCCTTTTTGGGTAGCTAACCATGTGTAAGACCCACTCTACTTCCCACGGATGCACCTTTCGTGACGTGATCATTAGGTATTTTTTGCCTCTTGTTTCTCACACTAAGCATGAATCACATGGTCTTAGAGTAAGAATTGACCATGACATCCTCTCTGGGCCTCCCTTGAGTGTAATCCTCAAACCATCCCGAACTACATGGACTTTGATATTTGGTAAGGAAAGGTACATAGAAAGCCTCCATGACGTTCAATCCCAACACATACTGGTCCCGACTCCTTCACGTCGGTTCACCAAACCCATCTGGAACAATGTGGACATCGATCCTTTCCATGGAAAGGTATGTGGGAGGCCTCCCTGAGGTTAAAGAACAACATCTACTAATCCCAAATTCTTCACGTCGGTTCACAAAAACCCATCCCAAACTACGTGGAAATTGATCCTTGACAAGGCAAGGTATGTAGAAAACCTCCCTAAGGTTCAATTCCAACACCTACTGGTCCCAACTCCTTAACATATGTTCACCAAACCATCCCAAACTATGTGGACTTTTATCCTTACCAAGTCAAGGTACGTAGAAAGCCTACCTGAGGTTTAATACCAACACCTACTAGTCCAGAATCATTCAAATCGGTTCACCAAACCCATCTAGAACTACATGGACTCTGATCCATGTGAAGGCAAGGTACATGGGAATCATCTCTAAGGTTTATCCACAAAACCTACTGTTCTTGAATCATTCATGTTGGTTCACCAAATCATCCAGAACTACATGGAATTTGATCCTTGCCAAGGCAAGGTATGTAGAAGCCTCTCTATGGTTCCAGCCCAACACCTACTAGTCCCGACTCCTTCATATCAGTTCACCAAACCCTTACCAAACTACGTGGACTTTGATCCTTACAAAGGAAAGGTATATAGGGAGACTCCCTGAGGGTCAATCCCAATCTGTATTGGTCCTGAATCCTTCTTGTCCGTTCATTAAACCCATCCCAATTTATACTGACTTTAATCCTTGCCTAGGTAAGGTACGTAGGAAGCCTCTCAGAGGTTCAATCCCAACACCCATCGGTCCTGACCACTTCACGTCAATCCGCCCTCTTCCTTCATGACGTTAAACTATAATCCCCCTTTTCATCCCACAAGATGTCAAACTATACCCATTCAAACTAAATGGTATTTGATCCCAATCTTCCAGTTATGGTACATAAGAAACATTTCTAAGGCTCAACCTCATCCAACGGCAAGCCATTATGACCCCATCCAACGGGAAGCTATTGTGACCCCATCCAATGGTAAGCTGTTGTACCCCAATCAATGGTAATCTATCATGTTTCCCACTCGAAGGTAATATGTTGTATTCCACTTTGTTAGGAACCACATCACCAGTCCGCCCCTCAATCGTCAGACCAACACTAGCTGCTAATCACACCTAATCCACAGTATATCAACGAGTCGTTTCCCTCTGTCCACAACCTGATTCTATACCTTATACAGAACTACGTGGACATTGATACCTTTCCTAGGGAATATGTAGGAAGCCTACATAAGGCTCAAGACCATAACTCGTGTCTCATCCTGGTCTCTCCCTTGATCCTATGTGTTTTGGGAAGGTATATCCCAACCTAGAGGTTCCACTTCCTCCGGGTCCCATCCATACAGGTCACCTCCTCAAGCATCCAATCACTCCACTGAACTCAGTGGACATTGATTCCCTACCATAGGGATGCGTAGGAAGTCTCTTTGTGTCTTAATCCCAACACTACTATCACTTTCACGAAAGTTCCATCTTATTCCCCCTCCACTTCATTCAACACTCCATCATTCATCATGATTCTTACCTAGAATGCGACATCTCATTGAGATCATGTCACCCACTTTCTCAGTACTCCTAGTAGTAACCATGTATCTTACAATGCATTAGTCTTATCATTAGTGTTCCCTTCAGGGGTTCAACCCATCTGATCCACTCCTGTCAGTGTTCCGATCAGTCCGATCGATCTTCGCTAGACATTAAACATGCGACATACCCTATGTTGAACATGGTAAGATGGGGAAAACCTTAGAGACATGAATATGGCATATAATTCTCCACAATTTACATGGGATGCATCGAGATTGTTCACCCTTGAGAAGCCCTATCATAAGCGGAAGAAAACCAGACATGCCAGTGTTCCAGCGTCCAGACATTCCAGTGATGTCCAACATGATTAGTCCCCTAACCGAAGGTTGCTTCACTGATCAAACATCTTGGAATGTCAAGACATAAGTAGTGTAATTAATCGGTGTCCATGAAGAAATGACATTGGGAGGAGTTTCATGAAATTTTTTTAATCTATAATAGAGAGACAGACTAGGTAACAAGTTCCGATGAGGAATCCACAGATGGAGGAACTGACATCCCCTCAACCCATTTCAATCAAGGAGCAAACATCCCTGAATAAGAAACAGATGCAGCCTACCATTGGAAAGTAGGAATGAGGGAAATAGATGTATGTCCTCCAAAACAGATGGACGCGCGCCCTTATGAAATCATCGAAAGCAATATTTAAATCATTAAATAAATCATCCAAATAATATTTAATAAAATCATATAGAATGATTATCATGAATCTTATAAGTGTACCCAATGTATTTCCATTTCCAAATGGAATCATCTTTTAAGAAAATGATTCATAAGGATAGATGAAAATTGTTTCTTATTAGACCTTAAGTGAAATCAGAACATGTAAGTATCTTCATAATCCATAAAAACACTAAAAAAATTTATAACATTTTGTCAAATATTTAGTCATTTAGTTATATAAAAAAGTATTTTTTGTGTCCTTTTTTATTTTTCTATAAGTATTGAATAATCTACAACTATTTTGGATTCTCAAAAAACTAATATATTTTATTCATTAATCACAATTGTGGGTCCACATTTGGTTTTAAAAATGATAATTGGGTAAAACAAATTATAAAACAAATTGTTCATTGATGATTTATTCTTCTAATAAAATTTTAATCTATTGTATTACTAATTCCAACATTATTAGATTAAATTTCCTCTGAAGATTACTTGAAGGGTTAGCATCACATTCAAGAAGAATTATATGCATATATAATATATAATTTACCAAAGAAATGCGTAAAAAATATTATCATGTAGATTTAACATTCTCCCTTAATAGGTTAAAGAGTTTTTTTATTTATTAGAGTAATAGTTTATTTCAATAATTACATGAATATTCTCTTCTCCCATTTAAAAAATATTTCAAAAATAGTGATTATGGTTTAAATTATAGATTTTTGGCAGAAATAAATTATAGCAACAAAATTAATTGAGTCACCTCCATATTCCTAGTGTCCATAAAAATGCAATGTATGAAATTATTATTTTTTTAGTGAAAAAATAAACATCTAAATGATTTCATAATTTACCTAAATATTTTATTTGTTCACAAAACTCTATATATGCTCCCTGGTTTATTAATAGAATTTTTCAATAATTATTTGGATCCCAAATATTACTTTAATTCTAGAAAATTAGATTCTCTATACGAATCATGTAAACATGAGTGTGAAAGTAAAAAAAGTGACTGGTCTTCATCGAGGTATTTCATATAATAAAATATATTAATTTGGACACTATATTCAGAAATTAAATTATTGAAATACATTTATAAACATTTATCATTATCTTTTTCATTTTGAGTAAGATAATTACCAATGTGTTTTGAGATTGAGCTAGTATTCTATCTTCTTCCATGTTTAGGATATAAAAATCATCTAGAAATATGAAATTATACACTCATACCGAAAAAGGAATCTATAATTATAGATGTTATTTAATGGGATCTATTTTTATGTTGAAAAAAAACAATTGTTATCTTTATCTACATAACATGTAAATATGGAAAGACAGAGAAGTTATTAACATTAATAGAATATCATAAATCATATTATAAATTTTTGAAATACATGATTCAAAAAGTTAAGGGAATAAATAATGAATCTTTATTTGAAATTTTTTGGAAGTAGAGTTGTGATCAATGTTAAATCATTCCTCCAAAAATTAACTCATTTATTTCCATGGATTAACCTTTTATCATTGCATAATTCTACGAAGAAATTACAATAGTGGTGACTATGTTTAACAGATTCAAGATGGCATATATTTATTTCAATATTTTTGGAAGTATCTAATATTTTTTTATTCCCTCATCATGAGACATTGTTAATTTATCAATTCAAGAAGTAAATTACAATTGAATGACTTATTTATTGTTCAATTTTTAATATATTTTTTTCAATTTTAGGGTGATTTGTTTCATATCTTTTTTACTCCTCTTCTTCAATTGTTCATTAGTTTAGTTGGGAATATTATTTTTGAGTAGGTTAAATATCTTTTCCACTACATGTTATTACCATTTTCACATTACTATTGGGATTATTAATGTGTTTTTTGGAAATTTCCAATAATTATTTCTCATCATTAAAAATATATTACCCATTTTTTTAAAAATGTTTTCATCTCATTACTCAAGTCCTCTAGGCCTAAATCTAGTGGGTTTTTTATTTATGTTTTGGAATATTATAAATGTTGTTCTTGAAATTTCTTCTTTTAAAAGGATGGTTGTTTAATGGTTTGAGAATGGTATAGTTGCTTTAATTTTCGTTTAGAATACTGGATATTGATAAAATTATTATTCAGAAGGAAGTTTAGAAACATTTTTATTGTTTTTGAACCCATAATAAAATTTTTAGTTTCTTCTCAAGCCATGGTTGGGTTGTTTGAATAATTATTTTTTGTAGGTAGTAGCACGATATTCAGTATCATTCACTTTAACACAATGAATAGCTAAATGATTTGTTAAAAAAATAACACATATATTAATTGAGTTATTTTATCATTGGATTTATTAAGAACTATTTTTCTGACTATATTTGAGAGATATTATGTTTAGATTTAAGTAATAGTGACTGAAAATATCATACCTCATGGACTACTTTAGTATCGTTACCTCATGTAATAATCATTTGTTGAATTATGGTTTTTCTTTTTAATCTTATATATTTTTTAAATTAGTAAATTTTAAATACAATTTTCTATATATTTTATATCTAAAAAATTCATGAAACACATAAAATTCAATTATAGTAATCATTTCCTTCTATAAAATTCATATCAAAATTCACATATCCTTATTCAAAAATATTTTTGAAAAATAAATTTTCAATTTTGAAAATTTAAATTCTATGAAATTAATTTCATTTTTAATTTATCATATCAAAATTATCTTATGGTAATTGTTTTAGATTTTTCATAAATATTTGATTTATAGGTAATTAATGAAAAGGATTGATTTTAAAAGCTATAACTTGTATCGAATTACAATGATCTAAGAATAAAATTATAGTTTATGAAACCTTTTTACATGACCAAATATAGATTATATAATTAATATAACAACTAGAAAAATATAATGTTATACATACAGATATTTGCTTAAAATTTTAGGAAATCTAAAAAATGTTTTTATCAATTTAAAATAGGTTTTAGTTATTTTCTTTTAATCCGGAATATAAAAGTTTCCATTAAGTTTTATTATGGTTTTATATAAAATTAAGTATTATTTTAATTAAAATAGTACACCTAATGAAATATGTAAAATATTATACATTATTTTTTTTATAAATCATTTTTATGATTAAAACAAATATATTTCTAAAAATGGGTTTTCTTTCATTTTATGATCTTATATTAAAATTAATTTATATTACCTCTAGGATTTGCATCATTTTAAATGTATTACATATTTTGAATCATCATATTTAAAATTAGGTAAAAATTTCATCTTAGTTTTTTGTCATAATTAGTATTACCCATTGTAAATTTGTATCACCCTAGTTATGGGTAAAATGGGTTATATAGTGTAAAAATAAAGGCATAAGGCATGAAAATACACAAAAAGTATTGGTAAACCACATTGGATGGGTTTATATAAACCATTACCTTGTAAAAAACTATTATATAATAATATTGATCCAATTTAATAAGAAAAACACTTTATAATATAAAAGTTTTTATGTAATTACTTGTGTGTCATTAACCCCACTTATAAAAGGACCCCACATATCATATATTCATCAAAACTCCTAAGATATATAGATAACAAATTCCTAAGAAAATATATTCCAAACATTCTTACCCATGACCTAGATATTATGGTATCATCACAAGACCAAACGATAAGTCTTAATGTGTAATCTATATGTTTTTTTTAAATAAGAGGTGTAAATTTCAACATGGGGTTTTAATGTTATTTCATACTCTAAATTGTAATAATAATATATAAAAATTATCATATAATAAAAAAGTTATATTAAATTTAATTATGTTTTATTATTTGGTTTCACTACTCATATTCATCTCCTTTTCATATAATGAAAAATGAAAATAATGCTCATGTGTATGTACAACGTAGCGTCCCCACAAAGTGATATAATTACTATTTCATCATCCCTTTAATTGGATGGTAATACAAATTGAAATAAGGAATATATATGATAGTAATTAGACACTTATAATTATATAATTATTAAATAGAATTTCCCTTCTTACCCTTCCACTCGTTGAAAAATTATAACGCCGCTTGTGTGAACATGAGGACTACCATCTCCAGGAAGTGATTTGATTCATATTTTATGTTTGACATTCATGGAAGATTATAAATAAGTATATAAAGAATATATAAGACATTTATATCATTTTAATGTTTTAATATCATTTAACCATGATTAATATTCGAGGAAAAAAATTACAAAACCAAAACATACAAGAAAAATGAAAACGTTAACACTCAAAAATTATGATTTTTAAAAAATGAATTGTTTATAAATAAGTGTTGAAATGTTATAATAGGATTATATATGATATGATAAAAAATTATATAGTTATTTTTTATTATCATAATAAATTTTAATTTATTTTTAGGAGGCTAAAATCACTAACAATTAATGTCAGACCCATGTTAATGGTTTATTTCAAAGTCTCATTTTTATTCTTGATGGGTTATGTTTAAGTTTCAATTAGTGTAATTATATTATATTTCAATATTAAACCCCATATATTTTATCCTTCAATATTTATCTCTATATATTTCTTATAATTTCAAAAGCATTAAATTCTTCTAAGACATGTTTTTTTAAGGAAAACTGACATTGTTTTATAATCGGCCAGGGTCCTTTTTGTGACATGTATATATTTTATTTAAAAAAAAGTCAGAATTTTTTTACTATTTTAAAATAATTAATTAATTCTATTTCTCCCCATTAATTAATTTTTATGAAAAAATTTTAAATGAATCTTATTTTTGAATGAGTTACTTCTTTCCAAATGTGTAAATGAAAATTTATTTTTAACATATAAAGAAACATTGAATATCACCACCATGCTCAATAATATTCGTTTTTAATATTAACTTAAAATTTTCCATGATTATTTTCATTGAAATTGTTTTCCTTTTTATTTTTGAAATTTTTAGATTTAATATATTTTATTTCAAAATAAACAAATCCTCAATAAATGTTATGTTGATGTTTTAAAATAATTTACATCAATGTCAACATCTGTAGATGATTCATAAGTTTACTTGTGATATAATATAATAATACCATACAATACATTTCTTTGGATAACTTATGATAATTTTTAATGGGGAACGTATTATATATTTTATGGTAGTTCTTCTAATAAAAATTTATATTAATTAATATGTTAGGATGATTAATGTATAACGCCATGTATTTCTTTCATGGTTTGAGAAACATTGGTGCTCCCATGGTTCTTGGTATGTTTGGGATATTGAATTTTATTGATAACCTTTTGTTGAGTAACATACAGTCTAACGGTACTTAATCTGGATTGTATGGATTTATAATCCAGGTATGAATGTTTCAAGAAGAAAGAAAGTGTTTTTGAACAGGGATGGAGGTTGGTTGAAGGAGTTCTATTTAATTTGGAATGGATAATGAATACAGAAAACTAAATTTTTGAATGAAAAATTCACATAAGTGATTCACATAACCGAATTTGTGATTGTAAAATTCACATAGACAATTAAACTAGTTTTTTTGGAAACATATGAAAATCACGTAGTATATTGATTTGTGTAATTAAATTCACTATGTAGATAAATGATCAATAAATTTTATTTGGTTGTTCATTTGACCAAAAAATTCACTTATCAAATTTACTACCATGTCAATTGAGAATCACATAGCTAATTTTATACATAGTTGATTGAGAATCGGATTACTAATTTTTTATGTAGTTATTTTCCATCCACATAGCTGATATAAAATCATCACTACTTTCATATTAGTGTTCAGTTGGTTTTAGAAATAATGTTTTCTAAGGATATTATATTATAATGTTTCATGGATAGTTATGAATTCCCCCATAATCATGGGATTTAGTTACTAAATCCTTGAAGGAGTGGTTGTTATTGACTGATGTTATCTATGTTATATGGCTATTATTATTATATGTTTTCTCTTCATTAGGGAAATTAAGTATATAGAATATTTTTTTTGAGAATCAATTGTTATAAGAAGAAATATAGAGAGAAGGTGATCCAAAATCCAAGTTTGGTTCTTCAAAAATCAAAATATTATGAAACTCATTCCTTTGGGATAATGGATTTTATTATAGAATATTTTTTTGTTTGTTTTTATAACACATAATTTGAAAGTCATTTTTTCACATTCTTGTAAGCTCATAGATGTGTATCTTCATCTTATGATTCTGAAGAAACCTAGATTATTTAGTGATATTCATTATCTTTATAATAATATATTATATTTACATGTGAAGCTATTATTTTGGGTGTGAATCCTTACATTTTTGGTGGGATTCCATGTGAATAATTTTAAGAGGATTTCATATGGGTATATATTTAGAATAAAGAGTTGTTAGGGGGAATAACTAGCCACAGCCTATATGGGATTCCTCATTAGATCCAAACCTTATAAAATTTTGTGTTATTTTCTCTTTAATTACTTTAATGATCATGTGACAAATGTTTTTATATATTGAGTGAATCATACTCTAATTAGGAAAATAGGTTTAATTTGTTTAAAAGAAATTATAAAAACTAACCTCCACTAATTCACCACTCACATCAGTGGTGTAAATTGATCCTTCTAGGAACTTAAATAATGTGGTATTATTTATTTATATGATGAATTTGTAGGAATTATTAAGTGAAGGGTGAGGCCTAGAATTATATAACCCATAAATTAATCAATAGGTACCATGAGAAAAAATATGTTTTGTATTTTCCCTATATATTACCCATTAATGTTTTATGTCCTGGAACGAGGCCTCTATAGTATGTTTAATTTGTTAAAGATTATGAATTACATTATTATAAAACAATTTATTGATTTACATATACTTATTAAAAATTTTATAATATCTATGGAATCATATCATGTTCATGTAATTTTTTATATGACATTATTTGATCATCTTTTATTATTATCATATTATTCATGCATTTTTTATCCTATGATAGCTTCCATTGTACGTATATCCTTATTGAGAATCTGAGCTCCACCCTATATAATATTTCTTTTCCCAATTATTCCATAATGTATATAATTATTTATAAGTTATGATATTTTATAGGTAATAATAATGCTCTGAAATATAATACTATGTTTCATTTTAGGGTTTCCAATATAATAAGAGGTTGAATCTTGTTTTTATTTTTCTAAGAATACTAAACTAATCGATCCATCAAGGTGTGATCACCTATATTTAGTTGAAATGTAAAAAATTTACCACTAGATCTCTTAATAATTATTAGGAATAAGACCATGTTCAATAGTGTATACTATAAGAAACATTTAGATTAAATTAACCATAAGATAATATTATTTAAATTTGACCATTATAACAATGTCATTGAATTGATATGTATGAATAAGATTAATAGAATTATTAACACACACACACAAATATATACATATATATATATATAATATTTATGCTACCTTAAATGTTACATAATCTTGATTTCAGTCAGTAATTCACATTAAGGATCATTTCTGGTTTAATGATTTAGATAATTAAGCCATAAATATTACTTTACAAAAATATAAAAATACAAAGTGGACACTTCCAAAAGTATCTATTTCTTCTATAAAAGTAAAACTTTTAAAAAATTCATGATATCCTTTTATGTTTTATAATAATAACTTCTACTTGATTACATACTTGACTATATTTTCCCATAAATCTTGTGAAGACATTTAAAATATGGGATGAGCACAAAAAGCTCAGTAAGGTATATAAAATTAATGAAAAAATATTAGTCTAGTTAATACCTAATAACCCATTCAATGATCTTTGAGTAGATGAAACAAAACAAATTCACATGAATAACACTCAAAATTTTTGATCAATAAAAAACACTAAAACAAATTGGACAAAATTAAAACACTTTTTGGTGAATTAAATAATCATATAAATAAAAACTTTTCAATCAAATTTTAATTAGAATAACCATATTGTTGACTTCCAAATTGGAGATCTATAATGGGGATCACCCTTCGTATAATCTATATAGGGATCACCTGTGAGCTATAATGGGGCTCAACCATTCATATAAGTTATTTAATGATAACCAATGATCTATAATGGGGATCAACCCTTCATATAATCTATGTAGGGCTCTGCCATCTAATATAATGCTCATTTACCATATTATAAATAAAATACAATCATCACAAAAGCCCGTTTTGAATCCTTCTTCTAAACCCAAAAGAAAAACATTTATGTATAAAAATAAAATATTCATTTATGAACCCATTTTATAAAACATGTTACCAATATAAAGGAGTAAGGAATTTTTTTTAATTTTAAAGACATTAATTATTTTAGAGGTTTCCAAATATCAAAAAATAGTTATGGTGGTAGAGAATCCATTATCGCCGTATACATTAAAAAAATTCATTTTTGCGTTTTGTAAAATTATTTATAAAACGAAATATTCCATTCAAAAACCTCTAAATTAAATCAAAATTTAAATGGTCTTATTATACATCATATAAAATAAGTCCATATATAAATCAAAATATGCCTAAATTAAAGGAGATTGAGGCGAAATACCTTAACTTGAGTCTGACTTATCCCATTCATTCTTTATATTCCTTAATAATAAACTCTAGTTAATTTATAATTTTTCAGAACCATTTTGAGATTTTTTATTCATTTTATATTGCTTATTATCATGTTATAAAAATTACATAATTACTTATGTTTATATCGGTCATTTTATCAATATTCGGTATGCGAGTTGCGAATGAACTTGTTTTGATGTAAATTGTCAATGTGGTTAAAGGTCCATCATATCCATAATATTATTCATGATTTAAATATCATATATAATCATTATATATGTATTTATAATAGTGTATAACATTTTTAGATAATAAAATAAATTCACCATTCAAGGAGACGGTAAGCCGTACGTACACATAAACACTACTTTCATTTCTTATTCATATTAAAGGAATGAAAGCTAAAAGATGAAGAGGTATTCTATAATTATATTATAATATATAAGTTATATATGTTACATTCTTTCATTATTTCAATCACATATATATTCCATTTATGGAATGAACGAGTAATATCACTTTGAGGGGGCGGTAGTCCACACTTCTTTAAATTAAATTATCATATTTACACATTATGGAATGAATAAAGGTATGTTATAAATAAAAATTAAATAAGAATATAGACAATATAAATATAATAAATATAATATATAATTTTATTTCCATCATAATGACGCCCATGAGTGGTTGTAGGAAAAAATTGACCAATCATCAGTTCGTGAGGTAGTAGTTCGTCTTACACAGAAACAATATTTTCATATCCATTAGATGAAGATGTGTGTAAGTGTAGTTTAAATATTGATCATAACAGTAGCATAGAATATATAGGATATTAGTGTTTTTTTGTAATCAAATAATTAGGATAGCATAGGGAGTGGAGATGGAAAATAATGCAAATGAACATAAGAGAAGATGATACCTCTAAATCAGGTAAGTTCTTTTGATTTAAGCCAAAATGATTTATTGAATTTCCTTTTGCCTGAGGTAAGGATTTTATAAGTAACAGAAGGATACTAGAAAGAGTATTGGATATTTTTTTTGAACTAAACAGCTTTAGAAGTGTAAGATATAGAGAAGTAGTTCTCTTTTATAGAAGAGTTTTGAGGCACTTTTAAAATGTTTTGAAATATTAATTTATTATAAAATAAAATTCGATTATAAAAGGTCTAAAACTATTTTAATTAAATGATAAGTAAATTTTAATTCTAATAACCATTATCCAATAATTTTTACAAAAGTTCTGCATATTTTTTATCCTTATATTTTTGGGTTTAACCTTATTTTACCCTTTTTAATCTTATAATGATATCATTTTATTTTCACATTGTGGATTTATGTAATTACCATATCAATTAAAAAGTCCCAAAAAAATAAATTTTTGAAATATTTAGAATAATCATAACCATTTAGAAGAATCATATATTTTTATAAATTTAATATCATCTAATAAACTGTTTTATATTTTATGTTATGAATCATGTTAATTTTTGTCTCTATTTATACCTGATATTTTTACAAATTTATAAAAAACTGATTCCTTAAAAAATACTAAATTAGTAATAAATTGTTATTATAATCCTAAAAACTCATGGTTGACATAAATTATGTCAAATAATAAATATTTTAATAAATATAATATCATTTATTTGAATCATTTATTAATGAAGCAATAAATACATCATCATTGTTTCATAATTGAAATCAATAATTTAATGTATAAAATTTATACATAAAATACCATGATGTATGAAATCTTTTTATATTTATAATTTCTATTTATAGTCAAATATATCAGTTATATACCCCTATATTAATTTTCTTTAAATATACATTTTTATTTTATATTTCCATTTAGTTTAAATTAATTCTTATAACATGTCATTGTCACAACCAAGTGGGATCATTGGGTCCCCAAATAGACTCATGGATGTACATGGTTCGATATATCTTATTCAATAGGATTAGGACACATGTTAGTGTAGTTTTATTTTATTATAAGATTATTTTTTTACACTTATTTACCGGATTTACAACATTAACCATGGTAAATAAAAATAATTACTGAAGTTATTATTCCTAATGTACAAAACAATTACACCTATTTATATGATTTGGAAATTATGGTTCCAATTATGGAAAAAGATTTTCCAAATTCAAAATATAGAAATTTTAGTAATTAATTTAAAATTTATTCCCACTTTCAAAACTTGAAACTGGTTTTTAAGAAGTAAAAAATATCAAAATATTGATAGGTGTTTATTTATAATTTTAAGGTGGAATTACATCCAATTACCATAATTATGTTAAATGATAAAATATTAATACAATAGGACTTTAAAATCAATTAAAATGAAAATCTGACTATATAAATATGTTAGATGAAAAGGTAGTTTTGAATTAAAATGTAGAATTTTTCCCTATTCATAAAAATATTCATTTTATTATAAAATTACCAAAATTTCATCCAAAATTATTTTTTATGTCCCTTTTCTATAGAATAATTCTATTTTTAAAAATATAACACATAAAGGTAAAAAACAATATTTAAAAAGGGTTCTCCATTAAAAGTTGGTAAAATATCATTTCTAGAAAAATACTTCTTTTATCCGAAAATTTGAATTTGTTCTTATACCATATATATAATACATATAACAATAATATAAAACATTAAATAGAATATATAACATAAAATTTTCATTAAATATAAATAAATAAAGGGTGATATGATTTTATAAACACAAATATTTTCTTTTAAATAGGTTTTCATAAAAACACTTCCTTTATATTCAATTAGTTTTTATTTCTATTTATAATGAATTTGGTGACCAGTGAATCATTATTTAAACATGGGTAAACCATATTTCAAAATTTAGTATATTATATTCATTCCCTCTATTCAAAAATCAAGGAATTAACAACCATTTAAAATAATAATAATATTATTGTATTATTTTTTGGTATTACTCAATGTTGGGTTCCATTTAAGATTTCAATGAAACCTATTGTTGCGTGTCAAGTACATTATCTAAAAAAGAATCCCCTAAAACATAAAATTAATATCTTATTCCTAAATATTAATAAAAAAGAATATTTATAATTCTTTAAATACCTAGTATGTTACATCATTCCCCCCTTTTAGATATTATGCCCTCACAATTTCTAAATTGGACTCAGATACATAATAGAAAATCCCACTTCAGAAAAAGAGTCAAGAAAACATTCAATTTAAAAGAAAGAATAATACAAAAAAAGGCCACCCCAGATAAAAAATACTAGGATTAAATTTAAAAAAACAAGGACATGAAATAAAAAACTAACCATCGTGTTCTAATGGATAGTGATATAAAACATGATCAGAAGAATGTTAACTACAATAAAACCATAAACTTGGGATGGGTTAAATAGTCATTGATTTCATAGATGGAAATGTAAAAGGAAAATGTTTTTATGGTCGATTTCCTGAACATGAAGAATTATTTATGATCTTGACTATGGACATAAAGAAAAATATTTACTTTTCAATTAGAGTTTCATCCATTAATAAATATCTTCCAAAAACCCATATTTTCTCCAAACGATGAGTATTCAAGATGGCTTGGTCACACATAATGCTCTAGAATCATCTTTGAGAGAATCACGTAATGCCCAAAAGGTGAACTATATATTTCCACTATCTTTACACATTAACCAAAACCATAATGGTTAGTACAAGATCAGATAATTTCCCTAAAAGAATAATCCTTTATAATGAGAGGGAAAACTTTTAATCTCCAAAATTTAATAGTAATACCAAATTTCTACCTAGATCATTCATTAAAAAAAGTCCTTAAAATTAATTCAAATATTCCAACTAATATTGAATCCTGAAACTCAAAAGGATTTGATCACATAGTTTTCCAATATAAATTTGAACATTTATATACAAATAACATCAACCACTCTTAATATCTCATACCAAATGTAATTATCCTAATAACATTTTATCCATGATTGGTTAACCAACGTATTAAATACTCTAATTACCCACATGTCCATGTTTAAATTTCTATATTATTCCCATAATATAATTCAACCATAACTCCTCAACTAAATATCATAGTATTCTATTTACCTTAAGGATATAATTTCATCAAAATAGAGAACATATTCAAGAATAAAATTTATCTCTTAATCACCAAATAATTTTCTATACTATGTAAATCCATTTGATAAAATATAAGTTCCCAAAATTAAATTTTTATTAATCCATATATTAATTTAACATAAAATAATATGTCATAATATACAAGGAATTTACATAGGCCTATGGTAGGTGATAAATCACAGCTGCACTTTAGTGTGGGTTCGATTCCTGCAACTTGGTCCGATATGACATGTTGTCACATAGTCTTTGTATTGTCTTTTTTTTCAAAAACAATATAATTATAATAACATTAACAAAATGGGATACAATACTCTAAATAATTGTAACATTTTATAATCTTAAATGATATTTCATACCTCAAATTATTGATCCCAAAATATAATAATCCATAATTTTATCAAAGTGGGGTGTCTCCAAAAACATAGTTAATCACCTAGAAATAACATAATCCTTCAAAAGGGTTTCTAAGTAATTGATTGTATAATATACCTTAAAATTATAAACCCATGATCCTATTCCTAACCCTTAAGAAAGAATCATAATCTCCAACGTTGTCTAAACCTGTCCTCTAATACCAAATATAAGGCCCCAGCCTTAAATGTTACATAATCATGAGTTAAGTCAAGAATTCACATCGATCATCTTTTCAGGTTTTGAGTTTTAGAGAATTAGGCAATAAATATTACATAAAAAACATAGAAATACAATGTGGACACTTAAAAAAATATCTGTTTCAACCATAATAATAAAAATTTTAAAATAAAACATGGTTTGTTTTCTTATTTAATCATTATAACTTTTCCTTGATTCCATCCTTGACTATATTCACCCTTAAATTCTATGAAAACATTTAAAACATGGGATGATCACAAAAGTCTCAGTAAGGGATATAAAAATAAAAACACCATATTCATTTAAGAACCCATTTTCAAAACGAGGAATCCAAAATAAAGGAGCAAGGGATTTATTTTCATTTTAAAAGACATTAATTATTATAATGTAATCCAAATATCATATAATAGTTACGATGGCATAGAGGTTTTTCTCATTTCATATGATAAAAAAATTTCTTTTTGTCATTTAGTTAAATGATTTGTAAAAAAAAGAGTCCATTTGAAAGCTGTTCAATGAAATTAAAAATAAAATGGGTTGATTATAAACTGTATAAAATAACTTTGAATATAAATCAAAATATGCCTCAATGAAAGGAGATTGAGAGAAATCCTCTTACCTTGAGTCCAACTTGCCCCGTTCGTTCTTCATATTCCTGAATACTAAACATAGGTTAATTTAAAATTTCTTCATAACAATTTTCAAGTTAATTATTCATTATATATTACTTGGAATCATGTTATAAAAATTACATAATTATTTAATTTCATGTCAGTCATTTTTCTGATATTCATTACATGAGTAAAAAGTGAACTTGTTTTGATGTAAATTGTCCAGGTAGTCAAAATTAAATCATCCTCAGAATATTATTTTTGATTTAAAAATCTTATATATCAAGTATATATGTATTGATAATATTCTATAATATTTGGTGATAAGAAATGAAATGCATCATTCATGTAGACGGTAGGCCATACATACGCATGAACGCTACTTTCTTGTCATTGTCATATCAGTGGAATGAAAACTAAATAATTAATATGTATATTAAAATTAAAATATAATATATATGTTATATATGAAAAATATTTTAATTAATTTCATCCTTCATACGTTCCATGTATGGAATAAAATAGTCATACCACTTTGAGGGGGCAGTAGTCCACACTTCCTCATATAAAATTATCATATTTACACATTATAAAAAGAATAAAGGTATGTTTTAAATATAAATTATAGAATAATATGGGAAATAAAAATATATTTTATATTATATATAATTATAGTGTTATCATAATGGCCACTAAGATAGATGGTAGTAGAATATTGAACAATCATCATTTCGTGAGGAATTAGTTCACCGTACAAAGAAATAGTATGTTCATATCCATTAGATAGAGGCGTCTATAAGTGTTGTTTGAATATTTATCATAAAACATACTTCTATATTGATCATACTGGTTTTTTTATGTAATCAATGAATTAGGAGAGCATAAGAAGTGGATAAGGAAAATAAATGAAAGGAACTTGAGAGAAAACATTCCCTCTACGTCATGTAACTTCTTTTGATTTGAGCCAGAAATATTTATTGAATTTCCTTATACCCAAGGTAAGGATTTTTGGAGGAAATTAGGGATTTTAGAATTATTATTGGAAAGATAATTTTTTAACTAAAATTATTTGGAAGTGTGTGATATAGTATAGAAGAAGTTCCCTTTTATAGAAGATTTCAGTAGCGCTTTTGGAAATTCTTGAAATATTAATTTATAATAAATTAAATTTTGATTATAATAGGTCCAAAACTGATTTAGTTCAAAGAAAATATTGTTTTAGTTCAAATAAACATTATACAATAATTTTTAGAAAACTTTTGAATAAATTTTTTATCCTTAACATTGTGGTTTAACCTTTATTTTACCCTTTTTAATGTTATAATGATATCAAGTTATTTACACATTGTGGGTTAATGTAATTACCATAACACATAAAATGCCCCAAAAAGGCCATTTATAAAGTTTTTGGACTTATCATAACCATTTGGACATTTATTACAATTTTATGAACTTAATATATCTTAATAAACTATTTTAAATTTTAAGTTGTGAATCATGTCAATTTGGGTCACTATTCATACTTGAATTTTTTACAAAATCATAACATCCAGATTCCTTCCAAAAAATATTGAATCAATCCTAACATGTTATATTAATCCATAATTTTTTTGGATGATGTTAATTATGTCAAATAATATTTATTTTAATATTTATAAAATCATTTATTTGAATCCTCTATTAATGAGGTAATCAGTGCATCATAATTGTGTCATGATTAAATTTATTTATTTAATGTATAAAAATTATAAATGAAATACCATAATGTCAGAAATATTTTTATCTTTATATTGACTATTTATAGTCAAATATATCAGTTATATAACCCTATATTACTTTTTTAAGATACATGTTTATATTATAATTCTCATTACTTTAAGTAAATTTATATAACATGTCATTATCACACCCATGTGGCTCCATTGGGTCCCAAAATCGACCAATGGATGCCCATGGTATAAAATATCTCATCTGATAGGATTAAAAAACATGTTAGTGTGGTTTTATATTATTATAATATTATTTTTACCCTTTTTACCTGATTTTTACTTTAACCGTGGTAAATATAAATAATTAATGAAGTTACTATTCATAATGGCCAAAAATTAAAGGTACATGTTTACACAATTTGGATATTATGATTCAAAATATGGAATCCATTTTTCTAAATTAAAATAATAAAATATACAGTAATAAATTTAAAATAAAATCCAAATTTTAAAACTATAATTCAGGTTTTTAAGTAGTAAAAACGATCAAAATATTGACATCTGTTTATAAACAATTTAAAAGTGAAATTAATTCCAATGACCATAATTATATTAAATTATAAAAAATTTATAAAATTTCAATTTAAACTAAATTATAATTATAATTTTTCTATATAAATAAATAAGATGGAAAGACAATTTTGAATTAAAATGTTATTATTTTTCACTATTCATAAAATTATGAATTTTATCAGAAAATTACCAAAGTTTCATACAAAGTAAATTTTAATGTCCCAATACTAAATAAGAAGTTTATTTTTTAAAATAAAACATATGAAAGTAACAAAAACTAGATTTAAAAAGGGTTCTCTACCAAAAGGCGTTAAAACTGAATTTTTTTAAAAAATACTTCAGTTATCCCAAAAAATGAATTTGTTCTTATAACATATCTAGAAAACATATTAGGTTAATTTGAAATATTACATTGAATATATAACATATATTTTTCATTGAATGAATATAATTAATTAGTGATATGATTTTATAAACAAAATTATTCTCTTTTAAATTGGATTTCATAAAAACACATCCTTTATATTCAATTGGTTTTTATTTCCATTTATAATAAATGTGGAAACCAATGAATCAATATTTAAACATATATAAACCATATTTAAAAATTTAGTTCATACCATTCATTCATGTCATTCCAACAGGTAGGTGTTAACAACCATTTACAATAATAATAATATTATTGTATTATTTTCATTATAACTCAATGTTGGGTGCAACGTAAGATTTCGATGAAACCCATTGTTGTGTGTTGAGTACACTATTGGAAAAAGTGTCCGTTTAACTTAAAATTAATATATCATTCATAAATTATAATAGAAAAGATAAATTATTAATCTATAAATACTTGGTTATTTACATATATTCCCTAATAAATAAACATTTATTGATTTATTATTAATTACATCTCAATTTTAAGAAATGTCATTTTTTTATTCAAACATTTGATATCTTACAAAATGGGTTATAATGGTTTCTTGAATAAATATTAAAATTAATTTTTTGAGATAATATAATTAAAATTTTATAAAAAGAACAATATTTTTTAAAACACTATGTAAAAATTATCTTATAGTGAGGTTTTTATATTTTTTAGAAAATATTGATTTTTTAAAGTATAGTGAAAAGTACATATTTTAATTGAAAATGACTTTATTATTTCAAGAATTTAAAAAGATAAATTTTATTTTAAAATGGTTTCAAAGTAACAATAGTCATATAATATAATTAATAATACAATTATGTTCATTATAATGTGTTTTATAGTATAATTTAGTACAAAAACATTTTTATACTTAAAATATAATTTTTCTATAAATTTATTGTTCTTTCCATTTGTTTTTTAATTTTAAATTATTTTTAACCCCTTTGATAAATATAATCCTAAATTTTTTTTTCCATAATTGGAATCATGATTTCCAATTTTTTTAAATAGATTCATTTTATTTTTTTCATTATGAATAATAACCATATAAAATAATTATCACCATAGTAATATTAAATATGGTATTTAAGGACACACATGTTATGATAAGGTCCAAAAATTATTTTATCACATCCCATTATCCTATTAGATGATTTTAGTTGAGCTATTTCCATAAATGTTTTGAAAAAATTGAAACATGGTACAATTTTTCATTGATTTTGTCCTTAAAAATATTTAAGTAAAAGATAAATTCAAAAATATTACAATCTTGTATTTAACATCTATAATATTTTGTGATAGGGATAAAGTAAATCACATTCATTTATAATTTTCTATTTGAAATATCAATTATTTTTTTTATAATCCTAATTTATTTATAATTTTTAGTGATGAAATGAATACCTTAACTAATTACAAAATGCCGACACAATAGTTTTTCTATTAATAAAAAAACAAAATAACTGATTCTAAAAATATTAAATGTAATATAGTTTGAAAAAATTTTTTGTTCCATTAAATTTAAGAGAAGTTAAACGTTTTATTTATTTCTTAAATGATTTTATTTTAATTCCATTACTCTCATGTTGTTTTCAAAGTCAAATTAAATGAAAAATATCAAAAATGAAATTAATGATATTTTATAGTAAATAATACTTTATTAAATGACCTAAAACTCATAAAAATCATAATTCATCCAAATTATTTTTGAATTGTTTAATATTAAAACCAAATTCATTTTTTGTACCAAATTTTCTTCTGAAGTAACTATCTTAATAGGTAAATAGTAAAAATATTGTTATTATGAAAATCGTCAACATGGTCAATACAGTGTTAAGATAAAAATATAAGGATGAAAACATCACATAAACATGTCTAATTTATATTATTTGGGATTGTTTAGAATAATTATAATATGATAATATAATTATATTAGTTTCGTGTCATATTAAATTTAAATTTAATTTATATTAATTTTATAATTTAAGAAATTCAGAAAATTCAACTCCACTCATTTTAAAAGGGTACCCCATGCATCTTCTCAACACACGTAAAGAGACATTTGATTTACAATACATACCAGAATACCTTCCTATCCTCCTTCACTACATTCTAAATGTGTAATTTTGGAAATAATACCCACATTAGATGGATTAAGGTGTCATGAAGAAATGTTTGTTGAAGAATAGGTATTCGATTTTTATAGAATGTTTTAGTTTTTTTATTCAACTAACTCATTCAAATGTTATTTAAACATGATTAAATAACAAAACCATTATATTTCATATACATAAATGCTTTTATTTTAATCTCATTATGTACATCAATTTCCTCTTCCATGAAGTGGAAAATGAAACTACTGTTCATGCGTAGAGTAGACTACTGCCTCGTTGACCAATATAATTCATTTTTCATCACCGTCTTTCACACGTGATTATAATGATGTATTTAATGTATACATGAAAAAATTATCATTCTAAAAATATAATATAACATTTTTTTCTTACATTTCCATCCATTGAATAATGATAAATTTTTTTATGTGTACGTGTGGATTACCACTTCTAAAAAGAAATGTGAATATTTTTTCATCACAACATTTCATGGATTGTATACATACATATATTTAAAAAAATAATATTTTATTTATGATATAATTATATTTATGTAAATATATAATAATACTTACTTTATTTTCATCATAATCACATAAAAACTGGAAGCATTTACAGTTCCTATGTACAACACTCCATATCCTTGGTTGTAACACAGTTAAAATATTTAACAATCATTCATGGTTGATTTTAAAAGAATTAATAATATATTAAAAATGTTACTTATTTCACGATTAAAATTCTTGAGGTGATAAAACAATAACCCTTTTGACCATGGAAAACACACCAAATCCATTTTTGGATTATGAACTAAACATCCTGAAAATAACCTTTGTGGACATACCCAATTAAGAAAAATTAATATCTCATTTAATATAAATAGATTAAATGGTTTAAATTAAAGGTATTAAACTTTTAAAATGAAATTAAAAAGTCAAATAATTTATATAATTCTGTTATACTAGAGGTTTAGAACAAACATGGAAATTCTAGGCTTGAGGTAAGGGATTTCATCTTAATTTCAAAAAATTGAGTCATATTTTAAGGTTACACACCTAATTTCTATATATTATGTATATTTTTACCCTTTTACATGTTATTTAATAAATCATTCATATTTAATGATATATTAAGTTATAATTCAAATTTTCTCTTCCAAGTTATTTGAATTCAGTATTACCATGTCATAATTCATATTACTTCAAATTTTTTGGAGGTTGTTACAGTTGGTATTAGAGGAAGTCAAGTATAAAACCTAGGAATTAGAGTTAAAAAACACATATACTAGAGAAACCTATGATACTTGGGACAATTATGATACAGTTTCTAACATAGGAAGTTTATTATAATATTTGATAACTAGATTTATAAAAACATATATTTCAGAATATAATCCTATGAAATGATCTAGGGAGGGCTCAGATTATAGTTTAACATCATTGATTTTTGTTAACTTATAGAATTTATATCTTCTTCACAAATATATTATTATATGGATACTGATAAAATAATGTTTTTGTTTAATAGATTCACCTTGGGGTAATAACACAGAATGGGGGATAATGGATATTTATTGGATCATCACTGGTGCATGATGAGTGGGCTTAATACTGCACAAATGACTAGACATTCCCATGGGATATGTTTTGGTTAATGTAATATTGGTAAGAACTTCCCTCCTAGGAATGGAAATGAATATAGATCTATAGGTAAATATATCATAAATTTATTAGGGAATTTGGCCCAAGTAACGACCAAAAACAAGTCATTTATAGATCACCCTACTAATTTCTAGTTTAGTGTAACAACATTATACAATTTTATGAAGAAAAAATCCCATCAATCAATGGAATAACAAATCAATTAGAATATAGGTTTCATATATACCTTAGATTATATATAACTTTTATTTATGTGTAATGAAAGGGAAAAAATTTTCATAGTAGTTTATCAACTCATGAGGGAAGAAAATAATTCGGGTTCAAAGATTCAAAACACTAAGTATATATTGAAAAGAGATAGGTTGGGTGATTGGTTTTGACTGGGGTGAATGCAGTTGTGATGTAGGGTCAATCATATAAGGGGTGTGTAGTTCCAGCAATCATGGGAGAGTAGTTTTAGGTCGGCATGTGAGGGGCCTGGTGACCATGGTCGATGGTGTGCTATCAACAATGACAGAAAAGGGTAGTAGGCATTGTCTAAAGTATGCTAACAACTAGATGCAAGAGTTATGTCATACAGGATAGGTTCATCCTTATGGGTCAGTATATTTGGACATACGAGCTTGTATTTTGATTTAAAACTATTCTTTATGTATGTCCATTTAATGGGATCCCTCTCTACCCTGAAAAAAAGAGAGGTATGTAGGTTTAATCCAATAAGGGGTGGGGATTCCTACCTAATTTTTAAATAGAAACTAAGGTTATATAGAAAATTAGAATAATGGAGGAACATGATTTTAAGGTACTTTTCTTTTAAAAATATATTCCTTTCAAACAACAAGCTGATATGGAGGGGAAACTACTGAGAAAAAAATTATAGGAATAAGAAAAAATACTAATTATAAATCCAACATTATAAGGATGGCAGAAACAGATCATAACATTCACAATAAATAATCTGGAGTTTTAGTCATGAATTTACTTTTATTCACTTTATGTATCTTTTCGGGTTTAGAGACATGAAGAATTATTCCATAACTAATACCTAAAGAAACCTTAAAATACAATGTAAACACTTCCTATTAGTTTCCATTGTTCCATAATATATGATTTTTAAAATAAAGCAAGATATTTTCCTAAAAAATCACGACGACATAACATTTTTAACTTGGGATGAGCACAAAATCTATAAAAGATATATAAATATAATGAGGACCACTTACCCAATTGAAAATTGGAAAATCATATTATTTTTATGGTTGACTTCAATTTTTGTTGAGTATATGAAGTAAAATATTTTCAGAAAAACACACTAACATATGTTTCTCAATGAAATCCATTAAACCACATAAAAATCTATTAAAACCTTTTCGGTAAATTGTAGCATCACAATCATAAAACCATTTCAAACCCTTTTTAATTTGAATAACTAAACTATTGAATTTTAATAAAATATTTTCCCAATTAATTTGAGAGATATACTGTGGATCAACCCTTCATATAATCTATGTTGGTGTCACCCATTTTTCTTGATCTATAATGGGCTGAACACATCACATAAGATATATCGGGCTCACACGTGATCTATAATGGGGATCAACCCTTTTGTATAATATATATATAGGGATCAGCTGTTTCATATAATTCTCAATAATTATATCTTAAATAAATCAATTTCTTCATAAAACCCTTTGAAAAAAATATTTTAAACGCATATGAAAAACACTTTCAGATAAACTACTATTTTCTTTTGAAAACCCATTTTTGATACCAAAACATCAATTTATTTGAAGACCCGTTTTTAATTAATAAAACTCCCATGAAATAGAAAGAGTATTTTTCATTGAAAAAACATGAAATAATGGACATGAATCAAGAAAAAAATAATTTCCATGGTAGTAGAGATGGAATGATATTCATGTATGCTAAGATTATATCATTCATTGTTTATTAAAATTTTACACACAAAACATGTAAAAATATTCCTTTGATAAACCATTGAAAATAAACATGAAATATATAAAAAATTTAATTTGTAAATATTTTATTCCCATAAAAAACAATAATAATATAATTCTAAAAATGTGTTCAAGGAAGAGATAGAGTTGGAAGGAAAACATTGAAAAAAGCTTTTTTTGTAAATGAAATGTCCATTATCACATGGGACACACTGTAATCATAAAATACATTAAGTAATAATATTAAATAACATTAAATATAATTTTAATATAGAATTTAATTATATATCATTTCAAATTGTTTTTATATATACATTATATAAGAATATAGGTGTATAACATCAAACTGCGCCTCAATTAAAGGAAATTGAAATGAAGTCCCTTAGCTTGATTCTAAATCCTCTCACGTGTCTTTATATTAATGAATAATAAAATTATCTATATTATTTAACTTATTTAACAAAATTTAATTATTATTACTTATATTATTTAACTTATTAAAATAATTTATACAGTTTCTTAATCATTTTAGTTTATGTCAGACGTTTTGACCATATTTAGGTTATGTGTGAAAATCATCATTTTTTGATTCAATATGGTTAAAATGGTAATTTTTTTAAAAAATTATAAATAACTATCATATTTATACACTAATTTTACTTTTAAAACCACTCATGATAAATGGTTATGAAAATGAACAACATTACAGTCATAGAGATGGTAGATCATACATACGAATGAGTAACGTTTCCATTTTCCAATGATAATTATGGAAAGATGGTAATTAATAAATTATCCTTTCAAAATTACAATAATATATATATATATATACCATATTATATAATTACTTTTATCATCCATGTGGTATGGTGATGAAAAGTCACTCACATCACTTCATAAAGGTAGTAATCTACAGGTACACGAATGTCGTTATCACTTTTATTTTGCTATCATAAAGATAATAAAAGAAATGATATATTATATATAAATAATGATAAAGATTTCACGTATATCACATAGATACAGTTTTTTACCCTTGTTACCTATTATATAATGTGTTAGTGAATAATTATTGACATTACTTCGCATGGGAGTAGTTTGATTTACACTTGAGTGACATTATTTTATCACCTATGGAAGGGAATGTAAATGGGTATATATGATATAATGACTAAATGGGTATAATTATATTATATATAAATATATATATATTTATACTTTATATACATCATCATACCCAACCGTGAGTAGTGGTAATGGAAAGATGAAAAATATCAATTTGTGAGGTGGTAGTCTGTCATACACAAGAATGATGATTTTGTAACTCATTTGATGGATGTGGGAAATGATTATTGTTATTACATTTAAAAAATATCATTTATGTATATATAATACACTTATTTTATTATACCTAAATGTTTAAATAAGAATTTATGGTGGTGTAGAATGAAATAAGATAAAGATCCTCATTGAAGAAAATTTTCTATTATTTTGAGATCCTCCTTATGTTTCCACTAAAGGACTTAATAGTTTGTATTTATGACCATTATAAAGATTATAGGATTATAGATGTGAATTTGGGAATTTATTTGGTCGGGTAATGGACCAGCCATGCCAGTTTGAATGCATGAATAAGGGTGGAGAGGGGGTGACGTTTTATAAATGTGGGAGAGGACACACTTGGTATTTTTGAAAAGAATTTAGTGATCCCACATTTTAATATATCACAATGTAGCTAAATATAACCTTATCAAACACCATAATATTATTGGTAGAAATAGTTCTATAAAAATAGTTTTAGACATGTGTATAGGTCAGTTTTCCCTTTTCTTTTCAGTTTAACTCCCTGGTAAACCCATGTTTACCTTTACCATTGTAATTAAATTTTATTTAATTCACTATTCATTATAGTAAAAAAAATTGAACTTATTAGGAATTATAAATTATTCTATTTCCAAATATAGAAACAAATTTTATAAATTCAAATCATCAATGTATAATATTAAAATATAAAATTAATCTCATATACATTATAAGAAAGCTGGTTTTTAATGCAAAAATGGTAAAACATTTACTATGATTTTATATAAAAAATATATATAAATAATTCAAATAAAATAAAATAAATTATTTGATATATAATATTATTAATTTTAATTTATAAACAATTCAATATATAATTTATCATTATAAATTATTTAATGAAAAGGCAGATCTATATTGATAACTTGTTTTTCACTATCCTTCAAAAAAGAATATTTTCAGAAATAATCTCTAACAATCACCCTATGAAAATTGTAGTTTTATAATTACAAAAAATGAAATTTATTTTTTCAGATAAGTTTTCTAAAATTGAGAAAAATCAGTTTTAAATTATTTGTTCAAAGCGTGACTAATCTATCTTTTAGAAGAAAATATCTTTTCCAGAAAAAAAAAATTTTTCTTCTAAAGTATTATTATATTATTAATAATAAATAGATAAGAATAATTCATAAATATAAATTTAACATCTACGTTATAAATAATATGTAAAATAATAAAAATTTAACAATATTTCACATTTCATTTCAACTCGATGTTGTTTGTAACGGAAGATAAACTAAGTGTTTCATGTATCAAAACATAAACATAGTGTTTCAGGTTTCATAAAGAATATATCATAATTTTATTCCTTTATAATCTCAATGTGTTTCACAGAAAGGCATGTTATAGGCTATTTATGATGTCTAAAGAGTTATATTGGAAACTAATTTGATATGATAAATCCTGTAAATCATTACAATTTTTATTCCTTCATGAAAATTTTTGTTCCAAATTTTTTTAGTTAACCGCTGGTTCAAATAAAGTAATAAGGTATTTGGGATGTTTTTAGAGGCTTAGGTATATTTTGGAAAATTTTAATACAATACATGAGGTTTCATGCCAAATCCCATATGACCACTCCTATTAGGATTTGACAATATCGTAATGTAGTGGTTTGTGGAATTTAGGATATGCCATAACGAAAAGGGTTTATCACATAATGGTGATATTTGATAGTGGCTACACTATGATCTTCATCATGGAATGGAGAGTTGATACAAATAGATAATTACCATGCAACAAATCATTATTTTTGTTAGTTAATAAATATCATAACTAGCCATCTAGTGATTGGGAATTTAATCCTTAAATGGGATGTTACTATTGGAATTTAAGGAATTCATTTTGGATTTAAAGAGGAGGAATTAATGAGGTTTTATGTACATTTATCATGTGAAATTTAACCTATGATAATACATTAAATATAATTGTTCCTCCATCTTCTTTTGAAATCATTTTATGGAGATCTAGAGGGATATAAGGACAAATAAACATCATATAACTCACCTCACACCATAACGGTAGCATTTAAGGTACTCTCCACATAGTGTCCACTAGTCATGTTCCATGGTGGTCTTATTCCATCACATCTTTGTGTCATGGAGATTCACATTATGTCATGGTGGTTTCTTTCAGGTCACATCTATATAGTAGAGATTTCCCTTATGCAGTGGTGGTGGTTTCTATTACACCTCCTAATTCCAGCATCCAGCCTTGCATTACAGAGCCTCCCAGATTTACAGAGAACCTTCCTCCCACCTTTCCAGACTGGGCTAGGGGACCTTGTCGATAATGAATTACCTTAGTTTATATTTTAATCTATCCTATTTCTTGTGTATCCCTTCAATACTCTATAACCCATTAAAACATTGATTGGGATATGCTCTAGGATTTGTTTAGAATACAATTATGTTGCGGTATTGTGGGAACATGATTCAAGCGATGATTACATTGATGAACCATGATGATGACCTTTAATACTGTAAGTTAGGAAGTATTATACCTCCTTAGGATATTTATTACACATGTTGCCTTGATAAATATTTCTATGGGATCATGTGGTAATGTGAGTCTGTGTGTAGCCTATGAGACCCACTATGATTTGATTCAATGAGAAATACTTGATTAGATATTTTCCATGTTTAATTATTGTTACATGTTATTGTATATTTTCTCTTTATTCTCCTGATGATATTCATTACATGTATGTTCCACCTTGTATATATATGCTGCCTTTATTGGAGTTATTGTTCTTGTTACTCTATATAGGTGTGTCATTATGACATGTTTATACCATATAGGTGGTGGGAAACTGATGAAACTATAGTAGTGGTTGGAGGTGTAGATGAGACTATAGCAGCAAAAGCACAATATAAAGTATTCTAGTATTCTAGGTACTGTACCATCACTATTCCCTAGTGGCCCTTGTGTCAACAAATTTTTCATACGGTACATGAAAAGATATTTCATGACCACTGGGACATTGGGATATGTAATGGGTTTCATTCCCACAGGGCATATGAGCCATGTATTGAATTAATGAGGCTTTATGTGTGGTGTATCCCTTGGGGGGAGGGGCTATCTCCTGCCTTTACAGATTGTGTGTGATGTGTGAATATGTTTGTGTTTAAATGTAATTGTATCCCAAGAACCTAATATATATATATATATATATATATATTTATATGAGTATTTCATGTTGATTTTGATTTGGATTCACATGAGGTATCCTGATATACATCAAGTGCCATGCACTCAAAGTAGCGGGCTTGATAAATAGAGGATGTCATGTATCATCACACACTTAATGAATTGAGAATATCAAGAATTATGTTAACATTATTCCATGTGGATTTCGGGATACTAGTATAATATCCTTTTGGATAGTTTGTTTTCTATTTATATCTCCCATTTTCATTCAATAATATAGCAGAAGAAGGTAACTTTAGGGGTTTGTGGTGGCTTTGATAGCCCACAACCACTCAGTTTTGGATTTTATGTTTATAATCATTATAAACATACTATTATTATGTAATAAATGTGTTATATATAATCACATTAGGTTTAGGATTCATTGGATGTGTCCTACTTATTATTTGACTCACACTCTACCTAGAAATTTTTATGTGCTTGTAGATTTCATGACTATAGTTCTAGAAAGGTTATATTCTATAAGGTTGATGGCTACCTCCAATGGCCCGAAGGCCTTCATTTTTTTATTGATTTTGATAATCCCCCTTTCAAGGGGTGAGGTGGAACCCTTACAAGGCCCGTAGGTGTAAGTATTACAAGGCTAGTAGGCCTTAGAGGAATTTCTTTCCTATAGGCTTCAAACATTACATACAACCCAGACTAACTACTTGTAACTTCTCCTCCCCAGCATCTTCATCGTGAAATCATCTCTCCACCTTCACATGGATATTTAACTAGGCTTTCCCATTCATGCACATGCTTATCCCGATGGCAGGTGACATACTCTCTCATTCTTGCAATCTGTTTAGCTTATTATTATTATTATTGTCACATATTTATTTTTATGTTCTCGATGACATGATGTTGAAGGCACAATCTCCACAATAATGGAATTAAACCCTCCCTAGTAGTTAGTAGAATATTTCATATGGGGGAGTGCACATTCGATCAGGTGGAACACTTAATTTATCAAATTAGTTCTATTTTGGTTGTTACAATATGGTATCATAGAACATTAACTGACTAACTTTTTTATTCACTTTTCCTTCATCTGGGATAGGGTATATAGTGGATAAAAATATTGGGAATCATGTAGGGAAACTATGATATTTCCTGGAAAATGCTTCATAGTGGATCATCAAGTTTCCATAAATTAAAAAATTATTAATTTTATTAACATTTATTAAATTTACCTTGGGAAATGAAAATGATGTTTTTTCAGGATTTATGATATTTTGGGCATGTTTATGCATCATGACAAGGTATGTAGGTTCATATTCTATATATATACCAATTTTTTACTGCATAATAGTCCTTTAATCAAATGATTTCATTTCATGTATATGTTTAGGATAGTTTCTCATTATGTGATATATATATATATGTAAATGTTTTGGTGATATTTGTTTGGGGGGATGATTTCTTGTCAATGACCAAAACCCTGCAATTTATTCAAAAAAAAAAACAGCAGGCAAGTTACATGGTTCGAAACGAGGGCAATTTTCTAGAATCTCTAATAAAAAAGGAATCAAATCTAGATTGAGATCATTACTCCAAGTGATCTCGTGAGAGACTCCCTTGTTGGCGAGATCTTCGACAATCTTGTTTGCTTCATGGAAGCTGTGTGTAGCAATGAGGTTAAGAGTGTTGAGCGAGTTGAGGTAGTTAATCCATCGGGGGGTGAGAGTCCATGATAGGTGAGTCACACCCTTCCAGATGGCTTGCACAATGGTAGAAGAGTCACTCTCAATCTAGATGTTGCTCCGGTTTAAAATAATTGAAAAATAGATGGCATGAATGATACCGAACACTTCGGCCTCCAGAGCAGAAGAAATGTCATAGCTTCCATAGAAACATCTGAGAATCTGATCAATATGGTCTCTAAAAACACCTCCGCATCCTGAAGGTCCAGGGTTTCCTTTCGAGGCTTTGTCAATATTTACTTTAATCCATCCAGGAGGAGGAGCTTTCCAGAAAACTTCAATACTGTATTTGGGTTTTGGATATATTCCACTTACTCCAATCCGGTGGAGGGTTTCAAGATCAATGACATAATTTTCACAATGGTCTTTTTGGATCATGAAAACCTCATTGATTGTAAGAAGATTCATCATTTTACCTGCACTACTTTAAAATAGATATTGTTGAAAATGAAATCATTTATACCATACCAGAGAATATATCTTTTAATTTTATTAAATTACATAAATGAGAATATTATTATATTAGTATATACATCATGCTTGTGACTACTGCGTAGGGATGAAGACTAGGGTTAGTTCCTGGATGGAATACCCTAGGTTGAGAGTAGAGTATTAATAAAAATATGGGTGATCTCCAATATGGGTTAGGACCTATTCATGTTCATAATGTTACTTCTATTATAAAATATTCCACCCCACATATGTTTTGTGGGACTAATAGTTGAGTTGGAGGGTTATCCTAAGCATGTTCACTCCCTTTCCCCCAATAATTAACTCAATGATCACATTATAACCAATATATAGATCCATTCTAAACTATATCACAGATTTATAGCTCTAATATCCCCCATCATTTCTGGTACTCGGAGGACTATTTGATGTCGAGGACTCGGTGGACATCATATAGTATATCTTTGATATTTTTGAGGCATTGTTAAATAAGAATATGTAGTTTGTAGAATTCATGCTACAATGACCATCCATGAATTGGTGTGGAGTTATTCATTGGGATTTATTGTGTAATAGAATCTCATGGGTTGAAATCACGTAAAGTTTCAAAGGGTTACTCCTGAATATGTTTAGGTTACTCTTATGAAGAAAATGGTTTCCATTATTTTTTTAGGAAATAATATATAATTTGGTTTTGGTATCTGATTCTTCTCAGAATAAATATATTTAAATGTTAATCAAATATATATATATGATATGGAATCTATAAAACATAACATACAGGTTGATAAAATGAATGAATCTAAATTACCACCTCCAATGTCATGGAAGAAACTAAAGAAACTTTCAGAATAATATTTTTTTGTGTTAATGATGAAAAAAGAAAAAAAAAGATATATGATCTATACCATCTATTAGATACCTGAATATTAAATATATAAAATATAAAAATATTATGGAGTAATAAAATTTTTAGATAAATCCTAAAAATTAAATAAAATAAATGTTTTCAAAATATTTCATTAAAAACATTTTCAGATCCATTCAAGGGTTACATTTGTTACCAAAATTGCTCCAAATTCATTCAAAATTCTAGAAGAACTATTCTCTAAACATCCTAAAGGGAATCCATAACCAATTTCATTAGAACTTTTTGTTATTTAAAAAATAAAAGGAAATAAAATTGCAGTTGAAAAATGTTTTTCTTAGAAAATTAAAATCAATGTTTGAAAATAATTTTTATGAGTGGAGGAAGGTATTGATCAAATATTTACACTCAAATAAATATCTATAATTTCTAGAAAAATGAGACATAATAATAAGTCTAAATTATTTAAATAGTTCAAAAAGAATTTGAATATTGAATTTATTTTAGAAGAATAAAAAACATAGTTACCTTTTAAATTTTTTATAAAATTTTCATTGATAAATATAAATATTGAGGAATCTTTATAAAAAAATTCAATAGTATAATATACAAATATTAGAAAACATATATATTGTATTTATATTTTCAAATAACATGGAAATATTTCACGACCGGTCTATTATCAAGAATGAAGGAATTCCTTCTAGGTCATCAAAGTTTGCAGTACCTAGTGTCACTTAAGATTCAATAAATTATCATCCAAAAAATTATATAGAACATATGAAGATGAAAAGTAATTACCTCAATGAATTAATACATAGGTTTAATGGATTACATATATTTTTAATGACAAACAAGATTGAAGTAAATATTTACAAAGGTAGATGGATGTGTAGGAAAAATCTTGTTCCATAATAAAATTTGCTGATATTTTTAATAAAAATAATGTTGAATATAAGGATTTAAAATAAATATATAAATAATGTTTATGGAAGTTTGGAGATATTATTTATAGAATTTAGAATGTTTAAGGTGATATTAAATATTATAATGAATAGATAGTTGGAATTTGGACTTCATCAAAATCAGTTACAAATTTTCCATGAAAAATGAATGATTATGTTTATGAGACCTCAAGGGATGTAGGTAATCCGAAGTTCCTTGTCCTAAATTTGGATAATTAAGTTAAAAATCAATTAATAATGATTACTTAATTTATTTAATAATTTTTTAGGATGAATAAAACAATAGTTATTTCATAATAATATTATGTAGAAACTAGAAAAGCCCATTATTTTGTGGAACAAGTATAGAATTCAAAGAAACAATTTTCTATTAACATGAGAAACAAAATGATTTTATTAAATTATTATATTTATAATAAGATTTAGAAAATATGAGGGTTGTTTCTGAAGATCTAAATAAATATTTATAAGATTTTATAAATTTCAATATGATCGTGAAGAAACATTCAAATAAATATTTATATTTTAACTGAAGTCTAGAAATTATTATAGTTACTCAAACTAATTTTTTAAAATATATTATTTTTTAGTTAATTATCAGATATTTCTTGTATGGATGTTTATTCAAATAGTTTAGTTTAATTTATTTAATATTTTTTAATAAATTCATATTGTTTGATGTGTAAATATATTGTTCTGAATAGAATTCATTTCCTTAAAATTTGAGGTACATTTTCTACCTCCATTGTTTTATATTCATTTCAAAAATCAAAAAGTGGGATAAAGAATTATAATTTGTTAGAGAGATTTTAAATATTTTATCCAGTATATTAGAGGGATGTTTTTAAATTCTAAAATAAAGTTGTCGAATGAAATATGGAAGTAAAAGGTATAGAGGGGATATCTTACATGATATGGGGAGTAAGTCTATTAAAGTTTTTTCAATAATAGTTTCTATCTTTAGAAAGTTTTGTTTTTTTAAAAGTGGGATACTTTTTTAGTTAAAGGTTTTAGTATTACACTTTTTATACTAATTTTGAAAAACAAAAAATTACATACTTAATATTTTATATTTTGAGAAATTTTATACTTCCAAAGTAATAAATAAATTTTCTAGAAAATCTATTTTGTAGAATGTTGAAACCCAGTTCATTGGATAGAATCTTCATTATGAATTGGAAAAGCATGTATATTATACATTGTACATGGAATTTCTTATTTAATCAAACAAATATTTATAAAATACTAGATGTAAAATTATAACACACTTCTTTAGATGAATTTTTAGAAAGTCCCAAAGAAAAAAATCATCAGATGGAGGAAGACAAACTTTCTATATAGAACATTATTGTATCCATTGGATTAAGAAATTAATTCCATTATATGAAGAATCATTATTTTATTAGATGTAATCTGAATACACTTTAGTTGTGTATAAAAATTATAACCATTAGAAGGAGAAGCTAGGAAGAATATTCCATGTATTGGAAGAGTACATCCAAGGCCGTTTCAGCCACCACATAGATATTTGGAAATGACAGTTATAAAAAATACTATAAATATAAGATAAATATGAAGAGTGAAAATTTTTTGCATCGCTGATGATATGTGATTTTTTTGTAATGGTATTTTTAATTTCTTTGTACATTGTGAAATCAAATCATTTTCATTCTTTAGTAGGACGTCTTACTATGACTTCTGTGTGAGGATCATAAGACTTTATGATATTTTGAGTTTTCTTATTTTTTTTCAAATATGTATTGATGGAGGGATTTTGGGAATAGGACGACATATATTGTACGATTTGTTTGAAAGAGGGTTCTTAAGGCTGCTGAATATATATTATTCGATAATTGTATTGAGGGATTTCTTGCATAAGGAATGTAGATCATTGAGGTTTTTTGAAAACCATAGATACCCAAAGATATAATTTTTGACTTCTTTAACACTTATGGTAAAGGTGTGGTTATTATTTTCTATGATATTTTATATAGTTTTGTTAACGTTATAATGTTTCATAATTTTTTTGTACAATTCTTGATTCTTATGGTGAATTATTTATGAAAGGTTTACTTCTGTTATAAAATTTTCATAATTCTAGAAATATAAATCAGATAGAGTTTTCGACCAATTAAACTATATAATATGGTCCCCAAAATTAGTAGTTTTATTTCATAAACTAATATTCACCCCCTCTAGTAGTGTTCACACATACTCCAAAAATATTATGATATTCTCAAATTCTGATAAAAGATTGTCAATGTTCATTACATCTTAATTATAGATAGTATAGTTCACTATATCTCATGATAAAAAATTTATACATAGTTATTGAAATATCTGGTCATGAAAATCATTTATTTATTTAATTGTAATGAATTATGAACCAGCCATTAGAAATTGTGATAGGTTTTTAGCATGTATATCCTTGGTTATATAAAAATAAATTTAAAAATTATATTAAAAATATAGTGTTTTGGGAGAGAAAGATTGTATTATAGGGGAGGAGAAAACTCATATTTTCAAAATTAGTATAAATCATTAAAATTTATATTTTCTTAGAGAACTATGAGAATTTTAAAAATAGTGTTAATTAGAAAAATGATGATTATTAATTGGTTAAAGGGCTGTATTACCTATTTTAATTCCATCTTATTAATCTAAATGATTAATTCAAATGTTTATTTACCAATGCATTCTGGAATCCATGATCATTTATCCTCCTCCTATGATTGATAGTGATTTTGAGTCTTTATCATGTAATAATAATTACTGATCAATCCTCCTTCTAATGTATATTATAAAACACCATAAAATCACTATAACCTCTGAATAAAATACTATCCCATCATCACTTAGGAAACACTAAATCATGTGATATATTCCATGGTGAATGAAGAAAAATATATTTCCTTCCATACATGTATCAATAATTGTGGGATATATTTCCAAAAATACATTCATATCTCATTATATATAATCAATACTAAGTGACGGGAGAATTATATTTATCAATTAATCTAATTCGCATTATATAGAGATAATGAACAGAGTGAAATCACATCTAATTAAATATTCTATAAATAAAAACCAGAATAAACAAAATAGTAAAATAGTTTTATTTTGTATATTCAGACTCAATATTAAAGAAATTTTTATGCTATGTTTTTGAAACATGTTCATATGGTATTCAAAAATAAATTAATTCTTAAGGATCAATATATAACATAGTTAAAAATTGGTTATCTCTAATGTTAGGTGAAACAGAATTTATTCAAAATTTGTAAAAAGACTATTTTTTTAAAATATCATGCATAAAGTATTAGAAATGAAAAATAGTTTTTAATATCTAGATGATGGTAAGTGATTGGTCAAGAGATAGTGTCACCAACTGATATTTTATCATAGTCTTATAGTTTTTTTGTATTCTTCTTATAATTGAACTATAAGATATTACAAAATCACATATCCTCCACCTAGGTTTTAATTTTGAGTCATGATCAAGCAATGATAATATCTTACATATGGGAAGACATTGTAAAATTTTCATGACATCTCTATAATAAATTGTCTCTCAATCCCCTAGGAAACTCTCAATTGTGTTGAGGTATTCCTAAGTATTAAAAAATAATTCACCTCCTTTCATACACAAATCATCTTTCTATAAATAATTCACCAAAAAATCATTCTTATTCAATCTTATATAATAAAGATTAAGTGGAGGTGGAATTTTATTTATCAAATGAAGTAGTAAATAATAAATAGATACAATAAAATTGATATAATCACATCAAATTAAATATCATATCATTGAAATATAAAATCAAATGAAATATAAACTTTTTGTTATTGATATTAATATTCAACCATAAAAACTGTTCTCCTCCCCACTCACCTAACAATAAAAATGGTTTTATCCATCCATATGAATATTCACAACAATAAAATATACAAGAACAGAGAAAAAAGTATATTAGATATTCAAATAAACCAAATACATCCACTAACCACCTCAATACCTTTAAATATTTTTTTCTTACCTTATTTTTAGAGATGGATTCACATGTTTTTAGCTACACATGATTTCTCCCATCTGGATTTTGAATACATTATTTAAGATATTGTATTTTCTATAAATATTCATTTTTTGATTCTTTATTACCTTGATTATATAGAACCTAGTATTCTAGCTTCCTACACCCCGGATTTGGTTAAGAATTATCATATGAAGACAATTTCATGATCTACTCATTATGAATGGGTTCATGTAGAATCAATATAATCTTTATGGCCACAATTCCTTATGTTTTTTTAAGGAGAATTTTATTCTTACATGAACTACCATTTTCAGGATTCCAAAAAAGAACATAGGATCTTTTTAATCCAATTTGATCCAATGTTACTCTTCTAAAAATAGTTGATCCTTATTTATCAATGTACAAACCATTGTATATCACATTACATCTTCCTATTATTCACATGTATAACTATATTACATTTTATTTTTGAGAATATTAATTTTTATATATCACCTAATTAAATGTAACATATCTTATAATTTAATAAAATTAATCTCGCATATCCCTTAGAGGTTATGGAATATATATTATTATTCATAGAGATCTTGGATCCCTCCATCATAGTGAAAAAAATATATTTTTTATATTTCTCATTACTTAGAATAGAGTTGATGTTATATACTGACTTTACCAAATATATTATTCCATTATATATTAAACATCAGGACGTTATAAAATCATTCTTACATACCAACCACACCTTAAATTCAAAACTAAAAACCAATGGGATATAAATATATATCCAATTTCTATATTCAAAAAACTAATAAATCTAATAAACTCATAATTTTGACCATTTAAAACAATTTTCACAAAATGAAATGAAATATTACATTAAATATAAAACTTATTAACTAAATTTATTTATAAATGTGATGGACTAAAATGAATAAAATATCAAAAAATATATAATGAATTAATTTTGCATGCCATTACTCTCTTAGGGTTGACTGAAGATAGCATTTCAACAAAATTGAATCCTTAATCCTATATTCTTAAGTGTTATAATCCTAACACATCATTAAGAATTCCAGAGTGAATAATTTTATTCTAATTTATTTATCTATTAATTTCTATTTTATTAATGTAGAACCCATTGACAACTTCTATAATCCTACATTTCATGGTTTATATTATTAAATTTTCTGTGAAATCATGAATTAGTTATCCAAATGAATAATTTTTGTAGTGGTATCTTAAATGAATGAGTCACACATCATGAATGATAGATATTAATTTATTTTTCCCAAAACATAAAAATATTAAATATTATATTATTATAGAATCTATTTAACTAACATTTTAAATTATATAAATTACCCAAATTAATGTTATTAAACATTTATAATAATCATAATTATTGACACTTGTGTGATTAAATATGTTCAAGTAATTACCCTCAACAATGTTTTCATAAACAATCTAATTCATCAAAAATATAATCCTTGTGTAAACGATTACTAAATGATTAATAATTAGTTGAATAATGATATTAATATATTATAAATTCATAAATTATTTTTACTCAACTAACTCGTTCCACGTCTCTATTTCACTCTTATTTGACTTTAACTATATCATAATCTGATAATTTACGATAACATCATAAGTTGAGTTCAATATTCCCCATAACATTTAACTCTTTTGATCACAAGGATCCTTCTAACAAATTCTTCTTAATTCATTCACCATGAATTGAAATTATTCATCCTAAATAGGAAAACCCAAGGATAAATATTATAACTATATCATTGAATATTAATTTAAATAAACATTCTAAACCATTTATAATGCACTGAACTTAATTAACATTGGGTATATCTAAACAAAAAATAATACATTCTAAAAATCTGAACTCCCCAAAGATAATTATAACAACTATGGAATTAAATATATATTATATTTTCATATATCATATTAATCTTAACTCTTGTTTTTGGGTTTTTTTCACATGCTCACACATTGTGCAATACCATCCCAAAAAAAATTATTTTAATTTAAAAATCTCTATTTACTATAATTTATTTCACTTATCAAATTATTATTTAAGATAACTCATTAAATTTTTTCACACATATACAAAACATGTCTCCTAATATTGAGTTCAATAATCTAATTAATTCATAAAATAAATAGATAAAATTAAATAAATTTCAATTAAAATTAAATAAAATGGTTTTACAAATAATATTTTTTATTTTCTCAATGATTTTTTCCCTCGTGTGTGATGGAGAAATCCATCCCATTCACACACATCCCTATACACTCACACTCCCACACTCATAATTTTTTGTATATTAATTATTTATATATTCAAGGATGTTTGGTTAATGATATCACAATTTATTTCATCATAAAAGAAAATCAAATTTTATAGGATTGTACGATACTACCCTTCCTCAATAATCTCTACATTAGATGTGTCTTTTAATCCCTTCATATTCAGAATTTTTATTTCTTCTATAACCATACATTAAAAAATACGTAACACACTGGGTGATAATAATGAAATATTATTTAAAATAGACTAAAAAATTAATTAAAATTCTATGCATGGGTTTCATCTTAAGAATATTTTTTTAATGTTATCAAACTAAATTATTCATCCATATGTTCAAATTGACTCGATAAATATATTTAATTTAATTATAGGGAATCAATGTTGATTTTTATAATATAATTTTAAAGAGACCCATAATTTCAATACATAATTATTATATCTCATCAAAAACAAATATTCATTGAATAACATTATAATCCATTCAAAAAACTGTAGTGATTTAGTGTCTTCCCAATCATGGATTCATACATGACTAGTATATAAAATATCTATATATTCTTCCACTTACATATTCACTACTATATCATAACATACATAAATAATTTCTTCATGTCCTAGTGGAAAATAAACATAATAAATCGTGTGCTTAGATTCTTAGTATGTTCAATCAAGGGAGATATTAATAATATTTTGATAATAACATGAGCATAAAGGTATAAAAACATGAGATTAACATTTCAAACTAAACCAATAAAATCATAGATCATAAACAAGTGTCCTGGAATAAAATGTGTTGGATTATAATACATGTATCATTAAGGGTCAAATAACACAATCCATGAGATAATATCATTGGCATAAGAAATAATTTAATTGAATACAATTATGGATAGAAAATAATTCCCATAGTTAAGGTTCATGGAATAGAATATCATACTATATTATGTTTTATCCCCATTCCATCAGATCCTTAGTAACGATTCACTTCTAATACTATCATAGTTGATAAAGTCCATTACTAAAATGGGTTCTATCCCCATTCAAGTTCTTATTATATCATGATATAACCATAACATCACAATGCCTTAGAGTGATATATAATTTGGGTCCCACCCATAACATAATCATAAAACATTGACATGTGTTCTATATGATAATAAAATATTCACAATATCACTTTATCATAACTAGATGAATCAATGTAGGTTTCAAATATATTTCATCAAAGCCAAACCCATGAAATATAAACATGTATCGTAACATTCTCATCATCATAATAATAAAACATCCAATGAAAGAATATGTATGTTATCATTGGATCACATCCCTTATAAAGCATAATAATTAATAAATTATTTTATCATATATGGACATTTTCTTTAAAATATTATTGTAATATTTCTTTAAGAAATACCATGTTAATTTTGAAATCACTTATTTGAAATGAAAATGATTCCAAAATTTGAAGGTAATTTATTTCTGAAAACAACTATGGAAAATTTTAATGGAATGTTAAAATAATTTTTTATTCATTATTTTATGAAATATCATTCATGTTGTGTAAGTTAAAACAAATATTTCATTAACATATTGTAAAATTTCAAAAGTGCCCCATTTGGAAAATGATAAAAAGACCACTTTGAAGTATTTTTATAAAAATTTAAAAATGGGTGAAAATTAATTGAAAAAATAATAGGAGAATAATAAAAACATTTATTATAAAAATTACAATGAAAAAATGGACATGGAACAATAATATTCCCTACCAATGTGGAAATTAATTATTTTTTTCCTAAAAACATTATCATAATCATTTATATTCCCGGAGATTAAAACATTACTATAACATGAAAAATTCATCAATAACCAAAGGATAATAAAATTAAATGGAAATATTATATATATATCATATAATTTCCCTTAATAAAGATTCAATCATAAAAATGATTTATTAAAATGAGATTGAAACTTGAATCCCATTCCGCCTTGCCTATATTTGAACCATAAGAATCATTAATGAATAACATCAATTTAAATTTTAAATATAATTAAAATAATCATTTTCATTATGTAACATAAAAAACTCTTTATATATACCTCATAAAATAATATTGATGTATAACATAACTTATGTGCCAAAAAAGACTATTTGAAATGATAAACACATACCATAAGTTTGATTTTCTTCAAAACCATGGTAGAAAATCCTTCATAATTAAGATATTTTCATTATAATTTTATAATATATTTATTTGGATAGTTATAATATCATATATTCTCATCTTATTAAATTTTAACACCAATTTATTAATAATTCCCTATTAGAATGGTTGTTTATGGGTGTTAACTTTTCTATTTTTCATAGATGTTTCATTTTGGATGTTTCGTTACTTATACATCGATAATGGTTACATAATATATATATAATTTCAAACATGATATAATTATCATATATATATATATATATATATTCATTACATACCAATTACTAATCATCCATAAAGGTTATAGATTGAAAACGGATTGACATCGCTCATTAAGATGGTAAATTGCACATATGCATGAATGTTATTTTATTTTTCTGCCGAAGATAAGGACATAGAGATAAATAATATTTTATACATAAATAATGATACTCAAATCACAAATATCATTTATAAACATTAAATTAATCATAATAATCTACCATGAATGATGGTGATGGAAAATTTATTATAATTATATGTGGTGGTGACATTAGACACATATGCACAAGAAATACATTCAGTTACCATATAATAAAATAAAGGTTGAATAAGGGTGGTTCCATAATCATAACAATGTTCAATTATACTTATGATATTTAATAATTATTTTCTAGAAATATACTTAATTTTGGATGAGGTAAAATAAGAAATAAATTCAAATAGGCCTAGTAGGATGATTACCTATTCTTCGGAAGACCACCATTATATCACTTTTATGGACATTTTTAATGATATTTTATGTATAAAAACCTCTATATAATTGATATAAAATTTCAGAATATAATTTTGAATGTTTTTTTGGGATAGGTGGATGAATGTGGTGTGTAGAATAGAGAGGAGGGGTTACCTTTTAAAAGTGAGAGAGATGACATAGTTTGAAATTGTTAGATGATTAAAATATAATAATTGTATACTAAATAAAAATGATTCAAAATGGAAATGGACTAAAATTTAGGATAATATAGTGTCCAATTGTGTCCGTAAAATAATATTTTGATAATTTTAATTGTCAAAAATACCTTATCTCTTGGTTAAACCACCTAGTAAACTTGTTTTATCTTTAACCGAGGTAACACAAAATTACTATTTTTACAAATAATTATGATTAAAAATTAAGTTGGACATATTAAATTGTATTAATTATCCAAATTAAAAATATTTATTTCATTTTAAAATTTTCAATTTATAAAATTTATCAAAATTAGTTTTATACTAATCGTTCAAAATGAAAGAACCTCATTATTGGAAAAATTCATTTCTAATCATAAAATTGAGTTTACCATCTTTTATTGATATTTAAAAACAATTATATGAATGTTAAAATGTTTTATTGAATATATAATCTATAAATTTAATTAATATCGTTTGTCAATGTAGATTAATTTAATTTATTAATATTAAATTACATTGTTCATATATAAAATGTTTTCTTAAAAACTCATCACATTTTACATTCTAATGCATTTGGTTTAAATTATAACCCATTGATAAGAGAGGAATAACTATCAAAAATCTATAAAAAAATATTTTTTCATAATTTATATAGACCTATTCATATCCTCCAATCCAATTTCTATGTGATAAACATAAAATTAAATAATAAAATATCATTATTTTATTATGGATCATTTAAACATAGTGATAAGTGTAAAGAAATCTATCAAACAAATAATATTTGTTTAAATATAAATTTTTAATTACATATTATGGTTTTATATTATAAAAAACATATAATAATTTAAATATTTTCTATAACTCTGATAAAAAAATAAGGATATCTATGTTTCATCACATCCTCATGGTCCCTTGTCTCTTTTTCGAATGTCTGATTCCTCAATATAACATTAACCAGGTGAGCATTCTTGTTCCATAACACATTATCCCCAAGATAAAATATTTCTATAAGAAATTTTTTATATAAAATATTTCTATAAGAAATTTTTTATATAAAATATTTTGATCTAATTCTACCACCTCTATGTCAAATACATGTGAAAATCAGGTATGTACATCCAAAGGATAGATACACGGAACACATCATGAACTTGAGAGAGGTTTGTGTTAGGTCGGAAAAAACGGGGAAATGATGGCAAGAGGGGGGGTGAATTTCCTTTTAAAAAATTGACTAACAAATTAAAGATCAAAGTAAAGAATGCAGCGGAAATAAAGAGGCAATCACACACAAAATTGATAACGGAGTTCGGCCAAAACCCGGCCTACGTCTCCGCTCCCAACTCAACCGTTGAGAGATTCCTACCGCTTTCTTTTCAATGGTTTCAGCAAGAAACCCACTAGGCTTTGAGGTAGCACTAGGACCTATTACAGCTTGCTTTTTATGGTTGAGCAAGAACCCACTTGCTTTTGATGGTTTAGCAAGAACCCACTATCCTTCTTACAGGTGAAGGATAGCTCACCTTTTCTCAAGATTTTTAAAGGAAAAGCTTGTGAACCTCTTCACACCTTAGTGGTGGTGTGAAACCCAAAAGAAAGGGAGATGAGAAAAGAGTTTGGGGTTTGTAGGCACAAACCCAAATTTAAAGCTCAAAATAAATATACAAAGAAAAACCGTAATTGAGGAAGTCTTGGGCGCCTTTGATTGATTGGAGATGTTTGAAGGCCGCTTCCAAGCTTCTTGGGTGGAGCTCCTTAGATGTGGAAGTTGTTGGAGCACTTGGGGTTCCCTTGGAGGAAGTCGCCGGAGGTTGGCCAATTGATCCAAAATATGTCCGTTGGCTTCGTATATGTTCCGGATGGTGTCCGGGGCTTCCTTGGCCTTTATTTATAGGCATGGAACCCTTAGGGAGGCTTCGGAGCCGTTGGAGAGGCTAAAAGAGCCGTTGGGAGCCAAGTGGACAGGCTGGTCAACAGCCCAACGGCTAGTTTGACTGTGTCCACCGGCTGGCCGGTACAGGTCCACCGGCTGGCCGGTGTTTGCAAAAAGTCATTGGATTCCTGTCCAGGGGCCACCGGTCGACCGGTGCCAGAGCCACTGGCTGGACGGTGGTGAGGCAGTAGCTGACACTGTTTGGGCAGGGGGCCACCGGCTGGCCGGTGCAAGGCCACCGGTTGGCCGGTGCTGAGGCAGAAGCTCAGCCTTCTTCCCAGGTGCCACCGGCTGGCCGGTGGTGAAGCCACCGGTTGGCCGGTGGACTGCATTTCAGTCCAGTTTGGCCTTTTTGCCTTCTTGGCCTTCTTGGCCCAAATCCTTGGCACCTTAAATGAATGCCTATCATCCAAAAACACTTAAAACAAAATTAGATAAACAATAAGGTGATTGTGATCATGAAAATCAAACAACGAGAGGAACGAGATGTACAACAATCTCCCCCTATTTTGATGATCACAATCACCAAAACAATTAAAGTAAAAACATAAATGAAAGGAAAAAACAACGAGAGGAACGAGATGTACAACAATCTCCCCCTATTTTGATGATCACAATCACCAAAACAATTAATGTAAAATACTGAAATTGAAAGGAAATGCTAAGCACGATCAAAAAGGTTTCTCCCCCAATCAATCAAGAAATTTCTCCCCCTTTGTGATTATCAAAATAGAATGGGGCATAAAACTTGATTGAGGGAATCAATGAAAAACGAGATTTTAAATCAATTGAAAATGATATCAATTGTTGAAAATTTTGAAATGAAAATTGAAATGAAAATTTGAATTGAAAGTTTTGAATCGAAAATCAATTGAATTTTGAAATTTGAAACCAAATGAAATTTGTTGAAATTGAGAGTTTTGAATTCACAAAAAAAATTTGAGAGATTTGAATGAAAAATTCGAATTGAATATTTTGAAATGAAAATTTTGATACCAAGAGTTGAAAATTTTAATACCAATTGTTGAAAATTTTGAAATGAAAATTGAATAACAGTTTGAATTGAAAGTTTTGGATCAAAAATTGAATAGAAAATTTTGAATTGAAAATTTTGAAACCAAGAGTTGAAATTGAAAGTTGGAATTGAAAATCTTGAAATAACAAAAAAGCTTAAAAGATCCTAACTCCCCCTAGATAAAAACAAAAAGTCACCGGGGAGAGGGATTTTGGAAAGAGATGATTTTAGGCCCGGAGAGACTCGCTAAGAGGGATTTTTCAATCCACACTTGCCTTGTAGCGGGTCTTCTCCTATAGAATTCATCCGAATAAAAAATCGATTTGGGCCTTCCATACCGGGCGTTTTTGCAATTTCATTCATATATCATGTGCCCGGGTTTTTTACAATAATTGCAAAATTTAAAACTAGAGCTCCCCCTTACAAAAACAGTGGGAGCATGGGAGGAGGAGGCTTGGTTGGTGTAGCCTAGCCCTTGGGTGGTTCTAGAAATTCGTTGGGAACCTAGGATATTGTTCAAATTTTGTTCCCCTTGGGTGAACTTGGCTAGGGATTCTCTAAGGTCCTTAATGGTTGATTCCATGGAATCAACATTTGGAAAATTTTGGATTTTTAGGGAGAGTTCCTCCTTCTCTTTGAGAAGTTGGTCTTTTTCGGAGGAAAGTTTTTTAATCGTATTTTTTCTTGCACATCTTCTTACGATCTTTGGAAATTTTTAGAACTAACCTATGAAGGTACTAGCGAGGCTCCAAAGCAAGAATCCGATCAAAAGCAGGAACCCATTCAAAAGCTAGAACCCGATGCAAAATCCGTACCCGCTTGCCCACTTCACAAGAAAAGGGCCAAGAAAAAGGAGAAGAAGAAGGCTTCAAAGGCAACATGGAGTGATAGCTCCACCTCTTCATTCTCCTCCTTCTCCTCGAGCGACCAAGGTACAAAATGCCTAATGGAAAATCATGATGTTTCATCTTCCGACTCTTCTTCCTCGTCTTCTTGCTCTTCAAATTCCAATTCTTTAAATCATTTATCTTATGAAGAACTCTCACACGCTAGAGACCAACTTGAAAAAGGTTTTCATACTTTATCGTCAAAATTTGTTGCTTTAAAAAAGTCTTTTAAAAAACTTTCCTCCGAAAAAGACCAACTTCTCAAAGAGAAGGAGGAACTCTCCCTAAAAATCCAAAATTTTCCAAATGTTGATTCCATGGAATCAACCATTAAGGACCTTAGAGAATCCCTAGCCAAGTTCACCCAAGGGGAACAAAATTTGAACAATATCCTAGGTTCCCAACGAATTTCTAGAACCACCCAAGGGCTAGGCTACACCAACCAAGCCTCCTCCTCCCATGCTCCCACTGTTTTTGTAAGGGGGAGATCTAGTTTTAAATTTTGCAATTATTGTAAAAAACCCGGGCACATGATATATGAATGAAATTGCAAAAACGCCCGGTATGGAAGGCCCAAATCGATTTTTTATTCGGATGAATTCTATAGGAGAAGACCCGCTACAAGGCAAGTGTGGATTGAAAAATCCCTCTTAGCGAGTCTCTCCGGGCCTAAAATCATCTCTTTCCAAAATCCCTCTCCCCGGTGACTTTTTGTTTTTATCTAGGGGGAGTTAGGATCTTTTAAGCTTTTTTGTTATTTCAAGATTTTCAATTCCAACTTTCAATTTCAACTCTTGGTTTCAAAATTTTCAATTCAAAATTTTCTATTCAATTTTTGATCCAAAACATTCAATTCAAACTGTTATTCAATTTTCATTTCAAAATTTTCAACAATTGGTATTAAAATTTTCAACTCTTGGTATCAAAATTTTCATTTCAAAATATTCAATTCGAATTTTTCATTCAAATCTCTCAATTTTTTTTTTGTGAATTCAAAACTCTCAATTTCAACAAATTTCATTTGGTTTCAAATTTCAAAATTCAATTGATTTTCGATCCAAATGTTAGGTCGGAAAAAACGGGGAAATGATGGCAAGAGGGGGGGTGAATTGCCTTTTAAAAAATTGATTAACAAATTAAAAATCAAAGTAAAGAATGCAGCGGAAATAAAGAGGCAATCACACACAAAATTGATAACGGAGTTCGGCCAAAACCCGGCCTACGTCTCCGCTCCCAACTCAACCGTTGAGAGATTCCAACCGCTTGCTTTTCAATGGTTTTAGCAAGAAACCCACTAGGCTTTGAGGTAGCACTAGGACCTATTACAGCTTGCTTTTTATGGTTGAGCAAGAACCCACTTGCTTTTGATGGTTTAGCAAGAACCCACTATCCTTCTTACAGGTGAAGGATAGCTCACCTTTTCTCAAGCTTTTTAAAGGAAAAGCTTGTGAACCTCTTCACACCTTAGTGGTGGTGTGAAACCCAAAAGAAAGGGAGATGAGAAAAGAGTTTGGGGTTTGTAGGCACAAACCCAAATTTAAAGCTCAAAATAAATATACAAAGAAAAACCGTAATTGAGGAAGTCTTGGGCGCCTTTGATTGATTGGAGATGTTTGAAGGCCGCTTCCAAGCTTCTTGGGTGCAGCTCCTTGGATGTGGAAGTTGTTGGAGCACTTGGGGTTCCCTTGGAGGAAGTCGCCGGAGGTTGGCCAATTGATCCAAAATATGTCCGTTGGCTTCGTATATGTTCCGGATGGTGTCCGGGGCTTCCTTGGCCTTTATTTATAGGCATGGAACCCTTAGGGAGGCTTCGGAGCCGTTGGAGAGGCTAAAAGAGCCGTTGGGAGCCAAGTGGACAGGCTGGTCAACAGCCCAACGGCTAGTTTGACTGTGTCCACCGGCTGGCCGGTACAGGTCCACCGGCTGGCCAGTGTTTGCAAAAAGTCATTGGATTCCTGTCCAGGGGCCACCGGTCGACCGGTGCCAGAGCCACCGGCTGGCCGGTGGTGAGGCAGTAGCTGACACTGTTTGGGCAGGGGGCCACCGGCTGGCCGGTGCAAGGCCACCGGTTGGCCGGTGCTGAGGCAGAAGCTCAGCCTTCTTCCCAGGTGCCACCGGCTGGCCGGTGGTGAAGCCACCGGTTGGCCGGTGGACTGCATTTCAGTCCAGTTTGGCCTTTTTGCCTTCTTGGCCTTCTTGGCCCAAATCCTTGGCACCTTAAATGAATGCCTATCATCCAAAAACACTTAAAACAAAATTAGATAAACAATAAGGTGATTGTGATCATGAAAATCAAACAACGAGAGGAACGAGATGTACAACAGTTTGGTCTATGCACTAAGAGATTATATAATATCCCCAATCAATCAAGAATAATTATTGTAAAATATACCTTGGGATTAGTTTCCCCTATTTATGAATCTCATAACCTTCTTATATGGATAAATTAACAAGAATACCTTCTCACTATCCTTTAATTAAATATCTCACCTATGATTGTTAGTATAAATCACATGTCAAATCTGAACATCACCGACGTGTTGTTAAATGGATATAACCTTCTATGTCATTCCCATTCTACATTATATCCAAATATCATTATTTCTCTAACTTCATCCAAACATTTTGGAGTTCTACACTTTTTTCCATATAGGTAATCATAAAGATCCATTTGAATGACTGAGTGAATGATATTATCATAAGTGAATTCTATAAGTGGAATATATAGATCCAAACATCCTTAGAACTCTATAGAATAATATCTCAACATATCCTCTAGTGTTTAAAGGTTATTATCATGCTAACCATTTATCTGAGAATGATAAGTAGTATTGAAACACAACTCTAAATCAAGATCTTTTTGCAGACATCACAAGAAAATCAAGGTAAATATTAGTTCTTTTTGAGATACAATAAAATGTGGTACTTCATAAAATCTTTCCACTTACTTAATATATATTAATTCATAATGATCAATATTGAAATAATCTATTATTAAAATTATGTGTATGGGATTAACAAGGTGAAAAACTATATCCCAATGAGCAATATAGCCTTTAAACGTTTTAGTTAGTCTAATGATAAAATCCATTATGATGTTTTCCCATTTCCATTTTATATGGTTTATATTTATATAATCCCCTTATGATTTTTCTTCCTAGACATAATATACAGAGAAAACCAAGAACTGAGAAACATACTCTACAATTTTTCCCTTCATTTTTTCCTTCCAAAAATACTCTTTGACATCTCTATACTTTCTTGTACTTCCAAGATGAATAGAGAATTATGAGCTATAATTTTCATCCTATATCTCCTTTAAATATGGTATGTCAAAAACACAAACAATGTTCATGAAATTTATCATACCATCATAATAATTTTTTAACTCAAGAAAATTTATCACCTTATTTAGTAGTTCAACATATTTCATTTATGCATTATTAATCATTACATGGATAGATGATTGAACACCCATTTTAGAAAGATAACATTTTTCCCCTTACATCAAAATTTTATGTTATATCCTTTTTAGATCCTTAAATATTAGTTAATTTTTTATCCTCAATGTACGTATATAATGATGATCCATTCTACTCTGAGTATCTAACAACTTGTTCACTTTCCAAGGGTGTTAATACAATGAGAAGTCATAATAATTAATTTTCTATAACCATATTCTATGGTATATATTCCAATATTTTTTATTGAATATTTATTTTAAATATTAATGTTCAATATTTATATTACTCCATTCTCCAAAAAAAATAATTCCCTTATATCATTAATGAAAAAATTACCCCCACTAACTCCAAATATTTTGTTTCATAATTTTTCAAATGAACCATTAATTTTCATTATCCATAATCTATCACCATATAATTATACATGAGGATGAATCCTAGAAACTTTATTGATGAATAAACATATATCATAAACCCATATCCACTACAATATAGAGTGATTACAAGTTCACTAATAATCTCTTTTTTTAGAGCCTTAGAATTTATTTAAATTTATCTATCCGAAATAACATAACCCCCTTCCCAGATAACTTGGGGAGTGGATGAGATAAAAATTATAAATTATCTATAAATCTTTGATGATTTCAATACAGATCAAGAAAAATAGGTATTTTAGTCACATTTGTTCATTTTGTCTAATGTTTAATAACATTCTTTATTGATGGATCCATCTATATACCATCACATGAGATTAAATGAGACTTTCCATAAAAAATTTCACATTTGGTGAATTTTCCAGATATTTTTTCCATCCTTAGGGTCTTTTGTACAATCCTAAAGTTATATTAATGTTATCACTTGGAATTTAAATATATAAAAATATTATCTATAATTAATATATGAAACTGATCTAGGTAATATAATAATACTATATTTATCCAATCTATGAGTATCAGATGAGCAATGGTATGTAAAAATGGTGTCACTATAAAACAAGAGTGCACATACCTCATATGAAACGTTTTCATGTGTATAAAATCAAATTTGACACTCAATTTATATTATTTGGGAGGAAGATCAGTCTTAAAAAATATCAATCAACTATTAATTGACTAAAAAATAATTAAATTGAGGATAAGGTTACTTATTATTGATTATGATCTTGTCTATTAATCAATAATCAAGGAAAACTAGAATTTATTAATCTTTATTATAGATAAAAAAGAATACTTTAACCCAAAGTGACACACTTGGACAAATGAATCCCTAATCAAGATTCTCCTAGAGTTTCTTCCTCAACTCATCCAACCCAATTAGGATCATTCAATAAGTATTTGTTTAATGGGTGTAACACCAGGTATGAGTTAAATTTAAAACTCAATATGAAGATTCATTGGAATACTAAGAAACTGTTTTGAAAAAAAATAATAAACACTCATTTAATAAGAATATCTTTGATTTTGAGTTTCTCTCCAACCATCTGAGATGAACATGCCTTCATGTTATGAATCAAGACCCACAAATGATTGTAATTTCAAGATTCCCCTATTTATCATCACAATGATATAAGATCATAGGTTGTTTTAGGATATCAAACATGACAACCATTACATATTAATTGATATGGGATATATACAAATAGATTGAATCCATGTTCAAAATCACATCAAATTAAACTAGAGGGAGAATCATATGATTTTTAGGAATTATATTCCCACAAACTTTTATTAGATAGTAGATATAGATTTTAGTTTCGATCCTTGATCCATTAAAAAGTTTTAATTATTACTAAACGACTATCTATTGAGGATATTAATTGCCATTCCTTATTATTTTTTCAGATACACATAAATTTATATAACTAAGATCAAATATAGTTCTTTAATATTTTATGAAACTAGTAACCTTCACAATATTATCATTTTATCTTCAATCCCTTACTAAGATAAAAATGGTTACATGAATACAAAGAATAATTATTAAAATTGATCAATCATGAAATATCAATGATAATATTTCTATATCCTAACACCTTCCTCACAAATATATGACACCTTATTTTTGACTTGGTTATCCATGGTCATTATCAATTCAAATACATTATAATTATTCTCAATTATAATGTGAATTAACCCATGTATATCCCACAAGACTGTCTATCCATCTATCCAGTATTAGGTCCACTAGTCATGCAGTAGTTGTGATCAAGTTAATACTCAAAATGATTCACTCATAGTTCTTACCAAAAGTATTATCCTTTTTATAGTTGTATCCACTTTATTTCATCGATACAGCTATATATTTTCTACCAAAAGTAAAATCTTATATTTACCACAACTCAGGATATTCTCTTATACATAGGATTATCATAAGGGTTCTCAAAAATGTTTTATCTTTTTAGAATCAAAAAATAACCTATCATTTCTATGATACAAACTTTAAAAATCACTAATTTTAATTTTTATATATATTTTTCTTCCTATCATATTAATATTCAAAAGATAATATTAAAAATATCCTTAAAACCATAATGGTTAGGGGTCGTTGGTAACATGTATATATAAATAACTTTTACATAAAATATCAAAATTATTTCCCACCTATTTCTTAACGTATATCAACCTTCTTGTATACATTATACATAAATACATTCTTCTTTATCTTGGGAAATTGAAACTTAATAAAGGGTGATCTCAGATTCTTGATAAGGGAACATAAGGGGTGTGTAAATTATCATATATGTATAACATGAGAATACCAGTATGAGAATCTGATATTAATATTTGAAAACCATACCATGTAATCATAGATTTTATAAATGATATATGGAATAAAACATATCATCTAATAAGATATGATTTATAAGGGGTTCAATGAACATGATCTATGAGAGCATAACATTTTCATAAGGCACAAGTTTGTGGAAAACCCAAAAATAATTGAAAATAATTTCCTTAGTTTTTTATCACTTCTCAAACATTAATAGTGTATTAGGTCACTCCCTGTTATATTATATCCTTTTCAAGGATCAATTCGAAGATAATTGCAGTGGGGAGAGTTCCTTAATGTATTGGGTTCACTCCTCATTCATGTTTTTATTTTCTCATGAGATATCCATCAATACCCAATAAATTAATGGGATATATAATTCTATTTCCATAAATAATTATAAATAATCCACTCATATGAGTTCCAAAATATCATAAATCAATCATTATAACATCATATCATAATCGGCTGAAAGGAACGAGGTTTCATAAATATTTCATCATAGCATAACCTGTGGAAAATAAATAGGTTTCTCTATAATATATCATTCATAATCATAATAAATATAGAGTAATAATAAGGGTGATATAATTGGATCATATACCTAGTAAATAACAATTAACATAAAAGGATATTATCATAGTTTAATTTTTTTCTTTGAAAGTTCTTTGGATTATTTTTTATTAAAATACCCTTTTTATTTTGAAATCACTTATTTAAAATCCAAATATTTCGAAAATATTAAGGAAATTTTTTATTTTATGTAAACCATGAAAACATGTAATGTAAGCATCATATAATTATGTTTTGATGATGGAAATTATTTTATGTTTACACTGTTTATGTTAATAAAATATTCATTTCATATTTTTGATAAAAATTTAAAAAGTACATCATTAATAAAATGATAAGAATATTCAGTTGAAGATATTTTATTGAAATTAAAACTTTATAAAAAATTACTTTAAACTATCATACTATAATATTAAAAAACTTCTTTACAATATTTTTAAGAAAACATGGACATAGAGGAAAAATATTCCCAACGAAAGTGAAAATAATGTTTTCTTTATTTAAAAACATTTTCATGATCAATTATGGTTATAAAGAGATGAAATATAATTATTATTATATTAAAATTTACTAAAAAAAGAGTAAAATTTAATGAATCATGCTTCTAAAATAAGTTTTATATAGTTACTTCAATGTCAATTCAAGTATAAACAATACTGAATAAAATGAGATTGAAATATAACTCCCTCACCTATAGGTAAAATTTGAATCATAATACCAATGAAATAATAAAATCAATTGAAACATTTAAAATATGAAAAATATAAGTATTCACGATTAAAAATTTCTATGGGGTTTTATATACACATCATAAAACAATATAGTTGTATAATATAACATAGATCCCAAAGAATATAATTGGAGACGACAAACCCTTACCGCACATTCAACTTGCTACGAAAGCACACTAACCTACAATATAATATATTTTAAATTATTATAATCGTATAATATAATAATATAAATAGATAAAATATCATAAATTATAAACTTATAACATTGACACACCCATTTATTAATTTTACCTCTTTAAAATCATCGTTTTCACATGTTAATTATTGTCTTTTTCATAGAAGATTCAGTTTGGAAGTTCTAGTCCTTGTACCTTGATAGTGGTTAAATCATATCTATAATTATAATTATTATAGAATTATCATATGAATAAATATTTATTATATATAAATTTAAAATCCTATATAAATAGTATATTTAGAAAAAGATTTTATATTGTTCATGGAGATAGTAGGTCATTCGTACACATAAAGGTTGATTAAATTTTATAAAACAATATTTAGAAAGAGAAATAATATTTTTTCATTAAAGAATAAAATTATATCAAAAATATCATATATAAATACTAAACCCATTATAATAATCAACCATTAATTATAGTGATGGTAAATGAATTATATCGCCACATAGATGCAACAGTTTACAAGTACATACTAGTATAAACTTTACTTCCCATCATATGGAATTGAAGGTGTATAATTCTGGTCTTATAATCACATAAAAAATGTAGTCTATTTTGTATATAGAAGATATTTCTTTAAGGTATGTTCTCCAAATTGTTTAGTGCTATAATAATAAATAAATGGAAAGAGGTCGGCTGGGATGATTTTATCTTCTTCAGTAGACCTCATTTACATCCCTTATTAAAGATCCTTGGAATAACCATATAAGAAAAAAAATATTTATTTTATAAATAATTTTAGTAGGTAATTTCGTAGGTTTTATTCAAGCCATGTGGCTTAATGTGCTACAAAGAACAGAGAAGAAGGGTGTCCTTTTATAAGCGGGGGAGAGGACAAATGTGTAATTTATAAGAATAATAAAATATAATAATTTCATAATCATGAAAAATTCATCCAAATTTATAGGGTTTAGAAGGTAGGATAATATATATTATAAATATTTCCTTAAAATAGGAACTAGTCTTTTTTAATTGGAAAATCTACCATTGTCGCTCAGTTTAACCCCCAGTAAACTTGTTTGAACCATAACTGAAGTAACAAAATCACAATGTTTTTATTATTCCTTGTGATAAAAATTAAGTTAAACATATTAAAATATATGAATAATTTTGATTCCATATATGAGATTAATATTAAAATATTACATTTCTATTAGTGGTATAAATTCATTTTATAATATGTAATAATAATGTTACAAAACATTTTTATAAAAATTAATTCTGAGCATAAAATTAATCTTACCTCCATTAATTTATATGTAAAAACAATTATATTAATATTAAAATATTTCAATGAATATATAATATACAATTTTTATTAAAATAATTCATCAATCGAGATTAATTTATTTTATTTTGATAAAAAAACACAGTGTGCCTAAAATTATTTTTTTAGAAAAAAATTCAGTTTCTTAGCTTTGTATGAATTTATTTTCATATTTAACCAATTCATAAACAATGAATTAATTTTTTACATGTACAATTTTTTTAAAATTTTGTTAGGCCTATTAATACCCTCAAATCTAATGACTATGTAATATCTATCAAATTAATCAATAAAAACTCAATAATCTATTGTGGTTCATTTGAACCCAGTTGTTCATGTAATGTAAGATATAAAGGAAATAAAATTTATTTAAAGAAAAATAGATCATAAACATTCATTATGTTATAAATTCCCTCTGAATAATCAATGACTATAAATCATTCACAGAGTTCTTGAAACTATTTCCTTGAAATTTTTACTATAGAATGAAACTTTTCCTCTGACCCTGTCCATTTTCCACATACATGTTTTGACATAAAAATAATACTATGAGAGGTTATATACCATATAAAAAAAATAATTATTAGGTTTATTATTTTAAAATTTAGATAGTATTTTATAAAAATTTTTAATAAAAATTATTTAAAATATATTGTCTATAATTTTTCTTCACCATCATAAAATACTAGTTTCACATTAATCACAAAAATTGTATCTACTATCATTGATAATAATGTGTTTCTATGAGTAATTTGTACCCTTTTTATAATTTTTATGTCATTATATTGAAATTAAACCACTTATAGTGAATCTTGTTTAACTTATTATCTTTCAATATCTTCATTTACAATTACCAATTTATTTTCCTTTGAAATTATTGTATCAAAAAGCTTACCACTAAATTTAATTATTTTTTTAACACACTCCCTCAGGAAACCCCACTATTTGTTTGAAACTTTCCTTTATCCTTCGTCTTATTCTACCTCACCAATTTCTTTAATTGTACTTAATATTTATAGATAAATGCATGTATATTCTAAAACAATTGGTAAATCCATTAAATAATTTTATAAAAAATATCTTTAGTATTATAGAGGTATACATGATGGTTTAGATAAATACTTCCATTATATAATTATTCATTCATTGGTTATTAAGAATTTCATGAGTATTCCTTAATTTTATTTAATTTACTTTATATTTCTCAAATGGAATTAAAGGACATTTTATATTAAACCCTTGGCGAGTCTATCCATTATAACCTTATTTAAATAGACTATAAATTATAAAAGGTCCAATATTATTTAAATTCACCTACACAATCCAAGATAAGTCTATATAATCATTCAATCTTGCAATTTATGTATTTGAGAATTAATTATGCCTCACATGTTATTTTCCCTCATATCCCATGTATTTAATAACTTCCAATTGATATAAAAAGTATTAAAAAGATGAAGTAAAAATGTTAATGCATTTTTTTGAATTATGGCCAAACATACCACAACTATAGTAATGCTATGTTTTGTCTTATATATATAACATCAATACATGGAATTGTTTTTTAATATTAGAATCTGTGAATGAGAATCATCTATGTAACAATCTTTCATAATCATATCTTTTCTTCATTTTATAACATTTTAATATGTATTTATAGTAATCAAAATTAAAAACCATTTCATCCCCTTATCTATTTTTCACAATAATAATCACTATTTATTATGTCACTAAGATTTATTTTCTTGTGTGTAATTATTTTAAAAAATAAAAATATAAGAAAGGATTAATAGATTCAGTGCTGTGAATTTTTTTTATAACTCTTTATATATATATCACACATCATAAAATAGCTCTACATCCCTTTGAACATGGTAATTAATTTAAATCATCATGTCTATGGTTCCTTGACTTTGATAAAATAGCATAATTATTGCATTATAGATGGAATCCACAGAATTATAAGAGTCATCCTTATAGTGAAGAAGTCAATTAATTTTCTTCCATTAATATATTTGAAAAAACCTTAGTATTAATTTATCTTCAATTAATCCATAGAGAGGAAAATATTTCACTATTATAATGAAATCATTAATTAATGTATAGGATTATTTAGAGGGATTAAAAGAGAATAATTTTAAAATATTCCATATGATAGTTCTTTAGATCATATTTTTTTTACTTTTATTAAAATATAAATCCTCATGGATTCCAAATTTCTGGACAAATTTTTAATTCCCTAAATTTTTTAGAAGTTGGAGAAACATTATGTACATGAATATTTGGAAACAATGGTACCCTAGATTTTGAATAAATACGAAATTGGTTTTTACATTCCATGTATTATTTAGTTTAACAGTTGTTTCTATAAAAATATATCATCAATTTTAGAAATGTTTCAAATATTTATATAAAAAATATCTTTTAATTCATTTGTATATCCCAAAAATTCCATATTCAACATTCAACAAAATTAAAGATATGAATATTTCAATATATGAATTCCAGTATTTATAATCTTATATTATTTTAATTTTAATTGTTTATTTAATGTAAATTTATAGTTAAGAAATTCTCATCCTTGATAATATTTCCAAACATGCTAAATTAAAATGACTAGTATAGAATGGAAAATATCCACGTGTTCTTAAAATCACTAAAAAATATTAAGTAGGTTTTTCCATGCAATTTATGTAGTAATATCATAGGTTATTCTACTAAAATAATTATATAAAAAATAATAAAAACAAAAATTAATGGGGTTGTGTATATCATAAAATGATTTTAACACTATTTTGAATATTATTTTAATTGTAAAAGTGTGAAATAGATATGTAAATTAGAAAAACAATGTTGTGATTCTTAAATATATAAGATATGATTGGATAAATCTAGGTAGTAATTAATCTCATGTTACACATTTAAGGAATTTATTTTATAAATATAGTTAGAAACATAACTATTTCCTTAAAATTACCTCTCTATATAGCTACGATCTTACTAATTAACCATTGATTCTTCATATGTTTGTAGCCATTGTTTATCAATATTTATTAAATCGTAGTTTATGATTAAATTCCAGTAATATTTCTTGAACTGTTATTCCATAAAAGAAAATGGTTAGAACTCTATTTTGTGTTTTATGACACCACAATGACTATATCTCCCTCACCAAATGATCTATAAATAGTTGATCAGTTAGTTGAGTCATAAAGAAAAATATATTAAATTAAACATAATAATCATTTAATATACATATAAAATGTACTGTAATTAAATCCCATTATTCCCCCTAATAATGACTTGTTAATAATTCTAGAAATATTAATCAATGTAAATAGAATAGAATCATTTATCCAGTGGTCATTGACCAATTCATCTCATATTCTTCTCCCCCAGCTCCCAAGTTACAATGAATGTTAAGTGAATGAATGAATTTGAGAATTAATGGATTGAACCTCTTTTTAACCTTCCAATGTACCTTCCTTTTATGTGATAATTCGATGTCATATATCTATATTATGATTATAATAAATGTCATACCCATGGAAGCATCTATACTTTTTTCTACCTAATTTTAATTCCAACTCTAATAAACATTCCAACATTTATATCATTAATGTGTCTCTATACTATATCAATGGATCTCATTTCACGTGATTACTTTTTTATCATTATTAACCATAAATGGTCTTAACTTATATTGTTGATTTTTTAGAAGATTAGAGTAAATCAATAAATACTACAATAAATTAAATAGTGAGAAATTACATAAAATTTTGTACTATATTTTACTTGGTAAGAATTTTTTTTCATTGAATATGAATTTTCTATTTTCCTAGTAACATTTTATTCAGAATTTTCAGAAATAATGTTACTTTGAATTCACACTCCTCATTCGTAAAACATGTGTGTCCTAAGATTATCTATTCCTACTTAACAGATTTAAATAGTTCCCCATTGTATTTTACAATTCATTAGTAGTTTTATTGAATTGGACTTAGGATTTAGTCATTGGTATGTGACTATTTATCTTCTCTAAAGACAAAGAACCATAATGTAATATCTATTCTTTACTTTTTTAACATATTAAGAATCATTAAAACCCAAATTTTACAGATTTCTCTATCTTTTTAGAAATATTTATTGTATTTGAATTAATTTTTTATTTGTAAATATGCTTACCTTTGTATACAAATTGTTTCAGGCACAAACATTATGATAGTGTTTATTACTGAGTAGTTTCACATGTTTCACCATCCAGATAAGTGGATGCTTATGTTTTTTTTAATTTTTACTCTCTTTAGTTGAATGAAGACCTTATTGGTACAATTTACCCCCATTAATCATTTAAACATATAACATTGACATCCCAATTCATAATTATTAATTTCTATGTAGATATAACTCTTCAAGTTTAACTTTTTTTTCTACCTATTCTATTCATACATAGCCCCTTGACATATTCTTCTAATTTTATCTCGCATTATTTCCTTCAAGAAGAATAAAAACAATTCATTATTTTATTATAAAAATTTATAATTACTTTTTAAAAGTGTCATCATGGAATTAATTTTACATCATGAGTGATGAATGTTAACTTATTATTCCGAAAACACCAAAATACACATTTTATACTCTATCACTACAGATTTAACAAGAAACACCATGAAAAATTTCAAAATAAAAAAAATTAAAACACATAAATAATATTAATATATATGTTGGAGGAGGGTATGGATATAATAATTAATTATTATGATATAATTCTCAATATATGATTAAAACCAACAATATGTGTATTCAGATCCCTTAATGGAACAAAAATTCTTAATAATATATCTTTTTTGATTCTAAATATGTATTTTATATCCTTTGAACATTTATAAAACATAGTATTTACTTGATGTAAATGAATTTTAATCCATGTGATTGAAATACTTAATAATAGATATGAATTAATACAATATATTGGTTTATTTTAGACTTATTGGTTCATGCTCATCTGAAAGTGTGAGTTCAATTTTTCTTTGGGTATTGATCTATGCAAGTTGTGTCTTTTTTTCACTGTCTTATCTTTATTAAAAAAACTTCATAATAGTTAGATCTGTTGGAGTTGATTTTCCTAATACTTCTTATGGAATCATGATAAAAAGTTAATCTCATGTTTTTTTGACTCAAAAAAAATTCATCAATATTATTGATCATTTTCTTCTTCCATACTAAAGAAGTGAAAATTAATTTCATATTTGATTTTTAAATGATTTGTTCATGTTTTTTTATCATCATATAATGATAAAGTTATATTTCAATATTTTAATAACACATCCATTTTTATATAACATCAGTTCATTCCTATTGTCACACATTTTAGATATAAACAATTAATATTCTCTAATCCCATTAATAAAGAAAATATATTTTCAATATATCTTCTTTTAATGGATTTGAGTGATTCATATTCCTTTTATATTTACTAATTTATCATTCTATAATTTTATAAAAACACTATCACAATTATTAATGAATTTTAATCAATTAATCTGTCATATTTATGGGATGAGAAACTACCATTGAAGCTCCAAATAATATCATGAATTCATGAATTATAATAATCTTCAAATAAAAATATTTATTCTTGATTTATACTCTACTTTTGATATTTTAAATTTACAATTCATATAATCTAGAATTATATTGAAATAATCGTTGTTGTTTTTCCTTTATTGATCACACCATCTATAATTTTTATAATCCACTCCAAATATTGTTTTAATTTTACTTATTTATTCAGTGGTTGTAAATAATTAATTTTTATGTTTTTTGGTTATCAACCCTTCACTAAAATGAAAATTTTTTGGTAAGATAAGAAAATATTATATCAATATATATACTATTTGAGACTATTCACAACACATCACCAACATTTACCTAGAAATTCAAATCCTCTCACAAGCTTAAAATTATATTGAAAAAATTCTTCTTGTTGTATTTTTGTGGTTTTAATTATTTTATTATTTCTTAAAATATTATAATATTTAATTTAGTATACAATAAACTAAAATTTATATTTTTTCATCCTTTAACATCTACATCATACACTATCCATATTTATTCTATTCTTCATTACCATCAACTGATGAATAAATATTTGAAATATGTTTAAAAAATAAAATATTGTCTTTCATTAATTTTTTTCAATTCCTTCACTAAATATATATAAATAGCCTCCAAAATTATGTAAGTAAAAAATATTTACACTATCATCATGTGAATTTATAACTTTTTAAACATTAACTAGTTTATCAAATGGTCCCCCTAATATGTTAATATCAATTTTAAGATCAAACTACATCCTCTTGATATAATTCTCAACTTCATGTAACATTTCTTCAAATGGGTAAACCTCTTCTTAGCTAATAATAAATATATCTATCATAACATAAATGATATTATTATCTCTAAAAAATTAACATTCAGATTGTAGATATGTTAAATAATTCTTCTTAATTATATGTATAAAATATGACATCATGTGAAAAATAGTCTGTTTTGGGATACATTCTACTTTCCATGATTAATATCTTCATAATATATACCATGAGATCTATTCTGAATATAAACACTTTTTCAATATCTGGATCTTATTTATTCACATTACTATTTTCTGTTCCTCTAGAGGAATCATTTTAATATTTATTAGGATCTATAAAATCATGATCACCTTTATTCTTATAGTTTTTCTATTAATATTTACATTCCACATCATCTTATGAATCCCCCTTTCAAATAATAAATTACACTTCCTAGATGATGTATACCCATTTTTATTACCCTTATATAAATTTATGTCACCATGATAACTATCATTATTGTTGGTATTATTAATGGATGGCCATTAGGGTTGATATTCATTTTCATCCACCTAAGAATTTTATATAATAGTTTCTAATAGTGTACACCATTCACACAATAAAACCATTTAAATTGAATACTACCCTTATTCTTAATGATCCCTTTATGAAATACATTACAAATGAGAAATATAAATTCATTGTAATCCATTCCATAATATTCATTCTATACCAATTTATTATGATATTTAATTATCATAAATCATTTATATATTAAAGAGTTTGAATGAAATTTATTTCTATTCTCTTCCTTAATTATTCAATGTGAGGCCTCTTAATATTTCATTTTTTATCATGATGATTTTCATCTTATTGATCATGAAATCATAAAAATATTGATCTTATAGGGAAAAACTACTTACATAAATTTTATCTATAATAATTCCTAAAAATTTATTCATATTTTTTAAATATTAATTGTTTTACCCATAACTCTATATAAACTAAAAAAATTTATTCACCTGTGGTAAAAAGTGTTCCACAATTTTATCATCTACTATAAAAATATCTTAGAATTTAGTGTGGAATAATTATAACCATGATTCTTTAATCTTATTTACATAATCATATGTACTATGGAGTATATCTCATATAGAATTGGTAGTTTTAAAAACCATTACTATTGTGAATTAAGGCTAAAAGAGACTTGATAACAATAGGTTTAGAGTTCTTCAATTAGTTTAAATTTTCTTTTGGTCAATCAAACTATAATACACACCTACATTGGGTAGAATAAAACCATCTATATTGATATAAACAAAATTATGTTATAATTAAAGTAATGAATTATCATCTCCCTCCATGTTTGTATTTGATTTCCATGAACCAGAAGAATTCCATTATTGTTGATATAATTCATCTACACAATGAAATAATTACCAATTAAATAAGATATTAATGATGTAAAATAAACTAAAAATATTTACAACGAAACCTTATCTATGATGAAAATTGATGTGCTTAGGAGGATGTGTGGAGCATTGGGGAATTAGTTCTCACAAAATATTTTTCCAAAAAACATTTTCCTATTAGTATAGGTAAATGTATAGAATCATCATCTCAAACAATTAAATTATGAAGAGTTATAATTAATTAAATCAAAGACACCATCATAAGTACTTTTAAATGGTTTTTCATCTCTTTGAAAGTGAATAGTATTTCATAATTGGTGGATGTTATCTCATGTCACCCATTCCTAGTATTTTTTATCTTAAATAAATTATAATGATAAGGGGATGGCATTAACACTTTAACAACAATCATCTATCATTATTCATTGTGTACTCCAATATATTATAATACATTAATTTTAAATAAACATGATGAATGGTAAATTATCTATCTTGAAAAATCAACAATGGACTTTTTCTATCATTACATATTTATTGGATAAATATTACATGTGTTTACTTTTCCTCTACTGAAAAACCAACCATTTATTTCCTATACATATATCAATAAAACAATTAGTCTCTCACCCATATCTCCATGTGTGTCACCATAGTTAAATAAATATCAAAAAACAGTAGTGTAAACCTCCTTCAAATTTAGATCCAAAAAAATGGAATCTATATTTTAAATATCATATAAAATCAGCAAGTCAATACAGTAAAATATAGAAAGATCAATAAAATACCATGAATATTTTTTGAAAACCATGAAATTTAAATCCAATTTTAACAAAATCATGATCAAGAACCATGATGTGTTGATATGCACATATTGATTAATGAAATTAAAATTTTATCTCCTTTATTATATCCAGATTTATTACAAAAAAACAAAATATTTCTTCACAGATTAATTCCAATATTACTATAAACCTGTAATTCAAACCATATATAAAATTTGTATCATTTTATAATAAATCGTTAGATGCTTCATGAAGACATGAAAAATGTTCCTTCACATTTATATAGTGCTATCTCTATCTGAAACACTTCAACCTCGCAAATTATGAAAACAATATAGAATTAAACTATAATAAATAATATGTAATCCATGATGTGTAATGAATCATTAACTAATATTATCTTCATTAAAATCCTTAAAATTATTTAAATATAAATTTTATTGAAGAATAATATTTATTTTTCCCTTGTGATTTGACCATGACTTGTCCTAAAAGCACAATAACACAAATTTTAATTTTCCTTAAAATATCTATTACATTAACACCTATAAAACTACAATAAAAAATAATATTTTAATCATATTAAAAATAAAATAAAGCCTTAAATAAATTTTATAATTAAATAATATTCATCTAAAAAAGTAGATCTAAAATTTTTAAAAATATTATAATTACATAAAAACCAAAATAAAATATAGTGTAATTCTTATTAGATAACTTTATCTATTGTTTTATGGAATGTTACTACATTATCCAACTCTCTTCAACTCTCATGATTTCACTCAATATCCTTTTTTTTATTAAAACTTATCACGATATATTCAAAAGATAGCTTGGATAATAAAGATCTCCAGTCGGAGTAATAATCAATAACCCAAATAACTATGAGGTACAATTCTATAAAAATGTACATTAAATTATATTTTTTCCTTTCACAATTAGAACTATTAAACAATGAAACGGGAAGGGTCTAGTAATTTTTTAATCTTCCATAAAGGCTTCTATAAATAATGAAAACAAAAGAAAAAAAATAATTAGATGAATCTCAATACATAATAAATTACGTGGTTCATATTTTTGTCATACTTCCAAGATAAACACAATATCTTTTATTAATGAAAGAAAAATTGAGTTACAAGGGAAAACTCCTTTCATAAAAAAAATCCATTCTAAGTTATAAGGGAATTATTCCAAACATACTACTCTACAAACCTCCAAGAAAAAAAATATAGTGACTCTTTCTAACTGTATGTGTATCTGTATGGAAGTCCCACCCATGTGGATAGATGTTATCTCATCTCCTTCCTTCCAGATCAACACTCACTCAATCCCATCACAACACCTAAACGGATCCCACACCCTCCCTTTATAGAGTTTCACTATAGAAACTAGGTAGTCATCCAAGTTACTCAACATTTGGAATATTATGATCACACTATCATTCATCCAAATTAACTAGTTGAGTATCACTACCTCAAATATCAATTCTCATGAACAGTGAAATAACTCCATTCATATCTTTTTAAAGAGACTTATGTATCAATTTTAAATAATAATTAAATATTATATAAGTCCATCAGATTGAATCTTATGTGAGATCTAATTTTTTTCCAAATTATTTTGAAATAATTACTTCTAACATCCTCTACTTATTCAAAAACATATATCTTGCCTATAAATCATTTTTCCTCTATGTCACTCAATCCAGATCATTTTTTCTCCCCAAATTCATGTGTAGAAACTTTTTTAATTCTAAAATCAAACACTTGAATGATGATTCTACTATTTAAACTTCCATAAAATAAATGAGGATATTCATATGGATGGGTAATGTATATCCATATGGTTCTTCCAAGTATTATTCTCAAAATCCAGGATTAAGAAATTTTAACACTTATCCAAAAAATATTACTCATACTAAAACTAAAAAATCTCCCACTTGATAAATATTTTTTTAGATTTATCCTAATATTATCTCCCAAAAATACCATTCTCAAGGCGTTCTCTAATACCTCCCATTAAATTTCAAATTAAGTCTCCTTTTATTATCTCTTTTATAGTGTAAATATGGTCTTTCCAGTTTGATTTTGATCATATAAAATCCCTTTAAGACAAGACTAACTCCCACACTTTTGTACCATGATATTTAATTTTATTTTCAAGAAACATTTTGAATTTTTACAAGAATTCTCATCCTAGTAAAATAATTTCATCAACCAAATGAATTTATTGAAATCTATCAACATTTTGTGTTGTATTATTTTTTTATGCAGTCAATCCTTTTTGAATATAGGTCTTCCAAAACTCTACCACTAAACTTCTATCATCCAGAAGGTATATAGTATATATAAATTTTGTGATAACATCATAACCATCCTCAATATAAAATTAAACATTTATAAATTTTAAATTCATTTAACTAATGAAATCCCACTAAAAAACTCAATAAATTTTTTTCCCCATTAGTTAGTGAAAATAAGGAATCCACAACTCCTTTTCTCAGGTCAAATTCAATCCTTGTTCTAAAACGTCAAGGGTCATCCACCATTACAAATGAAATTTCACAAATTTTATTAATATCTAATATTTCCCACTACTCTAAAAAGAAAACACACCCATGTATAGGGTTGTCCCTCTTCTAGCATTGATATGTTTTTGGTTGACATTCCAAAGACTTTTTAAGTAAAATAAATATAAAACAAATCTGATTCCTAACATAGGGTGCCTCTAAAAAATATTACCATTAAAAGAAAATCATTCAATTCACAACACCATTTGGGGTTCATGGTAATATATTCTCAATCTACTTCACTCTCCACAAATAAATCTTTCTAATCTATTACAACTTATGAACTATTATACAATAAGAAAAATACTCCAAGACCCTCTTCAATTTTCTTGGTATGAGTGACACTATCATGTTTCTTCTCAATGAAGGTTTTGGAACACCTCAGTCTATTGATTGATGACGAAAACACATTCACTCCTGTTTCACCTCTTCCATGAAGGAATAACGTACAACTGAAATGTGAGAATAACTGAAACTATATATTATTATAATTGAGATGATGTCTCTCCTTCAAGAATAATAATATCTTTTAAACTTCCAAAAACCACACTCCATTATTTTTTACAAACCCTTCATGTGAGATCTATAAATACCTGAAATAAACATTGTTTTTACCTCTTCTTACACTTTTCCTTAACTGTGGCTCGATTTTAGAAATCCCCCACAATCAGAAAACTATTTTATAAAACCACACACAACATATAACTAAAAAATTAAATTCATTATATATTAATAAAGCCATGACCCATTTTTATAGAGTTTCTTAAACTATATGAAATCATCATGTCTCTAATAATATTTAGTTCTTCTCTAGCCAAAAACACTAGAAAGAAACACTTCATTCAATTCTCATAGGTTTAGTGTTGAGAACCCATGATCTAATAACTTGACTTATATGGGATAGATATTACATCGTAGAAAAAAACAATAACCCATATAAGTTAGGGTATTTATGAAACATTAAAAAAACTTCTTGAATAGACCTTTGGGTCTCAATATTCTGACCATAATCTCTCTTTTTTTCACAATTTTTAATATGGAACTAAGGTAAAAGATAAATTTCATCAACTTATTATTCCATCTACTTAATCAAACCACATTCCTTCTCATTTTCAATCTCACCTAGTTACACCTTCTCAAACATTTTCTTATGCTTACATATCTTCATTTCTAGTTCTACTAAACACATTATTTTGATTGATTCACCACCAAAAAAACACCTTTTTTATATTAGATAATATAATAATATATCTTATATCCAAATCATCCAATATTGATCATAAAAACTAATTTTACCCATTTATAACACCATCCTATAGAAATAATGAGATCACATTGCATTTAAAAATCATAAGGGGTCAATACCTTCATTTGGAAGTCTCTATAAATCTTCAAATAAACCTATAAATTCCTCCTCAAATTAAGAAAAATACTAATTATATATATTATTAGGTGGAGTTTTGATTTACTAAGTAACCCTATTACTATATCTATCTAACCCTTGACTCTATTCTGAAAGCTTCATAAATCTCCAAAATAGAAGTACCCAATAGTGTTCTAAGTATGCTCTATTTTGGGACTTGATAATGCACTAGTTGGTACTCTATAACTAATATCTAATACCATAAATAAAATATGATACCTCTAAGATCACTTGTTGAGTTTCATTTTAGGTCCCTAAAACTCTATTATATCTATGACACAATATGATAGGTAATTGTTTTCCTACAACTTACATTTACTACCATTTTTCCTATATCACATCTAGTAAAACATAACCATAATATAAGAACAAGACAACCTTATTTTAGTGAAAGTTACCTATCATTCCTTATCCTATCAAATAAATAAATTAGAAAGGTTGGAAAAGCCATGGAACACCCCTAAAAATTCAATGTTGAGTACTAGGAAAACTAGTCACCCTTGAAAAAATGTTGATATTCCCATTACATTAATTTAGGTAACTTCATGGATTTCATGAAAAACTTCCTTAAAAACTAAAAATAGGGAACAAAAATACAAAAATAATGTGAAAAATCACAAAAATTGTGAAATTACATGGTTCTAAGTCTATAAAATCTTTATAGGGGACATGCTACAACATTCATTAGGGAATGAAATATTGAGTTAAAAGGGAACCCATAATCTAGAAACCCAACATAGACTATGTTTTAAGAGACAAAATTCAAACACCCTACATAAAAAATCTCTATGAAAAACCTATGGTGACTCCATTTAGATACAAGTACCTTTGTGCGAAAGTCACCCACATGGGGATGGATGTAATATCACAATATTCCTTCTACAATTACTTTTAATGGATCTTTTCACACCTCCTAAGTTATCCTTAACCCTTTATTTATAGAGATATACCATAGTTTATAGTTTTTCATCCTATTTTCACAACCTTGCAAAATTTATGGTCGTCCCTCCATTCTTCCAAAGAAATAGGCTAAGCATCATATCTTCCACTAGCCCTTTAGGGGAACATTGTAATCATTCCGTACAAATCCATATAAAATTTTAATATATCACTAAAAACCTCATGGAAACCTTAATAATATCCTTTATAGCAATTCTTATGAAATATTACACCCCAATCTTCTACGGTACGCTTCTCTTTGAATAATATAGTAGCGTGTGTTGTACGCAACTTCAAGTTCTAACACACACCACAACCAATCAAACTAACTGTTATAAATATTAATACCCACATTTTGAAATTTTATAAATTTTATCTTTCAAAATGAACTTCATTTTTGGTATCGTAATATCGAAATTAGCTTAGGGTTATTTTTTTATATTTTTCTGAAAAAATTCAATTTATGATGAATAGTGAAAAAGCACCGAGTTATTGTTTAAAACCGAATTTTTATTTAAATAATTATTTATTTTATTGAAATTTAATTAAGGTCTAAATGGATACATAATACCTATATAATTTCAATTTAATTCATTGGAGCTAGTTTAGAATAATTTTAGATATATAAAAATTTTATCGAACTTTTCACCGCCTTTTACCCACCTCTTGGGAGAATTATGAAATTCACATAAAACATAATTTTACTGCTTTTGTGAGTGGAATTTAGAACTTCCAAGAGACACGGTTAATATCAAGGAGTAAAATTTGGTTCAATAACTCAATTTTTTTTTGATGAATAGAAAAGTTTTACTTTTATTTACCACAGTTAAAAGTAAATAGGGCAATTGAGGGTAAAAATGATAATAATATTACCCTAACACAGGTCCTAATTCTATTGGACATGTGTATCTTGACCAAAAACAACCTTAGGAATAAAATATTATCAGTTAGGCCCACTTGTATTAGATTAGGACATTTATTATTATTTAATTCAAAAAAGAGTTAAAAGAGTTAAAATAAAAGTTTAATTACTAAAACATTTTTAATATAGCGTTATACATAAGATAAATTTTATTATAAATATTCATTAGAAAGATCAAAAATATTTCCTACATAATGGTATTTTATTTATAATATTTATACATTAAATAATTTATTTTATTTATGACACAATGATGATGCACTAATTACCTAATTAATGAAATATTAAACTAATTGATATTATAAATATCAAAATAAATGTAAATTGATACTTTTTATGAATTACACTAATTTTATAGGTTAATATGAAATATTATTATTGGTTATATAAATTGTTTTTGAATTAATAATGCTGCTATGAAATTATCAAAAACAGAATACCCAATAGTGTCAAAATTAACATAAAAGAGTTTTTAAAACGAATATTATATTATTAATTCATATTCTATTCCTAAAAATATAAGGACAGGCCAAAGGATATATATACTGATAGTTGTATCATTAATTGACCAATTGAGGGTCGCTTGGAAGTATATAGTAAGTTTATTAACTATATAATATAAACATACAAAGAGACATGGTAAGTGTAAAACAAATTAACTAAGAGTTAAAACTAAAAGATAAGGTTAATATAGTGACCCAAACCTATCTAAAACATGTTGGTTGAATGTTTTTCCACCTATCCCTACCTTAAAATTTAAATAATCTACTTTGGATCCATTAGAAACCGAATATGAATTTATTATAAAATAATATTTCTTGCTTTTCCTAAGGTGCCCTTCACCCCTCTTATAAAAGGGCACTCCTATTTCACTCTAATTCACACCTTATAATCCATTTGGATCGGACACACCCTACCCAAATACCCTATGAAATATCCTCCCTTCAACCTAGAGGCCTTAGATTTATCCGAAAGACAACCTATGGAGCCCTTTTGATCAAATGAAAAGGAAGAACCTGAAGAAGAGGTTATGATTCCACCACCCTCTTTCAAGTTACTGTCTTCTTCCACTTCCTTTTTCTTTGTTGTTTCCATTCTAAAATAATAAATTTAGTATCTTATATATACTGTGAAGTTATTTTAAATATGGCTCAACCATATTCAGTTTTCTATCCATCCTTTGAATGACATGTCACCATACGTGCGTACGTACGGCTTACCGTCTCCACGTCGTGGTGTAATTGTTGTTCAAAAAATTATTATTTGGATGGGTATAGTAATGATGTGTAGTTCATGTAAATATTAAATATAACATGATATTGATCCTGTATATATGATATACCATCCAATTATAAATTATTTTAATATCAAAAAATGATATTGTCACTCGTGCGTACGTACGGATTACCGTCTCCACGAACGGAATGAGATTCATTCCCCATCGTATCCATTAAAGAATAAATCTCATTTAATGATTAAAAATAATGTTTAAGGACTTGATATCATTATGGTTATGAATAATATACAACATATCCATAACAAACATGGATTATGTAAAAAAACATATAAAAGAACACGAGTAAGTTAACACCTGAAACAACGATAATACTAAGATATTATTAATAAAGAAATGTTAAAAGATCTTATATGATATCATATTAATTTAAATTATTCTTTTATAATTTAATAACAATTATTTCACCATTATTCAGGAGGTTAACCTACCCTCGACCAAGGAAAAGTACATGGTTGGGGTTTATTTCACAATCTATTCATTATCCGAGGTTGTTTATACGTAATTATCTACGGGGACCTCTTTATCATCCACATCCATGTTTCTTAAAAATTTATTTCAAATCATGATTACTATTTTACAAACAATTTGTTAAATTCATTTATACCGTTGTTGATTTTTTATAAGAAGCTTATAAAGATATATTTCTGTCATTTTCCAAACAAGGTCATTTTTTATCCTTTTCGCCAGAATTAAGGTAAGAATTCCTTTCTTAACTTATACAGAGGATGCGACTATTTTACGCCATTATAAAATATTCAAATATTCCCTTAAAATATTATAATAATATTTTCAAAGTAAATGTTTTATTTTATAATTATTTTAATTTTAAATGATTTCAAAAAATGATATATTTCTATCAAATAGTTTTGATTTCATCTATGTCAACATCCTTTGATGGATTTTAAGCTTATTTAAAGTTTATTTATTATGATACAAAACTTCCATATTTTATTTAAGGTTTTGTGATATGATTGAATATGGATATGTTATTTTTATACCATTCAAGGTTTATAGAGAATGTTTTGGGATTTCGTATGCTAGTTTTAATATGAATGTTTATGTTATGTTAAACATGTTCATATGAGGAATGCATTGGACTTAATAAGTGACGGGTGGAGCCCGCTATAGCTCCTTGATGCATCGGTAGGTCTCATGAGACAAACTAGTGTCTTGGCATAAGTCCTTGAAAAAATATTATTTGTAGTCTTTGCACAAGGCCTTGACTATGGGGTTATGATAGTCTGGAATTAGGCATTCCATCATTATGAAAGTGGTTATTGATATTTCATGTGATTATTCGACTAGTAGAATATCTATGTGAATAAGTAAATGGAGTAATTTCATTTTATCTTTTCCATATTATGCTGAAGTTCACGTTTAAAAGGATTTTGTTTTAGTTATACATTGCCTTAAATGTTTATGGTTATTTATGAATGTTTTTGCTATATGTTTATCCTTACTGAGAATTTGAGCTCACCCCATTCTATGTGTTATTTTTCCCAGGATGTGAATAAGTATTTTATGAATGACCTGTAGGGATAGTATAAGGGGATATGAGTGTGGAGACAATACTTTTTTATAGAGTCACTTTATGATGTAATGTAAACATCATAAATGTATCTAGTGTCTCTAAGGTTACTAAACTAATCAGTCTTTCGAGATTTGATCTTTTGTGATCATGCCAATGATATGAAATAATGAACTGACTCTGGGTAACTGGGGTCAGGGAATTACAGTTGGTATCAGAGAGAGGTTTAGTACAATCCTTGGAATCTAGATTTAGATAAACTCTGATTAGGGCACATAGCCCTAAGATAGACTTTGAGGATTAGTGTAGAAGAACTTCCTAGAATTTTGGTATTGTAGATATTTTGTGAGTTTTCCAAGCAATACATCCATGTCTGGATACGAGTAGGTAGAGGTGGCTTTGGCACAGATGTACCTCGAGGTAAAACCCAAAAACACCACATTGATGTAGACTCGAACGAGAACTGGTGGACGACAATGGGCCTTGCTGCACTATTGGTTACGACACTCCCGGGGGATATGCTTGTGATAAATCTCATTTTCATTACAGACCATTATGAAGGTTTTAGGAGTATATACATCCTCAAAGAATTTTTTTATGATTATGCATTATATCCCTAAATTGTTCAATTTATGTTAAGTGTTTTACAAGTATGGAATTATGTATTTTTGATTCATCAACTGATATAGTTAATTGTAACATCCCAAGTAAGTAATGAATAATAGATATTTTATCTGTGTCTATTAATGAATTAGATAGTGTTTTAGAGGCTTAAAATGAAAATAAATCCAATCTTAAGCATGAAATACACTAATATTTTTAAAAGATTGTTTTTCTGCCTTTGATGGAAAAAACATTTTTGAATCTATATTTTGACAATTTTATACACTATGTTTGTCAAAATAAACTTATTCTTTATGATTCGGAGATCAAAATTTACTTTGTGTGAATTTTTGGTATTTTTCTGACAATGTTCATTTTTTTAATAAATAGTGAAAAATACTGTATTTTACATCAAAACTGCTTTTTAATCTAATTTATTTATATGATAAAATTATCTTTTGAATTTTATTTTAAGTGAAATTAGAATATATTTTTACCATTTAATCCAATGGTGGTCATTGGAATCAATTTCACTTTGAAATTGGACTTAAACTGGTGTCAATCTTTTGATACTTATTGTTTCATAAAAACATGCTATTTGTCATAACATCGGGAATAAATTATTAAATTAATTAATGTGACTTATATGTTTTGAATTTTGTAAAATAGAATTCATTTTTGAATTCGGAATATCAAATATAGCTTAGGATGACTTTTTGGTAATTTTCTGAAAAACTTCAATTTTTGATGAATAGTGAAACCACTAAGTGGTAGTTAAAAAAACGGATTTTTCGTTTAAATGAATCATTGCCACTTTTGTGTTTTTAATTTCAAAAATCCAACATACATGGTTGTCATTAATAAGTAAAATGTGGTTCAATGAGACTAAAATAATTTTTTGGTGAATAGTAACTTATTAAGTTTTTAATCGCGATTAGTGGTAATTAGGGTAGTTTAAGGTAAAAATAATGCTTTAATAATATGAAATGACCTAGACACATGTCCTAACCTTATTGGTTGGGTCATGGCCGACCAAGACAAGCCATGGGTTAACTTGGGGACCCCATGGAGACACTTTGGTTGGGAAATGACTTAAATAACTTTTTATTTAATGTAAAAGTAAAAATGACACAAACATAATATGTTCTACTAAAACAATTTTAACATGGGGTTATACAAGTCAGATTTTTGACTATAAATATGAATTAGAAATATAAAAATATTTCCTACATCATAGTATTTTTTTTATAATTTTTATACATTAAATGAATTAAATTATTTATTACATCATGATGATGCAGCGATGACCTCATTATTTAACGATTTAAATAAAGTGGAAAGATAATGTAAAATCTAAAACCTACACATGGAAAAAACCAATTGGATGAGTGTATTTCGAACCCTTATCACCTTATACTAGAGTTATATCAATTTGGGACCTTTTGAATCCGAAACTCATTTTAAAATAAAGTAACTTATCTTTACTTTCCAAGAGTGCCGCTCCTCTCCTCTTATAAAAGCCCCCCAACTCTACCTCTTTTACCACACTCCCAAAGCCTTTGTCTCGGCCAAAGCCTGCCCATTTTGTCTCTACACTTCCATATCTTACTCCTTGAAGCCTCACTTTGGGCAGAAGTTTTCCCAAAGAAGCCTTTGAGCTCAAACCAAAGGGAGTTACCAGATTTTTAGGTAAAGTCTTCACATGAGTCCGTTTGTTTTATTTTTCTTCTCCAACCCACTAAACCCTTTTTATTCCTTTATTTTGTAACAACTCCAGTATCTTCCATATACTAGGATGTTGTTATAATAATTATTCTAGATACACTTACACACACCTACATCTAATGGTTAACGAACATACTGTTTCCGTGGATGGAAAATTTATGCCTCCCGAAACGATGATTGTTCAACATTATTTTAACACCTTCAAAGGTGGCCATTAAGATGTAAATATATTTATATATGATATATAATATGTTTATGATTTACTTAAGCTTCTGTAATTTTTTTTTGGGTATACCTTTATGGTTTCCATTATCGGTAAACGTGATATCTTCATTTAAGGAAGTGCGGACTACCTCCCCCTCAAAGTGATTTGATTCGTTAAATACCATATGTGGGACGTATGAAGGATGGAACTGTGATATTATATATGATATTATACTATAATTATAATATACCTTTATATCATTATGATTCCATTTTATAAAATAGGAAATATAAATGAAAGTAGCGTTCATGCGTACGTACGACTTACCGTCTCCATGAACGATGCATTTCATTTCTTACCTCTAAATGATTATGTAATATTATAAATGCATGTATATAATGGATATATATGATATATACATAATGATTATAATTCTGGATATAATGGATACATGAACAACATGTAATTATAAAGTGTTTATTTTTGACTCAAGTACCAATGATCGTTAAAACGACCGTTATTAACTTAAATAATTACATAGTGTTAATGACACGACAATAAGTGATATAAAAGGAATAATGAACTTGAAAAAGGTTCTTAAACAAGTAGAAATTAACTCAAGTTTATTATTTAGGAGATAAATAACGACCGAGTCAAGTCAGACCCGAGGTATGGGACTTCGTCTCAATCTCCTTTCATTAAGGCATATTTTGTTTTATACACAACCTTTTTTTTATATGGTGTATAAACCCCTTTGACTTTTACATTTATTCAAAAGGAGTCTTTTTTATATAAAGCGTTTACTAAACGACAAAAGGGAATGTTTTTGTCGTATGTATGCGGTGACAACGACTTCTCCGCCGTCGTGACCATTATTTGAGTTTCGGCTTCCTCTACAAGCCATACCTTCTTTTTAAAAGAAAAATAAATACCATGTTTTACTTTTCCTTTATTTTGGTATTGAAAATGGTTTTCATAATTTTTTTATATCAATGTGTTGTATTGATATCTTGTGATTGAAAGGTGGAAATGTTATGTTTTCTTTATTCATGTTTTATGTGATATGATTATGTTGAGGTTTTTGGGCATTATTATGAATACGGGTGGTTCCGTGATAAACTAAGGGCGGGTGAGCCCGATATAACTCTCCAATGCATTGGGTAACGCGAAGGAGTGAAACGTTAAGGTTTCTCCGAAGATATTTAAGGAATATACTGTGATTGGTATTCCAAACGTAACCAAGAGGGTTACTCCCTACGTAAGAATGTTATGAATGCCTCAAGTTACCATTATGTCTTATGATTTCTATGATTTATTCATGATTTGATGAGGTATGTTAAAGTGCTTATGTTTTATGGGTAAAGTATGATCTCATCCTTATGTATATATGTACCCATGTTTCCTTTCCATATTTTATATCCCTTACTGAGCTTTTTATGCTCATCCCAAGTTTTTTTGAAATGTTTTTCATAGGACAAGGGAAAGGTACATGATATGATGATAGTTTCAAGGAAGTGTCAAGAAAGAATCCATGTTTTATTTTAAATATGTTTCCATTGATGAGAATGAAGAATACTATCTTTATGTAACCACTTTGTTTATATGTGGAATGTAATGAAAGTTTTATGGTCTAATTCTCTAAAACACTAAACCCAAAAAGATCCTCAATGTGTAATCTTGTAATAACTCAAGATTAAGTAAGGTTTAAGGCTGGGGCCTTATAGTTGGTATCAGAGGTCGGTTTAGACAACTTTAGGAGTTAGAAAATTGTTAAATTATAAATTAATTTATGGTACGATTGAAATGATATAGAATTTAAAGATTACCATGTTTCTTCTCCTAAAATATTTCTATGTTAAGAATGGTTTTTCATAGAGTAAACATAACATCTTTTCTGGGAAGGCATACAGAAGTAAATGACCTTTCAAATCAGTATCCTAATATGGTCAGAATCAAAACTAAATAGTTTGTTGCAGGGATGGCTCAGTTGACTCAGGTGAAAAATGTTGGTTGTTTTTATTGATGATATTTTGGTGTTTTATAAAAGTAAAGGGGATCATGAAAGACATTTAACGGTTATCTTGCAATCCTTAAAGGAAAAGAAACTGTATGGAAAATTCAGAAAGTGTGAGTTTTGGATGCAACAAATTTCTTCCCTTGGTCATATTGTTTCTAAAGATGGAATAACTGATGATCCCGCAAAAACAAAAGTTGTGGAATAATGACCAAGACCCACAAATGTAACTGAGATTCATAGCTTCCATGGTTTGGCAGGCTATTACCGAAGGTTTGTTAGAAATTTTTCACGATTATCTAGTCCAATTACTAAGCTAACTCGGAAGGGTGTTATGTTTATCTAGACAAAAGAATATGATAATTGTTTTCAGGAATTGAAAAGAAGATTGGTGAATGCTCCAGTTTGGGCTATACCTTCCAGGAATGGTGAGTTTGATATATACAGTGATTCTTCATTGAAAGGAAATGGTTGCGTCCTAATACAGAATGATCAGGTAATTTCTTATGCTTCATGACAGTTGAAAACTCATGAGGTAAATTACCATACACATGATTTGGAATTAGCTGCTGTTGTTTTTGCTTTAAAAATTTGGAGGCATCATTTGTATGGAGTAAAGTGTGAAATATATACTGATCACAAAATTTTAAAGTATATATTCACTCAGAAAGAGTTAAAAATGAGACAGAGGAGATGGCTGTAATTAATCAAGGATTATGATTGTACAATTCATTACCATCCGGGAAATGCAAATAAATTGGCTGATGCTTTGAGTCGAAAAAGTAATGCTTCATTAGTAATGTTGCGTTTGGAATGTGATCCTTTGGTTAAGGATTTGATGAACTTTGGCATAGAATTTGTTGGTACAGGAAGTCCTTCTGTTTTGTTTCAGGTATCCGTGAGATCTTCTCTATCAGGCAGAATCAAGCAAGCACAGAAGTAAGACAGTGAGTTGCAGAAAAAGGTAGAGCTGGTTCAGAAAGGTAAGTTGCCTGAATTCAACATTAATAATGATTGTGTTTTGCGATTTGGGAAGAGATTGTGTGTGCCTTGTGATTCACAGTTGAAGAGAGATTTGTTATGTGAAGCTCATAGTTCTCCATTATCAGTTCATCCAGGCAGTACTAAGATGTATAGAGATCTGTGGGGGTATTAATGGTGGGATTGAATGAAAAGAGATATTGCAGATTTTACTGTGATGTGTTTGACATGTCAACAGGTTAAAGTAGAGTGGTAGTTACCGAAAGGGATGCTTCAACCTTTACCAGTGCCAGAGTGGAAATGGGAGAATATATCCATGGACTTTGTTGTGGGATTACCAAAGACATCTCGAGGTAATAATGCAATTTGGGTTATTGTTGATCGCTTGACCAAATCTGCTCATGTCCTTGCTATACGAGATAATTTTTCCCTAGATCAACTTTCCCGTTTGTATCTTAAAGAGATAGTCAGGTTACATGGAGTTCCTCTCTCCATTATATCAGATCGTGATCCCAGGTTTACTTCTAACTTTTGGAAAGGCCTTCAGAAGTCATTGGGAACTGAATTAAATTTTAGTACAGCTTTTCATCCTCAATCAGATGGGCAGTCAGAACGAACAATTCAGACCTTGGAGGATATGCTATGATCTTGTTCGATGGATTATCAGGGAAGTTGGGACCAACATCTTTCTTTGGTTGAATTTTAATATAATAACATTTTTCATTCCAATATACAGATGGCACCATTTCAGGCATTATATGGGAAGCGGTGTCGAACTCCAGCTTTCTGGGATGAAGTGGGTGAAAGGAAGTTGATGGGACCAGAATTGGTAGAAGAGTTGGCATAAAAAGTTCAGCTGATTCAGAAGCACATGAGAACAGCTCAGAGTAGGCAGCAGATTTATGAAGACAACAGGAGGGAGTATCTATCTTTTGAGTTAGGTGATCATTTTTTTCTCAAAGTATCACCATGGAAAAGTGTGATGCGATTTTGTAAGATAGGAAAGCAGAGTCCAAGGTTCATTGGACCATATGAAATTCTGGAGAGAGTTGGATCAGTTTCTTACTGAGTGGCTTTACCTCCGAGTTTATCTAAGGTACACATTGTTTTTCACGATTTGATGTTGAGAAAGTACATGCCAGATCCATCTCATGTTTTGAGTCCAGAGGTAGTTCAGCTGGAAGAGAACCTCTCTTATGAGGAACAACCGGTCCAGATTCTTGACCACAGGGACCAAGTGTTACGGAATAAGGTGATTCAACAGGTAAATGTTTTTTGGAAAAACAACATGATTGAAGAGGCAACATGGGAATCTGAAAATGCAATGAGGGATAAGTACCCCCATTTATTCGATAAGTAAATAAATTGTGGGGACACAAATTTATAAAGGGGGAAGGATGTAACATACCAAGTAATTAATGAATAATAGATATTTTATCTATGTCTATTAATGAATTAGATAGTGTTTTAGAGGGTTAAAATGAAAATAAATCCAATCTTAAGCATGAAATACACTAATATTTATAAAAGATTTTTTTTCTGCCTTTGATGGCAAAACATTTTTGAATCTATCTTTTGAAAATTTTATAAACAATGTTTGTCAAAATAAACTTATTATTTATGATTGGGACATCAAAATTTACTTTGTGTGAATTTTTGGTATTTTTCTGACAATGTTAATTTTTTTAATGAATAATGAAAAATACTGTATTTTACATCAAAACTGCTTTTTAATCTAATTTATTTATATGATTAGATTATCTTGTGAATTGGTTTTGAAGTGAAATTAGAATATATTTTTACCATTTAATCCAACGGTGGTCATTAGAATCAATTTCACTTTGAAATTGGACTTAAACTAGTGTCAATCTTTTGATACTTATTGTTTCATAAAAACACGCAATTTGTCATAACAGCGGGAATTAATTATTAAATTAATTAATGTGACTTATATGTTTTTAATTTTGTAAAATAGACTTCATTTTTAAATTCGGAATATCAAATATATCTTAGGGTTAATTTTTGGTAATTTTCTGAAAAACTTCAATTTTTTATGAATAGTGAAACCACTAAGTGGTAGTTAAAGAAACTGATTTTTCGTTTAAATGAAACTTTTCCACTTTTGTGTTTTGAATTTCAAAAATCCAACATACATGGTTGTCATTAAGAAGTAAAATGTTGTTCAATGAGATTAAAATAAATTTTTGGTGAATAGTAACTTATTAAGTTTTTAATCGTGATTAGTGGTAATTAGGGTAGTTTAAGGTAAAAATAATGCTTTAATAATATGAAATGACCTAGAAACATGTCCTAACATTATTGGTTGTGTCATGGCCGACCAAGAAAAGCCATGGGTTATTTAGGGGACCCCATGGAGACACTTTGGTTGGGAAATGACTTAAATAACTTTTTATTTAATGTAAAAGTAAAAATGACACAAACATAATATGTTTTACTAAAACAATTTTAACATGGGGTTATACAAGCCAGATTTCTGACTATAAATATGAATTAGAAATATAAAAATATTTCCTACATCATAGTATTTGTTTTATAATTTTTATACATTAAATGAATTAAATTATTTATTACATCATGATGATGCAGCGATGACCTCATTATTTAACGATTTAAATAAAGTGGAAAGATAATGTAAAATCTAAAACCTACACATGGAAAAAACCAATTGGATGAGTGGATTTCGAACCCTTATCACCTTATACTAGAATTATATCAATTTGGGACCTTTTTAATCCGAAACTCATTTTAAAATAAAGTCACTTATCTTTACTTTCCAAGAGTGCCCCTCCTCTCCTCTTATAAAAGGCCCCCACCTCTACCTCTATTCCCACACTCCCAAAGCCTTTGGCTCGGCCAAACCATGCCCATTTTGTCTCTCCACTTCCCTCTCTTACTCCTTGAAGCCTCAATTTGGGCAGAAGGCTTCCCAAAGAAGACTTTGAGCTCAAACCAAAGGGAGTTACCCGATTTTAAGGTAAAGTCTTCACTTGAGTCCGTTTGTTTTATTTTTCTTCTCCAACCCCTAAACCCTTTTTATTCATTTATTTTGTAACAACTACAGTATCTTAAATATACTAGGATGTTGTTATAATAAGGATTCGAGCTACACTTACACACACCTACATCTAATGGTTAACGAACATACTGTTTCCATGGATGGCAAATTTTTGCCTCCCGAAACGATGATTGTTCAACATTCTTTTAACACCTTAAAAGGTGGCCATTAAGATGTCACTATATTTATATATGATATATAATATGTTTATGATTTCCTTAATCTTCTGTAATTTTATTTTTGGGTATACCTTTATGGTTTCCATTATCGGTAAACGCGATATCTTCATTTAAGGAAGTGCGGACTATCTCCCCCTCAAAGTGATTTGATTCGTTAATTACCATATGTGGGACATATAAAGGATGGAACTATGATATTATATATTATATTATACTAGAATTATAATATACCTTTATATCATTATGATTCCATTCTATAAAATACGAAATAGAAATGAAAGTAGCATTCATGCGTACGTACGGCTTACCGTCTCCATGAACGATGCATTTCATTTCTTACCTCTAAATGATTATGTAATATTATTAATGCATGTATATACTGGATATATATGATATATACATAATGATTATAATTCTGGATATAATGGATACATGAACAACTTGTAATTATAAAGGGTTTATTTTTGACTCAAGTACCAATGATCGTTAAAATGACCGTTATTAACTTAAATAATTACATAGTGTTAATGACACGACAATAAGTGATATAAAAGGGATAATGAACATGAAAAAGGTTCTTAAACAATTAGAAATTAACTCAATTTTATTATTTAGGAGATAAATAACGACCGAGTCAAGTCAGACCCGAGGTATGGGACTTCGTCTCAATTTTCTTTCATTGAGGAATATTTTATTTTATACACAACCTTTTTTTTATATGGTGTATAAACCCCTTTGAATTTTATGTTTATTCAAAATGAATCTTTTTTATACTAAGCGTTTACTAAACGAAAAAAGGGAATGTTTTTGTCGTACGTATGCGGCGACAACAACTTCTCCACCGTCATGACCATTATTTGAGTTTCGGCTTCCTCTACAAGCCATACCTTTTTTTTAAAAGAAAAATAAATACCATGTTTTACTTTTCTTTTATTTTGGTATTGAAAATGGTTTTCATAATGTTTTTATATCAATGTGTTGTATTGATATCTTGTGATTGAAAGGTGGAAATGTTATGTTTCTTTTATGCATGTTTTATGTGATACGATTATGTTGAGGTTCTTGTGCATTATTATGAAGACGGGTGGTTTCGTGATAAACTAAGGGCGGGTGAGCCCGATATAGCTCTCCAATGCATTGGGTTACACGAAGTAGTGAAACGTTAAGGTTTCTCAAAAGAGATTTAGTGAATATACTGTGATTGGTATTCCAAACGTAACCAAGAGGGTTACTCCCTACGTAAGAATGTTATGAATGCCCCATGTTACCTTTATGTCTTATGATTTTTATGATTTATTCATGATTTTATGAGGTATGTTAAAGTGATTATGTTTTATGGGTAAAGTATGATCTCATACTCATGTATATATGTACCCATGTTTTCTTTCCGTATTTTATATCCCTTACTGAGCTTTTTATGCTCATCCCATGTTTTTTTGAAATGTTTTTCACAGGTCAAGGGAAAGGTACATGATATGATGATAGTGTCAAGGAAGTGTCAAGAAAGAATCCATGTTTTATTTTAAATATGTTTCCATTGATGAGAATGAATAATACTATCTTTATGTAATCACTTTGTTTATGTGTGGAATGTAATGCATGTTTTATGATCTAATTCTCTAAAACTCTAAACCCAAAAAGATCCTCAATGTGTAATCTTGTAATAACTCAAGATTAAGTAAGGTTTAAGGCTGGGGCCTTATATTAATGCCATTTTTTAGAAATGGTGCCTAGTGGAACAAATGGAAACTGTATCAATGCACACACTCCATGTAGGGATTTCCTTCCTGATCAAGATAATTATAGTGGAGTTGGTGATACAATTAGTGTTGATCAGCTAATCACCATATTGGGACAACTCACTCATGTTATGAAAAATAATCTTACCCATATGGAGCACACTGATCCACATCATGGAGGATCAATGTTAGATCACTTCATGTGGAAATAGCCACCAATATTAAATGGGATTACAAATCCATTGGTAGCTGAGCAATGGATTATTTCCCTAGAGAAAATATTTCAGGCGTTGGGGAGTAGTGAAAGGGAAAAGGTTATCATGGCTATTTATCGCCTCACTGGAGATGCTGATCAATGGTGGTCATTGATTCAAAACAAGAAGGAAGGTGATGAAGTATCAAATATGGAATGGATGGAGTTAAAAGAGATTTTCATAAAAAAATACTTTCCTTGTGACCATTGAGCAGATATGGAAAGGAAATTTCTATGTTTGAGACAAAAGGAGGATGAAAATGTCGCAAAGTATGGGGCTAACTTTACAAGGATAGCAAGGTATGATGGAGATTATATATGTTACCCAAGAAGTAAGATTGATAGTTTATTTTATGGGTTAAAACCATTTCTTCTTCAAGAATTAGTGTCCAAATCCTTCTGGTCGTACGAAGATATTGTCTCATGTGATATCAAGACAAAAAAGAATTCTCTAAGTCTTACGACATTAATTCAAAGCAAGAGAAGAAGAGATCTGCTGATCACTCTGTAAATGGAAATAAAGGGAAGAAGGGAAAATTTGATTATCCATCCTGCAGTAAATGTGGGAATAAACACCTCGGTACTTTCCTGAATGGAATAGGAGTCTGTTACAAGTGTGGTGAAAATGGCCATCAAGATCGTGATTTCTAGGGGAAGAAATAAGCTACTGATGTTCAATGCTACAACTGCAGGGAGATGGGATATTATGCAAATGAATGTCCTAAGCGTTAGGGGAAATTACCTCAGAAAATGCCAAGGGATCAAGGCCATGCTTATGCTTATACTTAGCTTCAAAAGACGTGTTGGCAGGTAATTTAATGGTTTTCACAAGTTTAGAAAATGCATTATTTGATTCTGGATCATCACATTGTTTCATATCTTCCCAGTTTGCTAAGAAAATTAAATATTTCCAATTTGATATAACAAGGGAGTTGTCAGTCAAAACTCCTAAGGAAAGTATCATTGCAACAAATTTTTGTGAATCAGACCCCATTAGATCACATAAATGTTCTTTATATGTGGATCTCATTGTCATACGTATGATTGAATTTGATATAATCCTCTATATGGATTGGCTTCTGGACCATGATGCAAAAATTTATTATAAGAAGAAGCATGTTACTATTTCAGATGATGATGATAAGGAACACCTTATCTTTAGAGATGAATCATCACAACATAATTCTTACCTAGATCCACCCCAGTAGCTCTACTAAATTCAATTATTAGGGAGGAAGATAATGAAATAACTATGGGTAAGGAAAGAAATGTTCAAATATGGGATGTACTAATTGTGAGAGAATATGTTGATGTGTTTCCAGAAGATTTACCTGGACATCCTCTAGAATGATAAATTGAGTTTTCCATTGATTTAATTCCTGGATCAAGGCCCATATCAAATACCCCTTATAGAATGGCCATTGTGGAATTTGTGGAACTAAAGAAACAACTCAAGGAATTGAGTAATAAAGAATTTATTCTCCCTAGTGTTTCTCCATGGGGAGCCCCTGTCCTTTTTGTTAATAAGAAAGATGGATCTATGAGTTTATGTATCGACTACAGGGAAATCAATGCTATAATAATAAAGAACCAGAATACCCTACCTCTCATTGATGATTTATTTGACCAAATTCATGGAGCTCAATACTTTTCAAAGATTTACCTTCGATCTGGATACCATCAGTTGTGTATGAAGAAGGAAGACATTCTGAAGACAACATTTCGAACGAGGTACGGGCATTACGAGTTTACAGTAATGCCTTTTGGGCTGACTAATTCACCCTCTGTATTCATGGATCTAATGAATAGAGTTTTTGAAGAATTTATCGATTATTTTGTGGTGGTATTTATTAATGATAACCTGGTATACGCCAAAATCTACTAAGATCATGAAAATCACTTGCGCATTATCCTAAAGACTCTTAGAAAACATGAATTATATGGGATGTTTAGCTAGTGTGAATTCTGGATTCAGGAAATCTCTTTTCATGGCCATATTGTCTCTAAGGATGGAATCTCTGTTGATCCATCTAAGAACAAGGCAATCTATGAATGGCCAGCACCAATGATTATAACTGAGGTATGCAGTTTTATTTGTTTAACAGGTTATTATCGGCATTTCATCCAGAAATTTACCTGATTGGCTAACCCATTAATGAAGCTTACACGTAAAGGGGTTTAATTTTTTGGAAAAAAGAGTGTGAAGAATGTTTTGAAGAACTGAAGAGAAGATTATTCAGTACTCCTATATTTACTCTATCATCAGGGAATTATGGATTCGTTATTAATAGTGATGCATTGACGAAAGGACATGGTTGTGTCCTTATGCAGAATGATAGGGTTATTGCCTATGCATCACGACAGCTAAAAATTCATGAGAAAAACTATCGTACTCATGATCTTGAGTTACCTGCTATAATATTTTCTTTGAAGATATGGAGACATTATCTCTAAGGTAAAAAATGTGAGATTTATACTAATCACAAGAGGTTGAAGTATATTTTCTCACAGAAAGAACTCAACATGAGGAAAAGGTGATGACTTGAATTACTGAAGGATTATGATTGCACAATACACTACCACCCGGGGAAGGCTAATATGGTGGAAGATTATTTGAGCAGAAAAGATCATGGAGTTTTGAACAATATGATAATTGAAAGGGATCCAATTTTCATGGATCTAGTGAAGATGGACATGGTAATAACCATGGAAGATGAAACATCAATGTTATTCCAAACGGTTGCAAAACCATATTTACTAGAAATGATTAAGAGTTCTCAGACAAATGATGAAGAATTTTAAAAGAAGATTAATGTAGTTAATTATGGGAGATTGAGTGACTTTGTGTATAAAGATGGAATTTTGAAATTTGGGAAGAGACATTGTGTTCCTGATATTCCTGATCTAAAAAGGTAATTGTTGGACGATGCTCATAGATCCAATTTCACTATACATAATGGGAGCACCAAAATGTATAGATATTTGAAGAAACATTTTTGGTGGGACAACATGAAGAGTGAGATTGCTAATTTTGTGTCAAGATGTATGGTTTGTCAATAAGTGAAAGCTAGAAGGCAACAACCTAGTGGTTTCATGAAACCTCTTCCCACACCGGAGTGGAAATGGGACAATATTACGATGGGATTTCTCATAGGGCTACCAAAGACTCCTAGAAGGAATGATGCAATATGGTTTATTGTTGATCATATTACCATGTCAGTACATTTTATTGCTTTAAGAGAAGATATTCCACTGGAACGTCTAGCAATACTATATATTAATGAATTCGTGAGACTTCATGGAGTACCCCTATCGATTATTTATGATCGTGAACCCTATTTTACTTCAAGATTCTAGAAAAGTCATTAGAAAGCTCTGGATACTGAACTTCTTTTGAGCACTTCCTACCACCCCCAAACTGATGGAAAATTAGAATGAACTATTAAAACTTTAGAAGACTTGTTGAGATCATTATCGCATGACTTTCAGGGTATGTGGGATCAATATTTACTTCTTGTAGAATTTTCCTATAAAAATAGCTTCCATTCGAGTATTCAGATGGCACCATATGAAGCGTTATATAGAAAGAGATGTCGCACACCAACCTGTTGGGATGACGTTGGTGAAAGAAAACTTGTAGGCCCAGAACTGCAGAGGAAATGATGGAAAAGGTGAAGGTAATCAAAAACCACATCAAAGCATCTCAAATTAGGCAAAAGATCTATACTGACAACCGAAGGAAGGATTTGGAATTTCAGGTAGGATTTCATGTTTTTTTGAAGGTATCTCTATGGAATGGAGTAATACGTTTTGGTAAGAAGTGTAAATTGAGTCCCAGGTACACCAGACCTTTCAAAATTCTAGAACGAATTGGGGTTGTAGCTTACCATTTGGCAATGCCGCCAAGTCTCTACAAATTTCACAATGTGTTCCACGTATCACTGTTGAGAAAATACATGCCTGACCCAACGCATGTACTCACTTACGAGGAATTAGAACTGGAACCCAATCTGTTTTATTGTGAATAGCCCATTAGGATTCTTGATACAAGAGAACAAGTGCGGAGAAATCGGATGACTTGTCTGGTAAAAGTTCTATAGAGAAACCATAAGATGGAAGATTCAACGTAGGAACCCGAGGAAATTATGATGAAGAACCACCCATGTTGTTTCATGTGGTAGTATTCTAGAAATTTCGAGGACGAAATTATTTGAACGATGGGAGAATGTAACACCCCAATCTTTCACAGTACGCTTCTCTTTGAATAATACAGTAGCGTGTGTTGTACGCAACTTCGAGTTCTAACACACACCACAACCAATCAAACTAGTCGTTATGAATAGTTATACCCACATTTTGAAATTTTATCAATTTAATCTTTCAAAATGGACTTCATTTTTGGATTTGGAATATTGAAATTAGCTTAGGGTGAATTTTTGGTATTTTTCTAAAAATATTCAATTTTTTATGTATAGTGAAAAAACACTGAGTTATTGTTTAAAACCGAATTTCTATTTATTTTATTTAAATATAATTAAGGTCAAAATAGATACATAATACCTATATAAGTTCAATGTAATTCATTGGAGTTATTTTAGAATAATTTTAGATATATAAAAATTTTATTGAACTTTTAACCGTTTTTTACCCACCTCCTAGGAGAATTTGGAAATTCATATAAAACATAAATTTACCTCTTCTGTGAGTGGAATTTCAAAATTTTGAGACACACGGTTAGTATCATGAAGTAAAATGTGGTTCAATAAGATAAAAATAATATTTGGTGAATAGTAAATTTTTACTTTTATTTACCATGGTTAAAAGTAAATAGGGTAACTAAGGTTAAAAATGATAATAATATTACCCTAAAACATGTCCTAATTCTATTGTACAAGTTTATCTAGACCAAAAACAACCTTAGGAATAAAATATTATCATTTAGGTCCACTTGGATTAGATTAGGACATTTATTATTATTTAATTTAAAGAAGAGTTAAAAGAGTTAAAATAAAAGTTTAATTACTTAGAAAATTTTAATATAGGGTTATACATAATATATATTCTATTTAAAAATATTCATTAAAAAGTTAAAAAATATTTCCTACATAATGATATTTTATTTATTATTTTTATACATTAAATAATTTAATTTATTTATGACACAATGGTGAGGCAGTAATTACCAAATTAATGAAATATTAAAATAATAGATATTATAAATATAAAAATAAATGTAATTTGAGAATTTTTATGAATGAAACTAATTTTATAGGTTAATATGACATATTAGGATTGATTATATATATATATTTGAAGTAATAATGCTGTTATGAAATTATCAAAAACAAAATACCCAAAGTGTCAAAAATTGATATAATAGAGTTTTTAAAACAAATATTATATTATTAATTGATAGTTTATTCCTAAAAATCTATGGTTCGGCCAAAGGACTTATATAATGATATTTGTATCATTAATGGACCACTTGGGGGTCTTTTGGAGGTATATAGTATGTTTATTAACTATATAATATAAACATACAATGAGACATGCTAAATGTCAAACTAATTAACTAAGAGTTAAAACAAAATTATAAGGTTAATATAATGACCCAAACATTTATAAAACCTATTGGTTGAATGGTTTTAGAACTCTCCCCACCATAAAATTTAAATAATATACTTTGGAGCCATTAGAAACGGAATATAAATTTATTATAAAATAATATTTCTAGCTTTTCCTAAGGTGCCCCTCACCCCTCTTATAAAAGGGAACTCCTCTTTAACTCTAATTCACACATTCTAAGCCATTTGACTCGGCCAAACCCTAACGAAATACCATCCCAACTATCCTCCATTAAACCTAGTGACCTTATTTTGATCAGAAAGCCAACCTAGAGATCCCTTTTGATCAAATCAAAAGGAATAACCCGAAAAAGATGTAATGATTTCACCACCCTCTTTCAAGTTCCTTTCTCCTTCCACTTCCTTTTTCAATGTTATTTCCATTATAAAATAATAACTCCAGTATCTTATATATACTATGATCTTATTATAAATATGGTACAACCATATTCAATATTATATCCATCCATTGAATGACATGTCACCATACGTGCGTACGTACGACTTACCATCTCCATGTCATGGGGAAATTTTTATTCAAAACATTATTATTTGGATGGGTATAATAATGATGTGTAATTCATCTAAATAATAATAATAACCTGATAATTATTCAATATATATATATATATGATATAACATCCAATTATATATTATTTTAATATCAAAATAATGATATTGTCGCTCGTGCGTACGTACGGATTACCGTCTCCATGAACGCAATGATATTCATTCCCCATCATATCCATTCAAGACTAATTCTCCTTTAATGATTAAAAATAAATTTTAAGGACTTTATATCCTTATGGATATGAATAAGATACAACCTATCCATAACAAACAAGGATTATGTAACAAATCATATAAAATAAAACGAGTAAGTTAACACCTGAAACAATGATAATACTAAGATATTATTAACAAAGCAATGTTAAAAGATCATATATGATTTCATATTAATTAAATGATTCTTGTATAATTTAATAACAATTATTTTACCATTATACAGGAGGTTAACCTACCCTTGACCATGGAAAAGTACAAGGTAAGGGTTTATTTCCCAATCTATTCATTATCCGAGGTTGTTTATACGTAATTATCTACTGGGACCTCTTTATCATCCACATCCATGTTTCTTAAAAAAGTATTTCAAATCATTATTAATATTTTACAGGCTATGGGTTAAATTCATTTATACCCTTTTTTACTTATTATAAGAAGTTTATAAATGAATCATTCTGTCGTTTTCCAAACAAGGTCCTTTTTAATCTTTTCTCCAGAATTAAGGTAAGAATGACTTTTTTATCTTATACGGCGGGTGCGACTATTTTTCACCATTATAAAATCGTCAAAGATTCCCTTACAAGATTATAAGAATATTTTCAAATGAAATGTTTTCTTTTATAATTATGTGACTTTTAAATGATTTAAAAAAAGTGATATTTCTCTAAAATAGTTTTGATTTCATCTATGTCAACATCCTTTGATTGATTTTAAGCTTATTTGATGTTTCTTTTTTATGATACAAAACTACCATATTGTATATAAGGTTTTGTGATATGTCTGACTGTGGATATGTTGTTTTTATACCATTCATGGTTTATGGAGAAATTATTGACATTTCATATGCTTGTTTTAATATGAATGTTTATGTTATGTTAAAGCTGTTCATATGAGGAATGCATTGGACTTAATAAGTGACGGGTGGAGCCGCTATAGATCCTTGATGCATCAGTAGGTCTCATGAGACAAACTAGTGTCTTGGGACAAGGCCTTGAAAAAATCTTATTTGTAGTCTTAACACAAGGCCTTGACTATGTGGTTATGATAGTCTGGCATTACTCATTCCATCATTATAAATGTTTTTATTGATAATACATTTAATTATTAGACTACTAGAATATCTATGTGAATAATTAAATGGAATTAGTTCATTTTATCTTTTCCACATTATACTGAAGTTCATGTTTAAAAGGATTTTGTTTTAGTTATTCATTGCCATAAATAATTATGCTTATTTATGAATGTTTTCGGTATATTTTTATCCTTACTGGGAATTTGAGCTCACCGCTTTCTATGTTTTATTTTTCCCAGGATGTGAAGAAGTATTTTATGAAGGACCTACAGGGATAGTATAAGGGGATATGAGTGTGGAGACAAGATTTTGTTGTAGTTTTCACTTTATTATGTAATGTAAACTTTATGAATGTATCTAGTGTTTCCAAGGCTACTAAACTAATCGGAATTTTGAGATTTTATCTTTTGTGATCATGCCAATGTTATGTAATAATGTAATGAATCGGGGTAACTGGGGTTGTGTCGTTACATGAAATATCTACTTTTATTACCCAATAATCTATAAATATTTATTTTCCAAATCGTACACATCCTACAAAAAATTTATACTAGATTTAAAAAATCATTCTTTCATGTTACTCTATTTGAAACATGCTTTCTCACAAAGTGCAATCATCCAGACATTATTTTCTCTATATTAACACGCTTTAAAATTGTTTCTAATACTACTACTAATGCGAATCAATGCTTACATGGTAAAAGTGAACAAGTACCCATTTGTATCCCCTAAGTGAAATTTTATAAATTTATGCTCTTGAAATTCAAGAACATGACTATAAAATAGTTTTCACACTAAAACATAACATATCTCACAACTAATTTCTCATTTTTATCTACAATATTGGCTAAAAAATTCTACAAAAAACCATATTCAATGATTATTACCCAATTCTCATCAAATCCAAAACTAAATTATATTTCTGGTTTTTTACACCAAATCGAAGATTCGTGTACAAATTATTAGATGTGAATGATCACAAAATAATTAACATGAATACTATTAAATTATTTATAATACAAAACTAACCCATAATCAACCATTATATCCTAAAATCATTTCAAATTAAAATAAAAACCCATAACATAAACAAAAAAATGACTAAATAAGCTCACACCCAAAAGATTTTAATTTGAAACTAATTTTATTATGAAAAGGTAAAACACACAACATGATACTAGTAAAAATAAAAAATCCCACGTTTTAACAAAAATTATAAAAAATAAAAATTTAATATGCCCACCATTTTTAATTTTGTATCCCTAATTAAATCTTAATTTTTTTTCATAACATCACATTTAGAAGAAAACATCCAATTTAAAATCATTTAATATTTCAAAACATGATATATAGAATATAAATGAACCTTAATTGAGGTATAACCATAATACACTAACCCATAATTTTACAAACACTTGAAAAATTAGGCCACTACTTAAATAACCCATTTAATATTGGTTACATGTTTAGTTATTGTCATTTAAATTTTTTCAAGGCCTATCCCACATAATAGATTCATAATATAGCCACCCATACTATATAATAATAATTATAAGATTAAATATAATAACACAACCAATATAAAACATTGTTCATCATATACACACAAAAAAACCATAAGGAATAAAAGTACACCTACCACTGAAATATGACATCAAAACACATAAAATATATTAAATATCCAAATTTATAAATTAACGGTAATATATAATTAAATCTATAAATATTGATGCATGAAACCCCATAAACCAAGTGTTTTTTAAGACACCATGATGTGTAAATCGGAAAACCCAACTCACACTTCTCTAGATTATATTAAAAAATTAAATTTCATGGTGTAATAACATTACCCTTTAATGTTGTAATAAATTATAGGGATGTGTGAATTGTTTTTCCCAATTCTAATATCAATTTTTCTTAAAAAAAATAAAACTAGGCCTATAGAAAATAATTAGATAGAATATCTTAAGGAGAAATATCTTCAAACTCAATTTAAATAATCACTTATACTGAACTCCAATCAAATATTTTAAAACAAAAACCCTGTAAAATCATATAAAATTACCTTTTCATAAACATAATTTTTTTAAAACTATCATAATAACACCCTTCCATGTCAAAAACGTTTTAATGCATGATTTCTTTCATTTTTTAAACCCATTAGATGTCAAACACAAACCATTCCATGGGTTTTTTAAAAATTCAAAACCCCATACCCAATTCAATTTATATTGACATGTAAATCGAATAAATCACAATTTATTTTTCATTTTATAAATATGAGTGAAACCCCACCATGTAAAAAAATTGGATCCAAACGAAGTACATCATTTATATTGAATCAAACATTCCCACCTTATTTCATTTAAACACATGGTCAATTGAAATAAAAAAAAATCATTTTCTAGCTTACCCATTTCATGTGTTCTAACAAATTAATAAACTTATTAGTTATTTCACTCCATGAGAATTTAAATTTGAAATATTATGTTATAATTTTAGGGTTACGTAGTTGAAATATATTAATCCAACCCCAAATAATTTTAATATCCATTGAAAAAAACATTCACCCAAATCCCCCACATTTTCCCTTCACATTAGATACTTTCATCTAATAAATTTGAAGTTCATTATTCATGACTATATAGATATAATCCAATTTATTAAACTATTTACATAAAAAAATAATTTCTAAATAATTTCATCAAAACATTGAATTTTTAATCACCTAATTTACAGTGATCATTCATGCCAAATTAGAGAACCCTATCATTACAAATCATGTTAAATTTAATTCATTATATTTAAGATCATTAAATATATAAATAAATTTAATTGTTAAAATAATATAATTATTTTAAAATATCAAACCATATAAATTTTAATTTTTATAAAAAATTACCCATGAACTTTGGTTTTCTAATTATACAAAATTTGAATCCTATTTTTAAAAATAACAACAATAATAAATTATAATTTCAATTTTTATGATCAATTCAATCATTTCAATTCAAAATAAAAATCAAAACACATTCAAAAAAATATTTTTTTTCTTTTTTTCATATTTTATTTTAAAATCAAGCCTAATATCAAATAAATATAACAGACTCATTTGAAATATCCAAACTATCCATGCACATAGTTTCCTAAAAATATAATGTTATTAAGTAATCATTTTAAAAAAATTATCAAAAAAATTAAAAAAATATACATTTTATTACATTGTATGGCATAATAATGAAAATATTTAAAAATTATATTGAACTATAACAATACCTGATTATAATTTAAATAATTGTTACAAATACATCACTTAAATCTATACAATATTTTCAAAAACATTTAACTAATAGAAAATTTATTTACGAAATCACATTGATGTTAATATGAGGGTATTTAATTATAAATATTTTAAAAACGTGATTATTTTCATATAAAAATACCATATCATTTAATTAAACTATTATAGTGATTAACACTTTATGGAAACTTAAGGCCTTTTTAATTTATCACTTCTTCATTATGCCATCCTTTTATTAAATTCTTTAACATAAGCAAATGAAACATTATATATAAAAAATATAATCACAACCATTCATGAATATGAATAATTATTTCTATAATTAAGTCACATGATGCATGTGATGCATAGACTGTATTACACCAGTGTGGAGAAGGCATCTCAACAGGTAAAATGAAAATAAAATGACACATATTATATCAATAAACTCCTCATTTGTATCCAAAATCTACAATAACTTGAGTTTGGCTGTAATTTTTTAAGAATACATTTGTATAGTTCCTATTGTGTATCAACTATCTTATCATCAAATCTCCCATGAATATACTTCTAAAAATATATGTTCTTTTATAATATTTTATTTCATCTTAATTTAATTATCTAATATGATACACAAATTGAGATACCACATAATATGAGTTTCATTCCCCTAAATAATTTAATGATTTTGACAACTAGTGAGGAAAATATATTTAACATGGGGGGAATGGTTTTCCCTAAAATTTTCCCCACAACCTCATTCTATAACTTTAAAAAAAAAACTAGCATGAGGCTTTTATAAATTAAAGAAATCCATTTTCTTATTTGACAAATAAAACATTTGTCTTAATATGTTTTAGAGTGAATATAATATATATTCCCCTAGTTATTCTTATGGATATTTATATACATTAATAAAAACATTATCTTACATATAATAAAAATAAATATATCATGTTCATAGCACTATAATGTAATTATGATATAAATTTTTAAACACTAAATTAATAAATAATACACACACATATATAGTCCATAATATAACCAAATGAAAAGTAACATAATAATTAATGGCCCGAAAAGGAAAGGATAACATCAAATATATATTCATCCAATACCTCTAATAAAATTATTCCATCTATAAAGTAAGGTATAATGACCTCACTCAGATTCCCAAATCTAGAGACCTGATTTGATTCTCCACAAGACCTTATGTGTCTCCCATAATCACTAGATAATGGAAACTAGTGCTAATATAAAAAATAAAATTGATGGGAAACAATTTTCCTTGAAATAAAAAACCCATCCACGTTTGATGTGAATAAAATGATAATAAAAATTAAATATATATAACAAATAATGAAATGTGACATAAATCAAAGAAATCTTAACAAGTTACAATGAAATAAATAGTCTCATAGAGGCAAATCAAACAAGATTAATGTTTTCTGGTCTCTATATATGCACGAATATAACTTCTCCTCCAATTAAAAATATAGTATCTATTGCTCACTATAGAAAAAATTACTTCTCCCCCTTACCCAAGTCATGATAAAAAATATCTACATATAAACCAAACTGTAAAAGTAGTGTGTGACTGTAGAAATTAGATAATTTTTATTAATAACATCAATATATATTCCTTATTGGGATAAAATAAAATAAAATGATAATTCAATGAAAAAAATTTAATAACCATATCTAAAATAACGAACAAAAAAATTTAAAAATAGTTTTTTTAATTATAGAGCAGGAAAAAACCCATTTAAAAAATTGATCAAAATTTAACATACTTATAGTTCTCTTCACTAGAAACACATTTTATAAAAAATATAATTTCTCGCCTTATCAAAACCCTTGGTTTCCTTACGAAAACATTTTATATATAATTTCCCATTTTTTACATTTATTAAAACCCATTGTAAAAACTCACATATTATTTTTAATAATGTATCACATCAATAATATAAAAATTTAAAAATATTTATGTGTCTATGAATATCAAAAAAGAAAATAAGAGAATATACTAGTTAGTAATAAACTCCTTTATAATGATTCATCAGATTCCCAACACATTTTCTAGAAAAATTCAATAATTTTATTTATTAAACCTTTGTCTCATCCACTAAAACAAACCTACATGTCCTAGGATTGATGTTATTCTTATAAACCTGATTGTAGTATCCTATTTTTTTTGAACAACTATAAAAGTCACTAAATATTTAAATTATATTTTTGGTGTACATGAAAACATTACTTTTTGGGATTTGGTACAAAAGCTCAACAGTATGATGCATTTTTGTATTTTTTAGATGGGTTGTAACTATTTTTGAGTCCCTTAAGAGTTTAAATGGGTTTTGAACGTTTTAGGTTCTAAAAGCCCAGATTCAGAAAAAAGAGATAGGGTCTCATGGTCTATCAAATTGTGTGTCATAATAGAACAACCTTATTTTCAAATGGGCATGGTTTTTTAACTGTGGGGTAACTTCTAGGAAAGTGAGAACTAGTGTGTATGTGTTTGGAGTCATCAGAATGATTGGTGCATGGTTTTTCAAACTGTGTGGACAGATCATGCTAGGTTTTTCTACACTTGTATAGTGTGAACCACAATATGGGTGCAAGCTTTTCCAAACCAAGCAGTAGCCATCTATATTTTAAAATAGTCCCAAATTACCTCCCCCATCATTTTTAATAGGCATTCTCCTCTTCCTTCTTCCCACATAAGTGACTCTCCTTTAACATCCCTGGAGCTCCAAGTTCCCTCTTCCTAGGCTTTATCCTTACTCCTATATCCATGCTCATAATTGAACATCGTAGGGTAAATTTTAGGCATATTTTTAAAGACTTTAGTACCCTAAAATACATTACTTGTTTATCTCCCTATACAAAATGCAAAATCCACGTGATAACCTTTTCCCAATTTTTAGGTCATTTTCCTAAATGCACTATTTCTTTTTTTTTCCTGATTTATTGGTTGATATTTAACACATGAGTTACTTTGAGTATAAGGTAGGTGGTGATTATATTTCTACTTATTTTTATGATTTTTTTGTATTGGATATTAAATATACACATTGGGTTGTTCGGGGGAAACCCATAATAAAAAAATTATTGCATCTAAATTCAAAAATTGATATTATGGGATGTCATTGATCACGCCATAGAGTATTTATATATGAAAATATTGTTAAGAATATTTTTACTAAATGTATATGATTTTCTAGTGTTAAAATTTAAATTATTTAAATGTGATATGAATGCATTGGTTCCACGGGAAAGTGACTGTCCTGGACTATGATACATGCGGTGATGTTGATCACCAGGTTGAGGATACATGGTTCATTGGGTTTGAGATGATGAGGTTTCCCAACTATTGGTATGGTTTGAGGTATTTGTGATGGTGTTTACCAAAATTATTTGGTCAATAGTTTCTCATTTGATAATGAGGTTTATATATGGCTTAGATTAAGAATTTCTGGTTATATCCACTCACTATTGATGGAATATGTTTCCATTGGAGTTGTGTACACACATATAGGACTCAATTGAATTAGCTCCAAAAGATCATTAAGGGTGGATGCCTCTATATATTTTATGGATTAGGTGATAGTGTTGACCATCAGTTATGAATAAGGTTATCCTCAGAGAAATCCATAGCTAATCGTGATAGACTATTAAATGATGGTTTTGAGACTATAAATTAAAGGATGAGGCTTTCCGTTATACATGAGAATGATGGGTCCAGAATATTAGAGGGAGAATATCATCATGGAATGGGATGTAGAGATACTGAGATGATACTGATTTATTATATATGGGAGGATAGATATTGTTATAACTTGGGACATCGGGATATAAAGTTAATGGTGAATTTATGAAGACACGCCCATGGGGCATAGGGCATATTTTATGGGTGTAACATGGGATGTTGGTGCTTTGATTGATATAATGATAGGTGTTATATGGAATGAGGTACTAGTGATATATATATTAGAAGAACTTAACAGCACTCCAAATATGATATTCTTAGGGGGGAACCTGGGCACTAATCCATGGATCCTTGCCACTATAAATATATCCTTAAATATATTTTTACTCTTATAGTATTCCCTATAAAACGTTTCTTATATTTTTTTATGACATTATATGAGTATCTATCTATAAATGGTATGATGAATTTGGAATTATTATTCCAATTTCTTTTGGTATATTCATCTGTTGAGTTTATTTTATCACATCCATTATTTATGTTCCCTCTTAAACTATGTTATATATATAGACAATTATTATTGGACTAACCTATGGGTATAGAATCCCCTATATAACATAATCATACCCTCATTGGTATTTGAAAACCTATGGCACACCTAGAGGTGCACCTATGCCCTAGTGGCCCTCTAGCCTGAAGCACAAATAAAGTGGAAAACATCATTGGGGAACTAAAAATGGTATCAAATGAGTTTTTTTCCGTTTTGGTATTATTATTTGTGTTATAGTATACCATAGACTATGATATATACAGAACATGGTAAAGATTCTGTGTTTAGGAGCCTACAACCTCATTCATGGGGGGAAAACCAATTTTCCATGTGTGGGAAATTAATGTTACAATTTTTTCTTTTACAGCTGATTCATTTCCACCTCAAGTGGTTCACTTGGTTTTGATGTTGTTGGATTAGTACATTTTGACCCATGTATCTATATTGAAATGGATGAGTATTTATGCATCATGGTGATCACTTAGTATCATGTGATGTTTTTTATACTAGTTATTTTCATTAGAAACCTAGAATAAATTTTGAGGGATTGGGTTTTTTAAAATGTCAATAGAAAGATAAAAAGTGTTTTCCAAATTATCCCTTTGGTTACATTGTACTCATACAGACCATGTATGTTGTTCTTGATGATATTTGTCTGTCCTGTTATGAGTACTCGGTATATTTATAGTCTTAACTATGTTATTTTTAGGATTAAATAATGGAATGGGTTAGGCATTTTAAATATCAATACAAAGATATGTTTTTTTTCTGTATAGCATTTTAGTGTAATTATACTTATCTACCATATATTTATGATATTTTTTATGTATGATATGTGATTTCTAACTCTAATATGGGTCGACAAGGGGCCATACGGCTAGATGGTAAGCAATTTCATACTCTGATATGGGTATGCATGAAGTCCATGGGATTAGATGATATATAATATGGGTGTGGTAGGAAAGTGTATCACTGGTGTGACACACTTCCTATTACATATATCCCTATTTGAGAAATATAGACTATTATAGTTTGTAATGATGTTGCTTTTTCTCTCTTGTTATTCCACCATGATAAGATCCAATAGAGAATCAGGAGTAAGGAGATGTGTTTCCCCATGAGCATATATGTGACGAGGCCTATGAGGGTTGGGATAAAGGAAGTGAGGGACTGGATGAGGCTCTAGAGAGTTGGGATGATCATGACCTATATGTTCAGGCTCTAGTATAGGTGGGGAAGCCATAGAAAACGGGAAATTGTGGAGCATGGTTAGACGATCAACTCAAGGTGAGCATGGTGCAATCCATATAGGGTATTGATAGGGGAAATAAGAAAACTAAGTCACCCATGGATTATCTGACTCATGATTTCAAGTGATAATAGACACAATTATTTCATGGTGAGGGTGGACTGTAGGTAGTATAAAACCTAATAAAGTATTTGAAGATGATGTTTGAATCGCTCGATATACCCCCAAGTCTGATGGTATGACTAAATACATATAAGAAAATAGGAATAGAAAAGCGTCGGTGGGATGTATAGGTGCAGGCCGAAAGACATGAGGGGATTTCATGGAATGATTTCTAGGATAGGTTCCTAAATCATTTCTTCCTAGAGATATTGAGGGTTGATCGATCCAATGAGTCAATTATCCCATAGTAAGGTGATATATTCATTTTGGATTATGTGGTGAATTCCATAGACCTATCATGTTTTTCACCTTTTATGGTTAGTGATGACATGGAATGGGTGAGTCCTTTTGAATATGTATTATGGCCTGGAATCAGGATTAATATAAATATCGTTAGACTAACCTCATTCTCCTAGGTGGCGAATCAGTCACTTTTCGACAAATGAAACTTGATGAATGATTCGTATTCGAGATAGGTGATGGTGTAATGTGAGATTAGTGGTGATTATTTATATATACATAAGTTAGATCATGATTTTTTGTAACTGGTAACATAGGAAAGAGGATTGGGTAGACCTATTGTGAGTGGTTCTTTGAATGATTGATTCCATTGTGTGTAGGTGAGTCACATTCAGACTCAGTGTGACTAGGCTCTAAAGGAGTGTTGGGAATGGGGTATAATGGGGAATCTCGAGAGGTTCTATAGAAATCATTATAGGATAGTTGGGAGCCTTGGAATGGGTCAAAGTGAGGTACATGAGTTAGGACTAGGATCTGTACCCATGATATTTTATCCAAAAGTCTTATACAATAATATTATATAGAAGGGAGAGTCATACCCAGCTATGGGGTTACTGGCTAGTAGATGGTGCAGTTTTGCAGGGAGGTCATTCCTCAAGTAGTTGGGCTTTATTCCAAGTGCATACTTTTGATAATTAAGGTTCACTAAAATTTAGTGAACCTTTTTCGGTTAGAGTTATTCCTTGATATGGTAAAGTCCTTATATTTTTTTTGACTTTTTGGTTTTGTATCATGAGGTGTATGCGTTGTTTTTTCACTAACTAGGCACTGGTTAGTAGGTGGGGGTCAGGTGCGATGCATGTTTTGTATGAGGTTCTTAGGAATCAAGGATATGATGAGAGTGAATAAATATATATGATGTGGGATTAATATTTAGAATATTTTGAAATAAAATAACATGGGGGAATCTAATGGGATGTGGGAATCATCAGTGTTGTGTATAACATAGGTACTAGTGACCATCTGATGAGATACGGGACATGATGAGTGTCATGTATAACATGATTATTAATTGAGTACCTTTTGATGTGTGGGAATGAATATATTTCATAAAATCAATTGTATGTCTATGTATGGTCGATAAAACCATGGGAATTTTTGATTGTTGGGTTAGGAAGTGACTGGGTAGGTGATCCCTAAGTGTTGGAGATCTATAAGAGGACTTGGTTGTTATTAATAGTTGTTCTATACCAAGTAATGTATATTAGATGGGTATGCATGGTACCATATGGCTATGATACTTCATAACATGGGAACAAGTAATATTAAGGTGAGAATGTTGTAGCTTATCTGGTTTTTGAGAAGGCCTAAAATTTCCAACCTTTTTATATTTTAGGTTGGGTGGATCGGCCAACATTACTTTTTGGTCATTAAGACAAAAAAACATAGAGTATAAATGTTATTGTTTTTTATTTTTAGATGTTTTTAATGATCATTGTTTTCCATAATATTTTTAATGTGTTTAAGAGGAATTGGGCTCTGAAAACCCAGTTTAAAAAAAATAGACAGAGGAGCATGGTTGGCGCATAGGCTATCTAACCATGACACCAATTTTTCAATGGGGAAATGTTTTTTTACCATGGAATCCATTCTGGGAAAGAGTTCCCATATTTCATGGTGTTTAGGGTCACCTAAATAGTTAGTGGATGGTTTTTTCATCATTTCAGCCTGACCGTGTGAGGTGTCAGTTCTCTTGGACAATAATCACAACATGGTTTCCCCAGGGATTTCCATACCATTTTGTTACCATGAATCATTTTAAAGAGTCTAAAATTTAATTTTACCCATCCTTACTTAAGAGGCCTTCTCCTTTTTCTTTCTCCCACATGTGTGCCTCTCATTAGCATCCATGGAGCTCTCATTTCCCTCTTCTAAGGTATTCTCTCCCCTTCTCTACTTGAGAAGCAAATGGAAGAACATATTGTTCCTTGGAAGCATCATAGTAAGGCTTTTAGTCCCCTATATTTATTTCCTCAGTTATAAAGGCATACACAATGTTAAATCCATGTAATATATTTTTCACTATTTTAATGGTGTTTTTCAAAAATAATAATTTATCTAGTTTTTTATCAAGTTAGAGGTTGATATTTAATGATTGAGATCCAAATAGTGTATGGTTTGTGGTACCTATCTTTCTCCATAATTTTCAAGTGTTGTAAGATGTGTTATTAAATATGAACATTGGGTTTTCATGGGAAACCCATACTTGAATACATTTTGTCATTAAATGGATAAATTAATTTTATGTAGTGTAGTATATAATGACTTAGATAATTTATATATGCTTATACGGGTAAGGGGATTTTGAACAATTAGTATGTTTAGGCTTCTTGTCAAATTTTAATACATTTAAAAAAAACAATTTGGGACAAAAGCCTCGTTAAATTTGAGACAAAAAAAGGAACCTCGTTTTTTTGTGTATAGGAGACCCATTACATGACTCATAGATGTAGTGGGCATTAATTCCCATTACATGGCCATGAAGGACCATATTTTAACACAAAGTCCCTTCAGTGAATTGTAATGCCAAAGTACCTGGACTGCTATAGTACAACTACCACTATAGTTCCAGGTACATTCCCCTCCACTGCTACAGTTCCACCATTGGTACAGTGCCACTAAATTTTTACTACATTACATGAACCCAATGAGTTTTGAACCCCATCCTTTAATGTTGTATTATGGGGGATAACCACTCAGACAAACCCCAACTACAATTTAAATTAATTAATTTTTATATGAGTTCATTTGTTCAATCAGAACGTGATGGGCATGCACCAAGATATAATTAGTTAATTAAATCACCAAGTTGAGGTAACATGGTTATTCACTTTTAATGCAATAAGGTCATTGGGTTGAGGGCATGGACTGTGAGACATGGCCTAGTGTTGAATATCAGAATTTGGGATATAGTTTTTCTTATGGAAATGAGGTTATATGATGGTGTGTGTTAGTAAATGATACTAATTTTTGCTCACTCTTATTGATCGACATTTCCATTGGAGTCAGGAGGACTTAGATATGACTCAATTGATGTGACATTGATAACTCTTTGTGGGTAGGGGACTCTGTAGATATTTTAGGTAAACAGATAATGTTTACCATTAGTAATGGAGGAGGTTCTCACCGTACAAACCCATGGTATATGGGGATGGACCATCTAGAGATGGCCTTGACACCATTAGTTGGTGGATGAGGCTCAACATTATACATGAGTCTGATGGGCTGGGATTATTAGAGGATGGATATCATCATTCCTTCGGATGTTGTGTAGTTGATCCAATATTGATTTATTAAATATGGGTGGATGGATATTATCATACCTCAGAATTTCAGGATGTCAATTAGATGGACACTTTTTGAATGGAGGTTCAAGGGACTAGGGACAAATTGATGTGTGTCCATAGGTATGTAAATTACTTTTTCTATTGAATAAGTGGTGTCAGATGGAATGAGGTGTTGGTGAAAAATTAAATGGAGGATCCTAAAGGCACTCAAGGTATGGTATTCCTTTGCAAACTCCTAGGCTCAAAAAAAATGTCCTCATTACAAAAAATATATTCTTGAAGGCATATAATTTATACAAGTATATATTTTGGGGAATGTATTGAAATATGTACTGGTACCGAATAAATCATTTAACCTCTCAATTTTAGTTGTTGAGAACAATTGGAGAGGGTTTTTTATTTTATGTGTGAGTTTTTGTTATTTAATTACATGTGAGTACCCTATATAATTATGGATGTAGTGTAGTAACACATTGGTTTTGGCATACTGCGTTCAGAGTCACACCCTACTTAGTCTACTCAAGACGCATATAAACTTTATAGTTTTGATATCATGAAATGGATCTATCTTGAGAGGTAGACCATTGAGATCAAGGATGTACTGTTTTTATAGGATGGATGGAGGTGGACTAGGTGGTTCATCTGTATGAAGATGGATCTTATTTTGGGAAAAAATATATAAATACTTATAGGGTCAGAAATGGGAAACGATTCTTATCTATTTTTTATGACCTGACATGAGTACTTATCTATAATTGGTCTGATGCTTATGGGATTATTATTCATAGTTTGGTTTTATATGATTTTTTTGACTTTATTATGTCAATTCAATTTTTAGTTCCTTCTTCCACTGTCTTATATACATATATTTGAATAATTATTACTATCATTACTATATATTGTAGTCTCCCCACAATCAACTAATCAAGACCTCACTATTAGTTTGTAGCCTTTAGTGTACAGGGAGGCACAACTAATTCCTAGCGGAAAACTTTCCTAGAGCACGAATAAATAGGAAAACCGGGTTGGGGTGCTATACCAGTTTTCCAACTATTTCTCACCCACTACATACACTCCATGACCTCTTGGATACAATAACCCAATATGTTCAAGGTTCGAGTGTTTTTAAAATAAACCCAACCCACCCATTAGAAAAAATAATTAAGAAAATAAAATTTTCAATGAATGATATTAATGAAAATTTAAAATAAATAAAATACAAAATATATATATTTCATTTAATAAAATAAAAACATTCACCCCAAATATTTCAACACAAATAATTTAAAATTAAATAGTTTTAAATTTTGAGATATTTTATTATTTTGAAAATTTTAAATATGATTTATAAAATTATCTGGACTCTCAAAATACATATTTTCAAAAGAAAATTATGTTTTCTCAAAAAAAAAATTTGAAATAAAAATCACATTTCTATCGTAAATATATTTCTTAAATCAAAAATCAATTTTATAACATTATCATCATAATAAATGTTTTCTAAAACATGGAATTAAATCCATGCCACCCACATGGAAACTCTTACTATAAATTTTAAAAAATTCATAGACTACTAATCCCTATATGACAAATCACCTTTACATATCAAATAAAATTATTTAATAAATCAAATATCATAAACTAATAGAACAAAACCTCTATTTAAATAATTTTGGTATGGTTTTTTCACATTTTTAATGATCAGTTCCATTATTTTATTACTATCCTATAACATTATGTGTTGAAATACACATCCTCTAGTGGGTAGAATAACACTGATTCCATTATACATGGCCCCTATATGAATCGCTATTTTTGAAGGGTTATAAAAATATGGGTGGAATGTTTAATTTATTCTAATTGGTATGGCCCCATACCAAAAGTCAGAAACTCAAAATTTAACAATATTAATGGGGAAACAATATGAAATAAAAGCCTTAGGAATTTGGAGAATAAAAAATAAAATAAATATGGACTAACCTAAAAAATATTCATGTCAATAACAATATATATCAATTCATGAACATTACATGATAATCTATTCGAATATCCGACCTTTAATCACTGGATGTCAAAAGCACAATAAGTATTATTGTGTTTAAGAGACATCATAGGAGATAAAATTGAATGTGAATTGTGGGGAAAATAAAGTGTACCATTACAATAATAATAATAAAATAATCATCCACCTCAAATATTAATTCACCATATGATACCTTCCCATTAAATGGGTTAATCCACTAACTTCCCTTTCCTTAAATATTATTCATTGTGGAAAATTATATCTTCCCTAATAAAAAATATTCAAATTACATTAACTTACTATTAATGAATAAATTATTCAATAATCTTTATTAGATTCCTCTAATTATATATTTGTATATAATATATTATTTTTCTGAATTGAGTACTTCAAATAAAAATACCAAAATTAATTTTCACCAATCAATCATGGAGATTTTAATTCACCATCCATCGCATTTCAAAAAATATCAATCAATAGATTCTCTAAAAATATTTTGTCTCATATGGATATAATAATGAAATAAATAAATTCCGGAATATATAACATTCATTTAATAATAAATAAAATATCGATATAAACAATTTTCTCAAAATAAAAACTTTCAACCACAAAAATATCATTAAAATTCATCAAATATCTTCAATAACTATTTTCTAATGTGGGATTAAAAATCACAATATGTTGGTATGAACATGTTTCAATAACACTCCAACTTGAGGAATGGACCTTCCCCTTAAAAAATTTTCATGTTGGTCAACAATTTGTCGTTGTTTCTCAATGAATTTTTTTTTTCAAGTTTCAAGTATATTGAATTCTAATCCAGAACATGAGATATATCTTATAAGTATCTTCTCTATAGAGAAACATTAAATAAATTATAAACTACTTCATATTATAGTAAAATTACACTCAATAGTTGATGTCACTAACTCTCTTATTCACCTAAAAATATCATATGTAATGTGATATTAATTTTAATTTTTTTCAAATGAATTGATGTATTATTAGAGGATACACCTTCTGAAATATAGTGTATTCAAACTCAACCCAAAATGGTCTTCATAACCTATTGGGAAAATATTTGATTCAATTTTTCCCATCATCATATTCTTTTAGACTACTTTGATTAGATATTATCTCACATCTAATAAACATAGACCCAAAGCTACATTTTGTTTGTTTTTTTCCCAAATATAACATTGATTGATAAGGGATTTTAAGGGGAAAGATTAATTCCAATTGGCTTGGAAAATATTTATTCTAATTTATAAGGGAGAGAGAAAAAAACATGTACCATTATGCTAATAAAATAATATAACCCTTTGATAGTTGATTGGACAACCCCTTTCTCTATACAAAATATGGATAAAATCCAAACAATTCATCCATTATTATTCCTAAGGGTTTCCCATATAATTGTAACCCAAATCTCAGGTCATAATTGTTACCTAACACTTAATGTTATCCATTTATACAATGACTTATATTATATAATCCATGGGAACCTTGGTTTGGTAAAACCAATATAGTTAAACGATCTAGGTATATGATTGCATTGAAAGGAGTATAAAACATAATATTTTTAATGGGGATTTTTTTATCTCACTAGGTTATATCATTTAATTTCATTTACATGTGTGTGTGATTCTAATGAATTATTGTGGATTCATATTCCTACAACAAAATTCATTTTCTCAAACTATATTCATTTATAACTCTTTATATTACAAAGAGATGGTGTTACTATCCCAAATTAAAATCCAATACATTTATACATATTAGAATGATTTATATGAATAAGGTAACTTAGATCAATTTATATAAATATTTATAATCATTTAAAATTAATATTCCCCATAGGAGTATATCATGATCCAAATAAATCATCGCTCAATTTCATTTAAAATGCATGAACATATGGGATAATGAACATTTTGACCAAAAGTACCTCTATCCAGGGGTAATTTACTCAATAGAGATCTTAATTAAATCATATTTATGACACATAATATGTATAAAATATAAATACCCTTTAAATTAAATATCATGAATCAATACTACCAAAATTCAAAGAAGAACAAAAATACTTCATTTATCATACCTAGCCTATAAAACCATAGATGAAAGTATGATAATTTAGAGAATTTACAACTAATTAAATTAAAGATTAAACATATTCGTAATATAAAAAACATTTCTCTATGAATATAAAACAAGGTAATTAATAAATAATTATATAAATAATTAATTTTTTATACATGAGATAAACTATTAATGAATAATTCAAAAACACAATATAATTTTATTTCTAACATAAAATCTTTCATATTTTTAATTATACGGAACTTAAATTAAATATAAGATATTATATAAATTATAAATATTTTATATTACATTATATTATGAAAAATATTTTCATAATGTAAATATCATATGTTTAATATTTTTAAAACCATGATGAAATCATTTATCAATACCCATTTTGATAGAGATTAAATAATTTATTAAATAAGGTCAGTAACTTGAATAATTAAAATTAATAAATAAAAGTAATTCATAATTTAAAAATAATCACCATTATATTATGGATTATTTTGAAATTGATAATCATTTTATAAACTACTCCTATAATTTCTCTATAATCCTTTTACATAAAAATTATAAGTCGTGCCATATAATTTGAAAAGGTTATCTAACTCAAAAATTTGATATTGTGAATGTTTTCTCATTAAATATTTTATGAACACTTATTTTTTAATAATAAATCAATTATAAATAATTAATTTATCAAACCATTTATAAAATAAATACATATATTGAGATACATTTTTCCTTAATTTATAATCAATTTATAAACCATTTAATTTAAATGTTAATTGAAAACAATAAAGTCCCAATATTTATTCATATATAATATTTAAAAATATAAACATTGTTTTATAACATTACCCACCATGTGTGGTAGGTGTTATGATACTGTATATTTTACAATACAATAGATAAAAAATGATCACATATGGAGAAAATAGTGCACGAAATCTGTATATGATTAACTCATCACATAAGATCATGTGTAATATTAACTCTGACTGACTGAAAATTAATTTTTATTTGATTTTCCAAATCTGCATTAAGGCTGACCAATAACCTAAATTCCATTCCAGGTGGGAACTGACGCAATATAAACCCATTACACATTTCAAAATTCAAGAACATCCGCAAAACCCGATGAAACCACAATTTGAGAATCACCCACATCTTCATCATGTTTGGCACCATTTTCATCGCCAATAGTCATCAATTGAGTACCAATATTGTCATCACTATCCTTCACAATATCTCCATCATCCTCCTACCACCGCACCATAGACCAAATGCCATCAGAGTCCGCCAACTGTACATGATAACATAGTAATCCCAGGAGCCGCAACTTAGCCCTAAACAAGAACCCATCCACCATGAGTCCTTCACCTGTCACTGGAACTGAGGCAGGAATCCCACCTCCATCCCACCCCCAACCAGCCGTGGACAATAGAGGAATGATGACTCAACGGAGTCCGAATCATGCATGATAAATAAGAGGAGAAGAAGGAAGGCTCCAAAGATGATGACGCTGCACAAATATTGATGAACATAAAACATCAAAGCATAAATAATGAAACCCCAAACCAAAAATACCTCTGGAGCAGAACCTACGAGAAAGGAAGTAGAAGAAGACCGCCCCAATCCAGGACCAAAAAACCCATCACCGCCTTCAAGACTGCGTACAATGGCCAGATCCACCCAATGCGCCCCCAGCCAACTCTGACACAATGCATGGTTTATGAGTGGCCCTATGAAATTACTTTCTCATTACAAGAAGTGGTATTATATAATTTGAAACTATTTCTCTCTAAGATATATCATTCACTATTTGATGGAATTACCGGAATGCATTTCTGAATTGTGATGATCAAATATCATATCAAATGATATAATGAAAATAAAAAAAACAATATCATATTTTATGATATCGCATACTTTACAATGGAGTCCCATCCCAACATATAATATCACATATTTCACTATCAACCATAGAATAAAATATCAATAATATTTTAGGACTACCAATATAAAAACTAAGATATATCATATATTATTCATATATAAACATGATTTCGAGCATCAATGATCATGGTAAATCTCTAATACCATTTATGAGAATATTAGCACTGATTAACACCTAATCAACACACTGTAAATATTTATGAAACCATAAACCCAATATATCTTATCATGAAACCTGAAAACATGTGATAAATAAAATGAAAAAAATATTATGAAGACATCTTACATCAAAGAAGGTTTCTACAAAAATCATAAAATTATGGTTGATAAAGACCACTTACAGTTATCCATCATATTCCCCTCTCCATGTTGTATCTGTAGAATTAAGCTGAATCACCCCTCATATGGGAACAACAATATTTTCCACGATATTCTAGTATCTCACATGGGAAAAGAGTTGGAAGGACGAGAGATTGGGGTAGAATGGAAAAATCAGCCAATTTCTAGCAAATCACATATGATACCACATCATAGTGATCATATGGTATTATAGACTCTTAGTACACTCTCATTATATGAAATAATTGATAGATACATAACAAAATACATGATTCAATGCTTTTTTTGATCTTGTATTCATCACATGAATTCACTTTTTTATTCTCCCATACATTAGATCATATGTGATATATAATTAATGACATCTAGTGAAATTAATTTTAATATATAAACATTAAAAATGTATTTCCCTAGAGGAATTATAAATTATAAAAAATTGAGTATAATATTGATATATAAAATAAAATAGTGATCTAATGTAGTATCATGATATAATTTTTGATATCCCTATATTGTACCATAGGATATGTAATAACACAGACTTCTGTTAATGAAAATTCCTCTTGATCTAATTAAATGTATCACTATGTAAAATGGTTATATAAAATATATACATCCTTAGTTTTTTGTTTTTGTATTTCAAAATACTATTAATTACTATTATCATTGCTAATATATTCATTCAACAATGATCAAATGACTAATATTAATATAGGGCTTTAACAAAACAAATTTAGTCAGAAAAAAGAAGTAATGACCTCATATAGTATACTTGCCTTGTACGAATCCCATTTTTCAGAGCTCTAAAAGGAGGTGGATCTGTTGGTATTTTCTCTTCACCAATCCCAATTTGATCTTCAACATGTTAAGCTCGAACAGAACTACCTATGGGAGAAGTGGATGTTGATAGAGACCACCACCCGAGCGATGTTATCCGAGCAACCCCAAGAGTCTGTCACCATCGCACACCTTACACTTTGGTCCAATGTAGGCATTATAATAGGTAATGTAACAACACATTAGCACTATGATTATGAACATTATTTTTTATATAATAAAAAATATATATTCATTTTATTATTTTTACATTGTAAATAGTTTTTAAAGTAGAAATAGTATATTCACTTAATATTTAATTAGAAAATATATTTTTATGAATTAATGCATTTTTGAATTAAATAATATTTTAATAAAATATTTTCACTAAATTAATTTTTATTAAGTTTAAATGATCATATAATTTAAAGGAATACAATTGTAATTTATATTAAGGTTTGAATGTCGTCTTTGCTAAAACCCATGATTTTTTTAAATGTCTATTTTTATTTTAAAAGTAAAAATTCACATATATAGAAAATTATTTAGATAAAATGAATATTATTTTTTGAATTAGGACCTCAAAACTATTCAATGGTTATTGTTTCATAATTTTCTGAGATAGTTGAATTTTTGGGTAAGAAATTAAATACCGTTTAATTATATAATGTGTTGTATGACATTATAATGATAAAATAGTGATGTAATAAAATACTATAAGTGGTATTTTCGTATAATATATGTTTTACCATGAAGATAATGTTATTGTATCTTTATTTTATTTATTTTACGAAGCCTTAGTGGACCCTCCAATACTTATAAAACATTTTATATTTTTTAAAATATTTTCCTTGAGAGTGCGACTCACCTCCACCTAAGTTAGCCTAATATTTTAAGATGTTCTGCCATTAGACTTATAAAATATTGTTTTCCACTCCCCTTGGGGAAAAACCATGGGATGGTTGGTAGTTTTTATTAGTTTAATGTATGGGGTCCAAAACCTAAATAATAATGAATTCCCTCTCTTTTCCTATATAAACTCAACCAAGACCCCACATCCTCTTCACTCAATTTCCTTTGTGCTTTCCCAACCTCTTCCCTCCTCTCTCCAAAAGGCTCATGAGGCACCCCAAGCTCCCACAAAGCCTCTATCAAGCCCCTCCCAAGCCTTTGGGATCACACTTCCAAGTAATGGATTCTTTCCTTTCTCATTTTATCCATGTTTCTTAATATAATTATGTCCTTTTATTTTCAAATATAAATGTTGGTTTAAGATTTAGAACCTCCCCTATATTTTAATCCTTATGTTTGAATTATGATATACCCCTTTATCTCTCATTAATTCCTCCTATGTTCACCTGTTACCATGCAAAAATTGTGTATGATTTAGCACCTCCCCTATACTTTAATCCTTATGTTTGAAAGATGATATACCACTTTATCTCTCATTAATTCCTCCCATGTACACCTGTTACCACGCCAAAATTCAGTAAGGGATTTCTTCCATTATCATTCTTGTCAAGATTTCATTATGTTGTTATGCCCGCTTATTTTATTTTAAAAATGTTCGGGTATGATTTTTCACCTACTCCATACTACCCTCTTTATGTTTGAATGACTAAAGACCCCTTTTCTCTCTCATTAATTACTCCCAATGTACACCTGTTACCATGCCAAAATTCCTTAATGAGTTTCTCTCTCCTCATTTTCATTCAATCAATTCTTTTTTATTATGAATCTAAAATTTCATTAATTATGTTGGTAAATGTATAAATATGACCCTACTTACTATCCATTTAATGTAAATATGATGAGACAACCTTTCTCTCTCATCAACCATTTTTATGAATTCTTTTGTCACATTGTTATGCTGCCGAAATTGCACTGCGATTTTCCAAAGCCAAAGTCATTGTGTCTTGAATACCATGACCATTTATCTATCAAGGTTATTAAACATTATTCACATTTATTGATTATAGTATTTGATGTATTAATTCTACATTTCGTTGTCATGGAATAAATGATGATCTTTAATGATTCCATGTTGTATGATCCATGTGCCAGACTTATGCATGAAATGAAATGTTTATGAAAGGTGTGCCATGATAGCACTCCAATGCATTCGGTAAAGATTAATATCACGATAATTCAAGTACAATGAAGGTGTACTCATGCTAATTCATGTGCATGAGGGTTTACTCATGCTCCATGTGCAATGAGCCTTGGCTCATGGTAATACCATGTTCAGTGTGGTTTCCACATTTCCATGTTGTGATAATGATGCTATAACATACCTTTATGCTCATGTTTCTTTTATTCTCCATTGATATGCCAAATACCTAACACATATTATATTCTTCATGTTATTCCTTGTTTACTCCCTTAATGGTCTTTATAGCTCGCCCATTTCTTTTTCATGTCCTCAGTTTATCCCATGCAATGATAAGTATGAAGGAATGTAGTGGTCATGTAAATGATGTTTTCTATAAAGATGTTGTGTTTAACATTTTAAGTCATTATGTAATGTTTCTAAGAACCAAATGCACCATAACTATCAATCTTCTATTTTGTATCAAGTGAATGTTTTATTTAATAAATCATGTTTAAGTGTTTAATAAAAAGAAGGATTGTTATAGTTGGTATTAGAGTATATGTTTAGATATTTTTGGGATTTCGATTAGGAAACCCTAGTGAAGCGTTAGAGATAAGTCTAAGTATAATAAAAACATCCATATGTTTTGGTGAGTATTGAGTATGTGGTTTATCAAAAAATATATCCATGTTTGGATAAGAGCTGGTAGAGGTGGCTCTGGCATAGATGTACCAAGGAGTGAAAACTCCTAAAAGTAGTTTCAAGCTTGACCTGGGGTATCCTGGTACATGACAATGGGCATTGCTTCAATCTTTTTTATGACATTCCTAGGGATATTCTTTGTAAAATTCACAAGATTTGTATGAACCATTGTTAAGGGAATTAAAAATTACCCCTAAGAATTTATGTTGGAAAGTAGATCATGGATAACATAGATTGAAGCCTATAAACTCATAAGTTAAGGAAATAAAATTAATTTATGAGTCATTTGTTTTTGTATTTGGATTCCCCATTATGTGTTTAACTGTTTAAGATACTCATCACTAATTATATAATGGATAGATTATAACTATAATCGAAAAGAGAATTGTAGGGTTATCAACAATGGTTCTAAAAATTATTTTATATCCCAAAAGTTTAGTAGAACTATCACAACACAACCACTAATCATGGAAGTACAGATGTCAGTGACTATGAAAAATGGGGAAGTCTTTGTGTCCCATTAAAATAACTCATCCCTTGTCGTAATATGTGGACGGAACTTTCCGAAAGAACCTCATTATACTCCCTCTAGTAGAATTTGATGTAATTCTCATCATGGATTGACATTCCTTATATAGGGCCAACATAAATTTCCATGATAGGGAAATAACTCTCCATATGGAGAATCAACACTGGATTTAGTATAATTTCAAAGAGGAGGATGAATCTTCTTCAGAACCATCATCTCAAGCATAGATATTACTTCCCTATGGGCATGCATATCTGGATCAAATGTATGAGTCTAAGGAAGAAACAATCCATAAAATCATGCCTACTCTGAAGGAATTCATTGAAGTGTTTCTCGAGGAATTGACTTTTCTTTCTCCTAAAAGTGATGTTGAATTCTCAATTGACCTCATACTTGTGGTGTTTCCAATATCCAAGACTATGTATAGAATAGATGTTGTAGAGCTTGAGGATCTGAAGAAACAACAATAGGAGAATTTGGTTAAAGGGTTTAAACACACAATTTCTTCCCCATGGAAAGCACTGGTCCTCATCATCATGAAGAAGGGTGGATCAATTAACCTTTGCCTTGATTATCGTGATCTCAATAAAATCATGATAAAGAACAAGTATCCTATGCCCCAAATTTATGACTTATTTGATTTGGTATATGGAGCACAATAATTGTAAAATGTAAATCTGTGGCCAGGATATTACCATGTAAGGGTGAAGAAAGATAATATCCCCAATTCTACATTTCATACATGGTATGAGAACTTTGAACTCATAGTAATGACTTTTGGACTCACTAATTCTCCCGAAATCATTATGGACTTCATGAATTAAGTCTTTAGAGATTACATAGACAAAGATTCGGTAGTATTTATAGACGATATTATAATATAATCCAAAAAACTAAAGGATCATGAGGAGCTTCTAAGAGATATACTAGAGACCTAATGAAAAGAGAATATCTATGTAAAGTAAAAAAAGTGTGAGTTTTGGTTAATGGACGTCTCATTAATAGGAAATATCATCATAAGTAAAGGGATATCTATGGATCCCTCTAAGACAACTGCAATTTAGGGATGGCCAAGCCCAATATTGGTAATGGATATCTATAACTTCCTAGAGATAGATAGAAATTATAGCCGATTTGCGAGAAATTTCTCATGATTATCAAACCCTCTAACCAAGATAACCCGGAATAGTGTCATGTTTTCACGGTGTGATGAATGCGAAGAGAGATTTAAGGAGATGAAATGGAGGTTTATCACTGATAATGCGATCACTTTACCCAAAAAAGAAGACTATTTTGTGGTATTTAGTAATTCTTTGAATAAGGGAATGAACTTTGTGTTGATGAAAAATGATAATTCCATAGCCTATGCTTCAAGGAAATTGAAATTTCATGAGAAAAACTATCCAACACATGATCTGGAGTTGTCTTTAGTGATCTACACTTTAAAAATGTAGCGGAATTATCTCCTTGGGTGGAAGTCTGAAATATATATGGAACACAAAAGTCTCAATAATATATTTACACTAAAAGAGTAGAACATGCGCCAATGAAGATGGTTAGAGCTGATCAAAGACAATGACTACTCAATCCATTACCACCCTATGAAAGAAAACAAAGTGGTGGATGCTATAATTAGAAAGGACCCAACAATTCTGTCATTGATGATAATTGAAAATGATCCAATATTCTTATATTTTATGAAGATAGACATGGGAATCATAAATAAGGGAACATCATCAATTCATTAAATGATTTATCAACTATCTCTTTTGGAAATGTAAAAGGATGATCAAAAGGATTATGTGTGAATTCAGAAAAAGATTGAAACTATTTGAAATGGGAAATACTCAGAGATCAATGTCCATGAAGAAGGAATTATGATAGTTGGGTCTAGACTATGTGTTCCATTGAATTTGGAGTTAAAGGAGGAACTTTTGGATGATGCTCATAGTTCAAATTTCTGAGTTCTCCTAGGAAACACAAATTTTTATCAACATCTATGAGAGTATTATTGGAGGGATAACATCAAGAAGGGGATATCTAAGTATGCATCGAAGTGCCTGTTATTTCAACAAGTGAAGGTTGAGAGGTAGAAGTATAAGGGGATGATAAAACCATTAATCATATCAACATGGAAATAGGAGAACATCACTATAGAATTTTTCATCCTACATTCAAATTCATCCTAAGGAAACAATGCTCTCTGGGTTTTTGTGGATCTTCTTACCAAGACATCACACTTCATTTAAATTTGGAAGAATTTATTACTAGGTTAAATGGCACAGATATACATTAGAGACATGGTAACGATACATGGAGTACCACTATCGATTGAATACGATAGAGATCCTAGACCCACCTCATTGTTTTGGAAGAGTCTTCAACATGATCTGAATACTATGTTAAACATCTATATGAAATATCATCCCCAAAATGATGGAAAACTTGAGCGGACTATCCAAACACTTGAAAAAAAGTTCAGTGAATTCTCAATAGACTTAAAAGAAATATGGGATCAATATCTCCCTCTGGTTGAGTTCTATACCAATAACAATTTCCACTCAAGCATCCTAATGGCTCCATATGAATCCCTATATGGTAAGAGGTGAAGAAAACCAGTATATTAGTATGAAGTTTGGGAGAGAAAAATACTAGGTCCAGAAATGGTCAATGAAATGGTGTGGAAGGTTAAGAACATCCATCATCACATTAAATCTAATCAGAGTCAAAAAAGAGCTATTCTTATAATTATTGATGATACCTAGATTTTGATGTCAGAGACATGGTATTACTCTATATATCACCGTTGAAGAGTGTTATGAGATTTGGTAAGAAGGTAAATCTTATTTCAATGTAGATCAGCCCTTTTGAGATCCTTGATCACATTGGAGAAGTGAAATATCCAATAGCACTGAACCGAACCCATCTCAAGTACATGATGTATTCCATGTAACACTTTTGATGAAGTACATACATGAAACCTCACATGCACTCAATCCAAAGTTTGTTTAATTGGAGAATGAAATCTCCTATGAAGAGATGTTGCTGAAGATCTTAGATCATATGGAACAATTTCCACAAAATAAAACAATTACCCTTGTCAAGGTGTTGTGGTGAAACCAAGAGTATGAAGAAGCAACCTGGGAATTAGAGGAAGTGATGAAGCAGAGTTACCCACATCTGTTTTAGTGTGGGAAAAAAATTCTGAGGGAGAAATTTCATAAGGGGGGAAGATTGTAAAAACCGAAACTTTTGTTAATGAAAATTACTCTTGATCTAGTTAAATGTATCATTATGTTAAATGGTTATATAAAATATGCACTTCCTTGTTTTTATATCTTTCAATTTCAAAATTCCAATATGAAGTTTTTTTGTTGCTAATATATCCATTGAACAGTGATCACATGATTACTATAAATATAGGGCTTTGAAAAATCTAATTTACTCATACAAAGGAAGTGATGTCCTCATCTAGTAGAATTTCCCCGTATGAAGCCCATTTGTCCAAGCTCCGAAAGGTGGTGGAATCATTGGGATTCACTCTTGACCAATACCAAGAAGATATTCAACATGTTAGTCTCAAACGGAACAACATACGGGATAAGTAGAAGTTGATAGAGATTACTACCTGAGCAATGTTATCTGAGACACCCCAAGAGTCTATCACCATCGTACACATTACCCTTCAGTCCTATGTGGTTATTATAATGGGTTATGTAATAAGATCATAGCACTATGATTGTGTGCATCAATTTTGTATATAATAAATAATATATACTCATTTTTTATTGTGATGTTATAAATTGTTTTTAAAGAACAAATTGTATTTTTAGTTAATATTCAATTATCAAATCTATTTTTTTGAATTAATGGATTTTTTAATTAAATAATAATTTAATAAAATATTATTACTCAATTAATTTTTATTAAATATAAATGATCGTATAATTTTTAGGAATACAATTGTAATTTTTATTATGGTCTAAAAGCCATTTGGTCAAAACCCATGAATTTTTGATAAATGTCAGTTTTTACTTTAAAAGTAAAAAATAAAGTTTTTATATAATTATTTATATAAAATGGATATTATTTTTGGAATCAAGATGTCTAAATTATCCAACAGTTAATTTTTCATTATTTTTTGAGAGGGTTGAATTTTTGGGTAAAAAATTAAATACTGTTTAATTATATAATGTGTTTTATGACATCATAATGACCCAATAGTGATGTACTAAAATAATATAAGTTGGTTGTTCTTCCAATATATGTTTTACCAATACTATGAAGTGATTTTAGGTTTATTTTATTATTTTTACAATGCCTTAGTGGACCCTCCAAGACATATAAAATATTTTATCTTTTTAAAATGAATTCCTTGAGAGTGTGACTCTCCTCCACATAAGCAAGCCTAATATTTTAAGAAGTTCGTCTATTGGGCTTATTAAATATTTTTTTCCAATCCCCTTTTGAAAAAACCCATTTAAATTACCATGGTATGGTTTGTGGTATGAATAGTTTATTGTATAGGGTGCAAAACCTAAATAATAATGAATTCCCTCTCTTTTCCTATATAAACCCAGCCAAGCTCCCACTTAATCTTCACTCAATGCCATTGTAGCTCTATGAAAATCATCCCTACTATCTCTAGAATACTCTAAAAGCGCCCAAAGCTCCCAATAAGCCTCTCTCAAGCCCATATGAGGCCTCTGGGATCACACATCCAAGTAAGGTATTCGTTCATTTCTCATTTTATCCAAGTTTCATAATATTGTTATGTCCTTTTATTTTAAAATATAAATGTTGTGGTATGATTTATCACCTCCCCTATAATGTACTCATTTTGTTTGAATGATGATATACCTCTTTTTATCTCATTAATTCCTCCCATGTACACCTATTACCATGCCAAAAGTTCGTAAGGGATTTCTTCCTTTCTCATTTTTGTCCAAATTTCATTATGTTTTTATTCTCTTTTCTTTTCATTAATAAATGTTGGGGTATGATTTATAACCTCCTAAATACTACCCTATTTATGTTTTAATGACATGGTACCCATTTATATCTCATTAATGAGTCTCAATGTACACCTGTTACCATGCCGAAATGCCATAAGGATTTTATCTCTCCTCATTTTCATTCAAGCGATTCTTTTGTATTATGAATCTAAAATTATATTACTTATCATGGGACATGTATCTATATTAGCCCCTTACTTTACATTTCATGAAAATATGATGAGACACCCCTTTCTCTCTCGTCAATCATTTTTTTGAATTCTTATGTCATGTCATTATTCTGCCGAAATTGCACTCTGATTTTCCATAGCCAAAGTCATTCTGTCATGAATACCATTCCCATTTATCTAAAAGGATATTCACTTTTTTTAACATTATATTATGGATTATATAGTTTCATTTATGAATTCAAAATTCTTTTATCTATGAATAAATAATTATCTTTAATGATTCCATATTGTATGATCCATGTGGCACACTTATGCATCAAATGAAATGTTTAAGAAGTGTGCGCCCTGATAACACTCCAATGCATTGGGTAAATATTAGTATCATGATATGTCAAGTAAAATTAGAGTTTAATCATGATAATTCCTGTGCAATGAGGATTTACTAATGCTTCATGTGCAATGATCCTAGGCACATGAAAATACCATGTTAAGTGTTGCTTCCACATTTCCATGTTACGATAATCATGCTATAACTTGATTTTATGTTCATGTTTCTTTTATGCTACATTGATATGACTTCTTCGTAACATGTATTGTATTCTTCATGTTATTCCTTGTTTACTCCCTTACAGGGATTTATATCTCATTGTTTTCTTATGCATGTCCTCAAGTTATCCCATTCAATGCTAAGTACGAGAGAATGTAGTGGTCATGTAAAGTAAGTTTTCAATAAAGTTTTATTATTTCAAATTTTATGTAATTATGTAATGTTCTAAAGCCACAAAAACACCTGACCTCTATATATTCTATTTTGTATCATGTGAATGTTTTCTATAATAAATCGTGTTTATGTTTGTAATAAAAAGCAGGGTTGTTACGGGATATGTCCAAAACATATCATACGAGTTTAAGGATGTTAGTAATAACCCATTTGATGTATTTTTATATCTATAAATGATACTAGATTCAATATATCAATTATCATGAAAATTATTCTAAATGTACCTTCAGCTATAGCTTTGACATCAACCAAGACTTATATCATTGTCCCATTCTCAACCTTGACCATGTCTGTGATTATTTTCTTATGGATTATTCTTCTTTAAAACTAATGTATTATATGAGGAATTCTATTATCATACTTGTTATCATACTTGTTGGATGATTTTAATAACGCTTAATCAAAAAGGAAATGTTATTATTTACTAATAACATGATCATATTGTGTCCCAAATACATGATATACACACTAATAAAAGTATTTTTTTGTTTTATGATTATAAGACACATATGAAAATTTATGTTAGATTATTAATTATATAATAATATGTAAAATTAATACTATATAATTTCAGTAGTGGTATTATCTCAAGTATGATGGAATTATATTCCTAAACTCATTTCTAGTCTTGAAAAAGAATATAATTTTATAAAAATTATATTGAAGAAAGGATTAATGTTTACTTACAATCGTATATTTATTTTAAATTCTATAAGAATATGTTTAGATCGCTTTGTTTGGTATATTTTTTCAGTCTCAAATAAGGGTGACTACCCTAAGAGGGTTTGAATCAGGGTATTGAAAATTATTTTCTAAACCCTTTCCAATTAGCTTTTTTCGTTTTAAGAGGAAATAATCTATCTTCACCTATGTTGATATAAATAAATAAATAAATTTGGAGGTGACACATAGATTTTTACATGGTTTTCCCAAACATGCTAAACCAAAGATCATTCAAAGGTGATGTGTCAATGCACCTAAAATGATATAGTAACTACTTTGGTTATAATATCATTGTGGATGCACTAACTGTCATGGTTTATAGCCTTCAAAAAATAAAGAAAACTCATTATTCAAATTTTATAGGTTAAATATAAACTATCATAATATAATAAAGTTTGTATTCAAATTTGATAAAACAAAATTACACCATAAAATGGTGTAAAAATCACCCCATAATTGATTAACGTTTAGTGATATGGATGTAATTTCCTGGGCTAACTAACTACTAAAACTAGTATCCATACTAGTCACCACATGATCCCAATAATTCCTCCTTGTACACCAAAGGAGTCCAACTAGTAGTGAGGGCCTAATCATGTTATGGTGGGGAGACTATACCCTCACAATTATAGTGAAACAATTGTATAATCCGGCCTAAATCAACAGATTGATACAAAAGTAGTTTGTAAGAAAAGATAAAGCAGTTGAAGGTAAAGATAGTAAAATAATAAAAATGTCTACAGGTAGTAATGTATAATTAATAATGCATGACTAGATGATTATACATGATATAAGTAATAAAAATAAAATATCATGTACAATACAATAAAATGATTGGAATCCTAAAGGCCCAATCCAAGATCACATTGAGTACCATCTTGTTCTTGTGCTCCTAAGCTCCCATGTACATTTCATAATGAAAATAAAAGATCCTAGTCCTATGACTATAGGGATTTTCTCAGGTACCCCAGTGAAATAATGGCCAAAGTAGGGTGTGGAATATAATCAGCATTCCACCACAAACAGTGTATAAATCTTAATTTAGTATGTTCATATAATTTAATCACAATAAATATATATCAAAGTAAACCAGCAATGAAGAATAAATAAATAAAAAATTTGGTTTCATGTTCCTCAAAAGAACATGGCCCGAGAAAACATGGTTTATCAAAAGTTGAAATTATATAAAACATAAGAACACTATAAAAATGAGATATTGGGAACATGATAAAAAACATCGTAACACATGTATCATGAGATGAACCAAACCCATTAAAGTTGGTTAGCATCACTGAAGTGTCTCATGGGTAAACAAATTATATCATTTACCATTACTATATAAGTAACTACTGAAACAAGGTAGAAGCCTTAGATCATCCATAATTAACATTACCACAGAACTCTTGTATCTTAATAGGATCACCCTAGATGGTCACTACCATCAGATTTTTTCTAATGTGATCCTTGAATGGCCTCTAAAGTATTACTCCTAGCCTAATGTGAGACAACTACCTATAATACCTACTTAGTATCCTCACGTAGGTTATTGATACTCACATGTGGCCTAGTGAAACCATCTAGACACCTATATAAATCTATGGTGTATCCCCTCGGGAATTGGTATACCTCATGTTGAGGTAAGAAAAATATATTGTGATCCCATCCTGGAATACTAGTATCTCTACTGGTGTATAAAAAATCTATTATAAAAGCTAATCACAATCATGATGAGGCTATCCTTGGAATTCCCTATATGAAATCTCTAGTATTTCTCATGATTTTCACATTTCATTTAAATATTTTAATTAACTGTCACAAATGGTCAATATAATAAGAATGGAATAATATGAAAGAATGAATCCTTAAGAGGGATACATAAATTTTACATTTTACTATATAATATTAAGGGTTACATGCATAAGTATTCCATATAAGAATAAAAAATAAGGAAAAGTAAATGCCCATTCCAAAAGTCCAAGAAAGGCATAACACATATATCATCATTAAAATTTGAATAAAATTTACCACATCTTGGGTTTTTATTATAGAATGTGAATTTATATTAATAAAATTCATTCAGTTCACTAGGAAATAAAAATAGTATCAAAAGTAATAAGAACCCCAACTTAGAGGTGGTTTTATAATTAAGAATCATCACAATAATATATGTCCATGAAAAACAAACCAAAAGGGGTGGCTCTAATAAAGACAAAAAACATTTAGAAATGGATAATAATAGAACCCAGCAAAAATTGGTCAATTAGTTTGGGTTCATATCCCCTATCCAAAACATATATGGTCTAAACACACCATAAGGCAGTCTATGAATTTTAATTTAAGACAACATTTAAATTTGAAGCAATATCGGGTAAGACCATCATGCGGCACATAATGTTTTTTAAAATAAAAATACTTGAGGGAAAAGATATAGAACACCTACATCATTCCAATAAAGATCCAATCATCCAATATTGAGGCTTATTTTGGTCTGGTTTCAGAGAAATTGATGAAACGATGGAACTCCCTTAAAATACAGAGAATTAGCTTGTACCAAAATAGCACAAAATGAGTGTCGATAATTGAAGAAAATAGGGAATAAGATCATTAGACATTCAAAGGGTTATCCAATTCAATTGATGGTCCTAAAATTATACACTAGATAGAAGACATATATACAATTCTAGGGGGAGTCCAAATGGGAGCCCGAGCAAATGAGATAGGTTTCATGTGTGGGATAAAAAATGATAAGCAGAAGGCTTAAATAAAACAAGGGTAGAAGGGTAATTTCCCTCCCTTTAATAAGGCACATGGTTTGAATGCACATTTTTCCAAATTGTGCACCAATCTTGACCATGATATTTCATATGGAGGGAGGTCACAAAATTTATGCACATAGTTTGGGAAAATGTGCTAAAAAAATGAATGTATCTTCTGTCCCATGCCTGAATCATGGAACACGACCATGTGAGTCATATTTGATTATTTATTATAGGGGAAGGGGAGAGCACAAGGCTAGAGGTACAACTGAGGAAGTCATAGGTGTGAGAGAGTAGTGCAATCCCAGGGCATCCCCTCTCATGAGGTTGACCCCTTCAGGTTTAAGTTGAGTAACATTGTAAAAACAAGTGGTACAAAGGACTTGGGCTGTAATGGATGCCATATGATCTACCACCTTATTTACTTCACGCCACATATGTTTCACCCAGGTATTGGAGAGAATGATCCTGCTTCTCTTTATACAGTATGTGATAGACCAAGGGGCAGGGTAGGTGCCTTGCAGAGAGTTGAGGAGGAAGAGGGAATCCATTTCAGCTTCAGCAATAATAAGGCCCCCCTGCCTGCAAAAGGGAAGGCCAGAAAGAAGGGCGAGAGATTCCTCCTAGATGGAGGTTCCATTTACTAAGAAAATCTAGAAGGATAAAATGAATGATCCCCAGGCGTCACAAACCACCCCACCTCCCTTCATGTATCCCTTCGAGCAGTAGCCATCCATGTTGAGCTTCATTCCACTGAAGGGGGATGCCACCAGACCCAATTGCCCTGAGGAACTGCATCTCGAAGATCGTGGATGCATGTATGAAAAAACTAGACAGAGGGGGATTCATTCCATCCCTTAATAAATATGGACAGGTCAAGAATGAGGCAGCATGTTCAGGAAATGATTGTCCTCCCAAAGGATACGATCCCTTCCAAGCGTGATTTTTTGCTCGCTTTCCCGATACACCACACTTCTTCATGCATAATAAAGGCCCTAACAGTCCGTTCCCCACCTTTTCACCCAAGCATGGGAGTTAGATGAATGAATTTTCTTGGGGGAAGAATAGTTTCATTCAAATCATGTGACCCTACCCATCCTTTAGAACTTGTGTTTCCAGGGCCCAACACTCCTAAAACCCAACAGAGTTCCCAAGGAACCACTCAAGAATTTACCAACATCTATAAACATCATGTTTGAGCATACCAACTCTTATAATTCCATTCATATTCTTGGTCTAAAAAAAACCCATCCATGAAAAGATAAAATTCAATTTCCTTTGGAATTTCATTTGGTCCAAAAACATGGGTCACTACAATCTCCCCACTTTAAAACATCTCATCCCCGAGAAGCCTTAGGGAAAACAAAGAAAAAATCACTCAAACTAATCAAGTCATGATGATTAACCTCAATATACATGTTGCATTTTCAAATTCCCAATTCACCTCTAGGAAACAATTTATACATAAGGTACATAATCCATTAAAACTTGAGTCAATACTCATTTCCAAAAAAACATATGAGACGAAGCTTACCCAAGCCCATCCAAACTGAGACACATACAAGATTATAACTTTGTAACCTACCTTCCTATGTAATTCCCCACCATAGGTCCTAATATTTTTAACGGACAATTCCATTTCATGGTATCTACACCATCAAAATTTTCCAGGTATGTGTGATCATATTGTTCTAATAGTGCACATGACATGATTTCCTAATTGCTCAAAATATCAATTCCACACTGACCTAATTTTTTCTAGTGAAGCCATCATTTCATAAAAATCCTCATATAACATTTATGTCACACCCTTTAAATTGAAAAGGCATGACAAGAATGGTTTCTTACTAACCAAATTGAACATAAACCCAAGGATAACTAGTTGATCCACTCCTAATTGACTTTTATCAATCCACATGACTTAGACTGATGGTGTAGCACAATACAAAAAATTACTCCATTCTCCATGTTACCCCATGTGTACTTTGAACATGTCAAAGGAATATCATAACTGGAATCCAGTTTCATCTCATGCCCTACCCTCACTTATGTTTTCATGCCTTTGCTTGAACTCAGTGTATACTCATTCTAGCACACTTGGATTATCACACTCTTAACAAACCATCTAAGACTGACTGAATTTTGGGGTAACATTGGAATCATGAAAAAGAGTCCAAGGGGGTTTTCCAAGACTGTTTATACTCTGATGTTTACAAGTGAGATGTCGATATACCAAGATAAATTCCCATTCATTAAGAACACTAACTAACCCCATTGCAGAATATTCCTAGCAATCGTGTTGATGAAAAAAGTTGGTGTCCTGGATTCCTTCCATGGTGTTCCTACTCAAGAACCAATGTGTCACTCAGGACTAACCATGCCTCAATAATATCGATTCTTTTAGAGTGCACTCTACAAAATTTTATTTACCCATACTAATGGAATTTAATATTTAGTACAACATATAACCTATTCTCTATTAGTGTACCTAGATGATATCAATATATGGGACATGATTTTCCTTTTTTAAATTGTAAACTATGAGGATTTTAACGATTTCAAAAAAATAATTAGAGAAACACTTGATAAAACACTAATTAAGTTCTCAATATACATCCAAACATTTTGTATCCTACCACCAGATGGAAGGGTAGTCTAACCACTGCCAGTAAACATATATTAATATATCTCGGTATAAATTTCAAATTCATTTTAATTTACCAACCATAAGTCTTTCACCGCACATGGTATTCCATGATTGGTCAAGAATAACCACCAAATTTCATTCATGAAAATGCCATTTACAATGGTTTCATACAAAACCAAACATTTAATCATATTGATTCCTCAAAATCCGCAACATGAACCCAAATAGTTAGCCTCAAGGGAAATCAAAAGCAAGACTACCGTTTCTGAAGGGTGCTTCTTGGTACTATTAATTCTACTTAGAAGGACAAGTATTACCAGATTAGATATGACACTCCCTACCTTAGCAGTTTTCATATCATAAAATTTATAGAGAAAAGAAACTCATCATATAGAATATACCCATTCAAAAACAAATATGGTTATATATAATGGATAAAAAGCTCTTAAAAGGATCATATTAGAATGGATAAGGAAACTAACTGCTTATAAGCATGAAAAAACAAGTTTACATTAAACATATATTTGACACTCCTCCTGAGTTACGTATGTGAAGACCAAATTATCATGTGTAAAATCCCATAAGATTTAACCAGTGTGTTAAAACTCCTGATCCTCTTTAGAGCATCATCTTGAGAATTTGGGAGAGTTTGGTTGTCTATAAATCCTAGATCAAACTATTCTAAATGTGACCCATTATTGAAGTGTAAGATCTCAATAGTAAATGATTAACATTGAACATAATGAGATCACCATCCCATTTATCAATCAGACTGGTATCATGTGTGTCAATGCATAGTACCTTGAGAAAAAAGGAACATATTTATACTACACCTATGTTTACCACCTTTTGGATTCCAGACACAAAAGTCACATATAATAACAATTATCAATATTAATACTTTTGGATATGAATATTATCCTAGATAAAGAAGTACTAATACAACAATGATATTGAAGAGGGGGAACATGACCCACTAAGAGTCCAACCATGCCCTTGGCACGTCAATTACGCCGAAATTGAGCATTAAATGATACTCTCACCATCAAAAATGATTAAACTATCATATGTACAACAGTCCACAGAGGGTGTTGTTTTAGAGACTTAGAGTTTTACATGGGACTATGGTACCTGAATAGTACCACATGCCCGAAAATATTTCCCATATATTGAAAGGGATTTATGTTTTTTAGGTTTCTAACTACCATGGGATAGTCCCTTTATAAATCTTTAGGTGTTCACCCTATGAGAGATCTCACTAAAAGGGCTCACTATGATTAGGGGCGTATCTTTTTTATTAAACCAAAGGAGAGGAGGATTAAGGAAAATGCTCGTATATCTTCTTCAAGGATACCATAAAGAAAGGATTAAACTACCTTTAGTCTGGGGTCAATGTTAATAACACCTCTTACAGCCTTATTTATAATGAATTAAAACAAAACTCATTTAATTATATAATAATTTCACGGATTAGTTTTAAATAAAATCTAATACTTGTAATAAGTCCATTGCATATGGAAAATTTTTAATTTCATATTTCAAGGAAAAAATAGGAATTATATGTTAAATTTACTTTTAGCCCTAATTTATTTAGTTTAAATCACAACAAAATTAGTTCATTGATTTCACAAAACCCATTTCAAGCATCTTTTTTATTTATTTATACATTTTCACAATTGGCTCGATTAATGAAAATATCAATGGCAATCTATAGGGGAAAACACCTTTTAGGGTTCAATTAGAATTTTAATTAACTGAAATCCTATATAAGTAAACCTATAAGGAAAGTAATATGTATTTGATTAATCAAAGAGGTAACTGGTTATATAATATTCGACCATAGGCTTATATGTACATTTGTATAAGAGGCTTCATATACATTAATTGACCATCACTACATTACGTAAGTATACCCGTAAGGGGTTTAGTATTTGGAATATCAAAACAAAGGAGCCATGTTAGAGTCCAATTAAGTCATATTAGGTTCAACAAAATACAAACCCTTTTTTAATTAAAAACATTAATATTTATAAAAAAACCTTAATGGGGTTATCTTTTATTCACAAGATCCATGACCAACTTACCTAGGTCAAATCAAGCCCATCTCATAATTAATATACCAAAGTTTTCCTTCTCGGGTCTAGTTGTGAATGCATGTATTTAGTCATATGGGTTATCATGCACTATATATAAAACTATAGGAGCTTATAAAGGGAAAATATATTTTCAAGTAAAATATTAACAATGTTCATATTTGTACAATAGTTTACATAGATATATAAAGTCTGATCATAATTATTGTTTGATTAGATGGGTCACCATTTTTTATTTATAATGATCCCATACAATTCATAGATAACAATTTTTTTTCCATTTAACCGAAACCATTATGTTTCATCCCATTAAACCAATGGTTCATGGCTCAAATATTTCATGTTTGGTGTTTCTAATAGAATATAACCATCAATATATACAGGTAATGTAACAGCCCAAGATTTTATAAAAAATATTCTTTTTAATTTTATTAATGTCTTGTGTTGTACGCTACACCAAAAGGAGCTTGCACAACACGCATCCTTGACTTGCCTTGCATTACACTCAATCGCGACCTTCCTCGATAGCGTGTGTAATACGCAATACCGAGTTTCACTAAACAACGATATGCTATTAAAATATTATTAAAACTAGCTGGTATGAATAGTAATAACCACTTTTTAAAATTCTGTAAATCTTATTTTTCAAAATGAACTTCATTTTTGGATTCGGAGTATCGAATTTAGCCTAAGGTGAAATTTTGGTACTTTTCGGATAACTTTCATATTCTGATGAATAGTGAAAATTACTAAATTATAATTAAAAACAACTTTTTTAATCGAAATAATTAATAGTGATAAATTATTAATTTGAGTGGTTTTAAAGTATATTTAGAATATATTTTTACAATTTAATACAATGTTGGTCATTGGATGTAATTTCACATTTAAACCAGACATAATCAAGTGTCAATCTTTTGATAGATATTGTTTCTTAAAAACACGCTATTTGTTTTAACAGCGGGATTTAATTATAAAATTAATTAATGCAAATTCTATGATATGAATTTGGTAAAATAGACTTCATTTTTGAATTCGGAATATGAAATATAGTTTAGGATGAAATTTTGGCATTGTTCTGAAAAACATCAATTTTTGATGAATAGTGAAACTACTAAGTGGTAGTTAAAAAAATTAATTTCTTCATAAATCTTAATTTTACCGCTTCTGTGAATGGAATTTCAAAAATCCGAGAGACACGGTTGATGTCAGTAAGTAAAATGTGGTTCAATGAGATGAAAATAATTTTTGGTGAATAGTAACTTTTTACTTTTTTTTACCACGGTTAATAGTAAATAGGGTAACTAAGGGTAAATATGATATTACTATTACCCTAACACATGTCCTAATTCTATTGGATAAGTGTAATTCGGCCAAAAACAACCTTATGAATATAATATGACCATTTGGGCCCACTTGGATTAGATTAGGACATTTATTATTATTTAATACAAAGAAGAGTTAAAAGAGTTAAAATCAAAGGTTATTTAATAAAACATTTTTAATATGGGGTTATACATAAGATAAATTCGACTATAAATATTCATTAGAAAGCTAAAAAGATTTCCTACATAATGATATTTTATTTATAATTTTTAGACTTTAAATAAATTAATTTATTTATGACACAATGATGATGAAGTAATTACCCTTTTAAGGAAATATTAACATAATTGATATTATAAATGCTCAAATGAATGTAATTTGAGACTTTTTATGACTTAAACTAATTTTCTAGGTTACTATGATATATTAGTGTTGATTTAATCAACTTGGTTAGAACATATAATTCTGTTATGACTTTCAAAAAATTCATATATCAAATAGTGTCAAAATTGACACAAAATAGTTTTTAAATCAAATATTATATTATTAATTGTTATTTTATTCCTAAAAATCTAAGGTTCGGCCAAATGACTTAGATAAAGATATATTTATTAATAATATACAATTTGGGGTTCGTTTGGCATGTTATAGTAAGTGTATTAACCATATAGTGAAAGAAAACAAAAAGACACGGTAAAAGTTAAATTATTTAACTTAGAGTTAAATCTAATTGATAAGGTTAAAATAATAACCTAAACTTGTCTAAATCCTATTGGTTGATAGGATTTCGACCCATCCCCACTTTAGCTTCGAAATAAGACCCTTTGTAACCATTATAAACCGATTTTGACTTTAATATAAAATAATATTTTGAGAAATTCCTAAGGTGCCCCTCTCCTCCCTTATAAAAGGACACCTCCTCCCCCTCCTCCTCACACCAATTTGAGCACTCAAGCTAGGACAACCCCTGACAAAATCTCTTCTACACTTCCCTAGAAACATCCTAGAGGTTCTGGTCTTCCTCAAAGACCAATTTTAGTGCCCTAAGAGGAGGTCTCAAAGAGGCGCTTCAAAGAAGAGGTAATTACCGTTACCAATTCTTTCATCTTTATTTCTTCTTCCACTTCTTCTTCTTAGGTTGTTTCATTATGAAGTAATAACATCAGTATCACTAATATACTGATATGTTATTATAAGTATGAAACAACCCTATTTCACCATCTATCCATCCTACGGAAAAAGAAATCACTGCGCGTGCGTACGTACAGAATACCGTCTCCACGACGCGATGAGATTCATTCTCCATGTTAACCATTTAAGAATGATTATAAATTATATATAAGAAATAATAATGAAATATATGACATTATAAAGCTACTGGATTATGTATATATATATATATATGTATGTCATCTACTTACTTCCATTTCAAGACAATAAGGAATGGAAAACAGCGTTCATGCGTACGTACGGACTACCGTCTCCATGAACGGTGTTTTTCATTTTATTTATCTATCTATTATATATATATATATATACTGAATATATATGATATATAAATCAAATTTTATATTCTGGAAGTAAGTAAATCATGATATAAGTAATAATAATGTCAAGAACAACAAGTCAAAACACCTACGATAAATGAAACGATTTTACCAAAAACGCTTCTTTAACATGGAATTTACAAAAGAACGGGTAATATAATGTCATAAGTGAACCATATATGATATCATAACAATGAATATGATTCTATAATAAGTCAATGACATTATTTAAATCATTATACAGGAGGTTCGGACACATACGAAGCAAATCGGACCTAAGGTAAGGGAAATATCAAAAATCTCATTTTTATCCGAGATTGTTTATTCGTAAGTATTTACTGGGGTGTATTTTATCATCCACATCCATGTTTCATCAATATGTAATATTATTTCCATCCACCTACAATTGTTTAAATCCATTTTTACCCTTCGGTGAGTTTTTAGTAATATGTATGAAAGGAATCTTTTGTCGTTTTTTCGTACGAGGTACTTTTTGACTTTTCCGACAAAAGTACGAAGAATGTTTTTTTTAACTTATACGACATGAATGGATTTTTAAAACCTTATTTCCAAGAGAAATCCTTTACAAGTTTTCAAGTTTATTTTTAATCAACTTATTTTATTTTAAAGTCGTATGACATGTTATGAAAGGAAAAATGTTTTTGAAGTAGAAAGGATATTTTCCTCAAGAATGGAGTTCAAGTATTTTATCAAAATTATTTTCCATCTAAGATAATAAAAGGGTTCTGTTTTTATCCATATTATTACATGGATTTGATTATGTTGTGATGGAAATATTTTTATGAATTCTTTTATCTTATATGAATTATTTTATGATGTCATGTTGTTTAAGAATTCCATTTTTATTACATGGGTTACGCTATGATGTATGGTTTATGATTATGTGGCACACATAAGAAAGGATTCATTATAAGATGGGTGGGACCTATATCTCCCTCCAATGCATTGGGTAAAGATTTTATATCTCATGAGATAGACAGGGCTGGAACGGTAGGTTATACCGGTTCAGTGAAACAGGACTGAAACGAGGGTTACTTGATTCAGAAAGGGACTTTGTCCACTAAGATAGTCTTGGCAATGAGTCATGACTAACAAGAAATGATTTTCCATGATTATGTGTGCATTCCAAAAAGTTTCAAGTTTCATGTTATGATTATGGTGATCTCATTTTCACTTCTATGATTTGTTCCATGTTAAGATATTATGATCTCTTTTGCAGGTTATGATTTTCAAAAAGATATGATATGATTTTTATTTCTTTTGTATACCCTTACTGAGCATTTGAGCTCACCCTTTTATGTTTTCTTTTCCCCAGGATATAAAGAAAGGTTTTAGGTAAAAAAAAAGGAAGATCTTTATGGGAGATTTTGAAGATCTCTCACCACGATTAGAAGATTATATTCCGAGTTTCCAAAGACACTAAACTATTACGATCCTTGTGTGTGTGTTTTTTTTATGTACTAAGTATTCCGCAAAAGTAATTTAATGTCAATGTACGTCAAGATACGGGTCTCTACAGTTGGTATCAGAGGAAAGGTTTAGTCAACCTTTGGAAACTAGGATGCGAAAACGTTAGTGAGATCCCTAGAGATATTTCTAAGGTATGTCTAGGGATGTCTCTAAGGTTAAGTATACGTATAGGTTATAGTCCTAGAATTGCGCTAACGATCTTCGAATTTAACCTAAGATGTTAGATATTGAGGGTACTACCCCTTTATTATGTTGTTTTCCCTAGCATGTTTTTTGCCTCTCATACTATTCTTTTGGGGTTTTAGACGATGGCTGGAACCCGAAGGAACCGTGTTAATGCGGAATGTGATGGGCAATGCAATGATTGTCCCCCTGAGCAACCAAAATATATGGGATCCGGAATGCAAAATCTTGTAGCCATGCTCACACAACTTTCTAAAGCTATGAATCATGCAGGACTTCCAAACGAGCAAAGGCAGGAGCAACATTCTGTTGAATCCTTCATGAGGCAGCGTCCACCTTCTTTCAGTGGGTCTACTGATCCATTAGTTGCTGAACAATGGATTAGTACTACTGAAAAGATATTTTCAGTTCTTCAATGTTCTGAACATGATAAAGTCATCTTAGCAGTATATCGTTTGGAAGGTGAAGCTGATCAATGGTGGAATCTTATCAAGAATACGAGGCAAAGAGATGAAATTGATTCCATGGAATGGGATGAGTTCAAGAACTTGTTTTTCAGTAAGTACTTCCCTCGTATTCTTCGAACGAAGATGGAGAAGGAGTTTCTTGAACTAAAGCAAAAGGATGATGAATCTGTTGGTATATACGAAGCGAATTTTACAAGACTTGCAAGGTACGCTTCTGGTATTATCATCCAACCTGAAAGTAAATTTGATCGATTTTTCAGTGGCTTAAAACCAAGTCTTCAAAGGGCATTAGCTATAAGAGACTTCAGTAGCTATGAAGAAATTGTGCGTTGTGCTATCAAGGTAGAAATGGAAGTTGGTGTTACATATCCATCTCATGGGTTTGACAAGAAACGAAAGATGGAGTTCAAGGAGAAAACTCAGAATAATGGTGAAAAGAAGATGAATGTTTCCTTATGCACAAAGTGTGGAAAGAAGCATGGTGGAGATTGTCTTAAAGGGACTAGAAAATGTTTTAAGTGTGGAAAAGAAGGTCATCGAGCAACTGAGTGTCGAAGTAATGGAAAATGGGATTCTAATGAAGTGAATAAAGCAAACACTGCAGAGAACGTACAACCAACACTTCAATGCTTCAAGTGCAAGGAAATGGGGCATTATGCTAATAAATGCCCTAATCCAAGGGTTAGTGATGATCGACATGAGCAACCGCTTAAGGCAAAGGACAAAGGGAAGTCACATGCGATCACTATTGGCAATGTTGAATATGACAACGATGTGGTGGAATGATTATGTGTTTATGTAATGGGATTCCAAAATAATGTTTTATCTTGGAATATTGGAATATTTATGTATTGGTCTAATGTGGTATTCAAAGTGATTGAGATATTATGCGCATAATGAAGGGAAAACGAGAAAATGAAATGTTTAACAGTATTCATGAGATCATGATTGATATAAGGACTAAGTGATATCATGGTTTGAGTATATAGAATTTTGAGGATTTTGGTATGTGGAAAGTGTTAACTTTAAACTGCATTCATGTTTTCACTAAGGTATTCAAGAGAATACATGAATAAGGACTTTGAATGTTTGGAATGTGACCAACAAAACATATCTTATGATATATGGGGTTTGACGATGGTGTTAAATCTATGGTAATCGTTTTCACTATGTTATGAGAGTGGACTGCAGTATTATGGATAAGCCTAAAGATTGGAATGGAATATGTTGGAAATAAGTTAGTATTGTTTAAGGATAGAATTTTTCTCGATATTATTGATGGGATGTTATAGTAATATAGTTTTAGAAAAAGGACAACCTGCAGGACGGGCGACAGCCCATCGCTTCGGACAAGGCTGTGGGAATCGAACCCACAACCGAAGTGCGACTGGCCTTTATCGCCTACCACTGCCCTACAGGAAGTCCCTGTTTAGTAGAAACTAGTTTTATTATATTAAGCAGTATGATATATGAAGTATAAGTCCATTTTAGGAACCATATATGATTAATCTCACTATAGATCAACTTATGCATATAATTTTTGCTAACCTTTTGTTTGAGACAGATGGAATGACCCGTCATTCTATCACATGATCTGCTAACACTTCATGAATAACAAATTCAACTTCATTTATTTAAGAGATGAAGTGGAAATTGTTCAAGGCACGAACAACAGTGAGATTGTACCAAAATGAAGTAAGTATTTATTCTAATTCAAATTTTCAACTTTAGGGAAATGATCTTGAAAACCAAAAATGTTGTCCTAGTGATCTTATACCTGATGAATCAGATGGTACCTTATATCATCACAAATCTATGGATTTGTGATTACTGGCTTTTCCATAGCCATGTTCTCTACCACTCTCCATCAGAACATGATGGTTAGATTTCTCTTCCATATCCATATTTTCACCTATGTGGAAACCCAATGATTAGTTTATTTGGGTAACCGTTACGTTTCATACTTTTGTTTTTAAAGATTGGTTTTGATATTCCTTTTTACGATGTGGGTTTCTATTAAAGAAACTTTCGAATAGTAAACCATTTATAACCCCGACGAATTTCGAGGGCGAAATTTATTTTAAGGGGTGTAGAATGTAACAGCCCAAGATTTTATAAAAAATATTCTTTTTAATTTTATTAATGTCTTGTGTTGTACGCTACACCAAAAGGATCTTGCACAACACGCATCCTTGACTTGCCTTGCATTACACGCAATCGCGACCTTCCTCGATAGCGTGTGTAATACGCAATACCGAGTTTCACTAAACAACGATATGCTATTAAAATATTATTAAAACTAGCCGGTATGAATAGTAATAACCACTTTTTAAAATTCTGTAAATCTTATTTTTCAAAATGAACTTCATTTTTGGATTCGGAGTATCGAATTTAGCCTAAGGTGAAATTTTGGTACTTTTCGGATAACTTTCATATTCTGATGAATAGTGAAAATTACTAAATTATAATTAAAAACAACATTTTTAATCGAAATAATTAATAGTGATAAATTATTAATTTGAGTGGTTTTAAAGTATATTTAGAATATATTTTTACAATTTAATACAATGTTGGTCATTGGATGTAATTTCACATTTAAACCAGACATAATCAAGTGTCAATCTTTTGATAGATATTGTTTCTTAAAAACACGCTATTTGTTTTAACAGCGGGATTTAATTATAAAATTAATTAATGCAAATTATATGATATGAATTTGGTAAAATAGACTTCATTTTTGAATTCGGAATATGAAATATATCTTAGGATGAAATTTTGGCATTGTTCTGAAAAACATCAATTTTTGATTAATAGTGAAACTACTAAGTGGTAGTTAAAAAAATTAATTTCTTCACAAATCTTAATTTTACCGCTTCTGTGAAAGGAATTTCAAAAATCCGAGAGACACGGTTGATGTCAGTAAGTAAAATGTGGTTCAATGAGATGAAAATAATTTTTGGTGAATAGTAACTTTTTACTTTTTTTTACCACGGTTAATAGTAAATAGGGTAACTAAGGGTAAATATGATATTACTATTACCCTAACACATGTCCTAATTCTATTGGATAAGTGAAATTAGGCCAAAAACAACCTTATGAATATAATATGACCATTTAGGACCACTTGGATTAGATTTGGACATTTATTATTATTTAATTCAAAGAAGAGTTAAAAGAGTAAAAATCAAAGTTTATTTACTAAAACATTTTTAATATGGGGTTATACATAAGATAAACTCGACTATAAATATTAATTAGAAAGCTAAAACTATTTCCTACATAAAGATATTTTATTTTTAATTTTTAGACTTTAAATAAATTAATTTATTTATGACACAACGATGATGCAGTAATTACCCTTTTAAGGAAATATTAACATAATTGATGTTATAAATGCTCAAATGAATGTAATTTGAGACTTTTTATGACTTAAACAAATTTTCTGGGTTACTATGATATATTAGTGTTGATTTAATCAACTTGGTTCGAACATATAATTCTGTTATGACTTTCAAAAAAATCATATATCAAATAGTGTCAAAATTGACACAAAATAGTTTTTAAATCAAATATTATATTATTAATTGTTTTTTTTATTACTAAAAATCTAAGGTTCGGCCAAATGACTTAGATAAGGATATATTTATTAATAATATACAATTTGGGGTTCGTTTGGCATGTTATAGTAAGTGTATTAACCATATAGTGAAAGAAAACAAAAAGACACGGTAAAAGTTAAATTATTTAACTTAGAGTTAAATCTAATTGATAAGGTTAAAATAATAACCTAAACTTGTCTAAATCCTATTGGTTGATAGTATTTGGACCCATCCCCACTTTATCTTCGAAATAAGACCCTTTGGAACCATTATAAACCGATTTTGACTTTAATATAAAATAATATTTTGAGATATTCCTAAGGTGCCCCTCTCCTCCCTTATAAAAGGACACCTCCTCCCCCTCCTACTCACACCAATTTGAGCACTCAATCTCGTCCAACCCCTGACCAAATCTCTTATCCACTTCCCTAGAAACATCCTAGAGGTTCTGGTCTTCCTAAAAGACCAATTTTAGTGCCCTAAGAGGAGGTCTCAAAGAGGCGCTTCAAAGAAGAGGTAATTACCGTTACCAATTCTTTCATCTTTATTTCTTCTTCCACTTCTTCTTCTTATGTTGTTTCATTATGAAGTAATAACATCAGTATCAATAATATACTGATATGTTATTATAAGTATGAAACAACCCTATTTCACCATCTATCCATCCTACGGAAAAAGAAATCACTGCGCGTGCGTACGTACGGAATACCGTCTCCACGACGCGATGAGATTCATTCTCCATGTTAACCATTTAAGAATGATTATAAAGTATATATAATAAATAATAATAAAATATATGAAATTATAAAGCTACTGGATTATGTATATATATATATATTATTTCATCTACTTACTTCCATTTCAAGACAATAAGGAATGGAAAACAGCGTTCATGCGTACGTACGGACTACCGTCTCCATGAACGGTGTTTTTCATTTTATTTATCTATCTATTATATATATATATATACTGAATATATATGATATATAAATAAAATTTTATATTCTGGAAGTAAGTAAATCATGATATAAGTAATAATAATGTCAAGAACAACAAGTCAAAACACCTATGATAAATGAAACGATTTTACCCAAAACGCTTCTTTAACATGAAATTTACAAAAGAACGGGTAATATAATGTCATAAGTGATCCATATATGATATCATAACAATGAATATGATTCTATAATAAGTCAATGACATTATTTAAATCATTATACAGGAGGTTCGGACACATACGAAGCAAATCGGACCTAAGGTAAGGGAAATATCACAAATCTCATTTTTATCCGAGATTGTTTATTCGTAAGTATTTACTGGGGTGTATTTTATCATCCACATCCATGTTTCATCAATATGTAATATTATTTCCATCCACCTACAATTGTTTAAATCCATTTTTACCCTTCGGTGAGTTTTTAGTAATATGTATGAAAGGAATCTTTTGTCGTTTTTTCGTACGAGGTACTTTTTGACTTTTCCGACAAAAGTACGAAGAATGTTTTTTTTAACTTATACGACATGAATGGATTTTTAAAAACTTATTTCCAAGAGAAATCCTTTACAGGTTTTCAAGTTTATTTTTAATCAACTTATTTTATTTTAAAGTCGTATGACATGTTATGAAAGGAAAAATGTTTTTGAAGTAGAAAGGATATTTTCCTCAAGAATGGAGTTCAAGTATTTTATCAACATTATTTTCCATCTAAGATAATAAAAGGGTTCTGTTTTTATCCATATTATTACATGGATTTGATTATGTTGTGATGGAAATATTTTTATGAATTCTTTTATCTTATATGAATTGTTTTATGATGTCATGTTGTTTAAGAATTCCATTTTTATTACATGGGTTACGGTATGATGTATGGTTTATGATTATGTGGCACACATAAGAAAGGATTCATTATAAGATGGGTGGGACCTATATCTCCCTCCAATTCATTGGGTAAAGATTTTATATCTCATGAGATAGACAGGGCTGGAACGGTAGGTTATACCGGTTCAGTGAAACAGGACTGAAACGAGGGTTACTCGATTCAGAAAGGGACTTTGTCCACTAAGATAGTCTTGGCAATGAGTCATGACTAACAAGAAATGATTTTCCACGATTATGTGTGCATGCCACAAAGTTTCAAGTTTCATGTTATGATTATGGTGATCTCATTTTCACTTCTATGATTTGTTACATGTTAAGATATTATGATCTCTTTTGCAGGTTATGATTTTCAAAAAGATATGATATGATTTTTATTTCTTTTTTATACCCTTACTGAGCATTTGAGCTCACCCTTTTATGTTTTCTTTTCCCCAGGATATAAAGAAAGGTTTTAGGTAAAAAAAAGGAAGATCTTTATGGGAGATGTTGAAGATCTTTCACCACGATTAGAAGATTATATTCCGAGTTTCCAAAGACACTAAACTATTACGATCCTTGTGTGTGTGTTTTTGTTATGTACTAAGTATTCCGCAAAAGTAATGTAATGTCAATGTACGTCAAGATACGGGTCTCTAAAGGTAACCCCAACATTGATTGTTTATTTAATTTTATTTTACTGACCATTGCATTGTAATTATATTAGGGGAAAAGATCATAAGATAAAAATAAATAAAACGAACTTACTAAGAACAAGAGAATTGAATATGATCAAAGTATGATAATTTAAATTTTAGAATATTTCTAATAAAATCTGTAAGAATATAAAAACTAAACTTGTTATTGAACTTCCTTACATTGAATATAAAATTAATGATAATAAAAAACCTATGTCACATCAAAAAACTTCAAACAACCTAGAAATACAATTTACGAGGCGTGAAATATTCAGGAAATTTGTGCCCCTACATGCCTATAATGATTCATGTAATGTTACTTCCTTATCATATCAATAAAAGTGTAATTTATAAAGTGTCATAAATTAGTAAGAATCAGAATGTACACCAATCACTTGAGGAGAAATAATAATCAATTATAATAGAGAAACACGAGGATCAATCCCATCCATGGCCACATGTACTTTTCCGCATGCATGGGTAAATCACTCCCATACAATACTATTTACCTAGAAGTGACACATTACTATTCTCATATCTAATAATCCTAAAATTATAAGATAAAGGAACATGAATGGTTGTGATACCACTTTGTAATATCCCAGCCTGATTGACTACTAAACCAGTATCTATACCAGTCTCTACATGGTTTCAGGCATTCCTCCTTGTATGATAGAGGATTATAAATAACATAAATAGTCTAATTATGTTATAGTGGGGTGGCTAAACCATCATGATCAGAGTATAATATTGGTATATTTAGCATAAATCTATAGACTAATGCAGATATAGTATACAATTAAGGACAAAGTAGTGAATGTAATGATAGTAACTGTATAAAAATTGATATAATAAATAATTAAAAACTATACATAAATACTCAGATGATTCTACAATGTATAAGAAAAAAAATCTTTAGATATTACAATATAATAAAATGAATGGATTCCAAACGGATAAGTCCAAGAGAATTCTGAGTATAAGTTTAGTCAGGTTCTCTTAATCTCTTATTTATAATCCACAACACAAGAAAACAATCATAGTCATGCAACTATGAGTATCTCCTTAGGTAAACCAGTGCAATGGAATCCTGAATAGGGTGAATGGTATACTCAATAATCCACCACCAAAGATTTATAAATCATAATCTTTTTTTTTCATAAATAATAATCAATATTCATGTATATCAAAGTAAAACAGTAATGTGAAATTAATAAATAACCATGTTGAGATCAATTTACTCAAGGAAACCTGGACCGACCATACCAAATTCATTTTAAGCTAGAAATTGTTTAACCATAGGAAGCCTAAAAAAATGAGACATAGGTAAAGTGATAAAAAAACTCAATAACAAAAGGTATTGTGAGTTAGATCGATCCCAGGCATGTGGTTTGTTTTCGATTATGTGTCACTTGGACTATTAATATATATATCAAAAACCCTTACTATAAATTAACAACCATAATTAAAAAGGTAAAATCGTATGACCATTTAAGGTGAACCTTAATAAGGAACCCATGTATCACGCTAGGAGTGACATAAGTGATCCCAACCACTAGAGTATGTTCACTGTGATCAATGAATGGCCTCACAAGTATTACTCTCAACCCTAAGGGATGCAAATGACTCTAAGCGTGTACCTAGTATTGTAAGGTAAGAAACCCAGTTATACTCATGTCCTGGTGTAATAATCTTCCCACTGATCCCATCCAAAGTGTCTCCCATGTGGAACAAGTATATTTCATGCTAATGTAAGAAAAAATTCATGTGATCCCATTCTAGAAAACTAATATCACCCTCTAGAATATATAAAAAATGATAGTGAAGTTGATCAAAAGAATAATGACCATTTTCTTTTCATTCCATGGAAGGATACCCTATTATTGCTCATGGTGTTCACAATTCATTTAATAAAGTTTACTAACTAGTACAAAAGGTCATATTTGTGATCTTTCCATAATATAAAACATGGATTCATTAAGACTGAAACACTGATTTTCAATTTTGTTTTATAATTAAATGTGACACATGAATTAGTAATTCACATTATAAATCAAGATCAGAAAACAATTCTAATGAAAATAACTTTCTATAAATCCCATCGAGGAATAAAAAATATATCAATTTTCTAATTTGAATACAACACACCACATTGAGGGGATTTATTTGAAAATGTGAATTTGTTATTAAAAAATCATATATGTTCATTTTGGAATCCAAATTCTATCATAACAAATAAGAAACCCTCCTTAAATGTTGTTTTACAATCAGGAAAGATCATAATAATATTTTTAAATGAAACACACACACAAAGGGGTGTCTCTAATAAAGTAAGACAACATTTGAAAAAAAGTGTAAATGAACCTGACCTAAATGGGTTGTTTAGGATTGGTTCATAAACCCAAAACATTCCAAAGAGGGTATAAACACATCATAATGCAGTCTATGAAATTTAATTTAATCAAAATTATAAATTAGAAGCAACACTGGGTAAGTCCATCATGTGGAACACAACATTGTTCTTATAAAAATGACTAAACTTGAAGGAAAATATATAAACCACCTACCTTATGATTAGAAAGACCCACTAATCCAATATCGAGGTATACATTGATACAATTTTATAGAAATAAAATAAATAGTTCAACTACCTGAAAATATGGTAAATTGGGTTGAACCAAAATTTCACGGCAAGGGAGTAGAGAAATGAAGAAAATATGGATGACATGTTGTTTACATTTCAAGGGTTATCCAGAAACTTTGATGGCACTCAATTCATACATTGTATAATGGAGATTTCTCTATACCTAGGAGGAGGCTATAGGGGATCTTAATAAGAGGGAATATGTTTCACAAATGGGAGAAGAAATTAGGATGAGTAGTCTTAAAGGAAACATGGGAATAAGGGTAATATAAAACACCTTAATGAGATGTAAGGTATGGCCACATAATTGGACAAACTATGTACCAACCTTTCTAGTGTTTCTACCTAAGGAAAGATTTTCTAGGATTCATGCACACAATTTTGGAAACCATGAAAATATCATATTTGTTTCCTTTTTTAAAGAACTATTGCATGGATCAAAGCCATGTGGATCCTCTGTCATTGATATAATAAATTATTGAAGTCCTCTGAGTCACTATATTCTTCTTCAATGTTCTTACTGGGGACTAGTCAGTCTTGAAAAAACTTTGATCCATTACCAGTCATAAAGATCAAGAGTGTCTAGGTCCCAACACTCTCAAAACTCAACCGAAAAACCAAGGCACCACTTAGTTTTTAACCAACATATAAAAGAAAAAAATTTATCTATTCTAACTCTTGTAATTCAATTGTGAATATTGGTTTATAAAATCTAATATACACCAAAATAATAAAATTTTATTTCCTTTAGAATTTCATCCTCTCTAAAAACATATGAAACTAAATTATGAACTAGTAACATCTTCTCATTAATATCTATAATATAAAGAAATCCTAAATCATATTTTTATTTTCCGGTTGAGGTGGTGGAATTTCAATATAATTATATTTTATTTATGTAATCGTTTTTCTTGTTTTCAATATTCCTATTTCCAATCAACTAAAATATTTTTTTATCTTCTTAGAAGTATCTGATAGTAATTATAATACTCTAGATTTATTATACTTTATCTTATCCAATAATATTATTCCTGGTGTTCTAAAATAATTAATGTGTTAATTATTTGTGAATTATGATAATTCCATCCATGTAATCACATATCATTTCATTAATTTATGAATTCCAGATGTAACTAGAAAATACCCTGACCACAATGTTGAATATATAGACTTCAAGAACTCTGAGAAATATCTTTATCTCTTTATTATGGTGGATGAATATCGATATCTAAAAATTCCATTGAATAAATTATATTTAATTCTCCCATGATCTAGGAATTATTTTATCAATCTCCATTGATCATTAATTTTTCTATAGACTGTGTCTTGATTACAGGACATATTCATCCACTTAGGAAGATGCTTTGGAGTTCAATATCTAACCATGACATGTTGTGAGCCTAGTGTCCAAGTGATGTTAAAATTATTAGAGGAAAAAAATATTACTTTAGTCATGTGGAGGTGAACCAAATTATATATGGTGTGGAGCCCTTAAAATAACCTTAACTATAGAACTTCACTTGTTCCCCATTAGTACTGTGGCATCTGAATTATAGTGTGGAAAGTTCATTGATCACTACTATTTTACTGGGATTCTAACTATGGTGTAGATATAACCAATATGAAAAATCCATATGAAACCATAAATAACATTTCATGGAGTAGTGTTACTCCTCGTGAAAATAACACTTGGAGTTCAATACCACTCAGCCATGTATACCAAGTATATGTGACACAATCCTCAATTATGGGATGGACACCCTTGATCCGTCATAATGACGAAAATATACCTAACACATTTCACCTTACAACCTAGGGTGTTGTGGTCTGTTTTTTTTCAAGCATGAAAAAGTTCTTCATAGTTCATTAAAAAAACTTTTAACCTTGTTTAAAATCCCAAATGATTTTTTAGAAGACCCTCTATCATTTTTTTGACTAACATATTCAATAAATCCCAGAAAAGGATTTTTTTTTCTAAGACATTATAATCTGGAAAACTCATATATGTTTATAATAACTTTTTATAATATCCTTATTTTTTCTTAGTTTTATAATACTAGATATTTTTTACTTTAATTCTACTAATTAAATTTATTTATTATAAATGCATTTTTATATATATGATTTATTATATAGAACTAATTATTGTAATTTGATGGATAGATAATATCAATTTTATGAGATTACACTTGATAATAACTAAAACATAATATATATATATATATATATATATAGGTATTATTGAATCAAAAAAATAAAAAAATGACTTATACATACACTTGGATCACATTAAATAAGATTGAAGGCCTAAAAAATTTAAACAAAATTAACATGATTTAAATATAAGGTGGTTCATAGAATATTACAATCAAAATTAAAATAAAAATCATTACTAGGAGAAGAATAAATATTTATATTTATATAGGATTTTCATAAGTGATAAATAAAAAAAAATAAAAATGAAAATAGTATATATATTAATATTTATATAAAAAGTATGATTTTTGACCGAGGCATTAGAAACTTGTCTATTAGAATATAGGGTGTTCATTTAAAATATGATATTTAGAGGATAAAGTATAAATTTTTATGCTTATTTTTATTAATTTTTTTATGAGGTGTTTGATTGAAACATGAATAAATTTATCTTACATTAGGAGGTGAATATAAAATTAAAATGATAATTTATATAATAAAATAAACAATATATTCACCATGCTAATTAGTTAATAATAATTATAAATAAATGTATAAATGGAAAAAATAATTATGTAAATCATGTTATAAAATTTTAACTATTTTTCATTTTTATTAACTTATCAAAACAAATTAATTAATAAAATTATTCCATCCTGGTGGTATATGCATATAAAAACTAGCTAATTGGATAGTGTATAAATAATTTGAAATGAATAATGAAAAATAAATAACAACACCATATACGAATAAATTCAATAGAATAAATATTAATGATTAATTGATTGACACACACATATATATATATATATATATTTAAAAGAATAATATATAAAAAATAATAATATATATACAATTATACAAGAGTATTTTCATTTATTTTGTTACAAAATTTGAAAAATAAAATTTTATAACCATGATGAGAGAGAGAGAGAGAGGGATATTTGTTTATCACATAGATTCTATCTCTTAAATAAGACCTCTTCACTTATTTATGGAGAAGGATGGTATTTTTATGATTTATTTATGTAATTTTCAAGATAAAATATTTTTATAGCTTTATGGTAATATAAATTTTAGGAATAGATTGAGAAATGCATTAAGGTAATTAATATATTTACCATTTTATTATAATTTATTAATTCCATTAACACTTTTCTCTATCCATGGCTTGGATTTCTAATGAGAAAATGATTTAAGGGAATTAACCCAATTTAATTATTTTTTTAAATACCTAAATTCCTTTCTTTTAAAAAAGAGTTGTGCATTTTGATTCATAATCCATTTCCCTTGAATGACTAAAAATCATTCTGCCCCCTTCCAAAAATCATTCACTAATCTCACTCAAATTTTCTCACACTATCCCTTAAAACTATCTTTCTTGGAGACTAATTTTTAGTTACAAAAGTAGATGAATATATCCTGATAAAAAGAAGAACAAATTTATTTATTTTTTACTTTTAAAATTTAAATAATTTAATTTAAATTATTTCATTTATTTTGAATTTTTTAATTTGGTAAAATTTTTATCATAGGATATTTATTATGTAATTTTTGATTGTATGTTTAATTGTACATTTATTAATTATTATGTGATAAATAATGTAATAATTAACAATCAATATTTACTAATACATTTTTTATTACTATTGATTCTTTAATAATGAATAATTTTTAAAATATTTCAACTATTACTAATTAATTTATGGAAATTAATAATATGTAGTATTTGTTATTAATAATATTTAATAATTATTAATTATTAGAAAAATATTAATTTATAATAAGTTGTAATAACACATATAAATTAATGGTAATTAAAAATAATTCGGAATAATTTATAAGAATTAGTTAGAATTATAAATTATGGAATAATAATTAATAATTAATTATCAATAATTAATTATTTTTAATATATTTAATAGTTAATTAATAAAATTTTTAATAATTAATGATAATTAATAACGAATGATTATGTAAAATAATAATTAATTCGAAACAGGTGGACCAATAAGTCCAAACCAACTCAATATCCTAATGAAATAAAAATCAGAGTTGTAACAGTTTAAGATAATCATCCTTATCTCATTCAAAAAATAAAACAAACTATATATTGTATTAGTCTATTCCCTATACCCTACATGAACAATACATTTCAATTTCTATATCATGTATATAGTGTGTAATGCATTTTTTACACTTACTATAATAGTGTTGATATTTCTACATCCAATATTTACAGGGTAAATTCCGTAGATGTTTTTCATATAAAAAGGTTATAGTAGTTCCCTGTCTATAATGAGAACCTTGATATAATATGATGTTAATCGAATAAATATTTCTTACGGTCTAGATACATTATACTGAATAGACAAAGATGAGGTATGATCATCAGATTCTTAGGGATCATTAGAATTGACCCCTCTTATCATAATGTTTTCAATTATTTATCTTTAATAGATGATATCTTAAGGATTGAACCTCCAATAGGAACACCACATGTTTCTAGTTTCTTTTGTTGTTCCTATCCACAAACATGTGTAATGGTCTTATAAATTCAAATTATTATCAGTGATTACTATTATTTCACACCCTTTTATGTAAGATCAAATTTTTTCATTAATATAATAGGAAGGCATCTTTCCTTGGGGGTATTATTGATATAATTTAATTGATCTAATAATCAAGATAGAATTTTTTTCTTACAAATGATGTTTTATCTCTGGCCTAGTTGATCAAGATGGTATAACCATCACTAAAACCATGGTCAATGTTAAATAAGTTAAGTATACCAATTTAGGTCAATGAATTATAAATTTAGAAAGGATGATAACATAATATGTGCATCTCAGTTTATGATATATCACAAGAAAAATAGATTACATTACAGGGTTTCTGTTTATAAGATGTGTTTCAATACATTGACTATACCTTGTCTCATAAGGGGTATTGATGGGATTATATACTCTACTCATTTTTTGTTAATAGTATTCACTATAATGGAGATATGGGTCTAGAGGGTAAAACACCAAGAATATTTAAAATTATATCCTATTTTGATGAATATGAGTTTGGGAAATGGTGAGTCACACCATAGGGTCTAGGATATGTCGACGAATATATGATCGTCAAAGAATAAATAAATTCATATCATTAAATTTTAGAATAATGAGTATTGAATTTATTTATTCAATGTATTTAGAATTGTTAATTTCAATACATGTAAAAATATTGTATGAACAATTATTATTTTTATATTCATGGGGTATTTAAAATTTATGAGAACAAAGTGTCTAGTTAATGGATATCTTTTATGATGTGATATCATTATTATATTAAAAGTAATTAATGAAAACAAAATTTATAGTTACGACATGGTAAAATAATTATAATATATCATTAATGGCTTATTTAGTTGGTAATTAATATTTTGGGGTCAAAGATCCATTTTAGTGTATTCAACACCTTTTTATTTAAGGATTAGAATATCGTGTAATTTATTATTCATCCACCCAAATTTGAGATCTCCTCTCTTGTCCTACCCATAAACTAGAATGATAAAGACTAGTTCAAATTTCTTTATCATAGATCTTCTATATGTATTGAAATAATGATATATTGGTGATCATTGGGATGTAGAAGCCTTCATTGTACATCTCTTCCATAAACCAAATTTCTATGACCATCGTTCATATAGACTATTAAAGGATGTTTGGATGATATATAAAGATTCAATCTTAGATCCTTTGAGAAATGATAACTGGTAATGATATATTATATAAAATAAAATCAATTAGAATGAGGTAGTCATTAATTTTAATTTTTTGATTAAAAAAATTCACATGATGTCTTTGGACCTTTACTAGGGCTCAGATCATTCGAGATGATAGAGTTACATCGATCTGGTGATGAAAGTTTTATATCTTTGTCTCTTATGTTTCCACCATATTCCCTGATACTTGAATTTTTTATTAGACTGATTGTGTGATTTTTTAATGATTTGAGAAATTTTAACTTGCTTAAATTTAATTAGAGGGCTTCGTTTCAGTCACATGAAAAATGACCAATCTTTTATTTGATCTTAAATGTCCACATCATAATTATCCAAAAATTTAAACTAGACTAAAAATGCAACTGATGTGTGTTAAAAATGAAGAACACACACACATAAATGTATACATGTGAGTTTGTGTATTATTTTCCCTATAACCAGTTGTCGATAAGTCATCAAGTCAACCATTGGATTCTAGTTGGAATTCGGGTTTCCAGAACTGTTCATGCTAGTGGGCAGTGATTTAACATGTTTTTTGAATTATTAAAATAATAAAAAACCCACATATTTAGGATTTTTCAAAAATGACTAGAGGGTGTCAGCAAAAAGGGAAAAATAATAAACCATTTCAAAAATACTAACTAGGATTTAGAAAATGAAAAGATAAAGAAATTAGGGAAGGGTGTCATTATTATGCAGCCAGGAAGATAAATATGTAAAAAAGTGGATTTTTTTAAAATTTTCCCAATGGTGTTTTTGGGCACACCCGACCTGTTGTGTCCCATTGGAGAGCTCCACCCATCGACACTGCTTCAGCCTACCCCTACACCACCCAGCTTACCTGACCCTCCAATTAAAACTTTTAAATCCCACTCGACCTCCCATCTAGAGATATGTCGAGCCACCATAGAAATTACCATAACATAACACATCATTGCATCCCCTACTTCGGCCTCCCTCTCGGCCAGCCATTACACATCCTTAGTGAACCCCTCACACAATATCTCTCATTTGGACATCTTTTATTTGTGCCCTCTATCCCATGAGACTTCTCAATATACACCCACCATCATCTCCCGTTTGGTCACCCTACCACATCAAGTACCACCAAATAGTAGCCATTGTCACCTTCAGAAGCCTGAGGCACCATCCCCATTTTCTTCTAAAACCACTGTGTAGACTTCCCCTCAAGAGCCTCCCCTCATGGATAACCCTCATATCGGTCCACCCACACCCTAAATGAGACATCATGACCTAGTATAGTTCAAGGTAATCCCTAACCAGCTCTAGGTTGGTTTCTCATGACCCACAGGAAGCCTATGTGGGTTTTGAATAACTTAGAATCGGTATGCATGGGATTATCCCAACCCGCAATGGGCCTGGACAGGTTGTGGGGACTATTTGAATTTTTAATAAAACATTAAATTTTTTTTCTTTATGAATAATAATAATTTTAATATTTTAAAATTAATTTAATTTTGTAATATAATTAAACTAATTATGGGACCTAAAGAAATAAGATTACTTAAATTAAAATAATTCATTTAATTTACCAATAATTAAAATTTTCATATTTTAATTTTTCATGCACATTTAATTTACCTATCAACTGGTCTTGACCTATGACCAATTATTTTTTCTCATTTTATAATTAATTTTCACAATTCGGTGTGGTAATTATAATGGATATTTAATTTTTATGTTCTATACATCATAACTTTTTTACCTCTTAATATGTATATGGGAATGCATATCTGTGGGAGTTGTATGGTATGTTTATTACCCATTCTCGAGACCCACTTGCCTGAGTGTGATTATTTTTTTATTATGATGAGTACATTGTAAGAAATTGACCTTGTATATATGAGATAGTATTCCAGACGAGATGGTGATACATTGGACAAGGGTGTGAGCTACGATATGAGTAAGAGATGACTAAAGTATTTTACTCTTAGGGTCATGTTTGATTTGTTGAGTTAAAATAGATCAACCAATACCAAATACTCAAGATCAGTTGTGTTTTTATTTAATTGATGCATTTTTTATTATTATACATAATATTCTTATTAGCATGATCCTATTAAATAATAAACTAAAATACACAGATTAAATCATACTGAGATGTGATGAATGTTTTTTTCTTATTACATTATCAATTGTGATTGAGATCACAAGTACATGAATATCAAATAAATAATTATTTCATTCATTGAGAAATAATTTAATAATGTCCCTCAAATAAATATTAAGTTGTAATTACTTTTCAGATTTATTTTTTTAAAAAATCATGATATATAGGGTGCTCATTAACCATATTTGAGGGTGTATCCTACTACTAGGGAGATCTTATAAGAGAAATGGGTTGAATTAAATAAATATGGATTAAAATAAGTATTCATAGTTATCTTCGTTCATCATTAAAGGTAAATCATTGAGTAAATAATGTTTACTATTTCAATAAGTTAAAACATCACTCAATAGGTGAAGGAGCCATGATTTTATGTAATTGGTCCTTCAAACACCTACCTTGAAACTGTCTTTGTAGTGTTGTATCCATAGATTGGAATATATGGGGAGGTTTTATGGATCCTCTTCAACATAATACTCTATAAAATAGGTATTTTTAATCTAGTGTTGATGGATACTAGGGTCTGATGAAATAATGTCTGACAATTAAATAATTAATTAATCAATAATTTCTAATTAATAATCAAGATAAATGTACTAATATTATTATGTTTATATTTTATTTTAATAAAAAACTAATACACTACATTTAAATTAATTACAATTATACAACTAATATGTCCAAACTAAAACGAATTTCTATGAGTAGTATATGATCTTTTAAAAAGAACTATGATATAGGAAATTATAAGTGCTAGAATACCCAATACCTATCATGTCAACTCAATAATCTTGGGTATTAAAGATACTTATAGGAGACTCATGTATGATGAATTTTATGTTTATATCATAATTTAACCACTAATTGCCATTGATTTGTATGTATAACTTCATTAGTTGGATGATTATATATTGTTTTCTTATCTCTAAGAAGCTTGTGAGGAGAAGAATAAGTGATATATTATTGGGATGATGATTTCACTAAGTACAACTATATTAAAATATGGATCATGATCATTTAATATATCCCTTTTTTATTTCATTGTAACCCTATTAATCCATTTAAATTTATCATTGAAAATTTAACGTATAGAGGAAAACAACTTTTTTTGCATTCTCTTATGGTTCTCCAAGAAGATAATTACATAAAAAATGATTAATATTTATCTATGGTGAAAAAATTGAAATATATTTAAATAAGGCCAATAGAAAGGGTAATTCCAAAGGAACAATAAAAAACAACAACAAATAAATGATTTCGATCATCATTGATGATTTTATTTTCTTCACATTTCACAAGATAAGTACGTGAATATTTAAATAGAATGAACTTTACTAAAAATCAAGTAACAGTATCTTCTTTAGGAGTATTCATCATTTATTGGAATGTTTCTATTTTTCTTCATGGTAATTCATTACAATATTTATATCACATAAGTGTATTGAAATATAGAAACCAATTATGAAAATAAACATTACAGTATGTAAGGTGAGTTCTCCTAGTGGTTGAAAAGGGTGATTCCTCATTTGGAAATGAGTAGTAAACAACTTCTAATTGCCAAGAATAATTATTCTAGTTAAAATTGTATTTATAATAACAAAAAAATCATCTCATGTTTCCAATGTATACATAGAGGAATTATTCTTATTTTGGAATAAAATATGTTTGTGGTGCCTCATATTCAACCAATAGTTCAATTTTAGTTAAATCATAAGAAATACATGATGATTATAAAATATAATTCTTTAATAAACAATTCAAGAAAGAATTTTTATTTAAAAAGTAGTTTTCAAGGATATTTAATGTATGGTATTTATAATCTATGGATCTAATGACCTTAGGTATTATTAACAGATATACTTAACTTGTGTTGGACTAAGAAACCATTAGAAACAAAAATATTCCACAAATCACTCCTAATTAGTTCAGTTAGAGAACCTGTGTTATAACATAGTAAAGATAATGATAAATATACTTTAATATATTCCTTTAATTTTTTTCAATTAATGTAATGGTGGTTCATGGAATATTCATACTTAAAAGAAATGAGTTGCTTCCGGTCCATCTTCCAAATAATACCTTGAACACGCAATCATCGATCATAGAATATAGAGCGTATTTATTTATAAAAAAATGTCCTTATATATATCAAATATATGATTTTAGTAAAGAGGATTTATGAAGATTATTTCATGTTATAATGGATCGTTAAAATATATCATGGTGTAATTCCTTACTACCCATTTCCTTAAACACATTGGAGTCATGATGTTAGTAAATTGTGAACAAATGTTTTTACTTATGTTTATTTTATAGATAATTATAATACTTTATAAATAAATTCTTCATAAATAGAGGAATTCTCCTATAACTGTATACCAACTATAGTGAAAATGGATTTCACATGTGTTATAGTCTGATATAAATCCATTACGTCATAATAACATATGTTTTGATGTAATTTTTATGTCAAGGATATAAAACATATTGCATTATGAGAAACACAATGTGAATCTCATTTACTATCCTAATTTTCATATATGATATTATAAATATCTTTAATATAGAAACAATTAAAATGAAGTGATAGAATATATTTCAATAAAAAGGATAACATTTAAATTTTAGATATTAGTATAAATATTAACATAGATTTTGTCAATGATGTAGATACACAAGTGGTTGGAATAGGAAAAAGTTCCACAAGACCATGTTGAAAAGATATGATTTAGATACCCCTAATTTGTTTTTCAAAAAGTTTGCGGCCAAAGCCTAATTTTTTATTTAATCAAAGGACCTATTTTATCAGGGTAATGAAGACCCATTACAAGGACCGTAGGCCTAGTGGGCCTGAAATCCCATTAAATACCCCTAATGTATAATAATGATAAAAAAATCTAGTAGTTTTATATTCACAAATTATAGTGATACTTTGTTTATTGAATTCAATGAATCCTAAAAGTAAGAAGCAAATACAATCAATATAAGTATAAATATATCAATTAAAATTAAATAACGGATTTTTAGTATGAAAATAAAAGTGATCATTATCTTGAATATTTTGGTAGGTATTCAAAGAAAACTATACATGGGTTGTGAAATCATGGTACTAATAAGCCTTGATTGGAAATACCAAGTCATTATACCTAAATTAATTAGAACTTTCTACTTTTCATTTCCATGTTTTATGATCATTATATTGGGAACTGAATGTCAATAAAAATAATCATGGAAGGTGTCTTTATAACACAACCATAAAGGATTTATGACATATAGAATTTAAATAATGGGTGAATGTTTCTGAAATTTAGTTTTATATTGATTTAAGTGACAAGATCATAAAATATTCATTGGGAATGAATTTTTTGCACACATCTACAGTAGGATATTGAGTGTGCCACTCTTTTGAAGTAAAATATGTTGACAATTCATGGTAAAATAGGTATTGGTATTAAATTTTGTTAGGAATGGAAAGAAATTAACTCTACATAGATTGAATTAATGTTGAAACATATGTTTTAGGGAACAAGGTCTACTATGGTAGATAAATTGGGTTTTACAGATTATATTAAGTTTTATATACTATCAATTTATTAAAAAATAAATGGTGGAACAATTGAAGGGAGATTTATTACCAATTTCACATAGACTAAATCACTATATGAATACATGTATGAGATATAATAGAAGATTAATGTGGTAAGTAAAATTCCATACACTTATTTGATTTATTAATCACATATTCCTTGCTATACAAAAAATATGATATTTTTATAGATTCTTTATTATAGGAAAATAATACTTATATATTGGAGAACTATAAGGGAAGTATACAAAGATATAAAATTAATCATGGAGGAGTATTATGGATATGTACCTAGTATGTTGAGTAGAAATGATAACAGTTATAGGGGATAAAAACTAGACTTCCTATGGATCAATATGTTTCTATATCACATGAATGAAAAGGTCATAAAGCAAGATAAACTCATTAATGCGACTAGTAGGCATATCAAAAAATACTAAGTATGTTTCAACTTCTGATGGAGATGAATAAAAGTGTAAAAATATGTAATGATTTGTTCCATTTTATAAAATTTATCCTAGTAAGAAATATTTTGTCATAATATAAATTAAAATAATTCCACTACTACTACTAGCTAAGATTTTAATTTTAAATAGTATAAAAATTATCATACTTTATGATATAATCTCTTATGTAGTCTTATTCATGGAGGTGAACATTAAAATATTAATGTAGCCACCCAATTGAGACATGGAAGGTCCCATGACTAAACACATAACTCAGTGGAAGTAATATATTATCTTGTGAGAACTAACATGGTATTTCAGTAGTGTTTTCTATTTTTCAAGTGGGAAAGTTGTTTTAGGGGTTTCCCTATACCAAACTTAAATTGAACTTTTTTGTTCCCATATCTTATATATAGGGAGTTATGGAAGATTTCTACTTTTTATAATTGTGTTTATATTTTTATGCCTAATATTTGGATGGTGATATCCATGGATTGTTTTGTCATATCAAAATGTTATAGAAGGTTTGAGACTGTACTGAGAATCTTGGGATACTTTTTCATTAATCATAAAAATATATCTTATCGTCTATATAGATCATTATTTTCAAACCCTAATGATATTTAACCACCAGGTGATAGGGAACCATAATCATTGAGACCCCTTCCAATGAAATTCACACATGGTGATCTCAATTAGATAAAATCATGGGGACTTCCTCGCAAATAGGAACACTATATTTTTCATGTGTCATTAGAAATTACTATCTTCGAACATATGTAATGGTCACATTAATTGAGATTATTATCAATATATACTATTTTATCACACACTTTGATGCAAGATGAAAATTGTGTAATTGATGTTGTAGTGAGGTAGATTGCATTGGGTGCCTCATTGGTTTTATGTAATTGATTGAATAATAAAGATACAATTATTTTATTCTAAAAGAAAGTGATATTATGGGACTATTAGATCAGTTTGGTAGTACCTTCACTAAATATATGGTCATGGTAAAATAAGGTATTCCAATCATGTTAGGATAAAAAATAATAAATAATGATAGGATGATAATAAAAAGGTTTAATCCTATTTTATGAGATATCTCAAGGAAAATGGACTATATTGCATGGCATGTGTTTATAGATTTATTTTAATATTTATGACTTTACATTGTCTACCTAGGGGAATTTATGGATCTCTATACTCTACTCTTGGTCTGTGAATAGTATTCAACACTATCAAGACAATGTATTATATGGCCACACAACATAGATATTAAATTTTCTAATTTATTATGTTGAATATGATTTTATGACATGGTTGGACCCCCATGGTGTTTGAGATGTTTCTGAGAATATATGATCTCCAATGATTTAAAAAATACTATTATTTGTTTTTAAAATATTTTTTATTGAATTTACTTATCATAATTATTGACAAGTATTAATATAAATGCATGGAAAAATATTATATGAACAAATACTATTTTAATATTCAGGGTTCGTTTAATTTTTTTTTTGGAAAAAATTACTCTTGATAATGGATTTTTCATAATATTATATATTTTTAATATTACAAGTAAATGATAAAAAAAATAAATTATATGTATGAATTATTAAAATTGTCATAAGATTTAATTTATGGATTATTTATTGGGTACTGAATAGATTGGGTATGATAATTCACTTATGGGTATTCTACACCTTGTTTCTTATGGAGGAGAAGGCTCTTATGTAAGGTATTATTCATTAAATCAAATTTAAGAACTCGTATATCCTCCTTCCATCATTCTATATATAAATGGCCTCATTCTAAGGACTTAATATAAAATTTACATTAAGAATAAATGGAATGAGATTGGAGTGATTGTCCGGATGTTAAAGCCTTCTTCTACCTCCATTGCATGACCAAGATTCCAAGGATCATCTTTCCTACAAACTATTGAAGCATGTATGGATGATATAGATGGATTTGACCTCATGTCCTATATTCAATGAGCATAAGTGATGAGCTTCTGTCGAATGTGCCATAAATTTAAATGATGTTATCATTAATTTTAATTTCATTTTTAAAAAAATTCATGGGAGATCCTCAAACCTTTATTAGGGATCAGATATCAATTGATGATGATGCTATATCAATCTAACGATGAAAATTGTAAATCCTTATCTCACCATCTTTGGATGTGTTACCCTATAAGGACGCTCTAATGTGATATGGTCAAACTAGATAAATGGATTAGATAGAACTAAAAAGATGGCAAGGGAACTAGATAAATAATTATCTTCCATATTTATTTGTGTAACAACACAATGACCACTGTAAGGGAATTTTATTTCATCTAGCCATGGTGGAATTATTTTCAATGAAAAATACATCACTTTAGATTGAATTTCCTACACTAGAAATATGTAATCACACTCAATCCATAACTAGTTATTGTACTTTCAACTTTCAAAAATCAATCTAGTGATCACTACAGTAATTTATTCTTCAAGTACAAAAGCATCAAAAGAGTAACATGGGAGTATACCATCATCATCTAACTCAATTAGCATAACACACCCCCATAACATCAGAACACCTAACACCATTTGGTTTCCCCATCAGTATTCATACTAGTCTATTTGGCCATTATATTCTTCCATACCACATTAATAGAGCCTTTATATTACTTGAAATTACCTAAATTGTTCAATCTATTAAAAATATATTAGTTATGTGAATAATTTCCAAAAAAATATTTCTAAAACCCTCCAACATCTTTTCATATAGTAAAAAAGATTGAAAATGTTACTTTTAAGGAGATTTAAAAACTACCATCCATATTTATATATTTATGAGTATCCCCTATCTTCCAAACTCTGTTTAAAAATTTACCCTCAATAGTAGTGAATAATGTTTAAAGATGGATTAAAATCAGGACATTGAGGTAGTTCCAAATCATGATAAAAATATAATTAATAGGAGGATAGGGGTGTTAAAAAATCTAAACTAACGATCACTATATAGTTATAGAATATGAGAAAAAATGAAGATATTATTACTACATTATTCATTATAGTTATAAAAATATCACATGGATGTTGTGGGAAAAAATTATTTATACATTAATATTTAAAAAACATCATGTAAGATACTTTTATAAATGAATATAGTAATAAAGGGGTATCTGAGACATTAAAGGAGTTAATACTTTCTATGAGTTAGTAGTTCCTTATATTAATATACTAATAAAAAATATAAATTGGGTAATTCAATCAAAATCCAACTCCTATACCATGGATTCCAAGGGAACAAAAGTATAATTATCAATGATAATACTAATATCAATAGACATATCCATAAGTGAAACTATTTGTTTCTCACACACACACACACACACACATATATATATATATATCTGTGTGTGTGTGTGTGTGTGTTCAGCATAAATTCGAACATCTTATCATAACAGTTGAAATAGAAAAGCATCTTCCCAATTATCCTTCTGGGACATGAGATAAAAAAATATTAGAATCAATACAACCTATATTAAGAATAATATTTGTAAAATCATGACTTTGTGCAGGCAAAATAGAGGAGTCATGATATTAGTATTGTCCATGCTTCAGTATCATAAGGAACCTACAACTAAAAAATGCACTAAATTCAAAATCATCTTAAAGTATCTTTCACATAAAAACAACCTATAAATAATAATTGAAATTATTAAAATTCTAAAAATCAATTCTATAATATTTGTTTCTATAATTATACACCGCTTAAGAGATAGATATAATATTATTTTCAAAAAATATATACCTCCAAGATAAAATCCATAATATATACACTGATATTTTTTATCAAATACATTGGCCACTTATACACAATGAATTTATAAAAAAGTTTAAAAGTAAATAATGAATTAATAAGGAAAATATTACTAGCCATGGAATGCGATTTATACATTCAAATATGACTTATAACTCTATATAAGTGTGCAACCATTGGCTTTACTCAAGGATGGGTATACACAAAAATGAAAATTATGGAATTCCTCTATGACTTCAAAAGATGAAATAGGTTCATGTTTACTAGATGGATTAAAACCATTACCAAAATATTATAACAGTTTAATATAAATAATATTTTGACTATAAACCTACTCATGGTGGTGGAGGGTTCGTATTATATAACACCTTGAGCTTCCATGGTATGCTTCATTTTAAATAATTCAATAGCTTTGTGCTAAACGAAACATTCAGTTCGAGTACACCGTTACCTTTCAAACTAGCATTTTTAAAAAAAATTTATGAGTGGTATTAACCAATTTATTAATTTTAATATTTTCAATAAAGATTTCATTTTTTAATTTAGAATATCAAGACTAAATTAAGGTGAAATTTTGGTAATTTTTTGAAAAGATTTAATTATTGATTAATAGCGAAAAATACAGCATTATTGTTATAAAACTGACCTTTTCATTTTAATAATTGTCTTTTTACATTTTTTGTATGTCACAATATATAAATTATACATATATTAATCCAATATTGATAATTGGAATCATTGTTATTTGATATAAACATTTAATGAAAATTTTGAACGTCTCTTTTGCCCTCCTCCAAACAACATCTATGGGATTTGAATTACACATAATTTTACTGCTTCTATGAATTTAATTTAGATAGACATAAATATATGGCTATAAAAGGTATTAAAAATTAGATCTAATGAAATCAAAATATGTTTTGGTGAATATTAACTTTTTGATTTTATTTACCATGGTTAAAGGTAAATAGGGTAACTAAAGGTAAAATTAATATTATAATAATATAATATTACCCTCAAACATGTCCTAATTTCATTGGATAAGTGTGTTGCGACAAAATTCCACAATAATATGAAATTATGATCTTTTTTAATCCACTTATGTTAGATTCAGTAATTATTATATTTCATTTAAAAAATAGTTAAAAATGTCATATTCAAAATTTAAAAAGAAAACTATATAATAAAGGCTTATAAAAATTTTCATTTTGACTATAAATAGTATTTAGAAATATAAATTGATTATAGGCATAATTTTATTTTATTTTTATAATTTTAATAAATAAATAATTAAACCAAATGGTGACACAATAATAATGCAGTAATTGAATTACTAAAATAATAATCAATTTAATGATATTTAAAATATTAAAATGAAAAAAAAATTGACTTCATTAATAAAATGAACTAATCTTATAGATAAAATTGACATGTTAGGTACATATTATAATTATTTTTTTGAAGTTATCATTTTGGTTTGATATTTTTAAAATTTTAAATTTTGAATATTATCAAAATTGACATAAATGGAACTTTAGAATAAATAACATTTAATTAAATGTTATAAAATTTCTAAAAATAATAGCTTCATAAAAATATCTAGGATAGTGTTAAATATTTAAAAAATTATCCAATTGGGGTGTGATTTGAATTTTATAGTAACTATATAAACCCTTTGGTGTACAAATACTATAAGACACAATAAGATTTAAAAATTATAACTAAGGGTTAAACCCAGATGACAAGGTTGATTTCATGAAATAAACTTATATAAAAATAATGGTATGAGAGTATTTTGACCAATACTCATCTTATAATCCAGATAAATCACTTTTAAGTTATTTTAAATCGAATGTAAACTTATAATAAATTAATATTTTAAGAACATCAAAAAGTACCCCTCACCTCTCTTATAAAAGGGAAGTTATCCTTTTCTTTAATTAACACCTCCAATGGATTTTGGCGTGTCCAAAACCATCCCAATTAGTCTCGCAACATCCCTAAATTAATCCTATATGCCACATGTTGTGAATAAATCCATCTTATGAAGTCCTTTTGTGCAATCCAAAAGGAGACACCTAAAAAAGTGGTAATTGTTTTATCATCTCATTCAAAGTTATTTTCTTCTTATACTTCATATTTATATGTTTTTTCATATACAAATAATAAATACAGTGTCATCTATATATGTAGAAGTTATTTTAACCATGGTAAAACCATATTACTCATTTAATCCATCATATGAATAATAATATCACCATGCATGTGTATGTACAACTTATCGTCTCCACGCTATGGTGAAATTCATTATTCAACACTACATTATTTGGATGCGTATAATGAAGATTGTAATGGATATGAAAAATGAATATAACATTATAATTATTTGGTAAAATTAATATACCATCCAATTCTGTACCATTTAACCATTAAAGGAATGATATCATTGCTTGTGGGTACGTATAACATATCATCTCAGCGACGTGATCAGATTCATTCTCCATGTCATCCATTAAAGAAAGATTATAAAATATATATGATTACTAAAAAAATAACTATGAACATAATTTAATTCTTTATATGAATAAAATATATCTTGTTCATAACAAACATGACTTATCTGAAAAAATCAGAATTGGAAATTGAAGTAGTTAACATGAAAAAAAATGAAAATACTAAAATAATATTAATATAATGAAATAATAGGATAATATATGATATCATAAATATGTATATGGTCATAGTATAATTTAATAAAATGTTTTAACCATTATACAAGAGGGAAACTCACCCATATCTAAAGGAAAGTTTAAGGGAATGGTTAATTTCACAATCTCTTTATTATCCGAGTTTGCTTATATGTATGTATCTTCTAGTACATGTTTATCATCCATATCTAGGTTTCTTAAAATGTAATTGAAAAAATTATTGAAAATTGTTTAAAGTCATTTTAACCCTGGTTTTACATTTTAAAAAAATGTTCTTAAAGGGATCCTTCCATAATTTTACCAATGAAGTACATTATGAACTTTTTGAGAAATTAAGTAAGTCATGTTTTTTAAATTATATGATGTTAGTGGTAATATTCCCCCATTATGAGGCCTTAACATTTTTAAGCTTCCCTTACAATCATACAAGGATATTTTCAAAAGATATGTTTTTTATTGAGAGGATTTTAAATGATTTTATTGTAAAAAACAAATATCTCTCTCAAAGAGTATTAATGAATTTTCTATATCACATTAATCTATATGAACATCACATATTGGATTTAATGATTTATTAAGGCTAATTAATTATGAAAAAAATGTCCATATTGTTTTTTTGGGGATGTGTTCTGGAAAATGCCCAGAACCCTGGAATTTATTCAAACAGAAGGAGAAAACAAGTTACATGAGTTGAAAAGAGGGAAATTTTCTAGAATCTCTAATAAAAACAGAGTCAAATACGGTGGGATATCATTCCTCCAAGTGATCCAATGAGAGACTCACTTGTTGGTGAGACTGTCAGCAATCTTGTTTGCTTCACGGAATGTGTGTGTGGCAATAAATTTGAGACTGTTGAGTGAGTTGAGGCAGTTAATCCATGGTGGAGTGAGAGTCCAAGAAAGGTTAGTCACACCCTTCTAGATGGCTTGCACAGTGGTAGAAGAGCCACACTCAATCCAGATGTTGCTCTTGTTGAAAATTTGTTCAAAATTGTTGTCATGAATGATACCCAACATTTCAGCCTCCTGAGAAGAAGCAATGATGCAGCTTCCATATAAACATCTGAGAATCTGATCATGATGGTCTCTGAAAACACTTCTGTATCCCAAATGTCCAAGGTTTCCTTTCGAGGCTCCGTCAACATTGACTTTAATCCAGTCAGGAGAAGAAGACTGCTAGAAGACTTCAATAGTGTATTTCAGTTTTGGATATACTCCACTTATTCCAATCTGACGGAGGGTTTCAAGATCGATGAAAGAATTGTCACAATGGTCTTTTTGGATCATGCCATCCTCTTTGATAGCAAGAAGTCTCCTCATTTTACCACTATTTAGTTTAAAAAATATATTTTTGAAATTGAAATCATTTCTACCATACCAGAGGATATGCAGAAGCCCTGTAACGAAAGTGAGAAAAAGGTTTCTAATTTTAAATAACCTCGGAAGTTCAATCGTCCTTTTCAACTATGATAAAATAAATTTATCCCAAAGATATCTTCACTCAAAGAGGTAAAAACTGTAATTCCAAAGAGTATTATTAGTCCCACAAGATAAAAAGTGGTGGTTTATGTTTTCCCGATGTTAGTCGCACAATCTACATTTAGAGAAAAGATTAAAACAATAAGACTGAAGAGAACCATCTATAAGATCTTTTTGGTGAGAAATTCACCAAATGAGGGTAAGATGACAAGGTTTTATCCAAGCCTTATTGAAGCTGGAGGTCTAGCTGAGATTACCAAAAAAAATTAGAGAGATAGTGCTTATAATATTTTTTGGAGTCCAACAAGCCAATTTTAGAAGGTTCCCAAACCATAAAGTCATCATTGGAAGTGAAGTAATAATTCTCAACAATCACCTTAACAGAATCCAAATGATTTGAACCAGAATAATTGATCACGTCCTTGATGGAGCAGTTAGTGGGATCAGGAGAAAAAGAAGATTGTCCATATTGTTTTGAAGGTTTTATGATATGTTTAACTATGGATGTTTTATTTTATAACATTTATAGTTTATGGTTAAATTATTAACATTTCATATGCTAGTTTTAATACAAATGTTTATGTTATGTTTCACCTATTTCATATGAGGATTTCATTGGACATTGTAAGTGATGGGAGGGGCCCGCTACATCCCCTTGATGCATCAGTATGTCTCATGAAACTAAATGGTGTCTTGGAATAAGGCCTTGATGGTATTGTAATGGTCCTTTAATGAGGAATTGATGGTATGGTTATGTGTTCCAATATTATGCATTTTCTTATTATGAGATTAGTTATTGATATTTCATATGATTATTCAACTAGTAGAAAATCCATGTGAAAGTTTAAATGGAATTATTCTATTTTTTTCTTTCTATATTATGATGAATATTATGTTTCAAATTCTTGTGTTTTCATTTTATTCCTATTTATAAACTTTTATTCTTATTTATGATATTTTCCTCTATATTGTTTATCATTAATGATCATCTAAGCTCACACTTTTCTTATGTTTCATTTTTCCCCAATATGTGGAAAAGTATATTAGGATTGGCATGTAATGATAGTCTAATGGATATGTTAGTATTCAAAGGGAATAATATTTTGTTTTTCATTTCAATATGTAATATAAAACGTATGTTTGTATCTAGTATTTCCATGGCTACTAAACTGATCAGTCCTTTATGTTTAGATTTTCTTTTGATCATGGAAATGTAATAAAATAATGCACTGACTCTGGGAAATTGGGTTCGGGGTGTTATATTTTATATTCTCAATATTCAATAATGATCTATGGTATATGGTAATTAGATCATCTACATATAAGATACATGAGCATATAATGAATCCTCTACATGCATATACTATCATGAATTTCCCAGATTCAACTATTTTATAAATTGAATAATAGAGGTAGTCTTATGTTGAGCTAAAAAAAATGGTTGGAATAAGATAATGTTTTCTAACTCCATTGGATAAGGAAAATTTACCTTATGTTAAACATTTTATAATAATATATATTATCATTGATTTAAAAGAATCATGAACCCATTTAATAAGATTCTAATTAAATAAATACTTTTTTGGCCTAAAATAAATATCCATTTGATGATATCAAATTATTTATCAATATCAACTTTTAATACAACATTACCCATCTAGATTATCTTATTAAAAATATCCATAAACATAATTTTAGTTGTCAAACAATATTATATTTTTATCTGTTGGATGAAAAAAATAGATTGGGTGAGGCAACTTTATTGACAACCATAACAAGGCTATTAGAAAGAATGTAATTAATGATCTTTTACGTTGGGTTATATGAGGAAATACGTCATGATAATAAAATCACATAAATATTTTGGCCCTTAGGAATCAAAACCCAAAAAAAATAAAGTTATCCATTTTGGAAGACTACCATATTTGAAAATATCTCTAAGTATTCTCCCAAAATCATATTAAAAGATATTCAAACAATATTGAGAGGATTTATATAAGAATGTATCTATCCTAGAAACACTATAAACATTAAACCCCAAGATAGAGACTTTGGTTTCTGGATTCACTGTAGTTTCAATAATAAATTGATTATTAACATTGGTAATGAATTCAGAAGGGATATTTGTGTGGAATATGTTTCTTTAGTCTCTATTATCATTGAAACTAATCTAAATTTAACTTTCAATATAGTTCCATAATTCAATCTTTATTTCAATAATGTTCTCAACATGTCTACAGTAGTAGATAGGTTTATCTACATACCTAGAGTTGTGAAATATGTGAAAGAGGGGTATGTTATTATCCCATTATTTCAACCATTTCACTTTATAACACTAATTGAAAACATATTCCATGATTTTCACCCAATATTTTAAATTATCACTAATCTCAACATCCTTTAAAATGTCAAATTCAACAAAACTCTGAAATTAGATAAAATAAATAGAAATGTTTACTCTTTAATATTATAAATATAAATATACAAATGATAAGTGAATTTATTTTTTTGGATTTCTTCCTTTTTTTCAAAATGTTTAGTTTAATAGTAAGAGAATTAAAATCATTGTTGTAGTGGAAATAATTTTAAAAAATCAATGATATAGACTTACATCCATATTGATTCTGGTATGAATTATTGAATCTTATGGTAATTGTATTCTTTCCCTCCTGATAGAGAGAGAATTTGGAATAGGATTATGGTCAATGTTAATTTTGGGTAGATTAAGATAATGAATAAAATCATTAGATTGGAGGTTTCACTATTGCGAAAAAATCTATCAAACATGATATAAACCATTCTTTTATAATCTTTTATACACCATGTGTATTTCAACCCAATGAAATTATCATTGTAATCCAATTAACATCTATATAATATTTAAACTCCCTATTAGATATAAGGACCTTAGATAGTCCAAGACTATCTCTAGTTTTGGAAACCATGCTAAAGTAACTAGAGAAGATCCAAGGTGCATTGGCACCACTAAAAATATTAGTGATATCCTAAAACAATTCCCTTTAGTCTAAATATGTATTAAAATGATATTTGAAAAAGAAATAATTTTTTTTTCTCTATGAGTAAAATCACAAGTAATGATCTACTAACATATGTTAATAACTAAAATATAATTGAGTTTAGGAGAAACAATGAACCAAAGAGTCTCAATAGTATCTATATAAACAGTATTACCAAAACAATTATATCCTCTCATTTCAAAGTTGATCCCAATACAGTTATTTTAATTTACCATATGATCTTAGATAATAATTCTATGTTATTTGTGATCATGGATAACCCATTATTTGATTCTAATAGTTTATTTGTTACATAGACCATAAAAATTCAGAAATAAAATACTCATTTATAGTTAGATTTTATTTTAGACCATACAAAACCAAATACTTATGTCTTCTTTGACATACTAAATTCTTGGAACCATACATCCTACATTATGATTTATCCTTCTCATATTCCACCATGGGAATTTTGAAAGCAGTTCTTATTGAACCCATCTAGTCATAACCTTTATTATCCTCTTCTTTTACATGTAAATCTAATTTACTATCATTATAATGTTCCTTACCTAGTGATTTAGAGGAAATGTCAAAAAATTTACAAAGTTAGAATCAATATATTTTTAATCTAATGAAGCATTATTAAAACTCCTTTACTCTTAAGTATTTTTATCACTTATATGCTAACAAGCATGTACCCTAGTGGTACAGGCTCCTGCTTGGCATCCAAAAGACCCAAGATCAAATCTGGGCAGGGGTGAATTTCTAGCACTATAGAAGTATTGTAGCTAGTGCTGTAGCAGCGGTGGCACTGTAGCAGAGGTGGAACTGTAGCGGTGGAGGGACTGTAGAAGGTACTGTAGCGGTGATGTTACTGTAGCGGGTAGTACTGCAGCCCTAGTACTTTAGCAGTACTGTTCACTGAGGGGCCCTTTGGGCCAAAAAACTGGGCTTTCAAGCCTTGTTTTAGGCCACTAGGACTTGGGACTTTGGGCTTTGTAATGGGTCTCCCTCTACCCAGTTTAAAGTGTTCTTTGCTTTAAATAATAAATTGATGCTTCGGCCCCAACCTTTAAAAAAAACTATTGGTATCACTTATAGTGTTTGAAGAATCACCTTACAAACATTCTTTATTATTATCTTCCATATAATTCTCTTCATATGTAACCTATATGTAATACTATATAGATTTGAATTTATAAAATATTAAAATTAATAATACACCATCATTTTACTATTCTCATCATTAATCCATCTAGAATTATACGTTAACTGAGAAACTTGCTCCTACTTCTCCACCACTAAATTTTCAATCCATTGCATCTTATTATTCTTATCTAAATTGGTATATAATATCGATTTTTAAAAAATTTCATTTTTATTTACAATAAAAATATCATCAACCTGGCTATTATCATCATCAAGAATATCTTAACATCTTATTTTATCATGCTTCTCTTCATGCACATTTCTGACCACATTTACATTCACCTTAGAGGGTTTCCATTTTTAAGATAGGTTGTCACCTTGTAACATCCCAAAAATTTTATGTAATTAATATATGGATTGTATTTTAAATAAATAATGATATATAATATATTTGATGTCTTTTAATTAAAACTATTTATTTTTTTTATTTTAATTTCATTATTTTTCAAATATATCATTTGGTTTAAAAATAATACGTGGTTAATAATTATTAATAGGACTTATATATACACATATTTAGATTTTAAGTATTGTTAAATAAATTATTACAATAAGATTTAAGTACTTATTAAAACAAAAAAATTATAAATAATGATTTTTAATATTATAATGTTTTTTGTAATGTATTAATTATTGTATAAAAAAAATTATATTAATTTGTAAAAAATACATTTTATTATATTAAAAGTAATGTATGTTATTATATTGCTGTGTTTTGTTTTTTTCATATTATATATATATATGATTGAATAGTAATAATAATAATAAATGTTTTATATTTTTAATTTTAGGATTTTGAATAATTTATTTTTATTATTTATTAATTTATTTAAATAATAAATGTTTCTAAAAATGATATATATAAATATGTATTAAAAATAGAATAGTGATATATAAATAAAAAAATGAATATGTAATTATAAAAAACTGGAGTTATGCTTTTTAGTTTAATATATAAAATTATATTATTAAAAAACACAATTATGGAAATGAAAAAAGACAAATGGTATAATTAAAAAAGGCATGATTGACTAGTAAATGAAAATAGGAGTAATGATTGAGGGAAAAAAATATTTTTATAAAATAATAAAAAATTAAAACAAACGGGTATGAGTGTGAGGGAATACTTGGATGGATAAAAGGGTGACTCACACCCATGTCTTCTTCATAGATCAAAAAACATTGAAAATAGTTACCAGTGATTATTTAAAAAGAAGAAAAAAAATAATTGAAATAACCCACTTATTCTCAGAATCATGGGGACCACATGTTTTTTTGTAAAAATTATTACACATAATAATACCTCCTCCCTCAATAGAAGACCTGAACCCTACTCTACACAACCTCTTTGAGGTGATGCATGCCAAATTTTAAGCACAACACGAAGAAGACATGATCTGCAAATATTGTTGTAATGGGCTGTTTATTTATTATTTTATATGAATATGTTATTTTTAAATTTTAGAATTCCATTCCTTTTTATTCTTTTATTTTACTAAAATAGGTAATAGATTTATTTGTTTAAAACCATTCAACACTAAGAAGCCATTTTAAAACTTTTTTAGAAAGGGTGAATGTTTTATTTTCAATTCTGGTTATCATTTTTCAAATTAGAAATGAGATGAATTTATAAATGTTTTTTCCAACCATAATGATTTATTTTTATTTTACACAACTTTTCTTATTTAAGGTTGTGTGGGGATCTTTTCTTAGAACCCCTCTTCATTTTAAGGGTGTATTTCTATGATCATTTCACATTATATTTTACATATATGTGTATAGAAATTTGTATATACACATACATTGATTATATTTTTAGTATATATGTACACACACACATATATAAAGGTTTCAATATGCGTTAAACTATATTTCCAATTTTATGTTGGAAAATAAGTCCCCTACTCATATTCAAAATTTGTTTGAAGGGTTTTAAAATAAATTACTCAACCCATGATATATATATATATATATATATGGATGAAATTATTGTTACCATGATTATTATTTTATAATCGATTTCTTATCAAATTTCTAAAAATGTATATAACACGTTGATGTGATATTTCAAACTTCAACTATGCATATAGTCATAGTCATGCAATTGTGCACATTTTTGTCACTCGAAGTATTATAATAAACACATGGTTTCAATTTTAAGGTTTAATTCCCAAGAAATAACAATTACATGGATATCATTGAAAGGATTTTATTTTAAATACTTCCTCTATAATTTTCATAATTAATTATTACGACCCACAATGGAAAATATATTTCACACAAAAGGATTAAATACCTAGATGGACCATGAAAAGCCTATGTGGTAGATGTTTTGGTTGTAACCAAACATGAATGTGATGTAATGGAAGTTTATGTATAGATATACATATAATTACATATATATATATAATTACAAAATGTGAATTTTAAATCAACGACATGTATTAAAATATTAGAACTATAGTGAAAACACACACACACACACATATATAAATATATAAATAAAGCTCAAAAATGATTTCTATGAAGGCATAAGCTTGATCATTTTAAATATAGAAGGTCATAGGGGACTAAACCCATCTTTCACTAAGTCGGTAGGCCTAGACAGCCTTCAGAAATTCAAGGTGACCTCAGAATAATGTTTTGTTTTCATAAGTATGTGTATAGTTTCCATAAAACCCCTAGATTATGTTTAAATAAATTTTGAATGTAATTAATTTCTTAAATGATCTAGTATTTTTATGCTGTAAATAATTTCAAATTTTTTTAAAAGGGATTTTCTATACGTATTTTCAAATTAATATTTCATAAGGATTTATCCAAGGTTTTAAAACCCCTTACTGGGAATTCTTGTGCTCACGCTTTGTTTTAAATATTTTTTTACCAGTCACCTTGATGTCCAATGTTGGTCTTTATGGTTTTCAAACTACTGAAGCAATGTTTTGCTTTTAACTTATTTAATTTTGTTTCAACTCTGTTATTTTTTTGTTTGTATCTATTATTCAAAACATAGACTGGTAAAAGGTCATCATCTATGTAATGTGTAAGGTTGAGTTCTTATAATTGGTATCATAGGCACAGTTCTAGACAACTCTGGAGATTGGATGATTTCTTCTCAATGGTAATTTTTAGAAGTCTAGCGGTCTTAGTTTCCATAATTCTGAAGACGAAAATTCAGAATTGTTTTTAGTGTGACAAAATAAATTTCAAGGATGCAATTATTTTTAAGGGGGTGATAATGTAACATCCCAAAAAAATATTTAATTAATATACAGATTGTAGTTTAAATAGATAATTTTATGAAATATATTGGATTTTATTTAATTAAAACAATATATATTATTTTATTTTTATTATTTTTCAAAGATGTCATTTTGTTTAAAAATAATACATGGATAATAAAAATTAATTAGGCATATATATATATATATATTTATTTAGATTTCAAATATAGTTAAATAAATTATTACAATTATATTTATGTTCTAATTAATACACCGAAATTAGAAATAAGGATTTTTAATGTTATAATACTTTATTATAAAGTATTAATTAGTGTATAAAATATATATTATATTAATTAGTAAAAAAATATGTTTTGTTATATTAAAAGTAAATTATGTTATTATATTAGTGTTTTTTATTTATATTATATATATAATTAATAAATAATAATAATAATAAATGTATTACATTTTTTATTTTAGGATTTTGAATAATTTATTTGTATTAATTATTAATTTATTTTAATAAGATATTATTTAAAAAAATGATATATATATATATATATATATATATTAAAAACCCAATAATGATATATGAATAAAAAATGAATATCTACTTATAAAAAAAATAATTCACTCTTTTTAGTTTAATTTATGAAATTGTTTTAATAAAAAATAAAATTATAGAAAGGAAAAAGGATAAATGGTATGATTAAAAAAGAGGTATGATAGACTAGTAAAGGAAAAAGGGAGTAATGATTGAGGGAAAATAATTATTTTTAAAAAATAATAATAAAATATATAAATGGGTATGAGTGTGAGGGAATCCTTGGATGGTTAAAATGGCCACTCACACCCTTTTATTCTTCCCATATCAAAAAAACATTGAAAATAGTTACCCGTGATACATTAAAAGGAAAAAAAAACAAATAATAGAAATAATCCATCATATCTCATTATCATGAGGACCCTATGTTTTTGTTATAAGTGATACCCAGGAGAATAGCTCCTCTGATGATATAAGACCCCAACTCCACTCCACCCACCTTATTTGAGGCGATGCATGCCCAATTTTAAGCAAACCATGAAGAAGAGAGGTTCTGAAAATATTCTTGTAAGTGACTGTTTATTTATTATAGTGTTTGCATAAGTTATTTTCATATTTTATAATTATATCAATTTTAATTAATTTATTTTACTAAAATTGGTAATTGACTTCTTTTTTTTAATCCATTCAACACTAGGATGCTATTTTCAAACTTATTTTACTATGGTGGAAGTTATATTTTCAATTCTGTTTATCGATTTTTAAATTATAAATGAGCTGAATTTATTAAAGTTATGTCCTGCCATAATGATTTATTTTTATTTTACTCAACATGTTTTATTTAAGTATGTGTGTGGATCTTTTCTTAGAAACACTCTTCATTGTAAGGGTGTATTTATATGATCTTTTCACAATATATTTTACATATATGTGTATATACATGAGTATATACACAGATATTGGTTATATTTTCAGTATATATATATAAAGGGTTTCTTAGGCCTTAAACTGTATTTCTAATTTTATGTTGGTAATTAAGCCCCCTCTTTGAATTCAATCTTAGTTGGATGGGTTTTATAATAAATTACTCAACCCATTATATATTTATAAATATGGATGAAATCATTGTTATCATGTCTATAGTATTTTCGTCGATTTCTCGTTATATTTCTAAACATGTTCCTAACATGTTGACATGTTATTTTAAACTTTTCATGTGCATGTAGTCATAATCATGCAATTTAGCACTTCATCGACAATCATTGTATTATAATAAACATGTTGTTTTAATTTTATGGTTTAATTCCAATGAAAAAACAAGTACATGGACATCATTAAATGTATTTTATTTTAAATTCTTCCTTAACAATTTTCTTAATTAATTGTTATGACCAAATTTGGAAAATATATTTCACACAAAAGGAATAAATACTTGGAATATTCATGCAAAGCCAATGTGGTAGAAGTTTTGGTTATAATCAAACTTAAATGTGATGCAATAGAACTTTAAGTATTGATATACATATAATTATATATATATATATATTTATATTTACAAAATGTGGATTTTAAATTGGTAAATTTTTTTCAAAATTTAGAACTCCAGTTAATACACACACACAAACATATATATATAAATCAAGCTTAAAATGATTTCTATAAAAGAAGATGTTGGATTTTTGTAAATATAGAAGTTCATTTGGGAGTAAACCCAACCTTTGTTAAGTGGGTAGGTCCAAACAGCCTTTAGCAATTCAAGTGACCTTCGAATAGTGTTTTTTTTCCGATGCTTGTGTATGGATTTTATAAAAACCCTGGATTATTTTTAATGCAATTTTAAACATAAGTATTTTCTAAAATGATCTAGTGTTTTTAAGATGTAAATAATTTCGAATATTTTTTCAAAGGGTATTTCTATACATATTTTCAAAATTATTTTCAAAAGAATATTTACTGGGGATTTATTAATGTTTTTAAAACCACTTACTGGGCATTATTATACTCACCCCATTTTTAATTATTTTGTCATAGGTCACCATGAAGTCCAATGTTGGTCTTCATCACTTTCACACTGCTGAAGCAAAGTTTCACTTTTACTTTGTTTAATTTTGTTGCAACTAGGATATTTTGTAAGTTTGTATCTATTCTCCAAAACCTAGATCGTTAAAAGGTCCTCTTCTATGTAATGGGTATGGCTGAGTCTTTATACACATCCATTCAATATAGTTTCCTAGTAACTTTCCACTTTATTTTATTTTTAGCCATAGTATTATGATCCTTTTCATTGGTTGGCTTTGTGTTGGAAATATAGTTATGAAAAATTATATAGTATGCCACATCATTCCCTAAAATATTATAAATATTATAAAATGTGGGCTTGTGATCTTATTAAATATATATTCCATGATTCTATTAATTATCAACTAGGTTTATAAATTTGGGAAAGGTATTATTGTTTTTAGAATAAAATAAAATTTTTATATAAAACCAAAATATATAAGTCATGTTGTTTTCATCTATCATTAGAGGGACTCTAACAAATGTGGAAATATCATTCAGGATTAGAGAACTATAGATTTTTTTTATTTGGACTATGTAGTTTTTTCTAGATATTTATATTCAAATTATTTTTTTAATATGATTGAAATTAAAATCCAATTTTAATTTTAGAAAGACTCATGGTTAAACATTTATATATTCTATTCTTTACACTTTTAAAACATCAGTGGATAAAGTAAAGATGATATGAAAAAAACCTTTACCTATAAAGATGAGATTACAACCATTCATACCCTATAAATCTAAGAGAATTATTTTTAGATTATATAATTACCAATGGTTATCTATATTTGAAAAATTGAATTCTTTCAATAACTGAGTTCTTACACTCAACTATTCTCTACTTCTACGCCATTGGATTTTATATTAGAAAAAATTCATATTATCCAAAAATATGATATATGTTTCATTATTATCACCAATAGATGATACTCTTTTCTCGACCATAACCTATTTTTTAGAATATGTACCAAAGAAACACCAATTCATTAAATTTATCCACTTCCTATTTCATGGGAGCCTAGACATTTGTAACCACCTATAATCAAGATACCCTTTCATTATAAATCATCATTACAATGGTGAACTCTATAACATCTATTATCTTTTGGAATTACAATACCTAATGTGATCCTGAATCACCACAAAAATATTAATAATTTATAGTAATTAAAAATAATTTTTTAAAAATAAGTAATATTTAATATTAATTAGCAGTAATTATGAGTAATTACTAAGAATTAGAAAAATATATCAATTAAGTAACAATAATTAATAAATAATTAATAATAATGAATTATTTTTATAGACAATTAATAATTAATTAATATTAAATAATAATAAAGAATAAATATTAATTAATTTCTAATTAATTAATGATAATTGGTAATAATTAGTAATAATTGGTAATAATTTATAAAATTACTAATAAATAATAATAATTTTTAATAATTATTTATATATTATTACTTTCCAATAATTATTATAATTAATTTGTAGAAATTATTAACTAATTAAAAAAATATGATACTAGTTAACAATAATTATTGATATTTTGAGATATTAATATTTAATTCGTAATATAAAATAATTAATCATGTTAATTAAATATTTAATATACAAAATTTGATAATAACTATTAATTGATTCACAATAAGTATTGATAATTAACAAAAATGGATGTACTTTATTAATAATTACCAATAATTAATTATGATTAACACATTCTTTTTAAAAAAAATAGACAATTCAATTTCATAAATGTTATATCACATGACTAAATATTATAATTCATAATTTATTTATTTATATTTGATGTAATGTTTATAAATTGTTTAGACTCATTATTATCAATGTCGTATCAGGCATATAAGAAGTTGCAGTATAGGCATGTGCATAAGCTTTGGTTTTGTCAACCAAGATTGATTTATTTTGGGGTTATAAATTCCAATACAATGGTTAATTATGATTTATACATATTATGTGTTTGAATATTATTATAATTAAGGTAACTATTGAGTATTGATTCTTAGGTAGTGGTACTTGGTGTCAAACCACACTATCCTATAGATTTCGGTTCAATAAAAAAGGAGATCAACTGTATTCTTTTCCCACCATACATGATTTGGGTCATATATTAGTTTTGTTGGATTCCATCACTTTTCATATAATGGTTAGATATTACTCATGTAAATGCATATAAATATATTTGATAATGATTACATTTTATTTTTTTAGATTAACACAAATCATTATCTTTATAACATGTTACACAATAATATGTTTTCACTATATTAATTTTATTTTAAAATTTAGGATATCAATTTAAATCTTTTGAAACAAGCATACATGTAATTAAACATAATATAATACAATGATATCAAATGAATATTCCATCTCCATGATGTTCCATTAAAAAAATTAATAATTGCATATTGATAAAAATGATTTCCTACATTTATATAACAGGGGAATTCATTTAAAATCTACAAAGAGTTTTTTATTAGATTTTAAGGTTTCGTGAAATTTAATAACAATATTTAATCAATAGATGTATTGGGAAGCCCTAAAACAAGATCATCCATACTTTTATAATATAAAATGAATAATCCTCTTCACTTCCCAATGCTTACTAAACCACTTTCTTCAATAAAATGAGCATGATGAGGACCACATAAAAGTTATCAAAGGATTCCTTTATCCTATGACATACATGGGTTGAAAAATAACCAAATACGTTGGAGAGATTATCATTTTAACCATAGTATTATAGTACCTCACTAAGGTAAAGTCAAAAAAGAAGAGATATTTAACTTCATATTAATATAAATAGATTAGACACAAGGAATGAGTGACATTTTTATAGACTTTAAATCCATATGTAGGACTCTAGTATGCTCATCAAGAATTAATTTATTTATTCAAAAGTATGAAATGTTCAAGTAAACCAAAAATTATAAATTATTCAAAAACATTTCAACCAATGCTTGTATTTAACATTTAATGGCATCATTGAATGGTTCATATGTTAGATTATTTAACTATATTCATACATAAATGTTACATGATTATTAATACTAAATGTTCAAAAACCAGCTTGAATCCAACAATACAATTAAATCAAATCATAACATTTATAATATAGTTAGATCATACATTATGATATAGGTATTACAATGTGATACAAGATCATTATATTTTATCCAATGATATACCCAAAAAAGTATATCATATCCCCTTATATCATGATATTTATACTATACAACCTCTCTATATCATCTCAAAAAATATATACCAATTATATATCATTTATTTTTTTGGATTTAGAGTATATCTATATCAATATCCTTCTAGAACTAATTCCTAGTATACTTTGGTCCATTTCACCTTATATTATATCATATAAAATAACTTGTTAAACTATATCAAATGTAATTTAGGATATATCCAAAAAAATTAAAACATGCCATTAACATTACATTTATCACATTATTTTCAAACCCTTATGAATATTCATCCAAAACACCTTTTTTGATATAATCTAAATCACTTTTAGTGTGTCTCTATATATTTTATAAAACATTATCCCCATTCAGTTAATAATAACATGTAACCTCATAATCCTTTTTATCATTGATAAAATATTTTATTTCCCTAATATATTAATGTATGAAATGTGTGGCCACTTGTAAAGAACCAATTTTTTCTCAAGCAAGAAATTAATATAGCATAATATCTATAAAACATTTGTACCTCCATATCATATTATAATATTTATATCATATACAATTATATATATTAATTTAAGTATTTTATATAGGTTATTGACTAATCATGGGATATAAAGTGTGTTAATCTTACAAAGTAACCTATATGTTATCAATTCTATATGGGTAGAATGAATATATAAGAAAACAAAATCACATTTAATTCACCCAAATAGATGAGGAAATCACAACCAATGGGGAAATAAATCATATGTCACTTATCTTGGTATAATCATACACTAAAATTTCCTTTCTAAATAATTGGACTTGATTTCATTCTCTTCATATGAGAGGATAAAATCCCATCTTGGTTCAAAATCAATTGATTATATGGTCTGTAATATTCGTAACCACCCCCTAATTTTTCAACCTCAATGATGGAATAAAAAATGTATCGATTTATGAAGGTTCTCATTATTGGTATCTTTTTAAACCCTAGATACACGGATAATATCTGCAATGTACACCACAATATACTTAACACATACTGTATGGAATACTATGTGGTATACTTAGTGGTAAATTTAGTACAAAAAAAATCATTTTGTGTCTTTCAAAATTATTCACTACTAATATACAAAATATCAATGAAACAACTATCATGAGGTAGTGGAAAATATTATTTATATTTTCCCTAGAGATATAAAATGGCTGACTTGGGTCATCTCTCTTTAGAAGCATTTAGATTCTGATTAAATATCTAACTATCATAAATAAATATTCTATTTTTTGAGTTTTTACATTTATGAAAAAATAGAGATAGATATTTGAGAAATTTAAATGTAGAAAAAAAGTAAGCATGAAATGAAACATAAACAGAATGAATAATAATAGTAAGAAAACAATACATCAAAGTGGATCATCCTGAGTGAACCTTCATTTTCATCAGGTCATTCTAATTCCAACATAATGAAAACACTCAATCATATGTGTTGTTATCCTCTTATTCCCTCATGGTGAATACACATCATATCTAATAGTCTCTGACTATACTGCACATCCACCACCTCAATGGTTAACAACATAAAGGTATCCTCAATCGACCACCCCTACTCGCCTTATTGGTATTCAATTATAACCATTGTTAACTATACCTTTGGGGTGCCAAATAATTAAATAGTAATCCCAGAAAGGTGTGTCAACTGTAAGAAAGGGGTGCAGGTCCATCAAGACCTCCATGTATGGGGAGGCAAAACATAGGAAGATTCATAGGTGAAGCAAACCATATCTTATGTTAAGTAATCAGTTCGATGGGTTGTTTGAGGAAGGATCCAAAAGGAACCATGCCCGTTCCAAGGGAAAGAGCTACAAGCGGAAGTGGATGTGCATACACCCCTTATATCTGAGGATGGTCTTGGGGAATATTTCTATAATCCGGAATGTGTGAAGGAACTCAATTCAAAGGGCTCCATATCCCAAGGAAGAAGAAGGGAAATAATGGAACTCTCGATGAATGGGAATGGATTGTGGTTGAGGGGAAGAATTATACAGGCCAGAGAGACTATTCTCAACTACCGAAGCCAATGGAGACAAGGTCAGCCAGTAGGGAAAAGGAGATAGCTGATGCAACTGTGGACCATGTTTAGGGCATTAATAATAGCATGGATCTTCAAAAAGGAAAAATAACATTGTGAGTACGAATCCAAAAATACAACACCAGGGGAATGATTCTAGAAAGGTGGACTAGAAAAATGGGAAGGAATTTCTAGAGCTCCTTATCTCTTCAAATGAAAAATTTCAGGAATATTCCATTAATCTCATAGCCTTAGATGAAGATAAGAACAAAATCATAGAAAGATACCATCAATGTGATTTCAAAAAATATCAATGAGACTGGATCTACAAACAAGACCTTATTTTAGAACATGGCTTCAATGAAAGGAAAATCAACGCAGATGAGTACCTCAAAACATGGAGCAATATTGTCAATTTCTTTGAAGACATTGTCAAAGATGACCCGGATAACAAACCGACACCCGTAATTGGGGGGATATAACGGGTTAGAAATTCCAATATTTTTTGTCTCAATATTAAGGAATTTGTGATTTCTTTCTATGTCTAAAGCTTTTGTCCTTGACTTTTATGGTTTCCCACTTTTCCTCAAAAGTGCTTTTGGAAATAAAAATTTAATCTTAGTTGTAGTAATCCATACTACTAAAAATTATTGAAATGACCCAAATAAGAAAAAAAAAGTAAATGTATCGTGACATGGTTTCAACACTGTATTCTTACCATGGGGGATCCCATAGGTTAGTAACTCACTATCATGAATAATAAAGATTCGGGTGAAGAAATAATATGGAGAAAAATGATATATAATAGAGAAACAAGTAATAATTTCATTAAAATATATCCAATATTATAAGATAAAAATAAATATATAGTATAAAACATATAATAATTCAGTTGAAATAAATCATCTCACCCAAAACACTGAACCGGTAAACACATAATCTTGTGTAGAAAAAGAAACACCCCTTTTGATAGACTCATTATTTCCTCTATCTTTGAATGGCCATGCCTTACAAGATTCTTTCTCTATTAAATTTTAAAAAATTCACCTTACCTATTGATCTCCCATAAAATAATTGGTCTAGTATTCCAAAAAATCTAGAGTTACCCTCCTTTAGTACATCAGAACTTTAAATCATATATTATGATAGATCAAACTCATATAATCCCTATGGTTATCTATAACTGGGTTGTGTTCTAAAATATTTGGATATCTATAGCTTCAACATGAATTAGATATGATTCTTATGATGGTTGTATAATACTTAGGAATTCTATAAATCATCCATATAAAGTATTGATTTTTATATGGAATCAAATTTATAGAATGTATATTTGAAGGAAATATTATTCTTCTATGAATTTTCTGATTTTTGACCTGTATTGGTATTTCTATAAGACAATATAAGTCTGAATGTTTTAGATAATGTCTTATGGAACCAAATTTCTGCTAAATTAAAAGAATTTCATTACCTAGGAAAGTATTACTTTCTTATAGAAAGTCTTTTTAAAGTATGAAAAGAATTTCTAGTTTTTGAGATGTTATATGATGTCATAGAAAATACTTGGGTAGTCTTCCCCATGAGTCTTATAAATCATGTTAAAAATATTAAAAACTTAATCAAAGTCTTGATAACAATATTGAAGTTATTTAAAATAAGGAATATATTTTTTCCAAGAATCATTAACCATAGTAATTGATTGTTTATTATTCCCATGGACATTTCCATGTTATCCTTCACCTTTAGAATTCCAAATCCACAAAAAATCATCCCAAAAAAATTTCTAATGAAACTCAAGGTGTCTAGAATATTTTAAAAAACATTATAAAACATAATTCAACAATCAAAATGAATAAAAACCCAAATAATTCAAATAATTCCATAAAATATTAAATCATATACAAACCATGAATTGATCCATTTTCAGAATAAAATAAAAATCCTTCATAAAACATTAAAACATTAAAATTACATATAAATTGATAAATTTTTTGGATTAAATTCAATAAAATAAAAAGGTTAACCATTTTAAAATATAATCTCAATCGCCTATCCAGAATAGATTTAACATTTTTTTATAAATAGTAATACTCAATTATAAACATTTATTTGGGATAATAGATAGTCATACTTTTAGTGGATAACAATCATTTCTTTTCATGATTATATGAAACAAACATGAAATAATGATTAATTAATGACTACCTTTTTATTAAACATGATACATTTCTTGTTCCTAAACTCCTTTAAAAATAATAACCAAACCATACATAAATGTTTATCTATACAAATCCTATAATATATTAAACTAAAATACACTTATTATTACTACACGTTTTTTATTTTTTTCAACTTGTTACATATCTATGTAATTCCATAATCACCACTATAAAAAATAATTCATGATAGTTTTTTTGGCGGGATATTACTATGTTTACGTGTCACTCTTACCCCATATATACATATTTATTTTCACGTTTGTAGGTTTTGGTAAGTGATATATATTTTCCTTACCAGCTATTGTAGTTTTTCAAGAAATGTGGGAGTTCATGGTAACAACCTAGGTTCTAATTGTAGAATTTGTATTTTTAGTTATTCAGTTTTTGTATGAAAATATATTCATGTATTTGGATTATTATTTATCTATTAAATCTAGTTGATTGGTTGTTTTATATTGTATCTTATCCCTTAAATTAATTTGGATGTTAATGCCCTCGTTGTATAGATTATATACCTTTGGTTTTATTCACCAAAATTTTGACCATTGGAGGTTGGACTGGGGGCTTATTTTTTATCTATCTCTCTTCATTATCACCGCAAAAGGGTATTAGTGGGGGGAGGTAGTAATGAAATATTCCATATAAATGTAATTTATTTAATATCAATATGAAATATTAAGTATATTTTTTAAGTAAATGTTTTATAAATATTATAAATATTTTATAATTTTATAATTATTTAATTAACCCATTATAAATTAAATAAATATCCAAAAAATTAAATTTTACTGTAATTTATAAAAAAACTAATTATCTAGAATAATTCATAATTGAAAAAGAAAATAAAAATTTTTCGTTATATTTTGTACTATGATTGATTCATATTGTTTGTTGTAATATATATCAAAAGATATATTGTAGTTTAAAAAAGATTCTTGGTGACTAAAAATATCATTCCTTAACACAAAAAATCATGTCTCATGATATATTCTATGAAATAAGGATGATATGATCCTTTTTTGGTATTACAAAAAATCTTAAATAGAATTATCTCCAATTATGATTCCCTGAATAATATGTTATCATATAGATTAAATTATTTGTTTCATTTTTTCATATCTTATATGTTATATTAAAATATTTTGAAACCTAATTATTTACACTATGTCATAATCTATAATATCTTATATCATATTATGTGGTCTAATAACAACTTATGATATTGTATATCATAATATAATTATAGTTAAACAATTATATCCTTGCTTACAATATTGAATATGACATCAAATATTCTTCATATTAAACATGATTTCAAGAATCAAATCACATGTTTTTTCATGGATTTCAATGTTATATTTTTTAGGATTGAAATATAGATAATTAAGTATTGAAGGATAACAAAACCAATTTTATTATCATCTATGTTACATAATCAAAAACCATTCATAGACTAAATTGAAGAATTTATTTTTCATAGAAGATGGTCGAGCCTCCTGTCCTCAATCACATTGTTTGTGAAGACCATTGAGATGTTTCAAAAGGACTCATTCTTTCTAGGGTATCCACTAATTGATTAGTCACTAAATTCTTGTTCATGATCCTCCTTTCGGCCAAATCATACATGGGCCTTGATTTTAAAGGAGGAAGAAAAGGGAGATTAAACATGAATGAATTAATAGGAAGTTCATGCCCCCATACTCATTGCTTATCATCCCTTATATAGATTATAAAGAAACTCCCTGGTCCTTTCATTTATTTACTCAAATGTCGTGTAATGTTCAAAAAATATAATATCCATATATTTTTTTGTTCCCAAATGTGTTTCATTTTTTTAATTAAGTATGTTAATTTAATTATTAAATGGTGATATATTTTTTGATAGATAAATAATGCACCCAAATTATATGCAATCAATAACCACCTATGAAGATATGGATGGAGAATTTCAAGGAAGTGGCTATCACATCAACCAATTGAATGATTTTATATTTATATATATGAGGATTTATAATGGTGATGATATTTCCCTTCAAAAAATTTAATGAAAAATATTAATAAGGTAAATTTCTGTAAAATAAACTATTATACAAAACTTCTGTTTTTTATGAATTGTGAAAATCAGATTCAACATTTTGAGAAGACCTAGATATAGAATAAATACCCTTCATGGAGTTAACTAGAATGATGGTTGTTATAATCAGTGATGTATAACCCAAGGTCTACGTTGTAAGTGATTAGATAAGGCTTAGGATTTATTTTAGATGAGTTTCACCTGAACTAATATCTTTTTGCATAATAACACTCTAATAATGAGTATTTTATATGTTGAAACACCTTAGATTTAATTTAAATGAAGATTTCATATATTTTAACAATTTAATTTATTATATGAATGTGTTCTGATATGATTGGAAGAGTTTGGATAATCCCTATAGTCATTATAATTCATTGTGAATTTATTTTAGGAAACCTATATTTTTGGAGTTTACAGAAAAATGGATTAGTCTCAAACATGTGGATTTTAATACTACACAAATGTATTCAAATATTGAATGTAATTATTTTAAAACTACAGTACTTCATCAAATTTCATCCTTGTTCATCATATGAATTTGGGTCCTACTAAAAATTCCTAAATTCATAGTCATAATACTTTAGCTATTGTATAATTCGTGAATGTAAAAATTCATTTTATGTCGTTGATCTAATTGTATAACCATATTGGACGATTGAATTTATAGTGAGAAAATAACATAGAAATGGAACTTAGAGTATGTATTTTAGAAAATACTTTTTCCAAACATAAATCATCATCATAAGACATTATTGACTATAAGTATTTGAAATCCACAACATAGGACTTCAACACTTATCCAAAATTTAGAAGCACTTATAGATAAAAAAAATATATTTTCTAGGTTCAATGTGATTAAGAAAATTATTATTTTGATTGATGGAATATGTTTTATTTTATTGAATAAACATCATAAAAATAGAAAATTGTGTGCGATCCAGGCTTGAGGAAAAAAGGTGAGTTGATTTTCATCCATAAAATGCAAATCTCAGTGAAAGAGGAAGAAAGGGAGTTTTCATAGTTTATTAATTCTTTGGAATCAAAATATAATGATGTTGAATATATAATATCATGTTTAGAATATAATAAAACTTATTAAAACCATGTTTTGAATTTTTTTGGAAGATTAAAGGATGAATTTCCCTTTATGTGTTTATCGATGCTAAAAATTAATTTATTATGTTTTTAAGAATAATGTGGATGAATTTACATATAATATTTCACATTATTTATAGATAAAGTCAATAATAAAGAACTCTAGTTTTGAAGATGAAAAAATAAGAGTGTTGTGTTTCTTATATTTGTGAAAAATTGAACCGAGGTATATACTGGATTTTTATTAATCTCTCGCACTATAAGTGAATGTTCCATGCCACAAAATATGTTCGTTTTATACTTTTATAATGTTTAATATATTTTTTAAATTCAAATTTTAATAGTATAGTATTTGAGAGAGTTAAAATTGAGACTATTGAAGAATAAACGATTGGTTATTTGTATGATTTTCAAAATTAAATTGTATATAACAAGGGTATTCATAGAATACAATATTATTTGAAAAATAGATTAATGGAAAAATATTGATGCCTAAAATTTGCATTCTATTATAGTGATTTTGGATTAGTTGCTACTTTTTCTTCCCAACACTCCATTTTGGGTATTTTAAAGAGAAGTAATTCAATTAATGAGTCACTTATGCATGTAAGTATTAAATATTTTTAGGATAATAAATATGAATAATCCATTCATTCATAAAAAATATGTATAATCCATTACTACTATAGAAGTGGGTGTTAACTGTTGAAAATTTCATAGCAATGAATCTCTTGAAGAAAAATAATGAATATTTCATTTTGTGTTTCATTGATAAAAAGTATGAAGACAAACATAAAGAGGGAAAATCCAATTAGGAGGAAAATATTTTGAATAATCAATGGTAGTTATGACCTTTGGATGATTGAGTTTGAGGAGTACAGTAATAGATTATAAAGAATAATGGTGTGATAAGAATGTACATAAACCATGTTTCTTGTATGTTTATTGATGAAATCTTTGTTGTTGAAGAGTACAAAGGTTAAGGAAGTGGATCTTATTATTGTTTGTTTAGTTTCTCCCAGTTCTTAGTTAATAACTACATTATGTGGTTGATGTTATAGAAAAACTCATGGGATACTAGTATAAAGTATATGCATGATCATAAAAATTAACATAAATAATATAGTTAACGACACATGTGTAATATTATGTGAACCAAGAATTCAAATGATCCATTTCCACTTATTGTAATTGGTGATTTAATTATTGTAGATAATCAATGAATCAATGGGTGTTAACAAGGAAAGTATAAACATTCCCATATTGAGTCAAACCTTGTAAAAATACTATGTTTTGACCTCTTGTTTATGTTTCAACATTGCAAGTAGTTGTGACTAGTAAGTTAAAACATGAAACATCAATTTATATACTAAAATATATAAAGAGTTTCAATAAAAAAGGGGATAATTTTAAATTATATTTGGGATTTTTTTAAGAAATTTTTAACACTTTATTTATCCCACCACCTCTCAGGTGTAACTATATAGTCTACTAGGACACTATTAGTGGTATAAAATATTAGGTTCCCTATTACGGGATCTTTTAGATTGGTAATTTATTATTTCCAATAAAATAAAATAAACTGATTGGATTGAAAAAAAATCCCACTTTGTATCTTATATATATGAAATGAAAATTTTTTATGCTTGGAAAAAACCCTCATATAGAATAATTTACCCTAGTCTTTTTATAATAGAATATAGGATACAAAAAACACTCTATAAAAAAGGATAAAGTTATCATAAAATAGGATGAGTAATATTTAAAATAATAAAGAGAAAAAATCATTTGATAAAGGTATTCAAAATGATAATCTTTTATCATTTTAATCAATTGAATATTGTTCCTCCAGTGAATGTATCTTAATCAATGAAGAAACTAATTTTAATGAGTCACCTAATTACTTAAATATTGAAATCAAGGACTTCATTTTGAATTTAAAAATTAAAATTTTCACATATATATTTTCATTCATCAAGGGACTAACTGATAGAAAATCAAAGTTATAGAGATATATTGATGTTGCGGATAATGAATTAGAAAATAAGGCTGGAAGATGAAACTCTCTAAAAAATATAATAAAAACTATGGATGAATCTATCACACTTTGTAATGAAAGAGTTTCATTAGTAGATAAATAATTGAAAATTCTTATTTTTGAGATATATTTGTTTGAGAATGTTGTTACATATCTATTTTATGGATTGGAGAGGCTCTATAAATTCCCCATGAATTTAAAATCTTCTTAACGAGATGTATGATAAGAAAGGGTGAAAGAGTTTGATATTTTTATAATGGAGATAATTAAAATTAATTTTAATTTGATTTTGGATATAGATATTGATTGGATGTATAGATTTAGATTATTTTAACATGAAGTTTACACTCTTATCCTAAAATATATACGGATGAAAATTCAACTAAAGAATTTTAAGGATGAAAAATCTAGAAAATCAAAATAATTTGAGAAAAAGGATTCTTACAGTCAAACCTTAGAAGTGCTTTTTTCATCAAATAACTCTCAAAATAGTTTAAGAGAGAGACTAATATTATATGTAGATGAATCCACCTATAGCTCTAGAAAAATATAACATGCTTTTTAATTAAAGATACTTTCAATAAAAAAATCTTATGAAAGTACTGGGAAAAAGAAAAACTTTCCACAAGTTTATAATAAAACTGATTTCTAGATATCCATCATTTTTTTCCTAGAAGGAGGTTATCACTTTTTTGAAATTCCCACCCTCACCCAAAGGAGCACAAATATTTGGCATTCTATTCCAAATATAGCAAGGTTTTTAATTTGAATATTTTGGATATATTTCACCCAAAAATAAATGAACGGGGATTATTGTGAAGTTACTAGAGCTACTCGATGTGTGTACATATTTCTATTGATTTTTGGAACAATCTGTTAGTTTATAAACATTAAAAAATCCCAAAAATAAAGAGGATAATGGTTTTTGAACTAAAGAAACATGTTGGAAATAATTATACCTCATTGAAATTGGAGAATAAATATTTGAAGAACAACTTTGGAAGTTTGAAAACCTTTTGTGAGATTTGAAACATCAATGGTAATTTTATAAATAAATATATATGTAATCCTTACATGTTCCAACCACTTACTAATTAAAAGGTAGAACAAACACAAATTAAGATATTGGTAATGAAATAATACATTTCTACCATGGTTTATATTTTAGAAAATAAGAATACTCCTCAGAGGTTTGAAAAGATTTATGGTAAGGGTGTCAAACATACTAGAAAGTGATTCTATTATTGTGTTTGAAAGGAAAACAACATGTATCATTCTAAAAAATACATAAATCTTAAAACCAAAAGGGAATCAATTTAGAAAAAATATATCTTGATTTCTAGGGTCTTTTCACCCCTTGTGAATATGTTAATAATATTTCATTACATAGGAAACTAAAATCTAATAATGGTGTGTATGGAGGATCTAGAAGGATTATCATAGTGATAACAAATATATGAAATAAATTCCTTAATAATAAGAGTTGATAAAATCCAAAGGGTAACCATCAGTGAGATCATGTTTTTAAAAATATCACTATAAGTATAGAATCCACACTAAATAATAAGTCTAATCATGTTCCAATTGTTCTTCTTACTATATTTCCAGATCAGTTTGAGTTGGATATGAATTTCGAAGAAGTTGAAAATTATTAGTCTGGTCTATTTTCCGATGATTATATGTGTAATAAAATGATGAAACAATATGAGCATGGGATACATACATACTAAAACAAAACATTAATATATTGAAGCCTAAAGTTTATGAAATCCTGAATGATGTTATTCATTTAATAACATTAGGGAAAAATACTATTAGGCTAATAAAGAATAATCATCCTCAATTCTATAACAGATAAGTAGTATAAAACAACCAAATTCCCACATCGGTTTACTTGGATTTAAATTATTGAAATTAAATTTAAATGTTTACGGAGATAATACCTTGAGGGATATATTTTAAAAGTTCTAAAGCTGACATAGATTTATCATGTTATGTTGAATCATCTAATTTAGAGATCCCCTTAGAAATATAAATGAAGATGTATGATTTTATTCTCCTATAACTTTTTTAAAAATATATATATTAGTTTTTTATAGGGGGAGTCATTATATAACCAAATTGAGAAGAACATGAACATGATTTTTTTTGTATATACGTTTAGGTGATAAATAGTTCCTATGTATTATTGAAAATCAATATGTTCATCCCCCATAACTATGAACATTAGAAACTGGAACAACATGTTGTGTAAATATGTACACCCATTTTGTTGAAACATTTCTCTATTTGTTTCTATAATATTTATATCCATATAGGCTTATATTTTATTAGTTAATGGAACATTTCAATGGAAAATTTGATGCCATAGTTAATATCATTTAATTCTTAGTTATTCTCAAATTATTTTAGTCACTTAAAATTGGTTAAAAGTGATTATTGAAAAATTAATTCTCCCATGGGATTTGTGTATTGTAAATTATAATTAATTTAAATAATATAATGTTCATTGAGAGAACATGAGTTATTTAAATGATAAGTGTTATGACCAAGTTGACTGGAAGTAGTTTTTGGAAGATAAATGAAGTTTGTGAAGAAAGTGTTGTCTTTTTTTGAAGGAGAAAATAAATCAATTCAATTTGTATTACTTGAAAAAACAGACTCACAATTGTAATTATATGATTAAAAACAAACTATTTAAGGAGTTTCATCGGATTTTGAAGATTTATTCTAAGGAAAAAAGGTTATTATACTCATATTGGGTCCACAATGAAAGGTTGAATCGTAATGAGAATTTATTCCGGAGTCTGCTAGGATCCAATAAAGAAAGAAATATCATTTTATGATATTGTATTTCTCATAAATCGTATGTAATCTGTAAAATTATGATGCAATAATTTTGTAGGAAAGTGGGAGAACAAGTGCATCCAATTTTATAGATGTTCAGATTGACTAGAAAGAAGTCATTTCAAAGGATTAGGAGTTTTAATACATCCCAATATCATTCTAACAAGGCTATTCCAATCTTAAATGTTTTCAATGTCATGAAATTAATTATACCAGATTTTTTGGAACTGATGGCAGCAAGGAACATTTATCCAACACTGGGTGGAGATAATAATTTTCCTATTATAGATGTACTTTAATATAATTATTTTTAATATATTTTCTTTTATATATAATTTATTTAAGTAATTAACAAACAACATAAATTATTTAACACATACATTTAAAAAAAATATTAAACTATAATGCTTAATTTCTTATAATCTTTATACAAAATCAATCATCATTATTTAAATGAATAATTATGTCTAAATTTTTATATATTGAATATTTTTTTCTAAAACATATTTATTATTCATACAATAAAATTATTTTTCTTATGATTTATCATTTAATTTATGGATGTCATAATAATAAATATTATTAATAATTTTCTATTCCTAATACAACCCTTCACATTCAAAACATTTTATATTATCCAACCTTCATAATTCTAACCATTGGATTAGATATGTAAGGGATTAATCTCAAATGTTTGATCAAATCACGTGTACTATATATATATGTGATTAAATGTTTACTACTATAGATTATAATTTAATCAGTTCTAGAATTTATCCTTTTTAGTGCCACATTAGAATTGATTTTTTATGTGCCCTCAAAATTTTGTCTATTTTATCATTGCTAGTTTTATCAGATCTTTTTAGAACTAACAAAAACACCCTTTATTGGGGATAAAATGATGAAAAAAATATGGTTTATCACTGCTAAAAGAATTTCATTGCCCCCACCCACCACCAAACTTTATTAGTGTTAGAGGGCCCCTGCATTTATCAGTGCCAATCCTCCCACCTCCGTTACCTTGTCATTATCAATGCTTGACCAACCCTTGCTTAGCCACTCGTATGTGCCTTTGCTTATATTAAAACCTGGGACCTCCACACCCTACATATGTTCCCTTTCCACTAATTCGTATTGATTTATTCTACATTTTATGATATATCACTTTATATATATAAATCTGGATACAATGTTTTTCTATATATGTATTAAAATGTTTTTTTATAATAATATATATTTATTTAATAATTTTTAAATACAATTATAAAATATGTTTTTGTGTCTATGTGGATTTGTGTTAGAGTTTTTCTACAAATGTTTATATTCATTTACATATATTATATATTATTGTTTATTAAAATATATAACTATACAGATAAATTTATATTTTTCTGTTAGTAAAGAGACCCACATATATATAAACATTATATATACATGTTTACAGGTATATAAATATTCATGCATTTTATATTTTAAATAAAATGGATAATAATAATTTATTTGTGGTTAATATATGTTAAAGTATATTTATATGTTAATATATGTAAATATTTGTTAATAAAAATAATTTTTTATTGATATATATATAAAATTTTAATATATATTTATATAATTAATTAAAAATAACACTATAATATGAAAAATGATAAAATTTTAAAACCGTAAAATCTATATGAATGTAATCCTCAAGGTTGAATATATTTTCACTAAAATAAAACAGAAAGTTCCTCTTAAAAAATATAAAATACAATCAAATATTCAAGAATTAGGATATTCCAACTGAAAACTCGGGTTTGAAGGCCTTTGGATACATTTAACCATAAAATATATTGAGTACGACTCCTTGTTTAATATAAAATTGATATATTTATGGCCATTGATTTTATATCTTATAAATCCTAAATGGACACACGAATCAAAATTTATGTCTGTTTCATATTCAAGTCCTATTTTCAAATAATCTAAATTAACTAATTATTTATTAATTTTTTCAAATTACTAAATTTTATTAAATCTATATTACTCAAAACTAATTATAAAGTTATTAATTAATATTAATATATTATTTTTTTCATCCATTTTTAGTAAATATATAATATATTACTTGTAAATTCATATATAGAATATATCAGAGATACAAAGGAAATCATTTGATCAATTGAAGGTTTTATAAGTAATTATATTGAGGTGTTGCAGAGTCTAAATATTTGTAAATCTAAATGAGTAAGAGGATGGAGTGAAGAAGGTAGTCATTTGTGCAATTTAAGAAGGTGTCTTTCTAAGAGTTTTGAAAGGAACTACATAAAGGGTCACCATAGGTGAATGTAAAACATATTTATTAGCATCCATTATCTCAGTGAGCTCAAAAATAACCCTAGATCCAAGCTTCATTGTATGTACATTTTTCAACATTTCCATGATAAATATATTCAATAAAAGGGAAGGAATCATGAGGTGTTCCACTTGTTCTTTAGAGGCTTGAGTCACTAGGGGAGTGTTCGGACCATCTACCAAAGTCTAATTAAAGGCATGAAGTCAAATTTGATAAATATTCAAAATAGTAAGTGATCAATGATTATTCTAATTTTCTCTCACTCCCTATAATATTTCTCGGAATATCCTCTAGCTAATGCAATTGTTTTATCTACATCTGTCTGAAATCGAGACAACATCATTTCCTTAATAGTGAAAAAACAATCCCACACAATATCGAATTATTTATAATCAAGATTCCTTAAAAAAATATCACCAATATAAGCATGATAAGTTTTAATATAATGAGGTGGATGATACACAAATGTAGATACTGCAGTAGAAGTAATATGTATAAAAAATTGGTAAACAAGAAAATATCCCATTGGTAAAGATTATAATTCACATATCCATGATCATTATAAATAACTCCATCATTTTTATCAAATATCTAAATTTTATTTTCCTTATAATCAATATTTCAAAAAATATAAGGTTGTATATAACATAGAATAAAATAAATATCAATTCATATTATATCCACTTTGGAATCACTAAATCCTGAACAAAAACCCAAGAAAAATATTTCAACATAATTAATAGGCAAAATTTAAATTCATTCAGGCCATTACTAATATTGTATGATTAAAATTCATCCTATATATAATTGGGTTTCCTACTAACCATTTCAGGATGATGCAGAAAATCCCTTGTCTCCCTCTTCTATGGGGAATCATAAATAAGATCAACATCAAAGTCCCTTTCATTATATTCCTGAATATACCCTACTAGTTCAGAATCTACAACTGTACCAGGTGGATTTATAACTATTGACCCAAACTATTCATCAACACATATTACACTATTTTTTATCCTCTACTCATCCTACATTCCATTTCTAATTGAGGGTTTCAAATTCCTCTAATCAAGATAAATTATTTAGACCAAAGAACAATCACCAATAATAAGTCCTTCAAAAAAAGAAATATGAATGTACAATGTAATGTTTACCTTGGTAAGGGTAAATGCCTCCATTATTATCAACATAATACTTATCAGAGTTATAATACTCAGTACAATTGAAATATATAGGATAGTTATCCCACATGGATTATCAAATGTAAGAATAATCTCCCCATTGTTTTTTTCCTCCTATTGTGTCCTTGTCTCATTTTAATCATCCACCACCTCATTTCCATCATTTCATTTATCTGGTGGGGTTCTATTCTAACTATAGTTAGCCTAATACTCATCAGAATAAAAATTGATTCTCTCATTTGTAATAGATATGATTTATTTCGTTTAGTATTGTAATCAAGTTCTCCTTGGCAAGGTAATGATTCATACCACTCAAGAGGTCTAAAGAAAATATTTTTATTTCTAGTATTTTTCACCGATGCAGGTGGAGATACATCCAATGGCTCAAGTTTCTCAATAATCCTTTCATTCACATAATATTTACTTTTCTATTCCTTCAAATACAACATTCCATCTTCAAAAACAATGTTCAAATCATAATTAATATCACTTAATTTTTTCACATGTTTATCCATGTTACTCTCTATAAAAACTTATTCCTTAGATGATTACTTAAAAATTTTATCATGTAATAAACCTATATCAGATTTATCACCTATTTCGATAGAATTTTTAATTGGGTAGAATTTTTAATAATGATTCTCAAGGTGATCCATCAAATAATTCCTATAGGGATTCCAATTAACGTTTATACTCTTCCAAAGGGTGTTGTTCAATGATATCCCTCTAGAAGTTGTAGATTTATCATCCATATTGGAAACAATTAATTTTAATAAAAAAAATATGTATTTATCATAGGATATATAAATGAGTTAAATTTATATTATTTCATACATATTTCCTCTATGTGTCTCATTAGACACCAGGGAAGGTTGATCTGAGAACCATTCATCATCAAATATTGAAAGAGTGGGTCCTAATGTCTCATGATTATAATTCCCCCTTTCTTGGAAAAAAGGTGATGTATAAACTTGACTAGTATCTTACAGTCCCATACCATTTCTATATTATTTTATCTTCTGTGATTACCTCCCTAAAAAGCTCTAATAATGCTTTACTATACTTAATAGTCACATGACCTACTGGATTATTACTCTAGAATTATTCAAAATCACAATTCTGATGAACTTTTAAATTTTTATCTTATTTAATGAATGAAAATGCAAGATATTATCAATTTATTAGGTTCCACATGAAATAAATTTTTTCATTATCATCAAATAAGGCATTTCGATAGAATTTCATTACTAACCATGGAAAAAAGAAATAACAATTCTTACTAAACCACATTGTCCAGACCTAATTTTCTAACTCCTTCCAAGGTAAATTTTAATATAATTTAGACAATAATTATATACCTTCGTTTTTAATACCATACATTTTGACATATTATTATTTCTAGGATCACTGTATTCACACGATCTAGACTTTATTTTCCTCAAAAAAAGTCTTTTGTATAAAAAAACTATATTTGGGGATCACTTCACATGAAAAATATTTACAAGGAGGATTAATATGTTATAATGGTTAAAAAGAAAAATGGTTTGGTTTAAATAGGGGTAGAGTATTGAGAGGGTTAACAAAGAAGAGATAAAAATTATTTAATTTCCAATGAAGGTTTATTTAGATTAATTAGGGAATGATAAATAGTGGAACAATTGACATGAGAGAAATTAATAAAACACTTCAATATTTAATAGTCAGCTAAGTCAGTCATGGTAGCTTATATTCATATGTTTTTTCTTATAATAACTCAATAAGGCTCTAGTATGTTTGCCCAACCTATGGATTTCTATGAGGTAAATCATTTGACTCATGGTAGGTGTACATTCCATATGACTAAGCTTCATAATAGCTTGGAAAATCATGATAGCTTGACCTACTACATGATTTTTCCTTATTGAAGCTTGTACCTCATGTTTATTTAGTACCATTACATAAAAAGTATCACATTTTATGAATTAAATCATGAAATACAAATTAATAATATTTAATCATATGTAATTCATGTCTAATGTTATTTAATTTCTCTATATTCAACGGTTTGCTTAATATACCAATAAATTGTTTCTTGGTTCCTATGGATTCATGATACCCCATTTTTAAAAATAATATCTCAAAACACGATGTACTATATCTATGTTTTTATCCTTGGAATGAAGTAAATCATTATTAAAAGTGTTAATAACATTTCTATTTTCATAATTTGTAGGGACATGTAGAAAATTGATAGTTATAATCCAAAATTTTGTGTTGCATATATATAATTTGTGCACAAAATCTTAATGTAGTGATGTACTCATCTTCAATATTATAAAACAAAACATAATTTAGTTTCTTACTTCACTATGAAATTATTGACTTTCCTAAAATATTATAATTTACATATGAACATTTTGTATCTATCTTATAATCACCAAAATCAACATCTGAATAGCTGACTATACATGGCCTCTAGAGTAGAACAATCCACAATTTGTTGTATTTTTTAGGCATTTGAAATTTATTTTAACAAAAAGTTTCTGTGATTATTTGTTTTTCACTAGAAAATGATCACAAACACACACATTAAACATAATCATTATGTAGTAACAAGTTAAGTATAGTAACCTCCCAATCACACCTATATATAATGTTTGTTCAACTTGTTTCCCAATTTTATCTAAATTAATTTTATAACATGTACTCTTTGGAGTATCACATCATTTAATGTCATACCTGATAAATTGTTTTAAAATATAATTTAAAATATCGTTTTATTTAGAAAAGTTAAATCTTTGTTTTAAAAAATATGAGTTCATGGACTGAATTTAAATGCACCCACTAAATAATTGAAATTAATTTTTCATTAGTTTTGAAAGCCCAATACACAATTAATTTTTTAGTGAACCAAAAATAATATCAACCACATATATTTGAGAAACCAAAACTACATTTGATGTTATTTTGATAAACATGGAAGGGTAAACTATTCCTCATGAAAATACATTTGAAATTAATAATATTCTAGGCCAATAATGCCAAGATATATGATCCTATTTTAAACTATAATGTTATTTTGAATATTTAAATACATGATATGGTAATTGATATCCTAAAAACATAAGATTTTTTTTTAAAAATCATCTTTAATAATAAAACCATTAAATAAATCACCCTTGATATCCATTTGTTACAGTTTTAAATTATGATATACTATTCAAGAAAGAATTACTCTTATAGCTTCAAGTATAGATACCGGTGAAAAGGTCCCTTTATAATAAATACCTTCTTTTTGACTATAAACTTGTCCAACTAATATATCATTATTTCTAACTATTTATACATACTTGTCAGCATTATTTATATATACCAATTTTTTATATTTATCTATTTAGACTTTTTATTTTCAATTTATTCTTTGACATGATGTCTTAAAATGATTCAATTCTTCTTGTATTTTTAGTACCCAGTTTCCATCATTAATTAATTATGTTTAGTTCTTAGGTTCAAGATAACTTATGAAATTATGATGTGTAACTTGGTTAATAGGATAAGATTGGGTTTGAGTTCCTTTGTCCTGATCACCATGTACAATATCTAGGGGATGATACCTATGGGTCATACTCATTCATGGGATTAAATTTCTTGGTTCTTCCAATTCTTATTCAATGTTAGTTTGGTCAAGATGTTCTGATTGGTTTCAATTGTGACATTTTAGCTCGATTATTTCATCATGTTCATTTTCTTTAGTGATATTATTGATATTCCTATTTTACATATCATCATCAAGGTTTTCAATAATAGGTTTAACTTTTTCTATATATATTCTTTCATAAAATTTTATATGTACATATTCTTCAAAAACATTATATTGTATAGTTATGACTCTATATACTTTAATGGTTGTTCAATAACTTAATAAAATTCCTTCATAAATCATTGATGAATACTTTTCAATATTGTATTTTGTGTTTAGAATATGTTTATTATATCCAATGAGTCTAAAGTAATTGAATTTTGGTTTTCTAAAATTCAATAACTCATAAGGATTATTCTTTAAGATATTCCTTATTAAAACACTATGAATAACATAATAATTTGTATTCTTGGATTTATTCCAAAATGATTCACTGAATTCATATTCTCTAAAAAAATTTGGGAAATTTCGTGGAGAGTATGGTTTCACCATCAAAACCCGATTTTATTGAGGTGTGCAAGTGGAAAATAAATTATTATTATAGCCATCTTATTAATGTAAAGTCTATAATTATTAATTCTCAAATTCATGTACATGAAAACATCTCAATGTTTTTATGGAAATACCACTATGGTTTTTAATGTATTTCTAATAATTATAAAAATTAGGACCATAACTACATTAATCTAATAAAAATACTAATGTGAATCTTGAATAATTAGAAAAAAACATAAACATAATTCTTTCTCCATATACAATAATCTCTATGAGGTCTAAACATTTCCATTTGAAAAAATTAGATTCTGTGAGAGTTTGAAACCGATTTATTTGGTTTGAAAAATCATATTTGGTTCTTTCCTTTTTGATGGGATTGTAAACTATGTCTTTTGGAAATTCCACTTTAGGTAAATCCTTGACTAATTATTTTCTAGTGAGATTATTAAGTCACTTTATATTATAATTATCGATTATCTTTTTACAAAACCAATATTATTTGTAAAATAAACATAAACATGAATAATTTTTTAAAAATATAGAAGCTAAACTAATAGAATAAACATTATCATTTCACAAGGTAGTAAAAAATGATTGTAACCATAAATTTTACATCCATTGTCTAAAATTTTTGGAATTATAACCATCATCACACAATTTTTATATTATAATATAACACAATTTAAAACCTTCAACAAGTGAAAATCTAGAAATCAAAATATTTTTAGGGTTATCAATTCATCAAAATGTAACAGTTTTATCATTTTTCAATATTACCAAAAGTGAGATGTTTTCCTACCATTTTCACTTTATTATTAAATCTTGAGTAGTTTTTATCCATATTATTGAGACATTAATGATCAAGATAATATAGAATTTAATTGAATCTCTTCATTAACATCAACTATATAAATTCAATCAGGAAATTATTTTCATAATCACACTTTATTTGGTCCAGATAAGTTAGAAAATAATGAGTTTGGAATCCAAATCCCATAGAGAGATTTGTTACTAAAGAATTAAAAAGATTTTATATAATGGTTATATTAGGTCTAAAATAATTATAATAACTTCAGTAATCCAAAATCCCTTTATAAATTAATAAGATATTCTTTTATATAACTAGTTAAAAAGTATTTTTTCTTTTAATTAATGTTTACCCATTATTATAACACATTTTGTTGTTAATTTTGTGTGGTTTATAACATCCCAATACAATATTTGATGTATTTAATTTTTTTTGAATTTTTTATAGACACATTTTAAGTTGTTAAATTAAAATTTATAAATCAATATATTATTTTAATGTATTGGAATCGATTTATTTTTTAATAGAAATGTCACTTCAAGTATTTATAGGCAACTTGTTCACCTTTTTCATATTCTTTTATTGGTAATAAATCACATTCATAGTGTATTATATAATAAATCTATCCTCAAAGAGTTATTCATTAGTTATTTCAGATTATTCTAAAATGTCATTACCGACAAAACAAGAACTTGTAGTTTGTACATCAGATATAGTGGACAAGAAACAAAAATTTTATTTTTCATTTTCATTATCTCTAAAAGAGTCAGAACCATATTATATTTCCTTTGAAACAATCTAGTATTATTTTATTACATTTATTATTATTATTTCACTATTTGTATAATTATTTTTGTATTTCATCTATGGAAATTCAGCCTTGGTGTGTTCTTTACTATGACATTCAATGTAGGTAATGTCACTAGTGGAGATATTTTTTCAAGTATGTCTTCTAATTTCCTCTCTTATCATACATTATATTGAATTTTTACTGTCATAAAATCTTCTTATTTTGGTTAAAAATTTTGAATTTCTTTAATATATGAGCCATATCCTCAGCAATAAACAAATCTGATTTACTTCCACTTGAATCATCTCTGATCAGTTCAATTTATTTTGACTCAAATATATTGAATGAAACAATTTTAATTTTATGTTTAACATCTTTGTTGCCTTATGTCAATTTCTTTTCATTAATTTTAGAATTTAAAATAATATCCATGAATTTTAGATTGATTTTGTTATATATTTCTATGATTGACAGAACTATTATTTTCTATATATTAGGTCTACATCTCAGATGTCTTAGAAATTGTTTTTTGTATCCCCTAGGATATCCATGTTATTTCATGGAATTAATTATCACATTAATTATGAAATAAAGTTTTGAAATGGATTCAAAATTTTCTATATTATATATTATTCCATGTGACCAGTGATGGATCATGAGAAAAATTTCCCAACTCATGATTTGGAGTTAGCTATTGTAGGTTTTTCATTATAGATATAGAGGTTTTATATTTATGGACAAAAGTGTGATATATATACCAATAATAAAAGTCTAATGTATATACTCACATATAAGGATGAATATGTGATGTAGTAGATGGTTAGAGATTATTAATGATTATGACAATTCAATACATTATCAACCTAGGAAATATAAAAAGGTGGATGATTATTTCTGTTGAAAGGAACATGATAGATTATCCATAACGAGGATAAAAAATATAAACTATTTCTATATTTAAAAATATTAGGTCTAGAGATCTTCAATCACAAGGGGAAATGTTTAAATTCTCAATTGAATGTTCAACCATCTATCCATGTAAAGATTGAAGAGGATTATAAAGAAGATAGATAGCCATAGATTATGGTTAGAAATGTTTTGGTTTTAATCTTGATCATGTTGGAATGGTATGGTTAAATAACCTTGTATATTTTCTTCCCATACCGGATTTGATGGATTTTTTAGATGGAATACATAGTTTTTAATTCTATATCCATTCACGATGTACAATGTTGTATAGAGATTTGAAATAGTATTTCTGGTGGGTTGGCATGAATAGTGTTATCGCTGAATTTGTATCTCGGTGCATGGAATTCTATAAAATTAAGGTTGTGAGATAAAAGTCTAATGGGGTGTTATATCCATTTCTCATACCAGAATGGAAATGGGAATACACCACCATGGATTTTATGTTGGACTCCCCAAAACATCTTAATGGAATAGTTCAATATGGGTTGTAATCAATCAGTATACGATGTCATCATACTTCATCACTATCAGAGAATAATTCTCTCTAGATCTTCATTCTAGGATAAATTAATTATTATGTAAGGTTACATGGAGTACCACATTCCACTGTCTCTATTCAAAATCCATTTTTTCTTCAATGTTATAGTGAATTCTTCATTAATATTTATGTATATAGTTTAGTTTTAGAACTTCATATCATTCATAGACCAATTCTCACTCAAAGAGAACAATTCAAACCCAATAAGATATGATGAGATATTTTTCATTGTATATAAATGTTATTGGGTTCAATAACTTACCCATGATAATTTTTACACAATAATAGATTTCACTTGTTAATTTTGATGGATTATTACAAATCCCTCTTTAGAAAGAAATTGTTTGTTCCTATAATTTGAAATGAACTTGGAGAAAGAAAGAAACTGAGACCTAAGATAGTTGATGAAATGGAATAGAATGTTAGATCTATTCATCAAAATTTCAAGGATACTCGGAGTTAGTAGAAACATTTTTTTTGAAAAAACACCATTTTGATCATGAATATTAATTTGGAGACCAGTTGTTTCTATGAATTTTCACATGGAGGAAGGTTTTGAGATTCATGTGGAAAAAGAAACTAATCTATAGGTATATCAGTCCATTCAAAATTCTTGATTATATTATGGAGGTATCCTATCAGTTGGTTCTTTCAGCAATCCTTTCTCAAGTCCATGATGTGTTACATTTATCAATCTTGAGGAATTATATACTAGACCCTTCAAATATACTAAATTCCTAGGTCACATAAATAAGGAAAGATCTTTCTTATGAGGAACAAGTAGTGGATAATATATATCATATAGATAATGTTCAATAGAAAAAGATCACACAACTAGTCAATTTTTTTCGGTGAAACTGCCATTTTAAAAATTTTGTCTGTTAACCTTATGAAATTATTATACATGATTATACTCCTTTTTTGTATTTTAGTTTCAAATTTCAAGGTTGAAATTAATTATAAAAGGGCTAGAATGTTACACCCCTAGATTTTATGATTTTTTCCAAATAAATTTAATATTTTATATATTTTAAATTGCACACAATATTGAGTTCAGATTATGTTACATGCAACACCAATCCATTCTTTCAATAAACACAACACAGAGTTACCTTTTGTTAAACACGACATTGAGTTCAAAAAAATATATTAACGTTATGGAAATGTCATTTATTTAACCTAGAAATTAACCATATTAATATGAATAATAATAACCAATTTTTAAATATTACGTATTATGGTTTTATATAATGAAATCATATTGATAAAAAATTACTTAATTATTAGTCATGTCATTATATATTATGATTCAAATATTTTCCAAAAAAAAAGTTTCTCTTCCTTTTTTGAACATTAAAAACATAATATTTCACAATTTTAGAAAATTAATTTGTTAAAATAAATTTCATTTTTGAAATAAACATGTAAAATTTTGAAAATTTTGATTTTTTTAGATCTTTCTAAAATGTTTCATTTAGTAATGAATAGTTAAAAATAGTGACTTTTATGTGAAAACTGCCATTTCATTTAAATTATTTACATACATAAATTAAATTTCAAATTTTTTTTAATGTCACAAGAGTATAATTATATCTATTAATATAGTGTATTTCATTGGAAAAAATTTCATATTTATGTTTAATATAAAAACTATGTAAACATTGGAATATTTTTCTCATTGAAATCAAGATTACTAGTTGAGTTAGTAGGATTAATTTTAAATAAAAAATTTCCACTTCTATGAAATGAATTTGGAAAATGTTTTCCATATTGAGATTTATCATAATTTATATTATCTAATAAGTTCAACTTAGTTTGTTTTCCTAAATGAAAAGTGAATAAAGAAAAAATTAATTATTAAGGTTAATGAAAAAAATGGTTTTTACTAGGAGTTAGAGTAATAAATTATGGTTTAGACTAAACAAAAAAATATCTAAATCCTATTGGTTATCCCTATTTCCATCTAATCAGTCCATAGATCTATTCCACAGTAATTTAGAATCATTTTTATTTGTAACTACTTTATTTTTTTTGGAAACTTTTAGAAAACTTTCAAGTAGTTTCTATGTGGGTTCCTTTACCCCACTTATAAAAGTCCACCTCCATCTTTCACTTATTATCACCTCTCAAGAAATTTGGATAAACTAAAACCTACTCAAATTAAATTCTAATATCATTAATCACATCTTATATATATAATTTATACATAAACCCAACCAATGAATGATTTTTAGGAAAATCTAAGTAGGAAACTCGATGAAGATAAGTTTTGAATGTGGGAGGATGAAGTCATGACTTTTGATAAGGGATTCACATATCACATTTTACATTTATGACAAAAATTACAAATTCATGGCATATTTCTTTTATGTGGTGAATATACATCACATGAATTTACTTTATGACTATTATCCTTAAAATTATGGGTAATTACATATCCATTTGAGGAACTATCTTTCACAGGGATTAAGATTCATATTTACCATAGTTGTAAATATTTTATGATTCAATGTCATCATTTATCATGATTGTTTATTATTATTTTTATGATACATATCATAATAAACTAATTAATTTTTATTTCTTCTATTTATTCCATTATAATACTTGTTTTTGATTTATTTTCCTCTCTTTATGTACTCAAGAGTTGAAAACATATTCTTAATATATAAAAACCGTATTTTTTGTCGAAAACCCTGTTTCCTCTAAGACCTTGATTTATAATAATTATTTAAAAATGTATTATGTTTTAAAAACAATTAAAATTTTAAAAAAAAATTGTATCACAAAATTTTTTAAATGATTTTTAAAGATTTCTTTGAAATATTTGAGGTTTATTTTCAATGAAATGTCTTCTCAAAATGTTTTCAATCTAAAAATGTTATTTTCAAAGAAAGGTTATTTTTCATCAAATAAATATTTAACGTTATATTTCAAAATCATTTTTCATCTAATATGAAAATCATTTATGTTACTTATTCATTACTATTATTATGATGCAGGGATACAATTATTATTTTATCTCTGAAGGGATTATATTTATGATAAAATGATGTATATGAACCTTGTTTCTCTACAATGGGTTATACGATGAAAAAATATCCTGAAACATACTTTGTTTCCCTGGGATATGTTATGATGAAGTGATGAAATCATTATGAAACCATTTTATTTTACATAGGTTATGATAATAAAAAATGTCTATTAAAACCATTTTATTTCATGAGTTATGATACGATGAATGTTTAATGATATTCTAGAATAGATGTGAATGATTTTCAATATTTGATAGTTGGGACCTATATATCCTTATAAGTCATTGGGTAGTGATAAATGTTGTGTGAGCTGAAATGGTATATGGTTGGTTAGCTAATGCCTGAAAATGAGGGTACAAGGGTGGTTAGAATAAGCCCAAAAAATCAATGCACATGTGGTTATCCCAATCCTGAAGCTAGTACATAGGTGGTTATCCCAAGACTGATGTAATATGAATTTCTTGGTAATAATATTTGACATAATATTTTCAATTTTTCCTATTTTCCGAAAAAATATGTACTTATGCAAAAAAATTATTTCATGACTCATGTTCATGGATTTCCTTATGATATTTGTCTAATTAACTACCAATATTTATTACATAACATAATATTATGAACATTGATTTGTAGGGTATGGTTTTAAAATGTTGTGATCATGTTCTGATACCCTCATTTTCATGTTATTATTATATATCTCCCTTAATTACCCTTAATGTAAGTAAAATCTTACCATTTATTTTTTTCCTTTCCCTAGGTAATGAAGAATTTTTTTATTTATGTTATGTCTAAGAATTGTTATAGTTATGAATAACATAGTGATAGTTTATTTAGATTACCTATGAACCATTTTTTTGTGTTTACAAGTATACAAATTCACTATACCTTTATGATCCTCAGGGATGAGATTGTGTAGTGTAATAAATGATCATAAAAAATGATGTAATATTTGTGCTTGATAAGACTGGGTCACTATAAAAGACATTCTCAATCCATGTGACACCCCTAGAAAACCCTAAGACACCGCACGTGGATTAATAGGAATGTCACCTGGTTTTACTAACCATTCTCAAACTATGAGAAATTACACTAAAAAATCTTAGTGGCATTCCATAAGATTATGGCACAGTTAAACTAAACATTACCCTTAACCATTAACCCTAGTACTTTCTAAAAAATTACCTCATTTTCAACCATTGATCCCATAAATTGTTTTAGACCCCAAAAGAGAAATATTTGGGATCAACTAAGGAATACTTATAACCCTTTGTGAATCACAATTATGTACACTATAAGTGATTTATGACACTATAAATCCATCATGATATTGGACTCAAAAATATATAAACCCACTACTTACTCTGATATGATTCTCTTCCCCACATATCATGCTTAAATCAACCTCATTTCCATAGTTACTGGAAAAAGGAAATCATTTTATAACATAGTACCTTATCTGAGAGATCTGTAATCTAAACCGATAGCTCAAAAAATATTGTATCGGGCTCAAGGTAAACTTTCTATCATTCAATCCTAAGGTAAGAATATGACTGATACCTCGTGATTAGGGAATCATGAAACACATTGTGAATTTATGTTGATCATATCGGTAAGTCCAACTGATATTCACTTGTTCATGTTTTCCCAAAATATGAAAGGGTCTGACAAACCTCAATGAAAACATAACCAACATACCAAACAGACATATTCCTAGAAATCTATAACAATGAGAAAACAATGAATTTCAATCCTCAAAATCTAGTGTCTAATAATGATGGTGTACATAATATTTCATATGGCTATGTTATGTGACCAACCACTTCTAGATCAAATGCAATCATTACATCGTCTCATTAATTAGAATCAACACAAACAAGGACCATTCTACCAACTCCTCTCAACATAAGGTAGATCAACATGGCCACTCATAAAATTATTCAATGTTTTCCATATTTATCGAATCTTAATAAATATTTTTTTTGGAAAATTTGACTATAAAAAATCTTTTTCTAATATCCATCAAAATCAAACACACAAGTTCGAGTCGTATCATTAAGAACCAAGATATATATCTCTATTTTTTTATCCATCTCCGTATGATAATCCATGATCAATTTTAACTAATAACCCTCCTCATCTTGAAAAGCATTCCATAGTTTGGATGTAAACAATGGGTCCATGTCTAAAAAACCCTAAAGGGAAACCCATGAAGTTTCAAAGTCTCTTGGATGTGTCAATATCAAAGTAATTGTACCTTTTTCATATCCCTAGTAGGAAAGAAATGATTTTATTTAATAATTCATAAAATAATCAAACAAAAAACATATTTACCATAATGATTCTAGGAAAAATTGATGATTAACTCCATTGATATCTCATCCCACTTCCATACCAGAATTGTATAAAAATTAAAACAAACCAGTTGGTATATGGTGTCCTACGTTAAATTTTTGAAATGTGAGACACCATGAAAATAATATTCAAAAAACCTCATCATCCTCATCAAAAAATACTGATGTCTCAAGTCATGATACATCATTTTAGACCCAAGGTATATTGACCAACATGACTGAGGTCTAATGTCCATCGAACCCTTCCTCAAAGAAATTTGAACAACCAACATGACATGGAAGAACAAAGCTCCACTAGGAGACTGTGACCACTCACTGTAGGTTTCACTGTAATAACGGATTTTACCCAAGTTTTGGAAATATATAAAAAAAATCCTATTTGATACACATTTTAACATGCTTCATTACATGAAAATGCACTTAATATAACCTAGAAGATTGATACTTCTACTTTATTTGGTGATTAGGAATAGAACATGATATCTTACGACCTAAAATACAATATATTTATTGAATACTTATGATACATGACCACAAAATTCCTTTGTACATTGTATTTCAAGGGATAACCTAAGGGCATAAAAAATAAAAGGTGAGATATAAATCCTAGGAAGGTAGTAAAAAAGGAATAAAATGAAAATTAAAATACACTTTAGGCAATATTTCTAACAATGGAGTGCAAGAGAAACATGAATATTAAGGCATTATATATAATGCTTATAATAACATGGAAATGTGACAACAACATAAACCATTAAATCATTAATATAAAGGAATCTGGTAAACCCATATCCCAACATGGTGGAAATATATAATTAATATGGTAAACACATGTCCCAACATGATATATCATGATACTAAACATTACCCAATGAATTGGCGCACTATCAGGGTGAACCCTTCATAATTGTTTCAATCCCATGCTTAAGTGTGCCACATAGATCATATAACATAGATTCATTCAACATCATCATTTATTATATGATAATTTAATGTGTAATAAATATAGTGAATTATATATTCATTAAGTATGTTTTTATAATGATGAATACCCTTGAAATTTGAAATGTGCATGGTATTCACTATACTATGATTTTGGCATGAAATATTTCAATGCAATTTCAGTAGCCTAATGACGAGACGTAAAAATTTATAAAAATGGTTGATGAGAGAAAAAAGGGTCTCTCATAATATGTAGATGAAAAGTAATGTAAGGGGTTCAAATAGATACATTTCCCACCTCATGGAATTTGTAAGCAGAAGGCGTAACATAATAAATAATTTTAAAAAAAAAGAGGAGAAATTGAATAACTCTTACAAAATTTATGCATGGTTACTAGTGGACATGGGAAACATTAATGGGAGGAAAAGATGTATATCATCATTAAAACATAAGGAGGGTAGTATGATGGAGTTGATAAATCATACCCAAAAGTTTTTAATTGAATATAAAAGTTTATAACAACATAAAGAAACATGGAAAAAAATGAGAAAGCAAGGAATCCCTTACTTGGATGTGTGATTTAAAAAGATTTAAGAGGGGACTCTTGAGAGATTGGGGCACCTAGTAGGGATTCTATAGTGGGTAGGTAGAGTAGGTATGTGATCTAAGGATTTTTTGTGGTGATAAGTTGTATATTGGGTGAGTTTATAAATGGAAATGAGAGGGTAGTTCATTAATATTTCACAAACTTAGGTTTTGGAACATATATAATTAAATAATCAAAACCACAAAACATCCCTACGTTTTATCCATGGTTTTTACCAAATATGGGTGGCATAATTATTTTAAAAGTCCAATGGCAAAAAATATTAAAATATTATCCTTTCTTATGTGTAGGTGAGTCACATTATTAATGAAATGAATTTAAAATCATAAAATATATTATACAATTTGGAGGATTGACTAAGGCTTTATAAAATAAGTAAAAAAATATAAAATCACATTATATTAATAGGAAAAAATATATTTGGTCTATAATACCCATTATTTTATTTATTACATCATATTTTGGGACATTATGATGTCATAAAAAATTATATATTTATATATTGTTTATTGTTTTTACCAAAAAATTCCACTATCTCAGAAAATTATAAAAAATGAACCATTGTATAATTTTAACATCCTGATTCCAAATAAAATATTCATTTTCTCTAAATAATTTTCTAAATAGGGGAATTTTTTCTTTTAAAATGAAAACAAACATTTATTGAAAAATCATAGTTTTTGAAAAAAATAGATTTCAAACCTTAATAAAAATTACATTTGACGTTATAATAATTATATACTCATTTTTATTCATAAAAGTAAATTGATGATAATATTTTATTAAAATATTAATTAATTCAAGATTTAACTAATTCTGTAAAAAAAGTTCATTAAAAATACACTTTCTATTTTATCATATAAAAAATATAACTCTTATCAAACTGATTACCTAATCATTTACAGATAAATAATAGATATAATAAACATTTATAAGAATTTATTTTGAAATATTATTAATAAAAAATATTAGTTTCATATAATAATGAGTATATATATTTAAATTACCATTTTTACCTAAAAATTCAATTTATCAAATTTATCATTCTTTTAAGAAATACTATTCTCACAATGGAATTGATCGAATGAAAATTAATTTTTAAAAAGATATTACACAATAATTAACTAATACCTTGTTACATAATCTCTTATAAAACCCACATAAGACCTAAGGTTAAGGTTTATGATGGTGACAGACTATTGGGGCGGCTCAGATAACATTGTCTAGGTAGTAATCACTATTAACATGAACTTCTCACATAGGAAATTCCTTTAAAGCTTAACATGTTAAATATTAGATTGGACTTGTTCAAGAGTGAAGCCCAATGATGTTTCCTTCTTCCCATGCTCTGAAAAATGAGCTTCGTATGGCCTGAGTCTACTAGTTGAGGCCATCTTCTACTTTTTCTTGGTTGAAAGTATTTTTTTTAACATATATTTATATTAGTTGTTTGATCACTATCCAATGGCTATATTATCTATTGTAACGATACTTAATGGTAATTTAATCCCCAAAATAATAATAATAAAATGAGTTCATGTTTTTTATATATCCATAATACATTAAAATAAAGGTAATTACATTCATAAATGTTTGTTTCATTACAACACCCCCTTAAGAAATTTCACCCCCGAAATTTCATTTTCCCACACTAAAACAGATGAGGGTAACTCTGCCTCAACAATTCATCTGGTACCCATGTTGCTTGTTCAGAAATTTGTTTTCTCCACAACACTTTGATGAGGGGATTTTTCATATTTTGTAGAAATATTTCCCTATGATCTATGATCTTCACAGACATCTCTTTATAGGAAAGGAAATTTTCCAATGGTACCACATTTTTATTGAGTACATGCGATGGGTCAGGTATGTACTACCTAAACAGTGATACATGGAATACATCATGTACATGAAATAGGTTTGGTGGGAGTTCTAGTCCATAGGCCACTACTCTGATGTGGTCAATGTTCTTAAAAGGTCTGATGTGCCTTGGAATAAGCTTTACCTTCTTCCCAAATATCTTTAATAACTTCCATGGAGATATGAAGAGGAAAACAATATCTCCAACAAAAAACTTTAGGCCTTGTTGATGGTTGTTATCATAACTCATTTCTCATCTCTGGGAATCTTTGATGTGCTGCTGGATGGTCTTAAACTTCTCTACTATTTCTTTGACCATTTCTGGTCCAAGATTTTTTCACTCCCCAACATCATCCAAACATGTCAGTGTTCTGCACCTCTTCCCGTAAATGAATTCATAAGGATCCATTTGGATTCTGGAGTGGAAATTGTTTTTTTAAATGAATTCATCCAGAGGAAGATGTTGATCACATCTTCCTTTGAATTCAATTGGGCATGCTATCAAAATTTCCTCTAGTGTTTTTATAGTCCACTAAAATTGGCCTTCACATTGAGGATTATAATACGTACTGATGTTCAGATTAGTATTTTATGCGTGTTGGAGGCTCTTAAAAAACATAGAGGTGAATCTTAGATCTCGATCAGATTCAATCGAGAGTGGTACACCCTGAAGCCATACCAATTCTATGATGTATATCTGTGCTAGTTAATCTAATGAGAAATATTCTCGAATCTCAATGAAGTGTGTAGTCTTTGTAAGATGACCCACAAAAACCCAGATACCATTTTTTCCATTGGATTTCTTCATAAGTCCAGTGACAAAGTCCATGGTGTTGTCATCCAATTTCCATGTTGGTATGGGTAATGGTTTTATCATCCCCTTAGACATTATCCTCTCACCATTCACTTGATGATATACCAGGCACTTTGAAGTATATTAAATGATCTCCTTCTACATGTTATCCTACCAATAATTCTCTCAGAGATCCAGAGACATATTTCTATTTCCTTGGCAGAAGAAGAAATTCGAACTATGTGAGTCATCCAAAAGTTTTTATTTAACTCCGAATTTGAGGGAACATATAGTCTATACCTAAATCTCACAATTACTTCTTCATTTAAAATTAACTCTGAGGATTTCTCTTTTTTATTATTAAACTTTTTTTAAATTCCCACATCATCTTTTTGAGCATCCTATATCTTTTCCAAAAGATACGGTTGAGCAATCATCTAGGAAAGGATTGATGATGTCCCCTTCATTATTATTCCCATGTACATCATCGCGAAATCTAAGAAGATAAGATCCTTTTTAATTTGCATCAATAACAGAATTCCTCTGTCCTTTCTACATAGAGCATCTTCCTCCTTTTCACTTTCGTAGGGTGGTAGTGAATTGAGAAATCGTAATCCATGATGAGCTCTAACCATCTTCACTGGTGCATGTTCATCTCATTATATGTGAATATATATTTGAGACTTTTGGGATCCATTTATATTTTATACTTTCCACCAAAGAGATAATGTCACTATATTTTCAATGCAATGATCACAACTGCTAACTCTAGATCCTACATGGGGTAGTTTTGCTCCTAAATTTGCAACTGCATTGAGTCATAGATGATGGCTTGTTCATTCTGCATCAACACATATCCCATCCCATTATTTGTAGAATCGTTGGATATTATGAAAAGCTTCCCACATGTGGATAGTGTGAGCACATGGGCAGTGTTAAGCCTCTTCTTCAATTGCAGGAATCATTCTTCACATTAGTCATTATATCCATACATGACTCCATTCCTAATTATCCATGTAAGAGGGTTTGAAAATCATTAGAAATTTCTCAAAAATTATTGATAACAACCAAATAACCCCAAGAAGCTACGAATATTTATAATAATTTTTGGCCTTGGTCTTTACTCAATTGCTTCTACTTTGGAAGGATCCACAGATAACCCTTTTATTCATTATGGAATTCCCCAATAATGAGACTTCCTTTAACCAGAACTAAAACTTGTTGTACTCTTTATAGAGATTCTCCTTTCACACGGTCTTTAGTACAGTGCTTAGATGCTCCTCATACACATCCTAGGTTTTAGAGTATATTATAATATCATTAATAAATACTACCACAATTTTATTGAGGTAATCTATAAAGGATCTATTTATCAAGTCCATGAATATTGATAGTGCATTAGTGAGTTATAATGTCATTACAATGAATTCATTATGACCGTACCATGAACGAAAAGCAGCATTGGGGATATAATCCTTCTTCGCCCTTCCGTGGTAAAATCATGACCACAGATCCACCTTGGAGAAGTATTTTCCTCCACATAGCTGATCCAAAAAGACATCAATACATGAAAAAAGATAATTTTTCTTTATCGTGATTTTTTTGAGCTTACGGTAATCAGTTAAAATCCGCATTGACCATTCCATCATCTTGATGAAGAGGACTAGTGTAGCCCATGGTGAAACACATGGGAATATAATCCCTTTATCCATATTCTCTTGTAGTTATTTATTTGGCTCAGAAATATCCACAACATCCATTCTATAGGGATTCAGGTATCTAGGAAAACCCAAGGTATAAGATTAATCGAGAATTTAACATCTCTTCTAGGAGTAATTCTTAGAAATTCTCTAGGAAACACATTAGAGAATTCCCTTACAATAGGCATGCCATCAAGTATAGTTCGTTCCTTAGATTCAATCATCTAAAAAAGATACACATTCTCATGGGGAAGTAATATCGATTCTTGAGATGATGGTGATAAAGAAGATTCATCCTCTTCCTTACACTTGTATTGAATCTAGGGTCGATTCACCATATGGAGTGTGATTTCTCTCTCACAGAAATTATTATTGGCTCTATATAGGGAAATTAATTTCATTCCAAGAATTGTATCAAATTCCACCAAATGATTTATAAAGATGATCTATAGGATGTTCAATCCCCAAAATGTGATAGGGGAGGAGTAATATTTGTCACAAACCAACCTGGATTGACCATGAACCAGTTACTCGAGTCAGCCTATGACAAGACCTAAGAGGCATTCCTAATCTTCTTGGGATGGGGACAAGTTCCAAGGGAATCGACATAGTGGTGATGGGAAATTTTTTTCCCAATATAAATAAATAAAAGCAATAGAATAATAATAAAGCAACAAAAACATAAATAATATAAATAGAACAACTAAGAAAGAACTGAAAAGAGATACTATCTAGACCTGATGACCACTAAACTCTACATGCCCATATGGGTAACTCTCCAATCCCAAGACTCAAAATTTCCCATGACGATTGAGATCAAACTAAAACCTACAATTGAGAATAAAAACAAGAATGACGTATATGAATGAGTATTAAAACCCAGTAGGCATACCCAAGTAATCTACTCCCAAATGAATTACATTTTAAAAAAGAATCATCAATTTCATGTTTGAACTATGATATATAAAAGTATGTTTTTCAAAAAAAACCATTAATGAAAATCACATTCAATTTCCCTTTTTACCTTTCAAAACCATATTATTTCCCAAGAAGGAACCATATACATTTTAATGGAGAGATGACATTTCAATTACAATGGAGTGATTGAGTATAAAACATTTCCAAAACCTTTTTATATAACCATTTAAAAAACATGCTCATTTTATCTATAATCTATACTATTCTTGAAGCAAGCTCAACAATCATACAACAATGGAAATGGGAAATAACACAAAAAAAAGAATCTATCCAACAATGCATCAAAATATGTGTGTCAGTATACATGGGTAAAAAATAGGGGCTCATGAATAATCTATAATATACTATACATGTGACTCATCTCGAAGGAATTACCTACCTAAGGACATCATAATGACCAAAAGTTTTGTCATCTCCCTACCTAGCCTGATCAAGGGGCCCAATCCCCTTGAAATAACTAATAAAATATACCTCCACAATGGACCATTATAGAAATCTAAACTAGTGTAGAAATTTTTCGATGAAAATTAGCTCTATATTATAGGATCCTATGTTCATATTTAAAAGTTATTACGAGTCAAAAATACTAACCAATCAATCCTACACATTCATTTTCATCTTACACCATCAAAACACACATAACAAAATCACCACTAAATTACTCCAAGGGATTTTCTCCCTATTTCCTTCATCCATCAACACATGAGGGAAGTACTATCTGAGGTCCAACCATTCCCATCAACATCCAAAAAGGCAATAGCTACATTCCAATGAGAGTTTTAAAATTAGTAAATTTTACAAAAGTACCAAATAGGCTTTAAGAAACCATTTAACACTGAATTAAATTCAAAAGAAGCAGCACATGCTAATACTTTGAAAACTAGAAATACACTAGGAAACCCATTTAAGAAACCCAATTCACAACTTTAAATACAAATCACAATTATAAGGGCCAAAGGCTTATTTCATAAAATAATCATAAATTACTTTTAATAAAAAAAAATTCATGAAATTCAAATACAAAGAGGGTCTTACATTATTTCTCAATAAGCAATTATTCTAAAACCACTCTAACTACCCTTAAATAAAAGAGCGAACAAAAAGAAATCAATAATTATATAACTTAAGGGACAATTCAAAGGAAAACCTACCTTAAATAAGCATACAAAGATGAACAATTTATAACCTGACGCCTTTGATGAAGATCGCTCGCAATTCCGCACACATAGAATAATATATATACCCCTTATTCCAATACACATTTTCCCCACGCAATGACCGAATATGTGCAAAGAGGATATATATATATATATATATATATATATATATACGTACCTATGTATGTGTGTATAATCCTTTTAGGAGACATTGAACAACCTATAGGAAATCCACACATAAAAAAAGTTCACTTCCAAAACTAGCTTCCCATTATTTAAAAATTCATAACTTGTACAAAAAGTGCACAAAAGGATAAAATTCCCATACTAATCAATTCATTCCATTTTACACACACCAAAAACCCATTTCAAATTATTTTACCATCACATACAAAATTAATGAATTCCCATTTGATAAACATAATAAAAACACACACTTTCTCACCCAATTTAATGGAAATCCCGTTTTTAAAAATCCAAAAGCAATACAAAATCATTTCCAAACAAGAATTTTATTGAGTAAACAATAAAAAATTCATATATAAAAATATAAAAAAAGGTATATATGCCAAAACAACAGTATTCTTCCACAAAAACACATTTAGGAGAAATATGCACCTAAAGAGTTTTTGAAAACATAATTTTCACTCTTCAAAAAAGTCATAAAAATTATTTTATGTAAAAATTAAAATACAATTTGCACAACACATAGAAATTTCTTTTTCAAAAACACATTTTTAACCCATAATAACGTTAACACACTACCAAAGTACACTATTCGCTATTGAAATTAAATTTAGAACACATTAAAATTAACTAAACAAATAAGAGGGTAAAAGAAATCAACTGTAAATGGTGGTGGATGAACCAAAAGAACTGAAGCGCTTCATCATTGGTGGAATAAGTCGATACCTGCATGAGGATGACCCGAGAGACCCAACACAAACCCTAATAACGGTATAAATTCAAAAACAATAGTCAACCCATGACCTAGGGTTTGGCTGACACAATACCCGAATAGGATACCTATCGAATGAGGCGTCAACGAGTTCATGCAAGGGATTGGGAGCCACTAGAGGTATTTTTCTTAGAGGGGGAGGTTTATTGGGAGGAGGGAACATGGATGGATGTCTAGGAGAAGGGGGTTGGTGTTGCGTGATAGGAGGAAGGGGATGAGAAGCCATCCACGTCGTAAGGTAATGGGGAAGGGTAAATATATATTAGGTTTTTTTTCATTTTTTTTATTTTAGTTTTAATTCAATTGATTAATTATTTAAAAGTAAAAAAGGAATAATATGAAATATAAAATTAAAGAAGAATAAAGTAATCACCAAATTTTCGGTTCAGGGTGTGATAATTCTCCCCACCATGACACTTTCTACACCATGCAGGCCCCAAGAGATTCAGTTGATTAAAACCAATGAAAAGAAAAACTATAACCCACAACAAAACCTAAAAACTCAAAGACCAACGGACAAACACTCACTTCTGTTCAAAACCCAGTACTACACATCCACAAAAGAAACTACAGGACCATCCTTAAAAGAAACCCACATGCAAGGATAACATCACATAGGACCAAAGATATCAAACAAACAATGAAGATATTATAAAGAAAAGACTCACCCTTTTCTTAACCTAACTGAACTAGGAACACCCCAACCATTAACAAAAAACCATTCAATAAACTAGTCATGGACTATTCGAGATCTTTCTATGCATCAATTACATGACCCACTATCGAAGCCTCCCAACTACTATAGTCAGGTTTGGGAAGATAAAAAATAACGAAATTCTCAATGTAGAACACATGGAAGATGGATCAACTGTGAGATATTAACATGGGGGTATCCCCACCATTTTAGGATTCCATACAAGCATCGAAATCAAATGCTGGAATAACTCAATAATCATATCAAAAACTAGAAAAAACACATAATAAATGAAACATGGGAAATAAACCCAACCATTCCACATCATAATTAAGAACATTACAAAGAAATCCTAATTAAAAAGGAGTTCCAAAAAGACTTACAATGTAATTCTCTATACCCAAAAGAAGATAGCACCACAGATTACATTAATTACAAAAAGGGAATTTAAAACAAATTGAAAAGTTTATAATTGAACTTGTGTCAGCACTACATTTATCCAATTGAGCTAAAAGGTTCTCCAAGGGAGTGGATCTGGCCCCATGTCACTGATTAGAACCACACTAGAAAAACCTTTTCAAATGATCTAAATGGCCATAGGTATGATAGATATTATGTGCTTTACGACCTAAAAACACCAAGTTCCCTAGATTCCCACACTTAAAACACAGACATAACTTTCTCCTAGATGAATCTGGCCAGGCTGAAAGAATTATGATCTGAGCTAAATCAGTAGGTGAGGTTGAAAGAATTTTGATCGGATTATCAACTGGCTAAAGGCGGCAGAATCAACTTTGACCAGAAAAACCTACCTCACAAAAGCTTCGTAATTATCGAATAAATAAGGAACACACTGAAGGAATTCTGAATAGGGACCACTTTCAAAGAATTGAGCCTTCAAAAATTCATCCCTGACATGGTTAGGGAGATACGACACAAAATCAGTAATGTTTTTTTCATACTCTAACACTGTTGGATCGCCCTTCTTGGGACTATACAATCTTGAACCTGTAGGTATCTTCATGTCATCGAGTAAGTAATGTTGGATGAACAAGGATTTAAGAATTCCCATAATAAATTTCACTACGGTTAGGCTTGGAGAATAGATTTCCACTATTCTCGACATATGCCTTCCAACATGAAGGTAGTAAGCTCCAGCTTGAGAGGTTCAAAATATTCAAGATAAAAAAAGATCTCCTCGATATTTCGTAGCCAATTTTCAACTTCCCTAATTCTGGCAGACCAATAAAATGATGAGGGTTTGACTCTTAGAACCTCTTGGAAAACTCTTAATATTGAGAACCACTGAGCTTCATATCCGAAATGAAAAAAAACAAAACAGTTAATACAGGTCTTGATCAAATGAAAGGAATGTGTTGAAAGAAATACTCCTAGATTCTTCTAAAAATACCTTTGAACTCATTGGGGATGAAACAAGAAAATAGGGAAAATGAAACCAAAAAGAAACAAATCATAAATCAAAATTCCACATCTCATTTTCAAATCAAAATCCCAGTCTCAAAACATTATTTTAATCACACCACCAACACACCAAAGAAAATTTCCTAAATGGAAAGCACCAAAAATAGAAGGGGAAACATCACACACTCACACATTTAAAACATTGAAATCACCCTTTTGAAAAACATTTTTTGGAAAAGTGACAATCCATACGAACCAATAACCCAATATTGGTATTCCACTCATCCTCACAAATATACACACTTGTGCTAGCTCAAGTACTCACCAATACATAACAATAACCATCCACTTAGCACATATATGCATCTATATTTTTTTTTGAGCACTCATACAAATACCAAGAGTCAAATAAAAGAAAAATTATCACTTCCAAACCCACATAAAAAATACCTTAGCCAATTTTAATATCACACTTCACCGTCAATGAAAAACATTTTCAAATTTCACATTAGTTTCCCAATTTCTCATTTCTCAAAACCCTTTAGAAACCTCCAAAACATTTTCCAAAATAACTCCAATTGTCAAAAAAATCCATTTCACTCTCAAAAAGATTCAATGTATTGGTTTTTGGAAGACTCATTTTTGATAAACCAGTCACCATTTTTTCAAACAAAACATCATTTTAAAAATCTTAATAAAAACACCCTAGAACCATCCTAGGATAGCCTTAAGTAAAAACCAAAGCAACCTACCATTAAATGGGTTTAAAATTCAAAAAATTCAAAAGGACCCAAAACAACTCACTAGGGGAAACTAGTTTTGATGGGTGACTTTGTCATATGGTAAGCGGATATATTTCAATAAAACCACTGTCACAGATAGACTTTTTGGAAACACATCCCTATATCAACATGGATTTCTAGGCCCTATGAGCTCACAAAGAGAATTGGCCTAAATCTCATTTCATTTTCCCAAATAAAAAGAAACCCATAAAAATTATATAAACCATGAAAACCCCGACTTGCCATGGTAACTCGTGGTTTGGTCCAGAAAGCATTGGACAAAAACTCCCCCCAACCTACACCCCAATATCTTATAGTCCTACTCCATATACCTTAACAACCCAAATAAAAAGGGAATTCAGAAAGCTAGGTCCTCTAAAGAACCTATCCTATGAAACCATTTTGTCACAGACCAACCTGGGTCGACCCTGAACCAGTCACAAATTTCTTCCTGCAACAAGGCCATAGAGGCGTTTCTGATCTTCCTATGCTGGTGAAAAGCGCCAAGGGTATCAATAGAGTAATGATGGGAACAATTTCACACAGTATAAAAAAACAGATTTAGAAGATTAATAATAAATCAGCCAAAAATATTAATTGAATAGAACAACTATGAAATAACTGAAAAGAAAAACCAACTAGACCTGATGACCACTAAACCCTATATGACCCCACGGGTCACTCTCTGATCCCAAGACTCTACATCACCCATGACGATCAAGATCAAATTAAACCCTACACCTAAGACTAAAAAAAAGAATGAATTATAGGTGTGAGTACTAAAACTCAGTAGGCATACCAAAGTAATCTAGTCCAAAATGAATTACCTTTAAATAAAAGAATCAACAATTTCAGGTTTTGAATATAATATTATAAAAGTATGTTTTCACACATTTTTTCATTTAAGAAAATCATGGTTCTTTTCATTTTTTACTGTTTAAAACAATTTTCATTAATAACAAAGAACAATATAAATTTAAAGGAGAGATTACATTTTAGTTATAAATGAGAAAGTGAGTATAAATATTTTCCAAAACCTTTTACCATAACCATTTGAAAACACTTTATCATTTTAGCTTTAATCCACACTATTCTAGAAGAAAGATGAACAGTCATACAATAAGGAAAATTGGAAATAACACCCAGTAGCATCTAGACAACAATATATCAAAACATTAATTCGAGTAGACATGGTTGAAACCTAGGAGTTCATGAATAGTCTACAACATAGTATACATGTGAATCATCCTGAAGGCATGCCCTACCTGATGATGTCATGATAACCAAATACCTAATCATCAACCTATTTGGCCTGATCGAGGGGCCCAATCCCATAGCAATGACAAAAAAATATCCCCTGCTATGGTCCACTAGAATAATATAAACTATTGTAGCAATAGTTCATTGAAAATTCTCTCACTATGATGGGTTCACAAGTTTATACTAAAAAGGGGGTCTGAGTCAAAAAATACTAACCAAATAATTTAACACATGAATTTTCATCTTACACCATCAACACACAAACAACAAAATCCCAGTTGAATAACTCTAAGGTAGTTTCTCCTACATTCCTTCAAGAATCAACTCACGAGGGAAGTCCCATCCGAGGTCCACCCATTCCCATCCACATCAAATAAGGAAAGTGGTTCATCTCAAAAAGATTTTTCAAAGAAATAATTTGAAAAATGTACAAAATGGGCCTCAAGAAACCATTTAACACTAAATAATTTCCTGAAGAATAAATATGTTCCATTACTATGAAAACTATAAACGCACTTGGAAACCCATTTCACCACTTTAAACTTAAAACACATTTATAAGGGAAAATGAGGAATTTTTTTAAACACTGAATAATCACATTTAATAAAATAGTTTCATGCAATTCAAATACAAATAGGTTCTTCCATTATTTCACAATAATAAATAATTCTAAAATAATAAATTACTACCTATAATTAAATAAAAGTCAAAACAACAAGAAATTAATAACACTCTAATTTAAGGGCCAATTAATTGGGAAACCTACCTTAAAAGGGAGAGGACCAAGATGAATAATTAGGAACCCGAAACCATTGATGAAGATCTCCCATAATTGCACAAACATACAATCATATATATATATACCCCTTAATCCAATACACATATACACCACGCCATATGGGAATTTGTGCAAGGAGGATATATATATATATATATATATATGTACATTTGTATGTTTCTACAACCCTTTAAGGAGACACCAAAAAATTTAATTAACCTATAGGAATCCCACACATAATATAAGTTCATTTCCAAAACCAGATTCTCATTCTTTAAGAATTCACAACTCATATAAAAATTTCACCAAAGGCTTACATACCAAAACTAATAGATTCATTCCATTTTACTCTAACCAAAAACCCATTTCAAATTCTTTTACAATCAATTACACAATTTATAATGTACCTTTTGAAATACACAAGGAAAACAAAAACAGTCTCAACCAATTCCTTGGAAAGCCCCTTTTAATAAATCTTAACAAACCAAAAATAATTTCCCAACATTAATTTTTATGAGTTTATATTATACAATTCATGTGTCAAAATACATGACAAGTGCTGTATGCCAAAAGTACTCCATTCATCACTAAAAACTCATTTCAGGCAAATACGCCCTACATGAGCCTTTGAATATTAAATTTTCACATTAAAAACAAGGAATCAAACACTTTTTAAGACACAATACAATAATATATTCCTATAACATAGCCATTTGTTTAAAAAAATCGTTTGTAACCCATAATCATTTTAAAACACTACAAAAGCACACATCAAACTATGAAAATTAAATTTAGAACACATTAAAATTAACTAAACAAATAAGATGGTAAAAGAAATCAACCTTAAATAGGGGTGGATGATCCATAATTGACTAAAGTGCCCTACCTTCAGTGGCGGAGGTCGAAACCCATATAAGGAAGACCCAAGAGACCCACCACACATCTTAAAAATGAAATAAATTACCAATAAATGATCAACCCCTAACCTAGGGTTCTCTCAAGACAAATCCTGAAGAAGATACTTATTGAAGGAGGCATCAATAAGGTTACACGAGAGATAGGAGGTTGCTGAAGGGAGATACTGGGAAGAGGGAGGTTCTCTATGAGGAGGTAGCATGGACAGAGGTCTGGGAGAAGGGGGTTGGCATCGCACGATAGGAGGAAAGGGAGTGGGTTCATCCGCGTCATGAGGTAAGGGAGAAGAGGGAATATATATTAAGTTTTATTATGTTTATTTTAGTTTTAATTAAATAGTTTTAAATTTTTTAAAAGGAAAAAATGAATAAAATTAAATTGAAACTAAAATACAAATATAATTAAAAATATAGTTGGGTTGGGGTGAGATAATATTCCTTGGGTGGAATAATAGTACCATTTGTCTTTATCACTGAAATCTCTACATCCACGATTTGTGGTGGTATTTGGACTATTATAATAAACTTTTGGGATGTAAAAGAATGTATATAACCAGAATAAAAAAGAATATTCTCTACTATTGAATGAATAACTTGCATACCTATCACCGCTTCATTGTTGGGATTCCCTTCAGCGGTAGTAATGGAAAAAATCACCCTTTCTTCCCCAGAGGATATTGATTTCCGATAATTACCCTTGGATTAGAGAACTGGATCACAAATTTCCATAGTTCCATTCAGTTTTAGAAGTGAAAAATGCAGTGTGGGTCAATAAGAGAATTCATTTCCTCTTCCACACTAGTGGGTTTCTCCCATTGAAAATTGTTAGCGAGGTCCCCTTCTCTTCCACACCTAATGCATTTCCTCACACCCTTCAGCCTATTTCTATTGTTATTATTCCCAAACCATTGGAAAGGGGGATATTGTAATTTCCTAGAACCAATGATTTTTTACATAAGACTGCTAGAATTAAAGTCTAATTTCCTATTCTTATCCCCATGATACCCATGAGATTCTCCAATCTCCATCTCCACATTGATGTAACATCAAACAATCTCCTTGTATATTTCAATGTCGTGGATCACTAGGGATTTTTGTAGGCTAGGTTTTATCCCACTAAAGAAGCGGTCAACCATACATTCAATGGTAATGAAAAAAGAAGAGGCATATCATGAATGTCTAGTAATGTTTCCCTCGTACACCCCAACAAATTCTAAATCCTTTTTCTTGAGTTCAAGGAAATATCTTTCCATCTTGAGACATACGGTGCGGGAAAATATTTTTCAAACAACATTTTCTTGGAATTCGTTCATTCAAATTTCTTGATCTCTTCCTCATGCTTCGTATTTTTTTACCATTTTCCACCATTGATCAGCTCACACTTAATATGATAATTAGCCAAAATAACCTTATATTGTTCGGAACATTGAAATGGGATAATATCTTCTCAATGGAGTTGATCCATTGTTCAAAGATTTACAGATCAGATGATCTGTTAAAAGTAGAAGCACTTTTTCTCATTAAGCTATCAATTATGAATTTCTATTTCATGGGGGGGGGGATGTTCTTCTTGACCCAAGGTTTTTTTTCAAAACTTCAGTTAACTGAGAGAGTATCATGACAATGTTTGTGATTGTCACTCCCATCTGATTGGGAATCTCACTAAAAAAATCATCATAATGATCATCACTTCAGTTGTTATCTTGTGTCCTCTTATTAACGAACATTGTCAAGAATAACTGAAAAATTAGATGTATGTATTTTAAAATTTTAAGCACATAAATGGGAAACAAATGAAAAAATGGATAAATTTTAAATTATATTTATGTCCTTATCTGATGAATTTCTTGGGTTCAATCGATGTTACCCACGATCTATTTCCTAATATATATTCTTTTGGGTATTTTTCTCACAAATCATATCCTTGTGAGTGTTGAACCATGAATTGAGAAAGGCATGTTTTTTTTACCATTTCCCTATTCGATTGTAGCTAGAATCATTTTTTTCTGGTTTTACCCCTAGATACCTATGTGCCAGAGCCACCTCTACATGTTCATGTTAAGACAGTGATGCATTTTCTAGATAAACTACTTACTTTGTACTCACCAAAATTTATGGATTATTATATTATACTCAATTTGTAATGCCCCGACCCCAGTTACCCAGAGTCGGTTCATTATTACATAACATTGGCATGATCACAAAAGATCATTTCTCGAAAGACCGGTTAGTTTAGTAGTCTTGAAAACACCAGATATATTCATAAGTCTTATATTACATCATAAAGTAAAAAACAACAACAACATATTGTCTTCATATCCCCTCACACTATCCCTACAGGTCATTCATAAATTACTTCTTCACATCCTGGGAAAAATAAAACATTGAAAGGGGTGAGCTCAAATGATCAGTAAGGATAACAATATAGCGTAAAATTTCATAAATAAGCATAAACATTTAAGGAAATTTATAACTAAAGAAAAAGTCTTTTACACTTGAACTTCAACATAATATGGAAAATATAAAATGAAATAATTCCATTTACTAATTCACTTGGATATTCTACTAGTCGAATAACCACATGCAATATCAATAACCACTTTCATAAGAATGGAATTCATAATGTCAGACTATCATAACCACATAGCCAAGGCCTCGTGCCAAGACTAAATAAAAGATTTTATCAAGGCCTTATGCCAAGACACTAGTTTGTCTCATGAGACCTACCGATGCATCGAGGAGCTATAGCGGGCTCCACTCATCACCTACTAAGTCCAACGCATTCCTCATATGAAATGTTTGAAACATAACATAAACATTCCTATTAAAACTAGCATATGAAATGTCAATTCTTTAACCACAAACCATGAATGGTATAAAAATAGCACATCCACATTCAAACATAACTCATTCAATAAAATATGGAGGATTTTATTATATCAGATTAACCTCAATTGAGGATAATTAAGGATATTGACATAGATTAAAATAGTCATCAAACTATTGAGAGAAATATCCCCTTTTTTCTTGAAAACATTTAAAAGTCAATTTTTTTTCAAGAATCCATTTATAATAGATTATTGAATCAAAGTGTCCCATACCAATTTTAAACTTTTAAAATAAATTTTGATTTGGAAACTTTAATATCCATATAAATAAATCCTTAAAATCATTTTTAAAACATGGACTTTAATGAGAATGATTTAGAATAATAAATCATTAAAACATTTTAAAACAATATTTTAGTTAAAGTTCCAAACCAAAAGAGAGAAACTTGAATAAAAATAATTGAGGTAATAAAAAATTGTAATATCATGAGAATAAAGGGATTCATGATATACTATGTCAAATTAAATTATATACACCATATAAAATTTATTTAGTGTATAACAACAAAGGAGTCTCAATGGAATGTAAATTGACATGAAATCTCTCATAAAGGTCGTATCCTTAGGTCAAGGATAAATCAATGACATAATTATGGGTGAAAAATATAAATACACTCAATATGATTGGATATTCAGTGTAAAACAATCAAATGACATTCACACATATTCTTATAAAAACAACAACTATGAATTGGATGTTTAACTCAACAAATCGAGATTGAGTAAATATTACTCTTATCAAGTTCATACTGATGACTTGTTAATTTATCAATGGAATGATTATGTGTATAAAAATTATATCCATAGAAAGGGGAGTGGAAATTATGACATAATCAAATGAATAGTTATTCCGCACATAATCTTGGAGTAAAATAATTAATGAAGTATGCGTAAAGCCGAATGAGTGGAAATTGAAATTTTAAATTCTCGTATTAATTTGGTGACTTATGAAACATACACCCATGAAATAATGAACATAAAATGATGATGTAAATATAAATGAACTAAAGTATATAACACAATGAATACAAACATGGGCAATACACACACTACATGCAATAAATAAGTGGTGAACAATGGAAATCTCACGGAATTAAAAGTGAGATAAGAAACCCCTTACTTTGTAATTTTTCCTTGGTCGAGGGTAGGTTAGCCTCCTTTATAATGGTGAATTAATTTTTACTTAATTATACAAGATTCATATACATTAATATGATATCATATATGATCTTATAACATTGCTTTGTTAAAAATATCTTTGTTATATCATCATTTCGGGTGTTAACTTGCTCGTTTTCTTTTATATGTTTTGTTACATAAGTCATGTTGGTTATAGATAGGTTGTATCTTATTCATATATAGAATTATATCAAGTCCTTAAACATTATTTTTAATCATAAAATAATAATTATACTTGTATGGATACGATGGGGAATGAATCTCATCGCGTTCGTGGAGACGGTAGTCCGTACGTACGCACGAGCGATAATATCATTATTTTGAAATTAAAATCATATATAATTGGATGGTATATCATATATACAGAATAATTATCATGTTATAATTATTATTTACATGAATTACACATAATTATTATAACCGTATTGAATAACAATTACACCACGATGTGGAGACGGTTGGTCGTACATACGCACGTATGGTGACATGTCATTAAAAGGATGGATAGAATACTAAATATGGTTTTACCATATTTATAAAAATATCATAGCATATAAAATATACTGTATTTATTATTTTAGAATGGAAATAACAAAGAAAGAAGAAGTTGAAGAAGAAAGGAATTTGAAAAAGGGTTGTGAAAACATTACCTCTTCTTCGGGTTCTTCCTTTTGATTTGATCAAAAGGGCTCAATAGGTTGGCTTTCTGATCAAAATAATGCCTCCAGGTTGAAGTTAAGGAAGTTGATATAATATTTTGGTAGGGTTTGGCCGAGAAAAAAGGCTTTTAAGGTTTAAATTAGAGAGAAGGGGGGTTATCCTTTTATAAGAGGGGTGAGGGGAACCTTTTGAAAAGCTAGAAATATTGTTTTATAATAAATTTATATTCGGTTTCTAATTTCTCTAAAGTGAATCATTTAAATATTAAGGTGGGTATGGGTCGAAATAATTTCAACATATATATTTTAGATAGGTTTGGGTCACTATATTAACCGTATCATTTATATTTAACTCTTAGTAAAATAGCTTGACATTTAGCATGTCTCTTTGTATTTTGATATTATATAGTTAATAAACTTAATATATACCTCCAAGCGACCCCCAAGTTGTCCATTAATGATTCAAAAATCATTATATAAGTCCTTTGGCAAAACTGTATATTTTTAGAAATATAATATCAATTAATAATATAATATTTGTTTTAAAAACTCATTTATGTCAATTTTGACACTATTGGGTATTTTGTTTTTGATAATTTCATAACAGCATTATTACATCTAAAAACATTTATATAACCAATCCTAATATTTCATTTTAACCTATAAAATTAATTTAATTCCTAAAAATTCTCAAATTACATTTATTTTGATATTTATAATATCAATTATTTTAATATTTCATTAATTAGGTAATTACTACATCTTCATTGTGTCATAAATAAAATAAATTATATAATGTCTAAAAATTATAAATAAAATACCATTATGTGTGAAATATTTTTATCTTTCTAATGAATATTTATAATCAAATTTATCTTATGTATAACCCTATTTTAAAATATTTTAGTTATTAAACTTTGATTTTATCTATTTTAACTCTTCTTTGAATTAAATAATAATAAATGTCCTAATCTAATCCAAGTGGACCTAAATGATAGTATTTTATTCATAAGGTTGTTTTCGGTCGAGATACACTTGTTCAATAGAATTAGGACATGTGTTAGGATAATATTAATATCATTTTTACCCTTAATTACCTTATTTACTTTTAACCGTGGTAAATAAAAGTAAAAAGTTACTATTCACCAAAAATTATTTTCATCACATTGAACCAAATTTTACTCCTTTATATTAACCATGTCTCTCGGATTTTCAAAATTCCACTCACAGAAGCTGTAAAATTATGTTTTATGTGAATTTCCACATTCTCCTAGGTGGTGGGTAAAAGACGGTGAAAAGTTCAATAAAATTTTAATATATCTAAAATTATTCTAAACAAACTCTAATGAATTACATTGAACTTATATATGTATTATGTATCTATTTTAACCTTAATTATATTTAAATAAAATAAAAAATTATTTAAATAAAAATTCGGTTTTAAACTACAACTCCATGTTTTTTCACTATTCATCAAAAATTGAATGTTTTCAGAAAAATACCAAAAATTCACCTTAAGATAATTTTGATATTTTGAATCCAAAAATGAATACAATTTTTAACGATAGAATTTATAAGATTTCAAAAAGTGGGTATTACTGTTCATAACGGCTAGTTTGATTGGTTGTGGTGTGTGTTAGAACCCGAAGTTGCGTACAACACACGCTACTGTATTATTCAAAGAGAAGCGTACCATGGATGCTTGGGGCGTTACATTCTCCCCTCCTTCAAATAATTTCATCCTCGAAATTTTTAAAATTGGCTTTGGAATATAATTGAATGTCCCATATCGAAAAAAGATTCAATAAAACTATCACCTTAAAAGAAAGAAAGAGGAGTACAAAGGTCACCCAAGATAACTCATACTAGGATTCCATATAAGAAAACATGGATATGGAAGATAAACTAAGTGTTAAGTTCTCATGGAGAGGGATAGAAAACATGATCAGTAGAAATTTAACAATAAGAAAGCCACAGACTTGTGATGGGACAAACGGTTATTAGTTTTCCAGTAGGAAAAGTATACGGACAACATTTTTTTAAGTTACATTACATAAAGATGAGGAATTCATTTACAAGATTGACTAAGAAAATAAAGATATATACATACTCTTTAAGTAGAGTTTCATTATTTAATAAATTTTCACTACTAACTCATTTTTTTTAAATGATGAGTATTCAAGAAGACTCTGTCACACTAGAAGAGATAGAATAAACTTCTATAGAATCACATGATCCACAAAGGATAAACTATATATTTACCTTGTCTTTATAGATTAATCAAAACCAAAATGGTTAATACAAGATCTGATGATCTCCCAAAAGGATATTCCTTTAGAGAAAGAAACACTAATCTTAATTTCTAAAATTAAACCGATAATACCCCAAAGTTAAATAAATACCATTCAATAAACAATTGTCCTTAAAATCCTTCAATATAATCCAAACTAATATTGAAACCCAAAACATAGAAGAATTTGGTTATGTAGTCTTCCTCGTTAAATTGTATCTCCAAATGACATCAACAACTCATAAAGTCGCATACTTAAAAGTAATTAACCAAATCAAATATTCTCTATTATAGGTTATTCATTTCATAAATAACCCAAATAACTATATATCCACAATAAAAAAATAGAAAAAAACCCATCATTACTCCTCAAATGAAATCCCACAGTATTCTAGTTTCCTTGGGCATATAGTGTTTTCAACAAAGAGAATATCTTCCAAAATAACATTTATCACTTAATCACCAAATAAATTTCCTATACTAAGGGTATTTATTTGATAATACATAAAAACGAAATCAACTTATTATTGATCAATAAAATCATTTACCTAAAAATAATTAGTCACACTAACTAGGGACTTCACGTAGTCCTATGGTAGGTGATAAATCCCAATCACACTTTGGTTTTTGGTTTGATTCCCATGGATTTGTCCAATGCAACGGGTTGTCACTTGGTCTGCGTTTTGTCTTTTTTCAAAAACTATATTTTATAACATTACCAAAATGAGATAAATTCTTCAAAATAACTATAACATATTTTTAACCAGAAATGTTATCTCATACCATGAATTTTCGTCCAAAAATATAATAACATGTAATTTCCTCAAACCAAATATTCATATAAAACCAAATGGTTATTTATAACTATATCCATAAGGTAAAAAATAATTATTCCCCAAATATCATTCTCACATGGGAAAATGCGGGGTTAAAAATACAAGATAAAATTATTCCAAAGTAATCCCATCAACATGGAGCACTAATACATTTAAACATTTCTCCAACCATTTATTTCTATATAATTATGTGTGACAAATATAAATACACACAATATATTTTGATATTCAGTGTAAAACAATCAAATTACATTCACACATATTCTTGTAAAAACAACACCAATGAATTGGATGTTTAACTCAATAAATCGAGATTGAGTAAAAATTACTCATATCAAGTTCATACCAATGACTTTATAATTTAACAAAGGAATGATTATGTGTATAAAAAGTATATCCATGGAAAGGGGAGTAGAAATTATGATATAATCAAATTAATAGTGATTCAAAAAATAATCTTGGAGTAAATTATCCAATGAAGTATGCGTAAAGATGAATGAGTGGAAATTGAAATTTCAAATTCCCTTATTGATTTGTTAACTTAAGAAACATACACCCATGAAAGATGGATCATAAAATGATGATGTAAATATACATGAATTAATGTATATAACACAAGGAATATAAACATGGGCAGTACACACACCACATGCAATAAATAAGTGGTGAACAATAAAAATCTCACGGAATTAAAAGTGAGATAAGAAACCCCTTACATTGTACTTTTTCCTTGGTCGAGGGTAGGTTATCCTCCTTTATAATGGTGAAATAATTGTTATGAATTATACAAGAACCATATACATCAATATGATATCATATATTATCTTTTAACATTTCCTTGTTAATAATATCTTAGTATTATCGTCATTTCGGGTGTTCATTTACTGATTTAATTTTATATGTTTTGTTACATAAGTCATGTTTTTTATAGATAGGTTTTATCTTATTCTTATAAATAATTATATAATGTCCTTAAAAATTAGTTTTAATCATAAAATTATAATTATACTTGTATGGATACGATGGGGAATGAATCTCACCACATTCGTGGAGACGGTAGTCCGTACGTATGCACAAGTGATAATATCATTCTTTTGATATTAAAATCATATATAATTGGATGTTATATCATATATACAGAATCATTATCATGTTATACTTATTATTTACATGAATTACACATCATTATTATACCCCTCCAAATAAAAATGTATTGAATAACAATTACACCACGACGTGGAGACGGTAGGTCGTACGTACGCACGTATGGTGAAATGTCATTCAAAGGATGAATAGAATACTGAATATGATTGTACCATATTTATATAAATATAACAATATATAAAATAAAACATAGTTATAATTTTATAATGGAAATAACAAAGAAATAAGAAGTTGAAGAAGAAATGAACTTGAAAGAGGGTTGTGAAAACATTACCTCTTCTTCGGGTTCTTCCTTTTGATTTGATCAAAACGGATCCATATGTTGGCTTTCTGATCAAACTAAGGCCTCCAGGTTGAATTTAAGAATGTGGAGAGAATATTTGGGCTGGGGTTGTCCGAGCCAATAGGATTTGAAGGTGTAAATTAGAGAGAAGGTTGAGTACATTTTTATAAGAGGGGTGAGGGGCACCTTTGGAAAAGCTAGAAATATTATTTTATAATAAATTAATATTCAGTTTATAATATCTCCAAAGTGAATTATTTAAATTTTAAGGTGGTTATGGGTCTAAATCCTTTCAACCAATAAATTTTAGATAGGTTTGGGTCACTATATTAACCTTATCATTTAACTCTTAGTTAAATTGTTTGCCATTTACCATGTCTCCTTGTATTTTTTTATTATATTGATAATAATCTTACTATATTCCTCCAAGCGACCCCCAAGTTGTCCATTAATAATACACCAATAATTATATAATTCCTTGGGGAGAACCTTAGACTTTAGGAGTAGAATATCAATTAATAATATAATATTTTTTTTAAAACCCTTTTAGGTCAATTTTGATACTATTGGGTATTTGTTTTTGGATAATTTCGTAACAGCATTATTAATTCGAAAACCATTTATATAACCAATCATAATATGTCATATTAACCTAGAAAATTAGTTTAATTCATAAAAATTCTCAAATTACACTTCTTTTGATATTTAGAATATCAATTATTTTAATATTTCATTAATTTGGTAATTACTGCATCTCCATTGTATCATAAATAAATTAAATTATTTAATTTCTAAAAATTATAAATAAAATACCATTCTGTAGGAAATAATTTTATCTTTCTAATGAATATATATAATCAAATTTATCTTATTTATAACCCTATATTAAAAAAAATAGTTATTAAAATTTGATTTTATCTCTTTTAACTCTTCTTTGAATTAAATAATAATAAATGTCCTAATCTAATCCATGTGAACCTAAATGATAATATTTTATTCCTAAGGTTGTTTCTGGTCGAGATAAACTTCTCCAATAGAATTAGTACATGTGTTGGGGTAATATTAATATCATTTTTACCCTTAATTACCCTATTTACTTTTAACCGTGGTAAATAAATGTACAATGTTACTATTCACAGAAAATTATTTTCATCTAATTGAACCAAATTTTACTCCTTTATATTAACTATGTCTCTCAATGATTCTAAATTCCACTCATTGAAGCTGTAAAATAATGTTTTCTGTGAATTTTCAAATTCTCCCAGGAGGTGGGTAAAAGACTGTGAAAAGTTCAATAAAATTTTTATATATCTATAATTATTCTAAACTAACTCCAATTAATTACATTGAAATTATATAGGTATTATGTATCTGTTTTAAACTTAATTAAATTTAAATAAGATAAATAATTGTTTAAATAAAAATTCGGTTTTAAACTACAACTCAGTGTTTTTCACTATTCATCAAAAATTGAATGTTTTCTGAAAAATACAAAAAATTCACCCTAAGATAATTTAGATATTCTGAATCCCAAAATGATGTCCATTTTGAAATATAAAATTTATAAGATTTAAAAAGGTTTATATTAATATTCATAACGGCTAGTTTGATTGGTTGTGGTGTGTGTTAGAACTCAAAGTTGCGTACAATACACACTACTGTATTCTTCAAAGAGAAACATATTGTGGAAGCTTGCGGTGTTACACAATCTTATCCCTAAGGCTTTCACTATTGTTTTATAACCTTAATCCCAAAAATAAATTAACATATCCTTCGATACGAACTATAAAAAGACTACTCTTTATTACCCATTTAAACATGCTTTATTACCTAAAAATTCACTCAATACAACCCAGAATATTGAGAGTTATTATTTATTTGGGGATTAGGAACATTACATGACAACATAAGACATAAAATAAAACTTATTTATTGAAAACTTCTTTTACACGACCACAACATTCTTTCACACATAACATTAGATGGGATACCCTGAGGGCATACACAAGAAAATGGTGACCAATAAATAGTAGTAAGGGAGTTAAAAATGAATAACATGAAGAATACAATAAACATTTGGTCATAGGAATAATAATAGATTTTTAGAGAAACCTGAAAATAAAGTCATGATACAACATGATTATCATAACATGGAAATGTGGCAACAACATAAAACATTGCAGCATTAACATAATGGAATCTGTTAAACCCGTTTCCCAACATGGTTGAAATATCTCCTAAATGGAATTTGTTAAAACCCTTTCCCAACATGACATATCATGATAATAAACATTACCCAATTCATTTAAGCACTATCAGGGCACACCCTTCATAATCATTTAAATATCATGCTTATGTGTGCCACATAGATCATATTACATCAGTTCATTCAAAATTTTCCTTTATTCAATCATAAAAGGAATGTGGAAAACATAAATTAAATTTTATAGTCAATAAGAATATGTTTATAAAGGTGAGTACCCTTGATAGAGAAATGGGAAAGGTATTCACTACATGATGATTTTGGCATGGGAAATCAAGGTGAAATTTCGCCAGCCTAACGACATGACATAAAAATTCATAAAAATGTTTGATGGGAGATAAAGGGGAATCTCATAATATTTACATGAAATTTATTGTAATGTGTTAATATAGATAAATTTTCTGACATATGTAATTTGGAAGTAGTAGGCGTAAAATAAAAAAATAACTTGAAGAAAGAGGAGAAATGGAATAACTATTACAATCATTCGGCATGGTAACAGGTGTACATGGGAGAGATTAATGAATGAGAAAGAGTAATATCAGCATTAAGACATAATAAGGGAAGTATTGGGTAGTTTTTCAATCATACCTCAAATTTTTTAATAGGATATAAAAGTGTATAACAATATAAAAAACATGGACAAAATGAAAAAAAAGGAACCCCTTACTTGGATGTGTGACTTCAAAATCCTGATGAGGGGATTCTTTCGAGCGTGGTGGTCTTTGTGGGAATTATAGATAGGAGAGGGGATAGTGGGTACGTGAAAAAAACATTTGAGTGAAGTGCAGTGGGAGACTTGGTGGGTTTATATAGGAAATTATAGGGGAATTATTTAATATTTCACTAACATATGTTTTGGAACCTATATATTTAAATAATCAAAACCACAAACCTTACCGTGTTTTTTCCCATGGGTTTTTCTAAATAGGAGTATAAAGAAGTATTTTATAAGGATAATGTTAAAAAATATTAAAATATTAGCCTTTCTTATGTTAACGAGAGTCACATTATTAAAGAAGTGAATTTAAAATCATTAAATAAATTATACATTTTGGAGAATTCAGTATGACTTTATAAAATATTTAGAAATAATCTAAAATCACATTATTTTAATTTGAAATAATATATTGGGCTAACAATATATATTATAGTATTTATTACATCATTGTGGGGTTATTATAATGTCATATAATATACTATATATTTATATATTATTTAATTTTTACCCCAAAAATCAAATCGCTCTGGAAATTATGGAAAATTCACTGTTGGATAATTTCAACATCCCTATTCTATAAAAAAATAGGTTTATTTTATCTAAATATTTTTCTGAAAATGTGAATTTTCATTTTTGAAAGAAAACCCAACATTTATTGAAAATTCATGGGTTTTGACAAAAACCGTTTTCAAGCCTTAATAAAAAATACATTTGAATTCATAAAAACTATATACTCATTTATTAGTAATAAAATTTAATTGATAATACTATTTTATTAAAATATAAATTATTTAAAAAATTCCTTATTGCCTTAAAATAAGTTCTTTAAAAAATATAATTTCTGTTTTATCGTATAAAAAATATAACTCTTATCAAAATGATTACCTAATAATTATAGATAAATAACTTATATAATCAACATTTATAAGAATTTTTTTATAATGTTATTAATAAAAAAACATTTTTTTAATATAATAATGTATATATTTCTCAAAATTACATTTTTTACCCAAAAACACAATTTAATAAATTTATCATTCCTTTATAAAAGTCTTTTCTCATAAAGGAATTGATGGAATAGGAATTTTATTTATAAAAAGGGAATAAAAAATAAGTAACAAATACCTTATTACATAAACCATTATAACACCCTCATAATACCTAAGCATAAGGTGTACGATGGTGAAAGACTCTTTGTGAGGCTCAGATAATATCACCTAGGTGGTAATCTATATTAACTTGAACTTAGCCTATAGGTGATTCTATTCAAGCTTAACATTTTGATGCTTTCCTTGGGCTTGTTCATGAGAAAAGCCCTATGATTCTACCTCCTTCCCAAACTCCAACAAATGAACATTACACAACCTAAATCGTCTGGATGGGGCCATCCTCTCCTTTTTCTATGTTGCAAGTATTTTTTTAAAATGAATTATATTTATATTACATGTTTGATCACTATTTAGTGGTTATATTATCAATGGTAATGATGCATAACAATAATTTAAAACAAATAATAATAATAATAATAATAATAATAATAGTTCATCTATTTTCTATATCAATAATACATTAAATGGAAGGGAATTTTATTTATAAATATTCAGTTCATTACATCTATGATTTTCACCTTTTCAAACAATACTCACTCATAAAAAATGAGTTAGATTTAATCTAAGTTGATAACACATGTCCAAAAACATATTAAACTCCCAAGAACATCTCTATAAACAAACTCATTTGAGACTACTCCTCAAATTATTCCTTCATGTATTTTTTTGGTAATTTTCTAACAAATGTGTCTATTACATGATTCCCATTCTAAGGAGCATAGGCAATGTAAAAATAAAAATTCTTAAGATACTACACCAAGCATCTCTATCACAAGATCAGATCACTATGAGTTAAAATATATCCCATTCTCTTATGATCATAATACACTCTAAGTCACTACCCAAAGAGATAGTGGTTCTTTGTTTTGAGAGCATGCATAAATACAGCCAACTCAAAATCATGGTTATGTTAGTTCTTCTCATGATGAGGTAATTGGAAAGATCCATATGTCACCACCTACATCCCCCGTATTATGGAACATCACAAACCCATAATAATATCATCCCAAAAACATTAAAACTTGATCCAGGTTTAGGAATAATAAAAAATATTGATAAATTCAACCTCACCTTCAGCTCCTCAAAATATTTTTCACAATTTTCATTCCATTCATACTATACATCATTTCAGTTTAAATCTTTCATTGAAGATGTAATCTTGGAGAAATCTTGAAAAAACCATTTATAGTAAAAATATAAATAAAATAATCTCTAGATTTAAAATAAATAAATTTGATAATCCTTGGAAAAAACTACGAGTATTTTCTTAGGATCCATTAAGACGACCCCCACAGATATGATATGCCACATAAATTTCTATTCCCATATCAAAATCCCCCATTTAAAAATATTATCATATATGGGATGTTTCTTTAAGGATTTAAGAATGATTTCCAAATGGTCCATATGCTCATCCTCTATCTTCTAGTACACTAAAATATTATACGTAAGCACAACAATGAGAGACTCCAAGAACTAATGAAAGAGTAGGCTCCTAAAAACCATAAATAGTTTTTGAGCCATAGTGAGACCGAATTGCATAACCAAAAACTCAAAATTTCTATATTTTCTATTTAAATATCCAAATTATCATACATAGATATTACAAAGTGTTTTCCAAACATTTTTTACATTACCAAAACTGGGACCTAAAGATTAAAAGGCTATAGTGTCTTTGGATTCTTCGAATGGAAAACAGCTGGTTCATAGGTAAACTAAATCATCTCTAACAACATTCTTCATAAATATCACCCTTCTTATATAGGTAATACATAATGAATTTGTTCATAACCATAGGAAATAAATCATAAGAATTGGTGAGATCAAATTATTAGTAAGGGTAAAAAAAGGGTGATATACAATCATAACATGAGAAAAATGATATGAGAATATGACAATAACATTTAAAAACCATACCCCATATATCAATGATCATATTATTAAATTAAGGTTTAAATATTGGTAGTTACAAAGACATGAATCATAAAGGAATCCCAAAACATGATTCATGAGAACATAACACTATAATAAGACATAGATTAATCAAATATAAATAAACATATAAAATATATATCTAGGATACACAACAATACATTCATAACATGTTAGACTTGGGTTACCGTCTGTATACCTTTTTCAGGCTTGGATTATCCACTAGTGTACCCCATTTGCCAGGATTGAGCTAACCACCCGTGTACCCTCCATTTCGGGATAGGTATAACCACTCGTGTACCCTTTGAGCTCATAGAAGAATTATAATTACCCAACTAATTGGACAGATATGTTGGTCTCACATCTCACATAATGAAAATCATAGAAATGTGTTCGAGAAGATCATAAAATAGTCATCATATCATCACCCACCAAATGAAATGGATTCCATAATCATTTCATATTCTCATAACCTAAGAGAAAGAGGTTGGTTTCATAACAATTTCATCATTTCATCGTATAATAACCTAGGTAAAAGTTAATAGATTTCATTAGAATTTTATCATGGTATAAACCATTGTAGAGAAATAGGCTTCACAAAGATATTTTCATCATAAATTTATAGAATTTAAATAAATAATTAGAATGGTCTACTTGGATCATAACCCAATTAAATAATAATTAATATCTAATTAAATCATAATGTATTTAAAATGATTCCAAAATATCACATGGAATATTTTTTTTAATGAAAAAAACATTTCCTTCAAAATTACTTTTTAAAATGTAAACTGTTTTGAATATACTTTCCTTATAAAATAAACCATAAAAATTATAAATAAATCATTAAAAAATTGAATCATTCCTTTTGGAAAATAACCCTTTCACTATGAAAAACTTTTTAAACTATAAAATATTTTTTTAACATTTTTACAAAACAAGGTTTTGGAATAAAAGGTGTTTTTTTGGAAAAAAAAGATATTTTCCATTAAACACCTTATTTTTTAAACTATTGACTACAAAAAGTGTTTATAATTAAGGTTAAAAATTAATTCTCATTGAATTATTAAATTAAAATATAATCCACATGTTTCTAGAAATATGGTTCATAAAACATAATCATAAATAATCTCGATAATCGATAAGATTGTAACTCAACATTGTTACCACTATGGTTACTTAGAATTGCAATCCCCATGAAAGATATTTCATAAAATGGATTTTTAAATACTATTTATTTTAAATATAAACATAATAAATTGAATAAATGGGTAGTATATACACCCCATAAAATAAGTAGTGGGTGAATATTGTATGTGTTCATAGAAGTAGAAAGTGATATAGAAATCCCTTACCTTAAGTCTTGACTTCCTTCATACAGGTTAGAACATCTTGTATAATAAATATAAGTTTATTATTCATCTATTATATATCCATAAATATATATATAATAATATATACAATTTACTTATGGATTTTTATTTCCAAATTATTTATATTTCTATATTAATGTTACGTTTCCAGTAATGGATTATTTTTTTCATGTATGTTTTCAGTTGTTTTTTTAAATTACCTTATATTGGTCATCATTTAATCATATGATTTTTTTAACAGTTATATAAATATCATATATAATCATAATATATGTATTTATATTAATCTATAAAAGATAAATATAGGAAATTAAATACATCCATCATCTAGATGGTAGGAAGTACGTACGGATGAATGTTGTTTCCATTTTCGCGATGTACTGAAATAATTTAAATCAATTGATATATTTTCATTCTTGAATGATTTTTATTTCATATATATTATGTATTTTTATTAATACTATCTTTATTACCTCAAATGTGAAGCATGAATGATTCATGTTGCTTCACAAGTAAGAAGTTTGTCTTACACATGTTCTATGTTTTTGTATTCCAAAAAAATAAAACATAATAATGTATGTGTGATATAATATTTCCATAAGAATAATAAATATCATATATAAATAACAAATAAATCATTATATCTTTCTCTGAGAGGTGGTAGTGGAAAAATGAATGACATCGGTTTGTGAGGAGGTAGTCTTTTGTATTGATGAACGATTGTTTCCTAACCCATTCAATGTAAGTGGAGATGGTTGTAGTTATTTATCTTAACATAAAAATATATTATTATATGGAATATACTCACGTTATTATATTATAATTATAAGATATTAATTTAAGTAGGTTTAGGAATAAATTAAACAAAAAGGCTCATTGATGAACATTACATCTTCTTTTGGTATCCCCCATAAGTTTGCACTAAAAGCCTTCCTAGGATGGAATTATTTCAATATATGGATTCTATGATGAGATGAAGGACTATGGGATTTAATTTTAGTATTTATTGGTTGAACCAAATGTTTTTATATGTTTGAATTAGGGAATGGTGGTGGTGACCATTTATAAGTGGGGAAAGGAACCTACTTGCAAACTACATGGGAATTTCTCAAAAGGCTCCAAAATAATAATTTCATTCCCAATACAGTAGAATAAAAATGACAGTATGTTATAGCATGGTATGTATAATATGTAAATAATTTATAAAATATAATTTTTAGATGTTTTAGTTCATTATTAACTCTATTATTTTTAGTTTAAACCCTTGGTAAACCTCATTCAACCTTAACTATAGTAATTTTTTTTAATTCAACAGTTCATTTTTAAAGAAATTATGTTAAATATATTATATATTATAAATTATTCTAATTAAAAATATAGAATATATTTTTAAAACTCCCATTAATAAAAATATTAATTTTTAAATTAACATAAATCCACCAGATGTAATGTGAAAGTGGTTTTCAAAATGTTGCTTCTTCAAAAATTTACAATGTGTTTATACCAAATTTAAGTAAGAAATAGACTACAATGACCTAAATTTTATTAATTTGAATATAATTTATATAATTTTGATTTTCATAAATTTAAAATTTAATTTGAATATATAAATATTTTTTAAAAAATGTGGTTTTTAATTAAAATTTGGTATTTTTAAAATTCATCAAAAATTGAATCTTTCAGAAAAATCTCAAATATTCACCGATAAATAATTTCGAAATAATGACATGAAAAATTATTTTTTTTATCAAATTATGTTTCCAAAACTGTGAAAAATTAATTTTATTAATGTTCATGAATATAAATAAAAATAATTTTTTGAGAAAAAAAAATTATTTCTAAAACATATAAATACATTACCATAAATTAAATACTTTTTAAGAAATTTTTTATGCATAAAACCCCATTGTAATAAATAATTAAGAATTATTTTTAAATATTTTTTTCCTATATTTAACGGCTTGTTTATTATGGAAACATTTAAATAACTATAATATATTATTTTTTGGCTAAAAGTTAGTGTTGTTTATAATGTAAGCTAAACTAGTTTACATTTAGCACAAGATTAATTTAGTGTTTCATGTATCATAAGACAAAATTAGTGTTCATTTATTTAAAAATATAAAAAATATTATATTCATTTGAAAAAAATTCCCAATATATCAAGGTGCTACATTCTACCCCTCGTAAAAATGATTTTTTTTCTTGGGAAATTTATCAATCTAATATAAAGAATGAGGATATTTTTGCATCATAATTTTCATAGGTTCCCATGTAGCTTCTTAAAACTGGTTCTTTCTCTATAAAACATTGATCCAGTGTGTATTCTTATATCATTTAACTTTATCAGTATGATCCAAAATATGCACCATTTTATCCCATAAGAATGATCTTTCTCTAGTGGTATGACCTTAGAGTTTAATACATTTGAAGGGTCAAACATGTGATTTCTCAGGACAAATACATGGAACACATTGTGGACTTGGGAGATGTTTTCTGGAAACACCAACCAATAGGATATCTTCCCAATATGATCAAGATTTTCAAAGGGACATATGTAACTAGGGAATAGTTTCCCATTCATTTTCAATCTCATAACATTATTCCTTGGGGAAATTCCTAGAAACACCTCATAACCAACTTCACATTCTTAATCATGATGAAAATCATCACCAAAACTTTTCTACCAACATAAAACTACCATGATGTGTTGTTGAATGTATCTAAACATCTCTATCATTTTTTATCTATGTCATGTCCCAATAGATTTATGTATCCCAGTTCATTCTATCACATTGAATCTCTACATTCATTTCTATAGAGGGATTTATAATGATCTATATGAATGCTTGAGTGATAGTTAATGTTTTATTAAAACATAACTAGAGGAAGATGTTGATGTCTAACATATTTGAAATTTAAATAATAAATTCTTAGCATATCCTCTAGGTTCTATATTTTTCTCTCAGACTGACCATCATTCTGAGGATAAAAGGCTGTGTTGAAACTCAACTTCATATAAAAAGGTAGTTTCATACAGCTCCATAAAAATGTGGTAAACTTTAAATCCTGATCGGACATAATGAAATATGGTACTCCATGTAATATTATCATTTACTTAATGTATATCCTAGAAATATTATCGAGAGAAAATTATTTTTTATAATGATGAAATCTTATTAATTTTTATGGAAATTAACAATAATCCATATAGTCTTATGCTATTTACCCATTTTCTGGTGTCTAAAAAAGTCCATGGAAATGTTTTTACATTTCCATTCTTATAGTAGAAATTTATGTAACAACCCCTTAAACATTCTTCTCTCATCCTTAACTTGATTCAAATCCATCAACTAAGGTAAAAACATTGTGATACATCTCTTCGTGCTATCTCACTGAGAATACTCTTACAAATTTTTACACATATTCATACTTCATAGATGAAATCAGAATGAATAACTATGAGGATCCTATAATAAATCCTTCAAATATATTACTGGTGGAATGCATACATGGTTTTTGAAAATTATCATAACATCATGATCAAGGTTAAATTCAGGAAAATTTATAACTAATTTTTACAACTCTTCATCTTCATTATTTTCGTATTTAATATTTACTTAGATAGATGGTTGATCATTAAAGTAAGAAAGACAAGATGTATTACCTTCATTAATTATTTAAAAATACATCATTTTAAGTCAGAAAATACTGGAACTCTTTTAATACACTTCATGGATAAGTTATTATGATCCTTTAGATTTAAATAAAAGACCACCTTGTTCACTTTCCCAGGGTGTAAATTAATTGATAAGAAAAAATTTTAAATCAGCTATAACTTTCTTCTATATTTCTTATTCATCTCATTCTATGTTCATATATAATTTAAATTTTTTTTATCATTATATATATCAAAAGTTTCTTCATAATGATAATTCCTCACTATATTTGATGAAATTATTACCACAATTGACTCCTGATCAGGATTGGGGTAATTTTTCTCATGAACGGTCATTTTTTGTGAGGTATAATCTATAAAAATTTCATTCTAAATAGGAACCCAATCTAATAACTTATTTTTTACATCAATATATATTAACAACCATTATCCACTATAGTGTAATGTAAGAACAAGTGTGTTGACTATCATTCTCTTTAGTTCATTTAAATTTTCCTCACATTCCTCTATCTAGAGGAACTTTGATCCCCTATAAGTTAACACATTAAGTGGACTATATATTAGTGAGATATTTTCAATAAACCATTGATAATATTTATCTAAACCAAGAAAACTATGGATCATAGTCACTATTTTTGGTCTGGTCCTACATTTAAAAGTCTTTTTATTTAATGGATCTACTGATAGACCTTATCTTGTTATAATATGACCAAAAAATGGAATCCTTTTTTTGCCAAAATTAATATTGTTTAAAATTGTAATATATTTTATCCTTCCTTGGGGTCCTTATTGAGATGACCAATTTTCCATATTTATCTACCTTTCTTATTTAATAGATAATAATATCAACTATAAATATGACAACAAATTGATCAAGGTAATATATAAAGAATCTATTCATTAAATCCATGAAGATAATGGGGGGATTAGTATGACTGAATGGTTTCACTATATATTCACAGTATCTATAACTTGTATGGATTTTTTTCTTGGGTATATCCTTTTTCTCTACAATCATTTGATGATATCCATAATAAAGTTCAATCTTGGAAAAGTATTAAACTCTATGCAGTTGAGCAAACAAGTAATCAATATAGGGAAGAAGGGTAATTGCTCTCAATTAAGATATTGTTCATCTCCGAAAAAAATTAATGTAGTGTTTAATTGATCCATATATATTTTTTAACAAAAGAAGTAGGTGAACCCCAATGTGACAAACATGGAGGAATGAAGCCATCTTTGAGGTTTTCATGGAGTTTTTTCTTCAATTCCTATAACCCAGGCAGTCTCATTCTATAATGAGTCATTGAAATTAGTATGAATCTATCTAAGAGTTTTATTTAGAACTCGACTTCATGGTTTCTCCAAAGCCTATGTTACCCTTTTTAAAATACATCAATAGATTCTCAAACAATAGGCATATCATCAACATATTGTTTCTCCCCAAGAATCTTTGATAAACAACCCTTATGAATTAGAATTTTGACACATACAATGGATTTAATATTTATAAGAAGTTAATAATTATCATTAAATTGATAGAAAATCATATATTAGTTTTCAGTATCTAATGTGGCTTCCCTTCCACAATAATTGATGTCAGATTTTTTTATAAAAATCAAATCCAACCCTAAGATAAAATGAAATTCAACCAAAGGGATAGATTTACAGGATACACATTCCCACAAATGTGAACTAGAGAGGAATCAAATATTTGTGATGCTTTCATCATATTGTTTGGTGTTTTCACTTCAAATTTTACATTTAATCATTTTTGTGGCATCTTAATACCCTTTAAAATTTTTAGATATGAAGGATTGTATAGACACGTAGTTAAATAAGACATTAACAACTGTAGAGTGTGTTTTATGTGTACCTTTAACAATTTAGTTATCTAAACCATCATTTAAAACATTGATCACAATATATTTCCCATTATCCCTGGAATAAAGAGGATAATGGTGTAGATCACCATCAATAACCCTCATTTTTTGGTAATATTTAGCATTATTACCATGATCCTTGTTTTTAAAATACTTTAGTGTGGGTGGTTCATTCTGTGGTGCTTTCTAATTATTTGTACCATTAGTTAACTTCTTCCCATAACATCATCATTTAGCTACTTTATGAAAAAAATTCACACTTAATCCATTTAATATTCCACTTAATATAATCTCTTCTATTCTTCCTCCAACACTTTGATAATAAAGGAATGCTCATCTTCATTTCTACAAGGATCTTATATTTTCCTTTGAATTATTTTTTTATCTTCTTATCAAAACCGTGAGATTTATTAGTTACTCAAATTTACATTTTTCTGTGATAACACATCGAACAATATCATCAAAGCTACTCATGTCTCATGAGGATGACACCAATCAAAGACTTTCTTTTAATAAATATAAGAATCAGACAACCTTATTTTTATGTTGGATGATAATACTATAACTATATCTCAAAAGTTATGTAAAAGTTTCCTCACATGTTCTAGGAGATTCATTATCCTCATGATTTATCTTGAGGAACAACATATCCACATTTTTAATGGAAATAAATTTAACCTAATTATTATAAAATAAGTACTTGAACTTATCCCAATCCATGGAGTAAATTTCATCAAGTTCCCTTTATTCCTGATGAGATTCCATAATTTATCCACTTCACCTTCTAAGCGGTAGGAAACCAAAACTAATTTTTCATTATCTGAACACTAGAGAATAGAAAATATTATTTCAGTTTTACTGATCTATTGCATATAAACTAGAAGATTAGTTGTTAAATTGAAAGAAGGTGTATGCTGGATTATGATAGAACCAACTATACATTCTTCTAGATCTTTCTTATCTGGATGTTTAGAATGACTCCTGGATTGAGAAAGTTGTGTGATCATAGTAATGAGATTTTTAATTATAGATCCCACTACATTTGGCCTCTTAGGAGGATAATCATTTCATTTTCCATCACACATATCCTTAAAATGGCAACATTGGGCTGCATCCACTGAATAAAACCAAAAATCATTGTATAATAAACAATAATCATAGTGGGGAACTACAAGATGATGAAAAATCAATTATAAGATGTCTGAATTATGAAGCCTTTTATTTTAATATGTTGAAACATTGTTTTATTCAATTTCATTCATATTCATAAAATATTTATATCCTTAATAATAGCTTCTAATTTGTTTTTTATTTTTAAAATATATACCCATGGAGTTTCAAATTGGGTGTGAAACATGTCCTATTGTTATACACCAAGTGATGATTGAGTCCATCTTAGTGTTCCATTTCCCATTTAATTACCCATAGGTATTTCTATACTAGATACACATCCACTTATAGTATACAAGAATTGATATAATTTCTTGTAAACTAGATAATCTATCCTTTACCAAAATTCAATTACATTTTCCGACACTTTGACTCAACCTTAGACTTATCCTTATACATGTTCTTAGAAATCTCACTATGGTTTTATCATCCCAGTTTCCAATAGTTAACTAAACCTATCCTTTGATACCAACTATATGGATCCACACTTATCATATATATATATATTACACTATTTTTTCAGAACCTTTATTACATTACAAAAATACACGCTTGACTATCATAAATATTTAAGGCATTGGAAACATAAAAACACAAACAATAGGTTTATAGGTAGACTATACCATCTCCCACTATATTCTATATAACTATAACCCTTATTCGACATGTCATAAGTAATAAATTTCTTCATAACTAGGGGAAAGGAAGCGTATGAAAGGGAGAGATCAAATGATCGGTAAGGGTAAAGAAGGGTGATTCATAAGAATAACATGATCCAAAGGGTATGAGAACATTAGCATAACATTTGAAAACCATAACCTTTGTATCAAATATCATAATCATGAGTCATAACCAAAATATTAGAAGTTTATAAGACATGAATGGTATGTAAATATAAGAAAATTATCTAGGATATAATAACATTGGAATAAGATAAGTATTTTTTTCATAAATATAAGAATAGAAAATATTATTTCAATGATACATATAAATACATTCAAGACATGTTTGGCATGGTATAACAACCTATGTACCTACTTCGGGCTTTGGGTAACCACTAGTGTACCCTATTTTTGGGGCATGGCCTAACCACAAATGTACACTACTTTTCAGATATGGATGAACCATTCATGTACTATTTGATATCATATTACATTTATCATTGCCCAAATCATTGGATGGATATGTGTGTCCCACACATCACATTATGAATATCATACACACATGTGCTATAAGATCATAAAACATTCATTATATCATAAACCATGAAATTAAATGGGTTTCATATACATTATTACATATCATAACCTATGGAAAAGAGTAAAATTATCATAATCATATCATTATCTCAATATAGCATAACCCATAGAAAAATTAATGAGTTTCACAAGAATTTTATCATGTTGTTACTCGTGGTAAAGAAACTGGTTTAATAAAAATATTTTTTAATATATATAAACCATTCTCAGAAAGAATATAAATTTTATCCATCGATCATAACCCCATTAAATCATAGTAAACCAAAAATAAAGTCATATTAGATGGAAAATAATTTTTAAATATGACTTGGAAAATTTATTTCATGAAAAATAACTTTTCTTTCAAAATCACATTTTAAAATATAATACATTTTGAATGTATTGAAATTTGAAAATAAACATAAAAATTTATAAAATAATAATTAAAAATAATTAAAATAAATTCTTGAGGAAAATATCCTATCCACTTTAAAAACACTTTTTAATAAATAAAATTTTTTTAAAACCTTTTAGAAAACATGATTTTAGAAGAAAAAGGGTTTGACCGAAAAGATGATTTTTATTTAAAAAAATTATTTTTTAAAGTATTGAGTATGTAAATTGAATAAAATTAATTCAAAAATATTTTTCTTATGGAATAAACATTTAAAGAATCATTATTTTCTTAAGATACAGATCATAAAACAAAATCATAAATAATATATACAAACTATGAGATTGTAACATAAAACATTTATCACATTGGTAACATTGAAACATAATCCTCATGAAAGAGAAATACTAAAATGGATATTTAAATCCTAATAGTTTTAAGTATTTTTATCATAAATTAAATTTTTGTTATGTGGATAGACCACATAAAATAAAAAGGTGGTGAATATGGTTTGTGTCTCACCGAAGTAAAAATTGAGATGAAAATCCCTTACCTTAAGTCTTGAATTACTTCATACACATTGAAACATCAAATAAAATAAATATAAAATTATTTTTCATATATTATATAACCCTAAATACATTTATCATACCACATATTATTTACTTAATACCTGTTATTTTTGGATTGTTAACAATGTTATGTTTCATGTAATAACGGCTTTTTCACATATAATTTGATTTTTTATTTTTTATATATTAATTTGATCATGATTAAATAATATTTATAATGGTAAAACTTATATAAATATCATATATATTCCTTATATATTATCTATATTAATCCATTAATGATAGTGATGGGAAATGAAGTACACTATTCCTGGAGACGGTAGGTCGTACGTACGCATGAATGTTGTTTCCATTTTCTATTTGTATTTATTGAATGAAAGGTAATTGAATTATTATTATTAAATACTTTTTAAATTTCATATATGTCATATTTATTAATTAAAACCATCTTTATTACTTATCATTTATATTTTGAATGATTCATATCCCTTCACGAGGCAGTAGTTCATCGTCTGCATGAGCAATGTTATGGTATTCCCACAAAATGAAATGCAGGAAGGTATGTATTCCATAATAATAAAAAATATATAATAATATAATAAATATAGTATATAAGAAAATTTCATTATTTCTAGCCATGTGATGTGGTAAAGGAAAAATAAATGGCATTGGTTCATGAGGTTCTAGTCCATCGTACACATGAATAAAGATATCATAACCCATTTGATGGAAGTGGAGATGGTTGTAGACAATTCCCATAACATAAAAAATCTATGTATAAAAATATAATAAGTTTATTATATCATCATGGTATAATAATAATTTAATTAGGTTGAGTAATGAAGACAACAAAAATTCACATTGATATATGTTACCTCTTCTCCACGTATCCTCATTTTGTTTGCACCAAAAGCCTTCCTAGGGTGGATTTTTTATAAAATAAGGGTTATAGGACAAGATTAGTGAGATTGGAAAGTACTTGTTTGATGGTGTTTTAGATACAAATGCATTTATAAGCTTTTATAAGTAACGGGTGGTGGTGGCCTTTTATAAGTGGGTGAAATGAACAAATGTATAAATGACATGGAAATTGTTCAATAGAATCAAAAATAAGAAAGTAATTCCCATAAAAAAAATCTTCCAAATGGCCATTGTTTATAAATTTTGAAGGATAAGAGGTAAATGTCTTTATATAATAGGATTTCTGCAGGTTTTGGGTCGTTATTAACCCTGATCCTTTTAATTTAAACCCCGATAAAGCCATTTTTACCTTAATCGCGAAAATTAATTTTGTTTGTTTTTAGTATAATTGTTTTGTTTGAAATTTATTACATCATAGTAGATAAAATATTTTATTCATATTCCAAATATTTAATCCATTTCTCGAAATCCCATTACTAAAATTAGAAGAATATAATTTAAAATTAATCCTGCAGACGTAATGAGATAGTAGATTTTCAAAGTAAAAAATATTCAACAGTTGACAACATTTTGATATAAAACCTCAACATGAAATCTATTTTAAATGCCCTAAATTAGATTAATAGATATATAAATTAACAAATTTTACTATAAAAAAATTTTTAAAAATTATTTTTCATTTTAAATAATTTAAATGATTAGAATGTTTTCAATTAAAATTTAGAATTTTTCACTATTCCTAGAAAAATGAAACATTTCACAGAAATCCCAAACATTCAAACTAAGATAATTTTTACCTAATAATATCAAAAAAATTATAATCAAATAAATTTTTTTAAAGTGATAAAAAATTATTATTATTAAGGTTCTGATAAATAAATAAAAACAATTTTTCGGAAAAATGTATTTTGGAAGATATAAAAACTTTACCATAATTAGGAAATTTTAATCAATTTGTTTTATTTATGTACAAATATTAAACTTAATATTTCTAAATTATTTATTATTATTCATATTTATAAATTCAATAGCTAGGATATAATGGTTGGGTTTAAATTACAATAATATATCATGGTTTTGTTAAAACTCAATGTCACATGGAATACAAGATGACGTAGTGTTGCATGTAGGGAAAGCATAATTTGGTGTTGTATGTAACTCAATAAAAACTCAATGTTTCATGTAATAAAAAATATATATAATATTAAATTTATTTAAAAAAAATCAAATATTTGTGGGGTGTTACAAGCTCCTGAATGATATCATCAGTATATCCTCTTCTCATACTCTTAACTGGTGGTACCCCAACTGAAGGTCGATCATTGAAATCCAACATGGTCCTATAAGCATGTCAAATAGATCATTAATACTGTAAAAATATATTTTTCTTAACATTCACCAGATTTAACTTCTGATAATCCACAAAAATTATAACAATATCATATGACTTCTTTTAAAAGAGTATATGCACATACCATGGTGAAATGTTATGATGAATAAATCCCTTATCTTATAGGTCCTCAGGATGAAATTTAAGTTCTACCAACTCCGTAGGTTACATATGATTATATTGAATAGAGATCAACATCATACCAGATAGAAGGTCAATATTAAAATCAAACTCTCTATGAGGTGGTATCCTTGAAAAATCATCCAGAATGACCTCTAGGTATGAACACATCACTATAGGATGTGGAATTCCCTAACAGGGGGGGGTCAAAAAATCCAAAAACATGCCTAAAAACTAGAATTAGATTACCCAAGCATAATGAAAAACATCCCCAGCCCTTCCCGATCTATAGTCCCACTCACCTTGAAATCTTGAGTGCCCACATCAGAAAATAAAAACATAACCCATTAATGATTAAAGTCTATTATATATTTAAAATTGATTATCTAATTTATTCTAAGCATCAGGTTGAATATTTCAATATTAAGTACTAAAAATTCCAATATCAACTTATACACTTCTATCGCCACCTGACTTGTGGGACACATGAAACCTTGCTTTGACTTCATTTCCAAATACATGGAAACGTACTAAAAGAATGACAAAGTTCAAAAAGTAACCCCATCATGTCATCTAAATTTGATGATATAAAGTAATCTGTAATACTTGTATTAAACAATGTTTTCAACATCAAATGTGAAATATATATCATACCTCTAACAGTAGATATCCCTATTCCAGAGTCCTCAAGGGAACACTCGACCACATAAAGTATCTTGGAATTATCCTCAGGTAAACCTCCTTAGCCATAGGATTACACCCACCACACTTGGGAGAATCATTATAAACCAAAGTACCCTTCGTGAGAGTAGATACATCCTACATCCTAGGCATATCCTTTTACAAAAATTCCTCAGATAGACTGATAATTCTTTAGTGATGAAAAGAATAAGGATCCACTATATTGTTATGATCGGTATGACCATGCCTTCCACACTGACAGAATACAAACTATTATAGTACTAACGAAGCTCCTAAAACATGTCCTAAAGGAAACTTACTATCCTTTTACTTCCATTGGTGGCTATAAAACAAAAAATTTCTAATAAATTCACTTTTTGAAGCTCAACCTACACCTATCTTTCTATCTATGTTAGCCTCCACCAAAGCTACATTGTTGACTTACTCTATGAAGGTCCAAAGTAACATGAGAATAAACATCAATAGATTACCTGACTCAGTCCCAACTCAACCAGTTGAACCTCGAGTGACTCATTGGTGACAACCTTTAGTTACAAATACAAAAACACAAAAAGGTGAGTTAAATACATCAGAACAGTATGATCCCCTTGCTCAATGTTTAGAAAATCATGGGTCTTCATCGCATGTAATAACTTTGGGTAAAACTATTGATTGAATATTTTATTAAAATAAGTCCAGGTAAGATACTCATAAAACATATCTTGCACAATATATTTCCACTATAATCATCCCTACCTCTTGAGCATGTACGTGGAAAACCCAAACATGGATTCCAATAGTGGCTTAAAGAAGTTTAAGATCATCTTAATCCATTCGAACCATTACTAAGATTACCATGGTCCTTTATCATGGTGAAGGATAAGTGGATCTTTCATAGTGAATTCAGATCAATTATCCACCACACTTCCTGGGTTCCTAAAAAATACTTGACATAGAGTCTGGATTGTATTGATTATATCTTAAATCAACTAAGGTTCTATAAAAGTCTTCCCCAATGGATCTTATCTCATATTTTCCTTTATTGGATTTCGAAGAGATATTCTCAAAATAATTATCTCTTAAGTACAACATATTGACCTATCATCTTTAGATAATGAATCAAAAATCTTATGAACAACCACAATAATTCACATCCATGGTTTAAAACAACAATAAATTAAATTAATTATGAAGTTTATAGATTTAAAATAGTTATTTAAGAAGAAACTTGACTATTTTAGTAAAATATCATTAAATGCATTCAAATGAACTCAAATACCATGTCTCAAACCTGGTAATAATTTTCGGACCATACCTAGTAACTCGAGTTCATACACAAATGTGAGCTAGAAAGTAACCCTCCCACACTTACTACCCAAATTTTGAGGGTTCTAAATTTTATATACCAAGGAAATAGAACCAAGGTCAATATGTATTCACACACTTCAGGATGAGAATACATCTGACACCATTAGGTAACAAACATATTTCGGTCAACCAAACAAGCCCCTTATATCATCCTATCATGGTGGTGAGGTGCATTAAGATAATGAAAAACAAGGTTCTTAAAATAACAAGACATACAAACATAGTAAAATATGAAGGTAAAAGATATATCCAAGATTCATATAGAATATATAACCACACAAATACAAAATTAGGGTGTGAGAAAAAATACCTATAGGATACCACCAAAAAGTATATTCAAAAAATAATTACAAGAATGCAGTGGTTCTAGATTTAATACAAATAAATTATTACAAAAAAAATAACAATACAAAATCATTTCTAAATCAACCTTGGTTTTTCATAAAGTCCTATTATATTCTTAAAATATGTAATACTACAAGCATAAGTTTTAAATCATGAGATAATAATCAATAAAATCCCTTAATACACTATATGTAATCATATAATAAAATAACTATTACCAATTCATCATGTGAAATCATCTGATAAAATAACCATGACCAATCTATCATGTGAAAGAAAGTGAGAAAACAACCCTGACGAATTAATTTTCTAAAAATACAACAATAAATGAAAAAACATACCATTTTGTGCTCTACCCTATGGATACAAATACAAGATATATTAAGAATTCTCCAATCCAGGCCTATAGTGGAAACAACTAGTATAATACCATGTGTAATTACACACACTAAAGTAAAAGAAAACATATAGTGGCAATACACATACTATGAGTGACATGTCAATTCCAGATTCACCCATGTTTCCCAATCTACTTTGTTTGTCCAAAACCATTTTAAAAATAAAATCTCAAATTATAAAATATTTTCAAATCCAATCCAATAATCTTTGGTGTTTGAAAAACTAATTTAGAACCAAAACCACCATTCGATAATTTAATCATACCATGGTGTGTAGAAATCATTTTTAATGAAACCACCATTAAAAAAATTCAAACAAGACCATTTAAATCACTAATAAATTCTATTTAATGTCTAAAAAAATTAATTTAAAACAAATATAATAAATATAATAAATATAATAAATTCATATATATTTTTATTTATATATAAACCCCTACCTCACAATGGAGTGAAAACCAATCACCTTTTAAAATAGAGATCAGTAAAGAGTAGATAAGGTTATTTTTGTCCTAAATAAAAAAATAAAAATATCAACCATCATTCATACCCATTAGATCTATCAACATATCAAAATTGGGTTCTAATAAGATGATAAGAGAAGATATCTTGTATAGATATACAAATATTTGGGAAACAAGATAAATAAACAAAATACCTCGATGTGATCCATCAATAATAAATGAAAACCACATTTAATCCAAGTGTTAAAATATCCAAAGAACTGGGGAAGGATTAGGATGAACTAACATAGAACAATAGGGTAATTAGGAATTAAAATGACCCACGTAAAATAAGTAATAATCAAAAAAATTATGTGTTTGCAGGGTGTTTCACTATTTCTAGAGGTAGGCCTCAGGATTAAACTAAGCATACACCATAATTGTGTACACCTACTATCCATTTGGGGGAAGGTCACATTTTTTCACTAGATATTTTCATAGTTTGGTAAAATCATACTCAAGATGTGTGAAACAACTAGACACCAAACATGATTTGAATAACCATTTTTAAATCATGGAAATTGAAAATATAACCCTATATAGGCATACCCCATGAGTATCTCATGGTTAAACTAGTTTTTGACCTTTCGAGTTTCTCAAAAATCCCTTATATTCAACCTATTTTTCCTAAAATATTACTAAACCCCAAAAAAGAAATATAAATTCTCAACTAAGCCCTACCTTTGACATAAAAGGATCACCTGTTATCTTGAATTTCTTCTTACAGTTTATAACTAATAAAGTGTGGTTTCACTAACAATTAGACCAATTTCTTCATAATCGCATCAGTTATATAACACGATCACTCCATTTGTATATATGGTCAATTGGTTGAGTGTATATTTGATCGATTATAACAAAATATTTATCTATACCTACTATATTTTTTTACAAAAAAATGAAGCTTCAATCATGAAACACCGAATGCCTAAGAATTATAAGAAGAATTATTCTTTATTATTAAAACAAGGAATTCCTATAATAATTAAACACATATTTTCATTAATATGTTTTTAATTTATAGACATGAAGTTCATTAAATGAATTAAATAAATAAAATAACTATTAAGGCGTTTGAATTGAAAAAATGACCACTTTTTAGGGATGCATAGGTAGGAAAGGAATAAATATTTTCATCATCCTCATAACACTTATAAACCATTATATATAAATTTAATTAACATAAGAAAAAATGAACTGAGTACAATAAAACAGAGAAAACTATAAAACAAAATATTATATGAAGAAGTTAAAATTATAAATAGATTGTAAACTGAAATCATACCAATATAGTCAAAACAAAAAGGGTCAAGTTTACATGAATGTTTGAAGTTTGTTTTTTCCCTAGTATAGAAAATATATAAAAATTACACATATCAATGAAAATCAAAAGATATAAACATAACGAACCATGATAAAATTAGATACTACAAAAGTTTGATTTCATAAAGATTCAAACAATTACATTTAACAAAAACTGAAATATAAAATGCATCTTAACCTAGAATATATCCCACAATTTCATTCTAGGTTGATATCATATAGTCTGAATCCTTACACCTTGGAATTAGAATGTTTTCATCAAGACACTTTGAAGATATTTCCTAAAATTCATTATTAATTTATTTACCTAAAATTGGAGATCATCAACTCATTAAGGAAAAAAAATTTACATAAAACTAATAATAAAAAAAATAAAATGAAAAGAGTAAATTTAATGATTTTAGGATTGTATTTGATAACCATGTGAAGGATTTATACCTTGGGGAAGATAATGCATACTGATCATAACATGAGGTTGAAATAGAGATGTGTAAACCTCAAATTAGTAGAGGATCAATACGGAATCTATTCATTTTCCTCAACTGAAATTAAAAACAATATATATATAAGATTGTTTTTGTAGTTGGAAAATAACAATTTATAAAAATTAATTACTCTATACAAATATTTAGGAACATTCCACTAACTCGTAACGGTACCCATGTGAAATCATGATGAAAAAGTTTCACAAATATATGGATATGGTAAGGAATTTGGGATGTCAATTTAGGGTGCATTATTGGGAAAAACATACAATCAACATAGTGATTATAATTATATAGACTAGGCTCAAATTTTACATGTCTATAAAAAATAACAATTTATTTACCTACCCTTTTTGTATGATTCCACTCAAATTCATCCAAATAACAATTTGGGTATAAAGACTCAAAATTTTCAATGTACCCTAACAATATTGAATATTATATTATCTAAATAAATATATTATATGTTATAAAATAAATATCATAAGCAAACTATGTAATTTCCCCCATAGTATATCACATATAGATACCATTCACCATATTTGTTAGTGACGATCCAAAATATTCCCTCAATGAGATGGATATACAATTTTCAGATATAACAAGTTTAAAACCCATTATAAACATTGGATATAGTATCAAGGCCATTAAAAATAGGGGATAAAATAAAATAAGAAAATGATAATTGATTTATATATTATACAATTCAATAATTGGGTTGGTATCAATAAGTCATTCATTGAACATGCAACAAACCAACTCTAGGATCCCCTAATCCCTGAACACAATCCATCAAGTTACATACATAGGGAACATTACTGATCACTCTCGGTTAAGAAAAAAGTTCCAAGGCCTACGATAAGAGCTCATATAAATTATGTCTCTTTAAAAAATAATTATGAACACATATCTTCTACCTGGAATACTGACAATAAATCTCCATGTATCAGAGGTCCATAAACAAATTTAAAAAAGTTGATACATAAAAAAAGTATAACAACGAGTCATTTATAGAGTACATAATAGAAACAACTTAAAAAATATATAATGATAGATATACAATGATCGAATCTATAATATAAGAGTTTGACCTGGCCAATAAAATTATGATATAAAATAAACAAAAAAACCCCAAGATATCCATGAGACCTCCAAGGTCACCATAAACCCGCAAAACCAACTCACTCCAAGACAGATCAAGAAAAAACCTGACCATATAAAATGGATCATGTATACTAATATTGATTGGCACAAGTAGGGGTGATAATAAAATGTCTCAGTAGGCAAGCTCTACTGAGTCAATGAATTTCCATTCTAAAAACACCCCACACATGCTTGTTTGAAAATAAAAGTAAAAAATTGGAATTTCTCTTTTATCAAAAATTATTAATATTATTTACCATATAAATGATATTTAAATCTCAATAAATCATTTAATAAAATATTTATAACATTTATTTTTAATTTAAATCTTTCCTTTGAAAATCCTCATTGAAAACACCATTTATAAACATATAAGAAATAACTCAAAAAGAATTGATAAAAATTTAATAAAGTGGATAAATGGATCAAACCATGAAAATAGAAATAAAATGTGAGTAGTTAAAATTATAGGATAAAATGAAATGTTAGAACATACCATGTGAGAGTACATGTAATCTAATTTCATTATATAAAAAACAATAAACCATATGTAATCATGATTAATTCTTAAACATCCAATGAGGTGACCCTAGATGTACTATACTATGAACAATATTCTAGTTTATCGATTCATTACAATGTCTATAATAAACCTATTACTCTCATCTGGACCCACCGATGACACGTCTCTATATCCTTTGATATTATAGCATATGTAGTCCTTCTAATTAGTACTAGATAGTAATAATCTTTGGTCCTTCACTAATATTCTTGGGATCCCCATTATGATAATAATGAGAGGCGGTGAATCCTTTACATAAAAAATAAATAAAAATAATCAAAACAGTATTATCACATATTATTATATCACCTACCTATACTCATCCATGTGAAACCCCTCACTAAAAATGAACAATAGTAACTCAATATAACCAAAAGGGATAAGGCTTCAACATATGTTCAAAAAATATATGAAAATCATTACAAGGTTCTAAGAAATTCATATCATTCCAAACTAATAATATCATTTGCAATAGAGATTCCATTCTTCAAATACTGTTAAAAAACCAAGGTTATTTTAAAACACTTTACTCAATGGAATAAATGGGCCTCTAAATCATTTTTTCAAATAAACCATTAAAATCTATTTTTTGAAAGTATATTTTAACCCAAGAGATAATTTAGAGAACTGAAGCTTTAATAATGGCATCCTATGAAACATTATTTGTATATAGATATATAAATATATATTGGAAATTCACATACCAATATATATGTACTCTAATATATATATATATAATCATTCATAATTAATACCAAAGTAACAAACAATGAGACATTACTAAAATCACTCAACCAAATGTAATTAAATAATTAAGCCAAAACCTAGAAAATAGAAATTCACAATTAAACCACAATATAATGACAATAAATAACCGATTTATATAAAAAATATAAGAAAAATGGTCACTTAAAACAAATATATTCTTTGAAAATGGCCACATATAAATTTTAACAACCATATAGCATAAGTATAATTTTTCACAAAGGCGTGAACATTGAAAACAATATAAACACCATTTTAATTGAAAATTGAAGTCATAAATATTTCAAAAAATAATTTATAAAAATAAAATCATAACATTATTTGTTAAAATGAATTTTCAAAAACCAATGTATCTTATAGTGTGTGATAAAAAGGAAAGGAACAAAATGACCTACCACAAATGGTGGGCATATGGAAATAAAATCTCAAGTATAGAAAGAACAAATACTGAAGAACCAACTTAACACCTTAACATCAAGAGAAAAAATGAATTTATGATAAAACAACACATTAGGGTTTGAAAAACATGAAACCAAGTTAATAAGAGATTGAAAAAAAGAGGAATGAATAATATAGGAATAGAACGATTGTGTTTATGGAGAAACAACTAAAATCTAAAGGATAAGACCATAAATCAGAAGTATAAGGGAAATAATGAAATCCTCAATTAAACATGGATATGTCATAAAGGAGAGATTATATGGAGGGTTTCATAGTTTTTAATTTAGTATGGGTATATTATGAATTCTAGGTTTTAATGAAACTAGGTATGTCGGATGGTTTGGCTGCACAGTTTTCCAAACTGTGGGCCAATCGTGTTATCCTCACTAAAATCACCAAGAGTTATTCATTGCTCAACCACATAGTTTGAAAAACCATGTGTCAAAAATAAAAATTATTCTTTTGATGTCTATAGAAATTATCATGGTTACTGTATAATTTATATTAACAATACGGGCTGACCATGCTCCCTGCATTGAAAACACAAAACATCTAAAATTTGAATAAGTTTTTCCAAAAAATGAAGGTGAAGAACACAAACTCACAAATAGATAATTAAAATGAAAAATAAAATGAATTTATATGTATGTAAACTCTTCCCATCATAATATTTTATGCCCCAAAAATCCACCATATTCATAGTATACTTGAAAATGAACTCAAGTCGAAAGGGTGAAATGGGCCAAAATATCCAATCGAAAAGGAAGACACGCTTTTAACCTAAATATCAATGTCATACCAAAACCTAATAAATATGTCACGTCAATATATATCTCCAAACCAAAAAATGGAATAACAAAAAAAAAGAATGCATACCCAAATCCGAAAACATTTATAGACCATAAACCACACTCTCACTATCGTAACCTAACCCACCACCTGGACAACAAAAAGTTGAGTTGAAACTACTCCAAGACCACCTCCATAGGATATGTTCTAGTGAGAATCACTGAGAAGAAATAAATAATATGGTAGTCCTTTCCTAATGTACCTATACATACGTACTCAACCATCTTCATGTTGAAGTTCCGAGGATTAATACGAAAATATAATAACCTGTATAGTAAAAAACAATATATATAATAACCTATAGGGAATTAAAAGAGTATAATATATTTTACAAAAATAAAAGGGTAAAAAAAATTCCCAGCCATAAAATAAGTTCCAACATGAAAATAAATTGAAAATAAATGTGAATAGATCCTAGCTGTAGATCTCCAATCCCCAACCAGCGTACACCATCAAATTCTTAAGAATATCCCTCTTATTCTATGAAATTTCTATTGAACTATCCATCATATTCATAATACACAACATGTGTGGGAAAGAAAATGAATGTTAGAGTATGTATAAATAAATAATGATTCCCCAAAAACAAGAGGAAGAGTAATAAGAGACATAGTGGAAGTAGTCAACTCAACCTAAGGAAAGAGGAAAAAACCCAAATTTGTGGATATAAGATTGTAGACCCTAAAAAATGCACCCCCAAAATTTTCCAAATGCTTCAATAAATGATCCAAGGTCGTATAAATTTTCACAAGCTTCGATTTAGTAAGTCATAGGGCCCAAACTGAATTATGGTTTAGGAGTTATGGACATTTGAAGTTGGGCTGGAAAACTGGTTTACAAAGCCCATTCGCGAAGCCCCCTCCGCGATCACGGAGCGTCGTTGCGAAGCAATGAGGCGGGAATCTCTGCGAACTTGTATGACGTTCACGACATACCGCGAAGACCCGCCGCGAAGCACAAGAGTCCGGATTCTCCACGAACAAATTTGACATTCGTGAACCCACCACGAAGTGAAGGAGGCGAGACGCTCCTTAAACCTATTTGACTTTCGCGAGCGTGCCACGAAGCCGCCAAACCCCTCTTCTCACCGTGTGAGCTCTGCTTTGTGGAACCTATTTCCTATAAATACCCAGCTTCCCCCCCACCCCCTTCTCCAAGATGGTCAGGGCCTCTTTTCCCCTTAGGTGGCCAATCTCTCGATCTGCGGAGCTCCGCTTTGCGGCTCCACGAGGCCATGCTCTGCGAGCAGCTTCCTTCGTATTGTTGCTCCGCAAGTCCCTACTCCGCAAGCATCTTCCTTCACATTTCTACTCCGCGAGACTTTGCTCCATGAGCCGCCCTTTCTCTATAAGAAGATCGTGCACCACGAGATCCCTCTACTCCTCGAGACCTTTGCTCTGCTAAGCTACTTTGCGAAGACCTATCCTTCATGAGGCTCCTACCTTCGCACCCACCGATCCATACCACGGGGGTTGCGCCCCCCGTACCCCCGCTTGGGGTCATTTCCAAGCTACTATCCCGGCCATCCGGGCAGGTCCCTTCCCTACCGTCATAGACCCCCATGAAAAATGGAGTGTCGCACCGTGGTCTTTTCGGGCCGGGACTTCGGGATTTTCCATTGTGCCCATATGCGCACCCACCTCCCACCTTTGGAATACCATGATTTGAGAAACTACTCCACACACCATTAAACACCTTAAGTCAACATATTCCTCTTGGTTTCATTCCCATGTCGTGAGTTGAGATTCCCATCATCAATTCCCCGAGTACCTTGAGTCGAACCATTCGTTAGGAAACTCCTCCAAACCCTATCACTTGGCTCCTATGCCAGGTTGAACCAGAAAGGGCCGCCTTTGCATAAGACCAAACACCATCCATTCCCAGGAACCTTATGCCTAACTGTCCTATCTACATGACTATAAACTATAGTACTCCCTATCTAACAAATGATAGGATGCCTCTTGCTCCAAGCAAGAGATGACTTATTCTTCAAGAATAAGATTCCAGTAGTCCTACCTACATGACTCTAAACTGTAGTGAACCCTATATGACAAATATAGGATGACTCTTACTCAATTAAAGAGATGACTTATGCTCCAAGCCTGAGATTCCAATATTCCTACCTACAAGAATCCAAACTATATTCTCCCTATGTTCAAATCATATGATGCATCTTTCTTAATACAAGAGATTCCTCATGCTCTTAGCATGAGATGTTAATAGTCTAATCTACATGACTTTAAACTGTAGTAATACCTATGTTCCAATCATATGATGCCTCTTGCTCCAAATAAGAGATGCCTCATGCTCCTATAATGAGATGCTAATAGTCCTATCTACATGACTTTAAACTGTAGTAATCCATATGTTCCAAACATAGGATGCATTTTGCTCCAAATAAGAGATACCTTATGCTCCAAGCATGAGATGCTAATAGTCTTATCTACAAGACTCTAAAATGTAGTACACCCTATGTTCCAAACATTGGATGCCTCTTGATCTATACGATAAATTCCTTATGCTCTAAGCATGAGATGCCAACAGTCCTTTCTACATGACTTTAAACTATAGTTACCCCTATATGATCAACATAGGATGCCAATTTCTCCAAATAAGAGATTCCTTGTACTCCAAGCATGAGATGCCAATAGTCCTATCTACAAGACTATAAACTGTAGTACACCCTATGTTCCAAACATAGGATACCTCTTGCTCCAAATAAGAGATCCCTTTTTCTCCAAGAATGAGATGCCAATAGTTTTATCTACAAGACTATAAACTGTAGTACACACTATGTACCAATCATAGGATGCCTCTTGCACTAAAAAAAAGAGATGCCTTATGCTCCAAGCATAACACGACTAATGCCATGATTATAGTGGAATGATTCCAACACCCCTTGGAAATATCCCGCGTGTGCACTAGCGCATAGGTGAAAGCCTCAATCCACCAGTGGGTTGGGATGCCCTCATGGAAAGGCATGATTGAGACATTACAAACAGCATCCTAGCATAAGCCCCATTCACCATTGCCACTCCATAGCAGCACCCGGGCAGCTTCCTATCGTAAGCCCCATTCACCATTGCCGCTCCATAGCAGCACCTGGGCTACTTCATAGCGTAAGCCCCATTCACGATTGCCGCTCCATAGCGGCACCCGAGCTGCTTCCTAGCATAAGACCCATTCACCATTAACGCTCCATAGTGGCACCCGGGCAGCTTCCTAGAATAAGCCCCATTCACCATTTCCGCTCCATACCAGCACCCGGGCCGCTTTCTTGCGTAAGCTCCATTCACCATTGCCGCTCTATAGCAGCACCCGAGCAGCTTCCTAATGTAAGCCCCGTTCACCATTGCCGCTCCATAGCGGCACCCAGGCAGCTTCCTAGAATAATCCCCATTCACTATTGCCGCTCCATAGCAGCACCTGGGCAGCTTCCTAGCGTAAGCCCCATTCACCATTGCCGCTTCATATTGGCACCCGGGCAGCTTCCTAGCATAAGCCACATTCACCATTGTCTCTCCATAGCGGCACTCAGGCAGCTTCATTACGTAAGACCCATTCCCCTTTGGCGCTCCATAGAGGAACCCGGGAAGATTCATTGCATAAACCCCATTCACCTTTACCGCTCCATAGCGGCACCCGGGCAGCTTCTTTGCGTAAGCCTCATCCACCAGTGCTGTTCCATAGAGGCACATGGGAATCTTCCTAGCGTAAGCCCCATTCGCCAGTGCCGCTTCATAGCGGCACCTGGGAAAATTCCTTGCATAATCCCCATTAACATTTTTCACTCCATAGTGGCACCGAGGCAGCTTCATCACGTATTCCCCATCCATTGTTGTGATCATATGCTATGGTAAGCCATTGACATCCTTATCTAGTGGTAAGCCATTGTGATCCTGTCCAGCGGTAATCCGTTGTGACCCAATCCAGTGGTAAGTCGTTGCAACCCCATTCAGCGGCAAGTCGTTGACATCCTTATCTAGCAGTAAGCCATTGCGACCCCATTTAGCGGTAATCCGTTCACATCCTTATCCAGTGGTAAGCCGTTATGACCCAATCTAGCGGTAAGCCATTGAAACCCCCAATCGGCGGTAAACCCTCATCAGAAGAACTATGTGGACTTTGATTCCCTGCCACGGGGATATGTAGGATGCCTCTTCAAATATCAAGACTGAAACTATAGTCATCCTTTTCCTCGGGCCTCCATCTTGGAGTATGTCCCGACACCATGGGCCACCTAACGCATAAGTCCCTCTTCGCTTCCCACAGACGCACCCTTCGCAACGTGATCGTCAGGTCTTTGCTACCTCTTATTTCTCACACCGAACACGACTCACATGGGATTAGAGTAAGCATCGACTATGAAACCTTCCCCCATCCAGCATGATGTTAAACTGTATGCCCCCATCCAAAATGATGTTAAAATGTATGCCCTTGTCCAGCATGACGTTAAATTGTATGCCCCCGTCCAGCATGATGTTAAACTGTATGCCCCCGTCAAGCATGATGTTAAACTGTCTGCCCCCATCTAGCATGACGTTAAACTATATGCCCCAGTCCATCATGAGGTTAAACTGTATTCCCCCATCCAATACGAAGTTAAACTTTATGCCCCCTTCCAGCATGACATTAAAATGTATGCCCCCATCCAGCATGACGTTAAACTGTGTGCCCCCGTCCAGCATGACGTTAAACTATATGCCCCCATACAGTATGACGTTAGATAGTATGCCCCCATCCATCATGACGATAAACTGTATTCCCCCATCCAGCATGACGTTAAACTGTATGCCCCCATCGAGCATGACGTTAAGCTGTATGCCCCTATCCATCATGACGTTAAACTCTATGCCCCCATCCAGCATGGCATTAAACTGTATGCCCCCGTCCAGCATGACGTTAAGCTGTATGATGTCCCGCATGACATTAAACTGTACATCCCTTTTGAACTATGAGGTCTTTGATCCATGTCAATGCATGGTACATAGGAAGCCTCCACGAGGTTCAATCCCACCACCAGTCATTTATTCACGTCATGTTACACCCTCGGCCCGCATGACATTAAACTGCATTTCAGTCCAGCGATAAACTGTTGTTACTATCCTGAACTACGTGGAATTTGATCCATGACATGGCATGGTATGTTGGAATCCTCATGAGGTTCAAGCCCACCACCAGTGGAACCCCAGGATCACCTTCACATCAGTTCGCTGATGAAGCCCTACCCGAACTAAGAGGAATTTGATCCATGTCAAGGTATGGTATGTATGAATCCTCCATAAGGTTCAAGCCCAACATCCACATGGACCAAGGTCCCCCTTCACGTCAGTTCTCTGACACACCCTCGTTCCGCATGACGTTAAACTGCATCCCAATCTAGTGGTAAGCCGTTGTGACCTCACCTCCCAGTTGTTATAACATCCCTTCATGTCAGTTCAATAGCCCATTATCAACTCGAACTATGAGGACTTTGATCCATGTCAAGCCATGGTACGTAGGAAACCTCACGAGGTTCAAGCCCAAAACCTATTGGACCAAGGTCCTTCTTCACGTTGGTTCACCAGCTTCCATTATGAACTACATAGTCTTTGATCAATGTCAAGGCATGGTACGTAAGAAGCCTCCTTGAGGTTCAAGCCCACCACCATTCATCTGGACCAAGGTCCTTCTTCACGTTGGTTCACCGTCGCCCCATCCCGAACTACGTGGCCTTTGATCTATCTCAAAACATGGCATGTAGGAAGCCTTCATGAGGTTCAAGCCCATCACTCGGTCGTTCCGACCCCCTTCACATCAGTTCACCCCCATCCCACATGACGTTAAACTATATCTATCTGAACTACGTGACCTTTGATCCATGTCATGGCATGGTACGTAGGAATCCTCACAAGATTCAAGCCCACCAACCATCGGACCCGGGTCCATCTTTACATTGGTTCGCTGACGACACCATCTTGAACTACGTGGTCTTTGATTCTCTACCACGGGGATATGTAGGAAGACTCCCTAAGGCTTAAGCCCAACACCTATCCATGCATCCATTCTCATGGACCGCCTCCTCAGGTGTCCCATCATCCCACCGAACTACCCGGACTTCGATTCCCTGCCACAGGGATACGTAAGAAGTCTCTTCAAGGCTCAAGACCAACTTCACCATCACCTTTGTGATAGTCCCATTTCATTCCCTCTCCACTTCATTCAACTCTCCATCATCCATCCTGATTCTCACCTGGGCCGCCACATCCCGGTCGGATCATGCCATCCACCTCCTCACAACTCCTAGTAGTACTTGGGCCGATATCCATGCGTAATACCCAACATGTCTCCAGGTCGTTGTCCTCTGTGTACACCTCGAATCATTAACCCTTTGAACTATATGGGTTTTGATCCCTGTAGTCTACACATGGTATATAGGAAACCTCTATGAGGTTCAATCCCAGCAAATGGTAAACCTTAGTGATTCCCCATTCTGGGGTTCACACTCCCTGATCCTCCCTGAGTGGTGTTCAGATCAGCCATTACGGTGTGACATCTCCCCTCCAGGGAGTGAACCTCCTCGAATCTATCCTCATTGGGCATTCTGATCCATCCATCTTCCAGGTGTTCTCTCCTTGGGATATACCAATCTGATCCGTCTCTATGGGACGTTCTAATCACTCTCATACCATCTCCGCAAGATGATAAACTCACAGCCTACCTCGTGATAAACATGATATGCCTAAGGAAAACCTCGGATGACACGCCTTTGGCGTAACCGTCTCTGCAAGACATTAAAATCGCGTCATACCTTGTGATAAACATGAGATGCCTAAGGAAAAACTTAGATGAAATGCCTTTGGTGTAACTGTCTCTATGAGATGTTAAACTCACATCCTACCTCATGATAAACATGAGATGCCTGAGGAAAACCTCGAATGACATGCCTTTGGATTAACCGTCTCCGCAAGATGTTAAACACGTGGCATACCCCATGTTAAACATGTAATGCTGAGGAAAACCTCAGGGACTTGCCTATGTCATATGATTCCTTTCATTTGACGCAGGATTCCTCGGGTTATGCACCCTTGAGATGCCCTCTTATGAGGAAGAATACAGGTTCCCCAGTGTCCACACACCCAGAGATGCCCCGACATGCCTGATGTTGTTATCTACTCCGACCAAAGTTCGCTACCATGTCAAGATCCCATGGAATGTCATGACATAAGTAGTGTAATTAACCAGCATCTATGAAGATATGACACTAGGAATGAGATTCACGAATAATGTATTAAATATATGAGGGAGACCCGGACTAGGTGACGAGTTCTGAGGAGGAATCCACGGAAGGAAGAACCGACATCCCATAATTCCATTTTGATCAAGGAGAAAACATCCCTGAACAAGGAGCGAATGTCACCTGCCTTTGGAAAGTGGGAATGTAGGGTAACAAAACAGTCACGCCTGTCGCGCCCAAGCAGACGGACGTGTGTACCCCAGTGAAAGTGTTAGAAAAAAAGATCAGAAAAAGCCATAGGATAGATAAATAGTATATATATCACATAGACAATTTCCAGGATGATGATTCTTCCTATAGATTCAGTGATTCATCATTGATTCCCAAATATTGTGTGTCTTCCCGAATAAGTAACCCTGTGGAGACCCAAACCTCACCATTGTTCTTCATAATTGATAGGGAAAATATCCATATATAGGACCCATGCCCAAGTGTATCAATGGGGTACCACTCAATAGATAAAGGACCCACATCCCTTTCTGTTATTGGGTGGTACAACTCAATAGATAGATAGGGGACCCATTCTCCAATAAATTAGGGGGTACCACTCAGCAGATGTAGGACCCAAACCATAGACAATTAGTGGGTACTACTCAAAAGGTAGATATATCACATTATATGATTACATTGGGGTACTAGTTGGTATGTAAAGGACACACACCCAAGACTATAAAGGGTACCACTAAGTGAGTATGAGAAATGCACCCTAGTCTTTCAGGGGGGTACCACTTAGATGGTCGAGGGGGGCTTCCAATCCCAGCCACTCTACGACGATATTTTATGATCACTTCCATCATCAAGCACTATATAAAGAAGAATCATGCTAAATATATATTTCATTATATCTCAAAATCCCTTAAAAGGGAGACCATCACATTCTATACAGAAAAACACATAGTATATGTAACTTATGATCCAAAATCACAGTTCATTTGAAGGTGATATGGGAGGTATATGATCCTACAATGTGGGGGGTATATGATGGGTCTGAGGGTTCACACAGTGTGTGACCTCCACTGGCCTCTTGGTCATGTCCCTTAAAGCACAAGGATTGGTGGAACATGTAGTAGCACATAGTGTCAATTTCTATCAGATGACATATCTCAACCACCTAGATCCATCCCTACCTCTACTAGCCATGTATGTCAACCTAAACACATTCTTGTGTACCTAGATGTTTATTTGTCCATGCCCAAGTATGGATCCATTACTAAGTACCTCAGGGCATGACTGTGTGCTCCCAAAGTACATGGTGTGTCCTAACAGATGGGGTATTTGTCATGTGCCAGTTGGCACATGACACAGATGCCTGGGTTGGGTCACTCAACATGAATATTAGTCTATATGTTGTGTGATCCTTATCTTCCATAAAACCCTAGACATCGTAGTTGGTCCACTATAGAGTCTATATTCACCCTAGTACAAGATGTGTAATTGGGGTTTTTTCATAACTCCACATCTTTAATGAAACAACCCGATATACTGCTCCTATAACATAATCCACCATTTGACCACAAGAAATTATATGAAATAACCTCCATCAATATATTCTGAACCTCCATTATCTAGAAATCATATTTAGGATCCTCTGATCGAAGCCACAAAACACCTTCTGCACTTTTATTTTCCATTTATCTGGTTGAGATCAAAGATCCATGGGATTCATCACCCACATCTTGTGATATATCTAGATTCTTCCTAAAATTTATAACATATCAATCATAGATTAATGTTCAACAAATATGTGGGTTTAATCATGCTTAAACCCACCTAGAAAAGTCAAACTATGACCCCATAGGATAATTGAAAATAACATGAAGAATTTTGGGGGAATGAACTATTATAAGGGTAATAAACATCATTGAAAAATCATAATAAACCAATGATTTAAGTTTAGTGAGCCTAGTGTGATATCATGGAATTATATAACATATTAATTTGATTTTTAATTTAATTCCATGAACAACCTAATATGAGGGGAAGGTTATTTATAGAAAAAGATAACTAGTTCAAATTCATGCTTTAACAATTTAATAAAGAAGTAGTAAAGTTTAATTTATTTTTCCTAAATCATGATAAATTCAATCATTGGTGATGAAAACATTCACGTATTATGTGGAAGATCTGAAATGATTCCTATCTGTCAAGTTACCATAATATGATCACTGAGTGTCATCAGATATTGATCTGCTAGCGAAGGTCATCAGAGCCCCTCTCAAGAACCTCCTAGGATTATGAGACTAAATATGGATTTTTTATAATTAAATAATTATAGAGGATTTGATTTGTGTCATAAAAATAAAATGAAGAAATTAATCATTTATTTTAATTTAAACTCACCCACCAATAGCTTCCCCATTTGAACATCTTGTGTAATCCCACTTTAGGCAATCCTAGGGTAAACACCATGTTTTGGATTTAAATTTGATCTTATATTTATGATATGAGACTCCATTCCTGATATATTCCATTATTTCTTAAAAATTGTGTGTGTGTGTGATATAATATATATATAATATTTTTCAAAAATTAATTTTGGTATCATCGGGTGTGGAATCATGTGTTTTCTTTGTGCCAGGATTAGAGAATATTTATTAATATATTTCAAATTTTCACATAGATAAAATAGATTCTTTAAATTATTCCACCCATTAAATACTTTCATCTCTAAAAACATTAACTATAAAAAAAATTTGGTATACTGATCCTACATCTAGATCTCCCACTCTGAGGAGCTATCTTGTGTTCCCCTATGCTACCACAACACATGAACCATGAGAATTGTCCATCCTCATAGGATCCTATCATGCATAACCTTAATATCCACATGTTACTCTGAGAATTTTCATCCATACTTCATTTCAATATTTCCCCATTAAATAATTTTTATAGGAGCATGCGCGCATCTCCTCAACTACAACACATTGAAGAAATCATGAAATAGCCCCAACTATGGGGGCAAGGATAGTAGATTATAAACCTCACAGACCCTATATAGGATCTCAAACAACCAGATGAACTATTTATATAGCTTCCCCCTAGTAAAATCTCTACAATCCTTATCATGGGGAGACTCTTAAGAAAAAATGGTCTCCCAGTTGGAACTCCAAGGGCCTTCAATATTGATTTGCATAAGATTTCTCTCAACTCTATCCTATCATCTTATACTCACAAATCACCTAGACCATATCTATCATCACCTACACCATCTCTAAACATACTTTATATGCCTCACTAATCTTAGTCTAATATAAGGGTGACATGCTGGGTCTCTTGTATAGATCCTCCAAAGTTTCCATGTTGATATTAGAGTGATAGACATTATTATAAAAATATATACAATTTTTAATTGATCCTCCTAGAACTAGCAGAAGTCTGATGTGAAATCCCTCATCATACCCTCCAACACCTGAAATGTGATATTTGTCTTCAAAACTGAATGGGCATGAAAAGTTATACTCATAATCAATAGTGTCTGTAATGCCTTATGTATTCCTCTTCATAACTATAATGTAAATTTTTCATCCCAATTAGAGATAATCATTGAGTTCATCCCATGGATGCAAATGATCTTATTCATTTAAAACTTCCCCAAACTCTCCATAAACACTTATCCCTGATATAAAGGATGCGTTCTAACATGGTTAGTTAGTAAATTATTACCCTGATGGAATCATGAAATATCACTATTCATAGAATCCCCCTCATAAAGCCCATGGATATTCCATACCATTTACAATGTTGGATCTCAATTGGCTACAAAAAACCTGTTAGAACCTAGTTCCCAGTCTTCAACTGCTTCAGGTGAGACAATAAGAGATAAACATAGAAATGATCCACCTCAGGTCATCCCACCAAATGTTCCAATAAAGGTACCAAAAAATATTCCCTACATTAGGATTTATAGACCAAGGAGAAGTGGGAAACTCCATGATCAACACATCTCACATAATAGTTATAACCACCATCTATTCCTGGAAAAGGGTGATCTAATTCCTCCCCCTAGAGGATCTATCTGGACAATATCATGAAGATATCTGGTCATGGAAAACCTCACAGTTAATGTCTCCTACTGAGCCTCTCCGACATGATAGAGAATTAGAGGATTAAACACCATCAACTAAAGATAAACTAAACCCCTACCATCCACTAGGTTCGACTACATGGAAGGTAAATTATCATAAGCATCCTCCATAAAATTGAGAATGGGACAACCTACTAAGGGAATACTAGAAAATGCTTCCCTTACTAAGAATATAGAATATCTCAAAGTCATAGACCTATAGGAACTCCAACAAATTATGCTAAATCAGGTTCATATCTATCAGTGTGAAGACATAACTCATACTCTAATGGAATAAGTAAACAAAAAATTTCTATATCATAAGAGAGTACCACCACATCCTTATAGTGAAAACAAATTATAATAACTCTATGTAGTTATTCATGTAGTTCTTCTTTTGGGGTATCAATAGCCTCAAACTATATGTGATCATTATCTATCTCTTAATCAACACGCAACAAACCCAAGATCCAGAAGCATCCAGATATTCTATGTACACCACACCCTCCTCTAGTAGTCTCAAAAAAGGTGCACTAGTCATTCATATCCTAAACTACTCAAAGATTCCCTCTCACTGTTTATTCCTAGTATTTGGATTATATTTCCATATTAGATCACTCGAATGGGATGTAATGTCAGATAAGTCAAATAAGATGCTCATGTAATATCCTACTATGGAATTAAAACTATGTACCACTCACACACACTTGGGTGGATCCAAATATAACATTTAATTAATCTTATCAAACTTCATAGTTAATCTATGCATATAAATGAAAAGAACCAGAAAGTAAATATAATGGATATAGAAAACAAAAAAATAGTTCATACCATAAATATGATGCTCCCAAAAAAAGTATAGGATCATCCTAAAGTGCTACGTGTCCTCCTCCTCAGACAAAGAATATATGGGTATATCATCAATGAAAATATTCAAAAATCATTCCATGTGTGGCTGGATGTTTTGGATCATTATAGACACAAACATAGTTGAATAATTCTTTACAACAAAAGGAATCACTAGGAACTCATTTTGTCCATAGCAACATTGTAATTCTATCTACAGAATATCACCCTCATAAACCCTCAACTGGTGGTAGCTAGACTTTAGAATGATCCTTGAGAACCACCTCACACTTTAAAACTAATCAAAGATGTCATCAATCCTCAAAAATATGAACTTTTTCTTTGTCATGGAATGGTTTTGTGATGATAATCATCACAATTTTGTAAACTCTCATCTTCCTTTTTCCCAAAAAAAAATAGGAGCTTCCCTAGGGGATACACTAGTTTTGATAAAACCCTTCTCTTGATGGTCCTCCAATTACACCCTTAGCTCCCTAGGATAGGTAGGGACCATACGATAAGATACAGAAGATATCACAGCTATCTTAGGGTACAAGTTGATAAAAACCTCTATCTCCCACAGCATAGATAGTCCTGAAATGTACATAAGAAATGCATCCATATAATCACCTTGGATTTAAGACACGCATATTCCTGAAGAGCGTACTAGGCTAAGGGATTGTATCTAAAAATTTGGGTGATGTTTTATAGTTTATTTCTCAAATGACCCACTCTCTCAATTATGTTATTTCTCTTCAAAAAAAGGAGAGTCTCGTCCCATTAGTTAAAATGCATCTGTCTCATCTATGGTGACAATAAATCTGGGCTTACACCATGGAAAAATATTCCATAACCAATATAATGTCAAATGTTTTTATTTTATCAACCAAGAGGTCCAATAGAAACTTTCTATAGTAATTTATATCTCACATTTTTGTCATATTAGTTATATCAAAGAAGATTTCCTCAAATGAAACTCAAGATGGAGCTGGTGGTATATAGTCTCAATTGGAAGATCCATCTCTAAAGCCATGAGTAAGGAGACAGAGGAATAAATTGAACATGTTTCTATTTGTTCTAAATAAATAGAATAATAAATATAGATTGTACCTCTAATCATCTCATGAGCATCCAGATTATAATCTTTTATAGCTTGCAACTGCCCATGCCCTTGACCTCAATCATTTGGTGTTGAACTCCTTTTGGTAGTGGTGGAGGGGTGGAAGGATCTTATAACATCATCCACCACTAACATGTACTCCTCTAAGAAATCCACCTGATCCTATACCAATTATTCCTCCCTAGGGGCCACCCAGGACACAATAGGGGAACCATGATCACCGTTATTTCAATGCCATAGTGGTCCATTTGTGGTTTGTATTTCCACCTCTTCATATCAATTTAAGAAATCATGGGTCATGTTACCTCACCCATCTCATGTATAGCATCGCCACTCTCTAGTATTCCCTAGTAAACTATAATATCCCAATTCCACACAAACACATGATTGAGTCTAGGTATGAGGAGATATATTACCCCATGTCCCTTCAAACATGAGCCTACAATCCATTACAGATGCTCGTCCCCAAGATTTCCATTTCCAGCTTTAGTTGTATGTCATCCCTTAGACAATAATCTCTATTTCACTAGTGATGTTCTATAACTCCTTCATATGTTGTAATTAAAAGAGGAACCACACTGGCCTATAAGTCTCTACAAAGTCCCATCTCAATATTCGATTCTATGAAGTAACCATTCAGAATCAAATTGGGGGATTATTGTTTAATGTTACTAAACCTCATTTCATACTCAGTAACAGTCACAACTCCTTTTTATTTCTCTAATATCTCCTGAATATGAACTAATCTTAAGTAGAATGGATAATCCACCTCATGAAATATTTTATTGTAGTTATACCATGAGATTGTTAACTCGTCATTCATCTATGTGACATGACTCCATTGATGCCCAGTAACTCGCTGGAAAAGTCTATCTTCCAGCACAATCATCTAACCATCCAGGGTCTTCACAAGTATGAAAAAAAGAATCACTGACTCAGTAAAATCTTTTTCATCCTTATAATCAAGCTCACCATGAAACATAAGTAGCCTTTTTTATATAAATTCCAGAGTGAACTAATATTTCATGCATCTTTAACCTGATTGGTTTGTATAATATACATCTCTATATATGGGGGAACTACTACTAGCCTGTCTGGAGGAAGGATCTCACAAGATGGACACTTAATTCAGGCTTCATCACCCATTCGATCATCATCATGACACTTAATTGATAAACTGGATTTCCTTCTTTACATAGGCATCCTAAAAATTAATCATGACATACCATGGTTAGAAGAGCATATATATGGGAAGCTGAATCAAGATGTGTTTTCAAAGGACGCAATCCTATATGAAGCAAGAACAAATGTTCCCTATGACCAATTTCTTTTTATTTAAAGTCAAAAATAAAGTTCTTATAGTCATTGTGAATGGATATGTAATTTTATGTATTAACACTATGTTACCTAGACTAAAATGCACACTTAAGACACTTTGACACAATTACTCAAAATTTCCAACCAATCCTCATAAGGGTAAAAATCCAAAAACCATATCAAGGTCGAATAACATCTCATAAGAATCTTTCATGACCCAACCCACTGTGGTCAAATATGATAGTAGAAACCTGATATACAACTACCCCAAGACCACCTCCATAGGCCAGGGGCTGTCGACAAGCACTGAGAAGACATAACTAATAAAAGAGGCCTTTTCTAAGGTACCTATATGCACACAGTAAACTATATACATGTAGAAGTGCATAAGACTAATACTAAAAAACAATCTCTTATGTATAAATATTTCATGTAAAAACATCAAGGGGTTCAAAATAGTGTGTATGAGTAAATCAAAATGAATGGGGAAAATACATTCCCAGCGAGAAAGAATATCCAAACATTAAAACAGCTATAAAATAAATGCTAAGAGAACCTAGGTCCAGATCTCAAATCCCCAACCATCATATGCAGTCAATTGCACCTAAGTATCCCTATTCTCCTCTAATATCACTATAATCATTTCAATTTTCTTAATCTAACACAACCAATGAATGAAAATCTAAACCAATGGTGAGTATATACATATACCCAGTAATATGACACAAAAATCGGAGGGAGGAATAAGATATGTGATAGAAGTAGTCATCTCCACCAAAAATAAGTGGGAAACTAAACCCAATGACATAGATATATTCTCATAAAAGAAAAAAAAGTATGGAAAAAGAGGATATTAATCTCATAGAATATTCATAGGATGATGATTCTTCCTGCTGTAATAAAAGTCTATCACTGATTCCCAATATCATTCATGTATTCTTGAATAAGTAACTGTTTGGATGACACACATCTCACCACTTTGTATCATAGTCGAGGGAAAGAATATCCAAGTAGACGAGTCACACCCTAGTGCTTCAGGGGGTACCAATCAATAAATAGTGTAACCACACCCTAGTGAATTTGGGGGTACCACTCAATATATAGATAGAGCCCCCAAACTTTAGACCATCATAGGGGTACCACTCAGCAGGTAGAGGAACCACAACCAAATATACTTGGGTGTAGCACTTAGTAGGTAGATCACGCACGACCTAGGTTATTATGTGGCACCACTCAATAGGTAGAGGTATCAACCCTAGTCTATCATGGTGGTACCACTCAGTAGGTATATAACTCGAACCACAGACTATCAAGGGGATACAACTCAAATTGTAGAGGACCTACTCCCTAGTCTATTATGTGGTACCACTGACTGGTTAGGGGGTTCCAATCCTAACATCTCTCTGATGATCCTTTCTGAATAACTTTTCTTCAAATGTCCCCTAAATATGTTTCATTTGTGGAAAATTTCATATTGTTTCTCAAAATTTACTACGAAGGCTATAATAACATTCTACATGAAAAAAACAAGGTATATGATACTCATGAACAAAAATATGAACTCAGAAGAAGGAGATATGTGAGTTAGAAGATTAATTAGGGAGTTAATTGATGTTTATAAGGGGAAATAGTGTGTAACTTTACATGGTATCATGGATATTTCCTAATAATCACATATCTTGGTTGTACATATATTAGTACATGTCATGTAGTGTTTTTACATTGCATGACTTAGCCTCCTGGAGCCTCCTTGTGATATCATAGTCTTGTTCATGTAAATCGGACCATGCCTATGTACTTATATATGTATATGGACATGCTTGGGAACTAGGCCATGCCTGTGTACCTCATGGAATACCCATGTACTCCCATAATATACAACTTGTTCGACCGCATGGGGTCCTGGTCATGTGCTAGTTGTAACATGACTTGGCTACCTAGTTTGGGTCACACAACCTCTAGGTTTATCCATATAACAATTGATCCTAACCTTCCCCCAAAACGTACTTGTCATAGGTGGGTCACCACAAAGGGTGGGTTCATCCCATTCATGTCGTGTAGTTTATATTTCTTCAGAACTCTATATTTATCATGAATATTCTATATCTTCTCCTCTCTCCAATAAATCTACCATCTAACCACCTGAAATTAATGGGAATTTCCTCCATCAGTCTATTTTGGCATTTTACTTTCTGGAAATCAGAATTCTGATACTCTACTCAAAGCCTGCACATGGTTCATGTGTTTCAATTTTTCATCGATAGGTCATGAATCCCAAACCTATGGGATTCTTGATACACAACCCGTAATCTATATTAATCCATATTCAAATAACCAATCCATTTTCCACATGAAAATATACCATGAATCCATGGTTTCAATTTTCCATGAACCCACCCCGAAAAGATGGACCAAGACCTCTTTGGCCGACAAAAAATAACACAAAGAATGTGGGTGGGAAATCACCATAACGAGGGGAATAAACATCATTTGAAAAGAGTTATCAGAAAAATACTACAAATTAGGGAATCCATGGAGATATCATGGCATAAGAATAGATAATAAATTGAATAAATATTTTATTTGATAGTTGGGCTCATGCAAAGGGCGAAAAATCTCTTACAGAACATAAGATAACCAAATTCATGCCTTAACAATTTAGTCCAGATGTATTATACAATAATTTATGAGTCCTACATCAATATTGGATTAATAAATGGTGAATAACACATTATCTAGTGGTGGGGAAGATCTGATGCATTTGTTGTCTATCAATTCACTTTGATCTAATCACAGAGAATCATCTTGTCTTAATCCTCTAGTGAAGGTTGAAAAATCTCTTCTGTAGAACCACACAGGGCCATGAAACTAACCGTAGAAAAATTTCATAAGGAAATTTTTATTTCAGATTATATTTAGGATATTAAAATTAAAATAATCAAGTTAATAATTTATTTTAATCTAAATTCATCCTCTAATGGTTGGCTTGTCCATTATTTAGAACCAACCAAATTTATGTCGCACCTAGGGTAAATACTACATTTTGGATTCAACAATGGCCATATATTTATGATCCAATAAAATTTTTAGGATATATTTTATGAGTTTTAAACTTTCAATTATTGTTATAAAATATATTTATCATTTTTATAAAATTAATTCTGGATACACATGGCCTCATAATTGCATGACATCTCAACGCTGGAATCTTAGAATATTCATCAATATATTTCAAATTATTAAAAGAAAAAAAATATAGTCTCTATACTAACCCAACCACCCTAAGTAGAAGACAAAAAAATGAATACCCATGTTAGTTCTCCCCACCATTTAGAAACAGGAATGGTGGATCAACAAAGAAAAGGAACTCAAATGGGCTAGTGTACCAAAACTCATACCCTCAATTGAAGATACTTAAATACACCCACCAATCAAGCATGATTCCATAATCTCTATAAACAACCATTTACTCTTAAAATAAACATGATGTATCAAGAACACCAAAATTAAACACAAATTTAGAAGAACTACCAAAGAAAAATCCAAATCCAATGTCTTTCAAGATACTAATAAATTCAAAAGGAGTGGGAAGATTCAAAAAACGAGGAAAATACTTGTCTAGATAACACGAGATCTAACACTAGGTCAAAGAAAAAGTTAGGGAACCCAAGGAAAGTATGACTAAGATACCCCTGATCGTGACCCCCAAATAATAAAACTAACACCAGAAAATGTTTAATCTCAACCACATAAAAGAGAAAAAAATTAAATAGGTCCTTATCCATAATAAATGATGGAGACACTATATGGGATAATAGACGAGGTCTCTCAAATCGCATAGTCTCTTTCAACATTAACCACTTTGATGGTCCCAGAAGAATTGAGGAAGTCATGGTGGACATTATTACTAATCTTTACAGTCAATCTTATAACATCCTTCTCACCATGTTCCCACTAAATATTGAAATTAGTTATGCGATTTTAAGGCTTAAAAGGGGAAGATCACTGAGATCGGATTGTTTCACCAATAAATTCATTTAATTTTTTTGGGGATGTCATTCACTATGTTTTTTGGAGACTAGTTATGCAATTGTTCACATATATATCTCCTTATCAAGGTTTTATTGATCAGTTTATTTCTTTAATCCTTTTGGTTGAGAGTTCAAGTGATATTGGTCAATTCTGGTCAGTGGCTCTGGTTAACACCATTTATAAGATTATCACTAAAATTATACCCAATCATCTTGCACATGTCTATGAGAAAATAATTTCATTTAATCAATTTGTCTTTGTTAAAAGGGGTAAATATATGATTTCATTCTCCCTACCTATGAATGCATGAATCTACTATAGAAGACTACCATATGTTGAAATGTGTCTCTTAAAATGGATATGAGAAAGGCTTTTGAAACTATTGATTGGGGAATTATTTGTCGTATTCTTCATGAGTTTTTATTTCAAATGAGTTTACTTCAATTGATTAAATCACTAATCAGCTCTAATATTATTTTTATTCTCAATACGGGATCATTGAAATGCCACTTTAAGTGCTCTAGAGGGGTGAGGTAAGGTTACCCCCTCTTTGCCATCATTTTTGTAATACATAAAGACTATCTCAGTAGATTGCTACTTCAAAAGAACAACGTGGGTGAATTAAAAACAATCATTGAGTATCAAGTTATCTCGACCCCCTCTCACATTCTTTTTGTCGATGATATAATCATTTTTACTTAGGGTGACTAGATAAACATCCAAAAAATATGAAGAGGAACTTACTTCACTATGAATGTGTTTCCAGACATGAGGTTAATATGAAAAATTTGTTTATCATCTTTGGAAAAAATATTTCAGCGTCTATGAAATCCTTCATGATGAATGAACATGGAATTAGGGAAAGATCTCTACCCTTCACTTATCTTGGGGTCCCCATGTTCCTCGAAAGATCTTGTTCCTCTCACTTTGTGGCTGTTATGAGCCATATCAGAAGAACTATCTCCCCATGGAAGGGAATATCTCTCTCAATGTTGGGTAGACTTGGCTTAGTCAAGCATGTTGTAGTCTCAAAATTGGTCTACTTTTGTATAGTGTAATCTTTCCCAGCCTATATCATTAAAAACATTAACTCCCTTAGGAGAAACTTTTGGTGGAGTGGTAATATCCTAGAATGAAAAATTATTACTACTCCTTAGAAGAAGTTTTGTATGACAAATACCATGGGAGGAATTTAAATAAAAAAATATAGATCTCTTCAATCAATCCCTACATGCCTAGTTTATTTGGAAGCTCATTAACGATAAGTCACACTCCTTGGAATTTATTAGATCTAAATTCCTTAATAATTTCAATAAAGGGATGATAGACTACATGAAATCTTCCATCTTTTCATGTATGAAAGGTATTTTATAAAAGATCAATATGATCTCTCACTGGTTTGTGTGTGCTCACTCCTCTCTCAAATTCTAGTGGGACAATTGGACAACTACCCCCTTAATTGATAGTTTTAGCAATCCTGGCCTAGAAACTAACTAAAATACCACCATTAAGGATCACTATGACCGAAGTAATATGCTAACATCTCACATATCTCTCATGGTCACTTATAATGACATTATGGACATGGATGACATGCTTATCTCGGATCCACATTCAAATTAAATTCTGGACTCCAAGGGTTTTGAAAATCATCTTAATTAATGAATCTTTACATAGATTGTGATCTTTAAAAAATTGCCTAAAACTAACTCTCTTTACACTTCTATGGAATCTCTACCTCACCAAGATACTAGTTGAGGTTAATTAAATTGTGTTGGGATTTCACTATGCTCAAGGTGTGTCATGTGCCATTAATATCATGATGATGTTAATCATCTATTTCTGTGCTATAATACCTCTGAATCTCTCTAGAAATCTGTTTTTGACTTGTTGAAAATATACCCTCCATAATCTTTGAGTACTTCAGATAACCTACTTGAATTATTATCAATTAAAATTTCAAATATGTTTTGTATTCTCTTCCCATTTTCATCCACAGAATCCATTTACACCATTTGGAGAAGTATGAATAGGTGTATACATGAAAATACCACCTTCAACCATAGGGTCACAATCTATGATATCCTACTCATGGTTCAGTAGGTAATCACCATGCATGAGGAATGATATGACATCTCGATAAGAGATTTTGAAATTCTGATAATGCTTTGAATACAAGAAAACGTTCCTAAACCTCTTGGAACCATAGATGTCTTCTAGTTACCTCCATTTGCAGGCTGGATAAAATGAAATTCAGGTGGCACCTCAAGGGGAAACTTAGGACTTCCATGTAATGAAATTTCTTTAATAGATCACAATAATGTTTTTTTAAGAGTTAATGGTTTATGTGGACTTGAAATTTCTCTTGGAGGGAAAATTATGGGTTTCATCAAAGTTTTTGTTGTTTCTAGCCAAAAAAATTGGAACAATATCCAGTTCAAAAGTGACTCAACCACCATCATTCAAGCGGTTAAAATGGGTCAGATTTATCTTGAATGAAAGCTCACATCTAAATAGACTTACTGTCTAGCCACTCTTTCTACAATGAATTACATCGTCACACATATCTATCATGAAGCCAATCAACATCTTTATTTCCTTGAAAACAATGGGGCCTTTGAGGATACTGGTACTCATTAGTCAATCATACACTATGAGGTGATTCCCATTCTTTAACATGAGAAATTTATATTGCGTTCCTTTCAACTCTTGTATCCCTACTTTTATTATATGAAACCTTGTTGCTTTCATTAAAAAAACATTCATCCTAGTCACTTGAGAAACACTTCCATGGTTTTTTCATTTCCAAAAAAAAATGAAATAGATCTCACCAAAACCATAACCACACATAAACCTCTCAAGTCCCATACACATCAACATGGCCTTGGTAAAACCAAAAAATAAATATGATAAATTATAAACAAATGGGAAGATATCAATGGAAACATGCCCAAAAATTAATTTACCAAGACCAAATAAAATATATCCAATTCTAGATGATCATATAGACCGGAAATACCTAAACTATTCTAGGAGGCATATAACCAACAATGAGGAAAAAAATACATGGTCAATATCATCTAAATAAATAATCACCTTTATCAAAAAATTTATCGCATTACAAAATAAAAACTCAATTTATTGAACCAAAAACACCACCAATGAAAATCACAACACCAATAAAGTCATAAATTCACATTTTATTATTTCAAAATCACAACCTAAAATTTTTAAATATTAAATCCCATTTGAAAACAATTATGTTCTAGAAAATTTTATTATAACACTACTCGAGATGACAATAATATAATCCCAAATCAAAATCCCTCTATTTAAATTACTCAAGTTACATTATATAAATAATTTATTCATTTTTATACATCAATTAATTATTTATATCATCATATAAAAATATTTCTAGATCTCAATTTTGAGAATAAAATATATTTTAATCATAAAATCCATCTGTCTACTTTCAGAAAAAATAATTTTTATTTTCATTTAAAAAAACATTGATATTTTTAAATAACAACTAAGACTAAATCAATAACATCATGAAACATAGAAACGTCTTTATAGGGACTAGAGGTTGTTCATGAAATGGAAATGTTACATAAAATCGCATGTTATAAACATGAAACCACTATAGGATTTTATGTTGAACCATGCACTCAAGATGCACATAGTTTTTTATCCCATGAGAGCTCACCTTATGATAATATTTCAACTCCCATTATCATTCTCTAAAACACATAAATCCCTAAACAATCTCAAAATATCATCAATAAGAACAAACTTATAGAAAAATCATATTTCAAGACTCAAAATTCTATATCCAATGGTATTTTGTGGCTCATAGTGAGTAAGATCTTGCTAGAATTTTCTTGTGCTAACAAATCAAGTTTTGAAATTCCTATATCAAATCTACTAGACACACCAAACAAAAAAAACTCTAAAACCTAGTTCATCTTAGGAACCTAGGATCTAAAATCATTTTATCAGGAGCCAATATTGGGTTTCCTTATAATGGGGAATTGATCTATCTCATAAAATACATTGGTCGAATTCTTGACCACCTCGGGCTAGCGACTAAATCTAGTGTATAAAATAACATCTCAAATAAATTAATTAAAAAAATAAGTAATAATGAACATTGAGATTCCACAAAAGTTTCATTCATTATCCCTCCATGTGTTAGAAGTCCATGCACTGCATGAAATAAATAGATATATAAATAATTCAAAATAAAGATCTATAGATAGAATACATAATTATAACAACCCAAAATAAATATAAAAATGTGGTAGTATAAATAAATAATCAATAATATTGGAGGAAAAAATATATGAAACAATGTTGATAAATCATAGACCAAAAAACCCCAAGATCTCCATGGGGCAACCAAGCTCACTATCCATCCTCAAAACTAACTTTCTCTAAGAGGGATCCGAAAATAGTATATGAACCAAAAAACATTCTAGGTATACTAACGTCGAGTGGCACAAGTAGGGTGTGAGAATAAAATAGATTAGTAGGTAAAAACCACAAATATTATGAATTCCCATTCTAGAAAAACCTGCACATGTTTGTTTAAAATTAAAAGAAAAAAACTTAATTCTTCCTCTTTTAATGAAAATAAACCATGACCAATTCCATAGAAATGATCTTTGAATCTAATTACGTTTTTTAAAGAATAATTATAAATTATTTCAAATTATAATATTACATTGAAAATACTTTCACAAATAACCTTTATAACCATAAAATAATGAAATTGAAAATAATCATGAAATAAAAAATCATCTTGATAAATGAATCAAACCAGAAAACAAGTAATCAAATGAATATCTTTTCAAATTCCTGAATAAAATGAAATTTTATAATATACCATAAAATACTAGAATAAAACTATGTGAATTATATTTGTAATAGTATAGAACAGGTAATCATGGGAAATTGATTAACAATTTATGAGGTGTTACATGACATATTTGGGTTAAAATCATATAAAAGACTATTCATGCATTCATGTGTTTATAATTCACTTAAATATATTCATTTATCCACATATACACATATAAAAATTCATATGGAACACCAGTGGGACAAACCAAGAGACATATTTCAAGTCACTCTACTAAATTTAAGAAAACAAATCAAAAATAAATCCTCAAATATAAAAATTCATAGTAAAAAACAATAAAATTACTTCAAGAAATAGATTATATATATATAATATAAGTCCAATGATGATTTTAAACACCCACATTCTTTATAAAATAACTCTAACTATTTTTAAGAAGCATATGATATAACTATCATTTTAATTCAAATGCATAAAAATTGAAAACTTTAGAAACCCTATTCCTACTCAAGACTTAAAATCATAAATACTTCAAAAATAAAATTATTAAATCCAAAAAAATGAATTTCAATTAAAATTATTTAAAAACCCCTCATAATATCAATGTGTGTAATATAAAGGAATGTAATGGAAACACCAACCTGAAATGTTGTGCACATGTGATGTAACTATCAAATAAGGATGAAAAAAGGATAAGAAAACTAATCTCACACCCTAACATAATTAAAAACAGTGGATTTAATTCAAACAAATTATCTAGGGTTTTTCATCATAAAAATGTAATAAAGGATTAATATATATATATATGTATATATATATATATAGAGTGAATAAATGCTGTCAAAGGGCATAACCATGGGCAAGCCAAAAAATCTAAAGGAAAAGTCACAAATTCACTAAGATAAAGGAGTAGAAGGCCATCCTCAGTGCATCGTGGATTTTTCATGCGAGTTGGAATAGATTAAGGGGTGGCGAGGTTTCAATATAGGAAGGGTAGATTAAGAATGTCAATTTTTTGATACCGGATAAGTCACATGGTTTCGCTACACTTTTTATCAAACTATTTACACCTCACTGAAATCTACTAGAGAAATTTAGGGTTTTGACATACAGTTTGGAAAATAATTAACCAAATATGAAAATCAGGTTTTTTAATGTACATCGAAAATCTCATAGTTTACACAATGTTCATACTAACTATTTGGGATAATCATGAACCCTATATTGAAATTTTAGAACTTCAATAATTTGAACTAGTTTGACCAAAAATTAATGAGTGGAACATAAAATAATAAATATATAATATAGTAAATAAAATAATTTTCATGTTGTGATATAACACATAATGAAAATGGAAATAATTCATTAGATAAAATTAAATAAAAATAATGCATTTATCACCATCAATTATTATCTATCATGAAATTTCAATACCCGTTTACAATAGTTCATTTGATAAAATCATTAACATATAAATTAATACTTTACCCAACCTAATTTGGCACCCTAATTTCTATGACCTAATGATTATAATCCTAGGAGAGAGACTTTAATTGTGAGATATCCATTAAAATAAGTTGATTTGTGAGATAAATACCATACTCAAAGGGCAACGAAGTACATTTCACAATAATACCTATATTTATGAAATCATGGGTAATTTAAACTATTAATAATTAAAAAATATTTAGTAATATAATTATATATAAATGTAGAAAAAAATATAGGCATGTAATATCAAAAACATTTTTAGTGACACTAATACTTTTAATGTATTGAAAAAATGAAAAATACTTACAATTTGGAAAGTGAAAATATTGGAGATCATGGAACCAAATTAGAGATGTAATAAGTGAGTGAGAGAACTATTGGAAAGTTGATGTCGATATGAGGATATTGGGCATCCTTAGAGAGAGTGATAATCATGTGGGGATTTGTGGTATTATTTCTATTTTATCAATGAATATTATAAATAATTAAAATAATGTTTTAATTAATGATATAATTTTACAAATTATAAAACATATAAAAGTATTTATAGTCTCTATTTTTTAAAAAAAGTTCAAATACACCAATGAATAATAGATGTGAGGTCCATGAAAAAGTTAAATTTTATATAAAGAGGGAGATACTTGAGACAGATGGGAATTGAGATAAATAATGTAGTACCAAATGTGATACTAAAATTAACTAACTCCGTTATAAAAGAAATATAAAGGATATACATATTCATATATAATATTGAATGGTTTCTTATAGTTGTGTCAATTTCTAGTGAAACAACCAATAATTAAATCAACATCAAATTATGGAATATTAAATTTTATTTTATCTCTATTAATCACTCCACGTCTCATAAATCTACAGCATCCTGGATTAAATATTTCGTTTCTTGTACTATTATATATGTCCATAAATGATGTAAGGGAACAAAATGGCATAATTAAAATATTTTGATATATATATATTAACAAAAGAATTTATTATTTCTGAATGACATACTGTATATTTAATGGAAAAATAATAAAAATTAACTTGTTTTTGATTCAATACTTATATATAAATGCAATAAATATATGTGAAAATAATTGTATACATTATTTAGAAGAATAAAATACTCTAAAACACCACATTCCATATCAAATGATTTATGAAAACTAATTCTAAAAAAAAGTTTTAAAATTTACAAATAGTCATATATTTTTTATCATATTTAAAGTGATTTATAAAACTAACTAATAATAAAATATGACCATGACACTACAAAAAATTTTAGTGTAAAAAATAGGGAATCAGATCTATCATGAATCTAGTGACATTTAGAGGCTAGGATGGAATAGAGGGAAATGATGTGAATTCAGTGATATATATTGTAATGAAATAAATGAATTCATAATTACGTAATGATGATTCATAAATGAGTTACCTGATTATTATTCGTAACAATTAATTAACAAAAGGTAATAGTAAATGAAACCCAATTTATAGATCTTCATAAATGAATAAAAATAACCATTTTTATCTCATAAAAAGGACTACAATGTATGGATAATATAATTATTTTATGTGAGGTTTTATTTTGTGTCACATAGTAGTGGGAATGAAAATACATTATATTCATTTTAAAATTTAATTTGGTGTATTTAAATAAGAATAAAGAATGAATACTTTGATAAGAAATGTCATGTAAGAGAAAATTATAATTTTATTAGTATTATGATTAACTAAATAAAAAATAATGATTTCCATTTAATAATGATTAATAAAGTGTAGTTAAAACAGTTATTGTTTTTACACATCAATTCCACACACACACACAGATATATATATATATATATATAATTTTTTAAAATATTCAAACTTATATCTTTTCGAACCTGTAAATTCGAAGAATAATATTATTGTAAAAAATGTAAAAAATATTGTTTAAAAATATGACCATGTATATTTGTGAATAAAAATATGAATAGATATGAAAAAAAATATAATATGAATCTATATATAAAAATATATGAAAAATACAAAACTATATATTTATGTTGAATTAATTATATTGTAATCAAATATGATCTAATATGTTAAAATAAAACAAAATATGAACATGTATATAATTTATTGTTAACATAAAATTAATATTATATTATAATGAATAAATATGAACCATTATATTTAAATTGAATTAAATATTTTTTAAAAAAATATGAACTTGAAAGAAGAAATTTGAAAAAAAATACGAATAAATAATGAACAATTATAAACATTTATAATTAAGAGGAATGAATAATTTTTCTAACAACTATAATATTTTTTATATAATTAAGAACAAATTTAAACATCTATATAAATTATTATTAAAAAAATTATAATAGATTAAAAATATTAGTCACTATATTTAAGTGAAATTTATTAATTGGTTGATGAATTTGAATATGTATGAATAAAATATGAATAAATATGAAACTGAATTAATTTTTTTATAAAAAATATTTTAATACAACAATGATAAATTATATACCTATATTTTTAAGTTGAATAAATTATTTTTTTAACAAATATGAACCTGTATGAACATATATAATGAAATGGGATTGAAGATTTAGGTTTTAATAAAATGGTTGAAAAAAATAATTACCACTCCCATAAAAGATTTTCACTCAAAAAATACATACCTTAATTATTACACCATGTGGATGAGAGACATCGAATTTACATTATACGTGGCTAGAAATTGTTACTATATTAAATTTCAACATTGTATATTATATTAATTCATGAAATTAATATATATGACAACTCTTATCTCTATTAAACATGTATTCTTGATTTATAACCTTAAAGTACACAAAATAGAACTTAGAAGATCGATAAGTCTAGTGTATTTGGGAATTTTGTACATTACACGACAACTTAAAACAAAGAATTCAACATATTTATTTAAAACATCCTTGAATTTTTTATAATATTATTTCATACATAAAACACCATGGGATAACCTGGGGACATACATAAGAAAGGGGTGAGCTATAAAACCTAGTAAATGAATAAAAAATTAATAAAATAAAGGGAATAATAACTGTTAGAAAATAGGAATATCAATGATCATAAAATTAGTATGAATCCTAAACATGAACACTATGACATGATATGGAATGATATTCATAAAGGTAACATGGGAAATACTGCTGGAAGATAAAAAACTACATCATAAACATAGGTTAAGGCTAACTTACAAGACATAATTATTAGAAAATACATATAAATGTTTTAGGTTTACTCTTTTTCTAACATGATGTCTCATGTGACTAAACATTACCAAATTAGTTTTAGTACTATATAATTTTTTCCACACCCATCACTTTCATTTCATTCTCTTGCTTAAGTGCGCAACATAGATTATAAAACATTGATTCATTCTTCATCATATTTTAATCCATGATAACGGAGTGTGTAATACCTAAATTTATGTCCCAATTAAAATATTTATATCTGTATAAAGGTGGACACCCTTGATAGTAAATGGGTTTGTTATTCACTGCAAAATTGTTTTGGGATGGAAAATTGTGGTGAAACTTTGAAAGTATAACAACATCACATTGAAATTCATAAAATGGGTTGATAAGAAATAAATTATTATCTTATAATTTTGAAATAAACTGAGTAGTAATAGGGACATTTAAATATATATCCCAATATTAGGAATTCGAAATAGAATATATAAGATAAAAATAAAGTTCAATAAAGAAGAGGTGGTGGGTGTCTCTTACTTGAGTGTGTGACTCCAAATGATTGGGAGGGGATTCTTGAGAGCTTGGGGAAAACATGGTAGGACTCAAGAGAGGGTAGGTAATAGTAAGAGTGTTCTTCCTAGATTTTAATTGAAGATAAATTGATGATTGGGAGGGTTTATATAGGTAATTAGTTAATATTTCTGTAATATTTCTTAAATGTAGGTTTGGGAATCTATATAATATACTAACCAAAATCACGAACCTTCCTAGGGTTTTTTCTCATGGTTTCTTCTAAATGGTATTGTTATTAATTATTTTATAAGTCCAATATAATAACATAAAAAATACCCTTAAATATGTGTAGGTGAATCATGCACATAAATAAATGATTTCAAAACCTTAAAATATTATAATAGTTTCGGAGGATTCACAAAAGCATTATAAAATAAATCAAATAAACATAAAATCACATTATTTTAAATTTAAAACACAAATTTGGTCTTTTATACCCTTTAAAGTATTTATTTCATCACTTTTTGGTCATTATTATGTCATAATACACACCATATGTTTATACAGTAGTTAATTTTTACCTGAAAATTATTCAAAAACAGGGAAATGAAAAACTAATCATTGGATAATAATAAGTTATGATACCAAAAATAATATACATTTTTTCAAAATAATTTTTCAAATATATGAATTTTCACTTTTAAAATAATAATCAATATTTATTGAGAAAGGTTGGATTATTTAACAATAATAGTTTTTGAACCCGTATAAAAATTACATTTGACTTCATAAAATGTAAATAATCATTTATATTTAATAAATAGTATTAAATAATATAATTTTATTAAAATATTATTAATTTAAATATTCCATCAATTCATCAAAATGAATATATTAATTGAAATGGAATATTACTTAAAAATACAATTTGAGTCACATTGTATTAAAATATAATTTTTTACCAAACTTGTTACTTATTCATTTTCAAAGTAAAAATATGAAGAATACATATAATATAAATTTGTATGATTTCTATATAAATATACACACAATTATGGTTACTTTGATTCAAGTCTTAATTAAAATATCTGTACCCATAATCTATTTTCCTTTTACTGTGGTAATTAATATTTACTTTAGTTAATATTCTTATTGTTCGATAATTAAGTTGATCGTATTACCTAAAATTAATTATTATGATTCCCAATATGGAATAAATTTATCAAAATTAAATCACGTAGGTGGAATAATGTACAATAATACAATACTTTCATGACTGATGGAAAGTGGTTTTCTGAAGAAAAAAATACATTTTCTAAGGAAAATATTATTTCATTATTAATCTATAAATAGTAACGTTCATTATATGAATTTATATTCAGGAAGATAGATAACTAATTTAGAAACATAATTTATATAATTTCTCATTACAAAATATTTCAATTAATTATAATGTATAACATTATTTTTGAAAAAATAGTCTTTAGAAAAATGTTTTTTTAATCCTAAAAATAAATGTATAATTAAATCCTTTATAATAATAATTTAAATGAAAATAATTGAATTAAATATTACTAAATAATAATTTTTTACTTTAAATAAAATAATACTTTTACTTTTAAATCCTTTTATGAAAATAAATTATGATTTTACATAAAAACTATATTTTTCATGATCTAATAAAATATATATATTTTTTGACAAAATCCATAATCCTCACCCTTAGTTAATATTGATATTATAATATCAAAAATTGAGTTAGTTTTCTCAAATAAATTTTATTTAAGTTCTATAAAATAATTACAATATTTACAAAAATAAATAAATAACATTTTTCAATAAAACATATATTGAAGGACAAAAAGACATGAACAAAAAATGATTAATTATTTACAATGAATTTTTAAATATACTTTGGACACACACACACACAGATATATATATATATATATATATATATATATATATATATATTGTAGTTTATACTATTAATATCCAAAAACATAATAGAAAGTATAAAATTATCATATTTTAAAAACCATTATTTTTCGGGTTTGATCTTGCGTATCAATAATTTTAACAAAAACATTCTTCCCCTTTAAAAATTTGGGGTGTTGTATTATTCCACCTTAAATAAATTACATCTTCAGAATTTATACATGAAGTTGGTAGGAATGTTTTGATAATTTAAAATATCTGTATTGAAAACCAACCTTGTAAATAAAGGTTAATGAAGATTCCACTTGAAATGGAAGAATGGGAAGTATGAAGGTCATCTCATAATTTGGCTTCCCTATAGGATTATTTAGGGAGGATAAAACATATACATATAAGAGAAAAATAAAAAAATAACAAATTGAGTGTGATAGAGTAAATGGGTAGGAGAAATTTGATGGATATAAAACCATAAATCTATGATAGGTGATATGACCATAAATTAATATGAAATAAATGTGAAGGGATACCTTATAAATGACATCTATTTCCTTAACATGGGAATTTGTTAGCTTCAATCTATGTTATCCATTATCTATTTCCTAACATACACTATTATAGCAATTTTTCTACCTTAATAATGGCTTGTAATGAGATTTTAAATTTTTCAAATCATATCCTCTAGGAGTGACAAAACAGTTATGCTGCAAGGATCATTATTGTACACCAGTTCTCGGTCGAGTATAGAATAACATGGTGTTTTTGGGGTTTACCCTCATGTGCATATATTAAAGAGACACATCCTATTATAGTATTTGGAAATGGATGTATTTTATTTATAGATGACTTTATCTATACATTACCAAAAATAAATATTTTAATTATACATAGTTTTATCCCAAAGGCTTTCACTAGAGTTTTCTAATCCTAATCCAAAAAATAACTAATCTTTTCTGTTGATAGAAACTACAATAACCATGATCTTTATTAAACATAAATTCAAGATTTATTATATAAAATTACACATAATAAATCCTAGAAGATCAATAATTTTTAGTTTCTAATGTAATTTGGAACATTACATAACAACCTAAAATAAGGAATATATCATATTTATTGAAAACCACCTTAACATGTTAATAATATTCCTTTATACTTAAAACATCATTGGGTAACCTGGGGACATATATAAGAAAGGGGTGATATATAAACCCTAGAAATGGAATATTAATGGCATACCATGAAGGTAATAATACATGTTAGAAAATAGTAATATAAATGGGGAAAAAAGTAGTAGTAATAAAAAAATGAATAATGAGACATGATATAACGTGACAATCATAAAGGAAATATAGGAAAAATAAAAACATAAAACACTACTTCATAAGCATCAGTCAAGGATAACTTCCAAGAAATCATTATATAAAAAATCTCATAAATAAATAAGGTAAAATATCTATCCCAACATGATGTCTCATTAGACTAAAAATTACCCAATGCATTGGGGTGCTATATAATTTTTGGCACACCTATCACTTTTATTTCATTCTCTTTCTTAAGTGTACCACATAGATCATAAAACATAGATTCATTCATCACCATTTTTTCTTCCACAATAATTGGTTTTCTAATACATACATTTAAGTACCAATTAGAATAAGTATTACTGTTTGTAGGTGAACAACTTTATTATAAATGGGTATGGTATTCAATACAAAATTGTTTTGGCATGAAAATGGCACTGCAATTTTGGAATCATACTGACATTAGTTAAAAATTTATAAAATTGGATTATGAGAGAAAAATAGGTTTATCATAATTTTTATTTAAAATTGGATTTCATAGGGACATATAAAAACATATCCCAACATTATGAATCATAAATAGAAGGCATAAGATAAAAATAAACTTGAATAGTGGAGAGAAAGTGAGGATCTCTTACTTGACTGTGTGACTCCAAATGCCTTGGATGTGATTCATGAGAGTTTGGGGGAACCTTGGGAGGACTCTAAATATGAGAGGGAATAGTAAGGACATCATTCAAAGATTTTATTGATGATGAATGGGATCTTTTGTGTGTTAATATATGAAATGAATGAGTATTTCTTTAATATTTCTCAAACATAGGTTTTAGACTCTATATAATAAAATAATCAAAACTACAAACTTTCCCATTATTGTTCCTCATGATTTCTCCCAAATGGGAATGGATTGTTTTGTTTTTACAAAATTGGCCAAAAATAGAAAAACAATACCATTGATTATCTCGAGGTATGTCATACTCTTAAACAAATGGTTATAAAATCATAAAATATAATAATGGTCTTGGAGGATTCACAAAGGCTTCATAAAATAAATAAAATAAAAATTAAATAAAATTAAATTAAAGTGAAACATTTATTTGGTAATGGATTCACTTTAGAGTATTTATTACATCACTTATGTGTCATTATGATGTAATGTGACACACTATATTTATACTACATTTAATTTTTACATGAGAACTTGACTGTCTCGAAAATATTATAAAAATTCACCATTGGACATTTTCAATATTCTGATTCAAAATATAATATGAATTTCATAAAAAAATTTCTAAAGATTTTAATTTTTAAATTTAAAATAATAATCTATATTTATTGACAAATGCGGGTTTGTTTTACAATTACAGTTTTGAACCATTATAAAAATAACATTTTACATCATAAAAACATTATGATCAATTTTATTTATAAAAACTATTAATTAATAAAATATTATAAAAATATTATTTATTTCAATAATCCATTAATTCTTCAAAATATGCGTCTTAATTGGAATTTTAAATTACTTAAAAATATATTTTTTCATATCATATTAAAATATAATTTTCTATCAAAATATTTACTTAATAATTTTAAAAGTAACAAAAATAAGAAATAAACATAATAACAATTACAATTTAATGGAAATTTTAATATTCATATTATTATGGTTACTTTTATTAAGTCTTTTATAAATTTTTTTACCCTTAATTAACCTAATTTTCTTTTTACCATGGCAATTAATAATTACTTCAATTACTATTCATATTTTTAAAAAATTATGTTGACATTAATACCTAATATTAATTATGATGATTCAAAAAAATGACTAAATTTTATCAAAATTAATTCAAATAGGTGATATAAATTAATTTAATTTAAATCTTTCAAGTATGATGGAAAACAATTTTTTAAAAAAATACATTTTTAAACAAAATATGATTTTTTTACATTATACCAAGTAAAATTTATTATATGAATTTAAATTAATAAAAATATAAATATTATAAAAATAATAATTTATATCATTTCTCATTTAGGAATATTTTAATTAATTATAATGGGGAACATTATGCAACTACAAACAGTCTTTAGAAAAATTCTTTTTAAATCCTAAAGTCATCTTATAATAAAATATGGTTTAGAGAAGATTTAAATATAATTATTTGAATTAAATATAACTAAAAAATACTTATTATACCTTTAAATGAAATAATAATTGGAATTTTAAATTCATTTATCAAAGGATATTAAAATTTTATATAAAAACAATATTTTTTCACTATCAATGAAAAAATTCTATTTTTTCTAAAAATTCCCATATTTCCAACCCATGTTAATATTGATATTTTGATATAAAAAATGGAGTTAGTTTTTTCAAATACATTTTATTTATATTCTTTAAATTATTTATAATATTTATCAAAATAAATAATTATAAATTTTGAATAAAACATATTTTGAAGAACAAAAGGACATGACAAAAAATCGATTGATAATTTACTAAGAATTAATAAATATATTTAAGATTTATATACATATATATCATAAAGTATTTAAAAATATTCTTATCTAACAACATAATGGTTAGGTTAAAATGATCGTATTTAAATAACCATTGTTTTTTTTGGGTTTGGCATAGTATTTCACATACATTATCAAACAAAGGCACCTCCTTTAAAAACTCGAGATATTTAAATGCCAAAATAAATAAATAAATAAAGTTAGTGTAATTTTAAAATTATATAAGGAATCCATAGAGAAGAAATCAAAATGGACAAACCATTTAACATTAAAAATCCAAGATGAAAATAGAGAGAATATTCTAAATGGGAGAGATTATATAGAGATAAATACATCGAAAAATATATATCGGGAGGGATAATTGAAGAGTAAAAATTTAAAATGAAAAGAGAGAAAATATAGAAAAACATGTATACGGCATACAAAAATTACTTAATGTTCAATAAAATTTCTATGAAAAATCACCCATTTTATATAATGTTAGATCATTATGTTTTTAGTGATTTCATAACCAATTATTTCCTACATGACTACTTAAACAGATTAAATGCTATTAATAATGTCTTGGTTTCAATCAATATTTTATATTTTCCACCATTTTATTATGATATCATTAAATAATAGACCTAATTTAAAAAAAATTAAATTTCATATATAGTAAAGAAATAAAATTCAATAGTATGCCTAAAATTATTCTATAATCTCGTAATAGATAATTTCATATAGAGAGATACGGGACAAGGAAGTTAATTTCTACATAAAGATGATATAATAAAAAAATTTAATTTTTGGCATAAAGAATAAACCATGGCTTACATTGGGGGATAAACTGAAGATTACGGGGAAGGGTGGAGACAAACATACATTATTGATGATAATATATTAGTTAAAGATGGGGTTATGACTTGATTTGGAAATCTAAACTACTAATGAAACATGGAAATGAGAGGTGATATATTGAGTAAACCCTATATAGTAAGAAGATTGTGAATCTTTACTCAGGTGAGTAGGTGATGTATATTAAATCAATGAAACTCGATGCATGAAATAAGTTGCTAATGTGAGGAGATAAGGATTTTTAACCAATGAATAAGGCCATCATAATTTGTTTTTTGTGGTGATGAATGAAAGAGATTGGTATTAGATGAATCCAAAGTTGAATTGGATGAATGTGGTGGATGAAGGATGTGAATAAATGATAGTGGAAGGGATTAGAAAAATCTGGATGAGGGGATATAGAAAATGAGGTCGAGGCAGGGATGTTGATGTAGTAAGGTAGTGGTGAAAATGAAAAGAAGGAGGTGGAGGTGGGTCTGGATATGGGATGAGAATATAGAGGTGAGGAGGGGGAGTTTGGAGACTAGAAGAATCAGGGCTGCTGTGATGGCATATAGAATAAGTAGGATGGATTTAACAGAAGAAATAGAGGTATTGGGACATGTATGATAAATTATAAGGATTAATATAACTATATATATTTCACAATTAAAATATTTTTATTACTAGATATATTATTTTAAAATAATAATTGTATTATTATTATTATTCCTATTTTTAATAAAATTATTATCAATGTTGTTATTGATGAGGTAATAGGATACACGATCATTGTCTTAGCTGTCAATGGGAAATTATTATGATCATTTTTTGTGCATTTATATATGTATGTATTTATATATGAATATTTATTCAGATTCTTAAATATATATATTTTTATTGATGAATCATAAATTCATTATTGGAATTATTGAGTCACCCCTTATTTTTTTAATAGAATGAGTTCATTCAATTAACAAATTCCTTTGATAGGAAATTTTTTTGATGGTTTTATCACTCGTACTGTAATTTTTATTAACAAAAACCCAAAAAAATAACTTCCTTAAAAACAAATTCATAAGAAACATAAACACTATTCAAATAAAAGACCTTTATAGTTTAAAATAGATCCAAAATAATAAATAAAGAGGTCTTTTACTAGACTAAATTTTATTTTTTTATCGTTAATTATCATTTTACCAATTTTTATAAGAATTAAGTGGGTCATTATGACATTAAATTAATAAAAAAAATTAAAAGTTTTGTGTAATGTGAATTAATATCCCACCACAATTGGAATATCAAAAATGTACTTCCATTTGTTAAATATAAATTTTATATTGGAATTAATTTTTATTTTTTCCATGAAACATGTGAACATCCGTTTTACCACACCATGTCCAACCTATAATCTATGTACATATAATTTCATATATTTCCTAACCGCGGACGCAATAAATAAGAAAAATTAGTTATGCATACCCAAAATTTATGGGGCGCTATGCAGAATGGTACCCCACATGGAATAAATAAAATTATGACACACACATTTATGAATATCAGTTGGAATGTCATGGATAAAGGTTGAAATAATGTATGTTCGGGCCGACCCAGGGGGTCTCGGGCCGGGTCGGTACGGGCCTGAAACCCCCATTTTCGGACCTTCCTTGGTCTTTTGCCCATATCTTGGGCTATGGACCTCCGATCGACACACCGTCAGTGGCGATGCGATCCTTGGATCGAGACGGACATTTCGACATATCTCACTAAAGATTTCAGAATACTTTGGGTTCGGCCGGGTTGGTTCGTATACGAAACCAACCGGGCCCTCAGAGCGGAAACGCTCATATCTTGAGCTCCGGGCGTCCGATTGATGTGCCGTAAACTTTTATTGATTACTCTAGGTGAGACGGATCTTTTGACGTACTACGCTCGAGGTTTGGATGTTGTTGGAGTGCGGTCTGGTCGGTTCGTCCATGAAACCAACCGGGCCCCTGGAACGAAAAAGCCAATAACTCACAGACCGGGCGTCCGATTGACACCCCGTATATCTCGTTGAATTCCTCTTGATGAGACGGAACTTTTGGCATACATCACCTGAGTTTTGGTTGTTGTTGGATAGTGGCCGGGTTGGATTTTACCCAAAATCCAACCAGGCCCCTGGAACAGAAAAGATGATATCTTTCAGACCGGACGTCTGTTTGATGAACCGTCAGCGGTGTTGGTAATCACGTTGAGAAACGGTCCCTATGAGTATACCCTAAGAGAGTTCGGGGTAATGTTGAGATACGGCCAGGTTGGTTCGCCCACGAAACCAACCGGGCCCTTGGGACGAAAAGGCTAATAACTCACAGTCCGGACGTCTGATTGACGCGCCGTCTGTTGCGTTGAGACCCCTATGACGAGGCGGTCCTTTGAGATACTTCCTCTTGGGACTTTGAGATGCTTGGAGTATCGACCTGTAGCTCGTGGATCAAACCCTCCCAGAGACGAGCGTGCGGAGTACGGAGACCGTGTAGCTGACTGAGACATGACGACTGCTTGACCGACTCGACTTGGAGTGAGTCGACTAGCCTAGAGGACGGAGCACTAATTTGTTTGGGTGCAGACCCATGGTGGACGGAGCACAACCAGTGTGACAGTGCAGACCCGCGGTACTTGCCCGGAGAGTACCTCAGTAGGCTACTAGGGGGTGTGCACTACTGTGTTTGGGTGACATATCCCAGCGGGAAGCACTCCTGTGTTTGGGTGGCTGACCTGTGGTACTCAACAGGAGGAGTACCTCAGCAGTCTTAGATTAGTGAGCAGTACCTCGGAGTTGTGATAGGACCACTGTACACTCCAAAGACGGAGCTCTTCAGCAGTTATGGTTTGGATAATGAAAATCCTGGTTTGAGCTGAGACTGTTGACCTTTGTGTTTACCTCATGAATGAGATTGGTAACTTGATAACAAAGGTATATGAATGGGCATATACCTAGGTAGGGGTTATCCGTTTATTTCATGATCTTGGTGTTTTCATCATGATTGAGATGGGTTACTTGATAACTTAGGTATATGTATGAGCATATACCTAAGTAGAGGTTATCTGTTGAGATCTTCTTTGTGGATATCCTTGTTGTTTTTAGTGAGACCTTGAGGGTCTCGGGGTGCCTACTGAGTATCATTATACTCACCCCTGCACGGGCTATGCCCGCACCTTGTTGTGTTGGTTGTAGACGACGGGCAGTGCTGACGGACGCTGAGTGTTCAAGGACTGGACAATACCCGGAGGTGGACTACACGACGAGTCAATACCCGGAGGTGGACTACACGACGAGTCAGTAACCGGAGGTGGACTTCACGGCGAGACGACATTTGGAGGAGGTTGACGGGCGAGAGAGTTGTGGAGGCTATCTGTACCTACCCTTCAGGTAGGATCCGTGGTGGATGATCCAGGAGCTACGCCATCTGTACCTACCCTTCAGGTAGGATCCGAGGAGGATGTCCCAGGAGCCTCTTCCATTATTCCAGCTGTTTGTCTTTTCCTGTTGTACTTTCATTCAGTAGTACCTGTACTTTCAGTTGGTTTTGTATTCTAGCCCATTTACTTTTCATCACTTTCTTTTGTACTTATTTTTTTACTTCCTCTTGTACTCTGTAGTGTTTTGTTTACTTTTATAAAGGAAATTCCTTCTCATTTATCGGGATTTACGCCTTTGGTGCTAGTCGCCAGCCCCTGGCCTATGGAAGGTGGGCTTGGGGTCGTCACGGCATGGGCCCCGAGGACGGGTCGTGACATGAACTATAGGAATAACATGCTCATGCATCACCTCCTCTCGATGGTCATAAATATAAATAGGTCATTCCTAAAAGGTATTATCTTATTCAACATATAGATCTCCAAAATCAATGAAATTCGAATAATCATGAAGATACCACTGATGATACCACGCATGGAAGAATTCTTGAATTTTAATCAGTAATAATTGAAAATATAATATAAACACAATAGCTCTAACATGCTCTAAGACCCTAAAAGATCTAAAAGATTTGTATGAGATTTGACTCCCATTAAGAAACCTCCACATATCATGATTTGGATATATCATTAATAACACATAATCTATGTATAAATATATAGGACACCTAAGATCAAAAAAGGACTTTTAGAACCCATGTGCTGCCTTCATTCACTCATAGATTACTAGTTCCTTATTTATAGTGTTTTAAACCAATTCCAGTCAAGAACTGCCAACTACCCATCCTCATACCAATATAATAGAGGTAGAAAAATGTTACTTGTGTGGTGCTTCAAGTGGAGCTATACCAATAGTGTACCGATAGCTGTTATTAAAATAAATCCCCACCAAGGTTGTGACACAACCCTGAACCTTCAAAATCAAGAATTCATTTTTGAAGCATATCATTTAAAATATATATGGTCCACTCTATTTTACTATACTTCAGTGGATTAAAAGATGTTTTATGAAACAAATAGAACCAAATCAATATTGGAAAACTATCTAAACACTGGATGTAAAATAGGGATTACAATCATAGATGATTATCTTCAAAACCATAGGAATCATCATAACCAATTATGGATACTAACATGAAAAAACAACCACTAAACTTGAATCATCAATTTATAAGAAGTGAGTTGAATTCATAAATTTTCCATTATTGTCTCTATATGATCAAAACCTCTTTGATCTCAATGAAAAATAATGAAGAAGACCATTGATATTTCATCCCACTTCCATTGAGTAACATCAAGTTGTCAAAGAAACCCGCCATAAAAATAGTTATTATCCTTTACACTATGTAATACCAAACCTCAAGTGAAAAACTTCATGATGGTATTATTATTCCATACCACAAAAACTAAACTCTAAATGTGTTATATATATTCACCACACCATGTTATATGAATAGAGGAAAACATTGAGACTCACAAAAAACCATATCGGGCATTTTCAAAGGAATGAAGAGGCTCCCCTAAAAGAAAACAATAAATTCATCATCATCAGATCATCCTTTGGGGGAATCAGAATAAAAAACTCAATATTTCCAAACATATACCTTAAAATATTTTATATAGGATTCCTCTATTTATTACACCAAATATGAATGTATTATAATCTACTGAAGAAATCCCTTACCAACAACTTATCTCATATCAAGGTGAATTATAAATAGATCCTCCATCACCATTTAATAAATAATTAGACTCATACCCAATATCTCTATGTGACTTCCTGCTTAAATTACCATCCAAAACATTCCCTTTCCCTAGAGTGTAGGAAATATCAAATTCAAAATCTAGAAATAATATCATTCATCATATCTATCAAAAATTAAATCATATTTGGAGAGGATATACCATAGAGTATTGTGATATTTAGGGATCACATATTTCTCAATTATGAGCTAATTCTCCCACAATTTAAAAGAGATTACAACTATAAAAACTCAATATTATTGGTTGTGTAGTTGTTTTCATGAAGTGATAATTACTAATATGTATAGGTTATAACCAACCTATACTATATCATAATGAACCCCACGGTAATATGGAAAGCATCACAAAAAATCTCAAACACAATACCCTCCTATAAAAAAAACTTGAGAACTGGCCAACATATCCTTTAAATACTTAAATGTATCCTAGAACTACTCAATTTAAATAAAGGTTTGACCCTTTCTGGTTAAATTTTTCATTAGTAACAAAATATAAGAGAATTTTGGAAGGAACCTATGATAATAAAAATTATACCATGGAAAATTCACTCATTCAAAATGTTATTGGGGGATACCCAAGAAGAAACTACCACAATATTCAATCGATACAAGGAAACCATATATTGAGACACAACATTCCCTAATAAATAAACCTTGAGGGCTTAAAAAGTCACTTTGACTGCTTCCCAAAGAGATGATGATGGTAAATAACCCCCAAAACTACTCCAAGATGCCTTACATGCCCCTTTTCCAACTCAGAATACACCAATATGTAATCAATAAACACCACAATGTATTAATATAGAAAGTCATACAATATAGAATTCATAAATTCCATGAACATGGTAGGGGTTCATAACATAGAACAACATCACATTGAATTCAAAATTCCCATAATCACATATTAAATCAAAATTTAAAATATCCTTATCCTTCACTCAGATATGATGATATCTGAACCACATATTGATCTTTGAGAACCAGCTTTATCTCATCATTTGATCAAATAAATAGTAAATATGTGGAAGAGGGTGGTCTTATTCGTTGTGAACAAGTTCAATTGAGGATTATTGACACATATATATTGGAAACTAAATGAATTATTCATAAATTGAACCGAATCACCTCAAGGAGACAGACAAGATCAAATTAATTCTCACTACATAAGGTCATAAAAAATAATCTATATCTCTCACAACTCAGAAGGTGTTATACTACATGAATAAATCTATATAAAAGTGACACATAGCTGAAACTTCTTCAAAAACCCTTTATCACATTGAAGGGGTAGTTATAAAACTCTTTTTAAAATATATCAGGTTTCTCTTCTATAACCCTTGGATGCACAACCAGAAAAGTTTCTAGAGACCTTGAAATCATCTCATCTGTCGAAGAAGATAAGTGAAGAACTTATATATGAACCATTAAAGGTTCTTTATCACTATCAAACACACTATTCTCTCTATCATCATCATAAAGTATAAAACACATCCTAAATAAACAAATAGCATACTGCACCAAATACACTCAATACTTTTCTAGGATGATATTGTATGCCTATATCTATAAACATTGGGAATCTCCCCAAAAGAAATGATTCACTAGTATCAACTCAAAATCTCATCACTCATCATATAATCCATCATATCCTTTTAATGGTGTAGTCAACTCCAAGAAAACCAGAAGTGTCTTTACCTCAATTCCCAGTTAATGGACTACAGTGGATGCAATAAAGGAGAGTTTATCTTAAAAATCAAACAAAAATTATAGCTAAGTAAAATATAAGAATATAATACCTCAAATTATTCCTCCCTTTCATAAAACTAGAAACTGTAGAGTATTAATCTTATTAAAACCTTCCCTATGACTACTTTATGGCTAATATAGACCACCTTGGTGGTCATGTTTAGCATGCTCTCCAAGATAACTATGGACATCATGGTTCTATCCTCAACCCACATATTTCTATTTTTGTTAATAAAAATCTAAAGATACTAGATATTTCTATTAACCTAGAGGATATTTAATCAATTGATGTATGTGAAGAGGGATTCTAGATCTACACTGACCATGATGTAAGGTTGTGTACTGAAGATTATGATGACCCCAACTTATACATGAATAAGAACCCTCATTGATATGCTAAAAGGGGTATGAGAGCTACAAAAAATGGTGAAAAATGATGTGGAGGGATAGAAATCACTCTCTACTATCTAAATATTCTTTTAACCGGGTAACTTATAACTTCTATATACAACTCTACTCCATTGTAAGTCAAAGAGAATCCCCTCCTATGATTATCTGTTCATATACAACACCCTCTTTATAACCAATATGTTCACCTAAATATCACGGTATATCGGAAATATTAGAGGGATTACTTGGTTGTAGATCACTAGATGAAAATAATTCGTAAAATTTCTATCATTATCCAAATATTATAGAAAATGGTCAAAAACATTGAACATGAGGTTCCTCAAGAAGATATTGAACCCCATGCATGCAAGAGTTCCCCTAGGGGATAGTTAAAATCTCATGCCAATAAGAATCCTTCATGGTTGTTGAAAAAAACATGGCTGAAAACAGATCACAAAACATATCCCATGAAACAAGTAACAACTCATAATCTTAAAGGATCAAGAACCATCACTATTGATCTAATTTTCACAGCATAATCATAGAAAATTAAAATTAGTTCTCCCTTCAAGAATGGATCGAATCGAAGGAAATATAAATCTCTTGAAACAAATACTTGGTCTCCGAATCTAAAATAAATACCACATGATACTATAGAACCTATCACAAAAACTCTTTGTGTCCTTCACCAAGCATCATATATCTCTATCTCAACATTTCCTTGTTCTGATGTCCTATCTTGATAAATTAGTTCAAAATAATTAATATGAGGACATGAACCCAGATCTTTTTTAACAAAATATGAAATAATATGGACTCCTAGACCCAGAATATAGAATATAGAATATTTATTAATTTGTTTTCTGACCTAATTCCAATTTTCTTCCCAATTAAAACATTGGTTTAGAAAATCATAATGCATGATCCTTTCCAAATTCTCTACCACATAGGAAAAAAAATCTTATTTAGAATGTTCAGTAAACTCAATGTCCTTGTGTTAGATCACATGAGGCTATAAAATCATGTATCCTAGCTAGTCTCCCTTACATCACATGCTAAGTTTAACTAATACTATTAACCATCTAACTCATGCAATACTCACCAATTCCTATCTTAAAACTCAATCATATCTCTCAACCATGATCTTAGATACAACTCTCATAACCCCCCCCCCCCCCACACACACACACACACTAGTGCCCCTTCAATATTGGAAATGAAGACATGGATGTTACCTAAAGCCTGTCACTAATAGTCCATGTGTTGGAGACTATCACTGAGGGTATATAATGAAAAAATATTTATGTTATTCTCTTAAATATATAAATATAAGGACAATAGATAAGATTAGGTTCACCAATAAACTAAAAATAATTAAAAAATAAATAATACCAATACATGAATGTAGTATCCAACATTTAAAAAAACTAAAAATTCCAAATAAAATCCTAATAATGGACCGCAAAACTACAAAACTCCAAAACAACTTTATAGGCTAGTAACACCAAACTTGATAACCAACAATTTACTTTGGACATGAAAACAATTTTTATATATAAGGTGTGAGAAAACATGTATAAATACTAGGATATTCCCTAAAACCACTTGTACAAATATGCAGGAAGAATAATAATTCCTAGTTAATAAATAATTTAAACCAAATCACTACCTAATAATCAATAGCTACATATCATCCTCACTATGGTTCACTCACCAAGTAATGAATAGAAGTTATCTTATACATGTTAAAATCATATTCATAAGAAAGGATCCAAACATTCAATTCCCCACTGGTTAGTCTTTCTCATGTCCCAAAACCAAAATTACATTGTTATAATTCCTTACAAACATTCTAAAGCTAACATATTGGATCACCTAAATGTTAAAATTTTTAATTAATAATGTTCCATAATTTTTTTAAATACATCAATTCAGGACACAAACTTGTTATTGCATCTATTTATTGATCTAAAAAAACAAATTATGATGAGAAAAATGTTCATGAGATTAAAATTTATTATTATAATCAATATATAACACCATGTGAGGTGACATGACGAATATTAAATTTCAACATCAATTATATCTTTACTTCAGTTGAAATTTTATATTTCTATTTACTCAATGAATAAATTGTCACATATATAGATTGTGCCAAAATTGAAGATATTATATAAAAAATAAGAATATTGTACACCATATTTATCACATGGATTGAAGCAACTACAATTTACCCTAAAGAACAACATCACACAAAGGAAGAATTCCCATTGAAATTTTTCTTCCACTCATGTGATCAGAAATTAGATCCTACAACATGATGTTTTTCAATTCTTATATTATATTATGTTGCTCCCATAATTTTATAATTTTTTATCTTAGATTATTTGTCAATAAATATAGAGTTACAACTTTATTTGATTCAATATTGACTATCAATAACATTGTATTTCATATAACCAAAAAAAAATTTTACTCATTGGGTTAACTTATTGACAATACATATTTCATTAAAGTAATTATAGAGGCTTATTTATGGACACTGGAAGTTCCCTATGCGGGTTATCTTCAAAATTTATTTTATAAAATAAAATTTCTCAACATGACCATGTTTGGAATCATAACTAGAAATTAATTTCAAAAGATATTTTAAACATTAAAAGAAAAATTTTACAATTCTAATTTATATTGATGTATCAATTTTTTTTAGAACAAAGTTATTATAGTTTGTATGAATTTATCCATTCATTATAAACAATATTTAATTTAAAAACACTTATTCCATCCATATATATATATATTAATATTTGGCATGGTATGATAGATAAAAACAAAAATTATATATAACATTTTTTTATTTTACAATTTTGAAAGTAGTTGGTCATATATGTATATATTTTATTGAACTATTCTATTCATTTTGATATATATATATATATGAATTTTTAATAATCACATATGTATATAGTTGTTCATATATGTATATATATTTTCATTAAATTGTATACTTTATTTCATCGAACCGTTCACATTAGTATTTTGTACTAAAATGGTTTTTCAAATCTCTATATAGTTTTTTATATCTATGAAATAAAATGTATAATATTTACATCAGTTTTTTATAAACATATGAATTATATCATAAAAAAATTTCATTATTTACCTTTTATTAAACTTGGACACATTTAGTATACTTTTATGTTTTAAATGTTTTATGGGTAGAGTTTAGGGGAATATTTTAATGAATCTAAACACATTTCATATATTTTTAGGGTATAATTTATGGGTATAGATTTTTTAAAAAAAATTATCTAGTGTAGTTCATTGAATAATATTTAATGGTATGGTTTATTTCTGAAATTACTGGATGTAGTTTATTGAATAAATTTTAGGGGTACGGTTTATATATAATTATTATTGAATTTGAAACTAGTTTTGTTATTAATATTAATAATTATTATTTTTCCAACATATCTAAATATTTAATATGATTTTAGGATCATAAAATCCTTATATTTTCACAAATAAGTTTATTTTAATGATTCTATGTAAATACTTTGTATTTACTTCAATAGTGTTTTATCTGGAATTCATTTAGTAAAAATGTATTTTATTCAACAACATAAATAAATTTCATTAATGGTTTTATTTTACATGATTTAAAAGTTTAAATAATTTATCAAATATGCTTAGTAAATTATCTTATGGATGCTGGACTTAAATTTCTCTAATAGAATTTATATCATGATTTGAAAAAGTGTCTTGTATTTGATTTCATTATTTGACAAGTGGATTTATCTTATGGAGGTATTCATGAATAAATTTTCTCATCAATGAAGAAAATTATATTATAAGGGGAATTTTTAGGTAAATATATGATAAATATTGAATGACTTATGTGACATATATTCTTGAAAAGTAGTTTATCCTATGGGATCATAAATTTGAAGCACTGATATTTGAAAGTAAATTTTATTATGAAATTTAAAATCAAAGTAAACATAACTCAATTATCATATACCAACCCAATTTATCCTACATTTGAATAATTATCTTATGATATGGTGTTTCTGTAACAATTTATCTTATGTAAATAGAATTTTTATTCAAAGAGTGAATATATATCTCTCCAATTAGTATCTTCATAGAAATTAATTTTACTTCTAAGGAGAAGACCTATATATTGGTGAATAGTAAATGAATTTTTTTAAATGAAATAATTAATATAATCATTCAAAGAATAAGTATTAAATTTGAATATAATTTAAAATATTTAATTTCATTTTCTGAAGAGATTATTATTGTTGTGTCATTTTGATCGAATTCTACTCCTTTTTAGTTTTTTTCAATGGTGGTGATGTTTTAATGAGGGAAAATAAATTTAAATAAAGATCCCATTTTCAATAAATCGTATAGTTCCAAGGAAAACCTTAAAATCCAAAATATTTATACCTATATGGTTTCTATTTTCTGAAAAGCTAGTCATGTGAAAGATCACAACTAATACTTTCATAATAGTGTATTCACTCAACTATTGGAAATATATATATGTATGTTTAAATTCATAAAGAAGTATAAATAAACTGTTATATATTTCACTGTGTATATTGAACAATATAAACCACAAGTTTATTTTCCATGATCATTCATGTTTTATGAAAGTATAAATAATATCATTTTCTATTTTGTGTTAAATTTTATTCTCCTAAATTTGAAGAAACTATAGAGCTACACAACAAAGTTATATTATTTCACTATAATAATTCATAATAAACTATTAGTTGATAATTTATACAATGCATTGAATTTTATATCCTTTATACACAAAATTTATTTCTATTTTAGGTGAACACTCTTTGAAATGAGTGTGGATGGAGGCTGTGTATAATGTTTCTTATATGAGCTTAAAACCACATGGATATTATACCATGTTACAGATTCTACCACATAGTTGTGTATCCCCTAGGAAAGTGAATGGTTGTTTGAAAATCACCAAGCTCACATAGAGTGTGTTGGTGGAGTTCACTAGGGGATCATTATAACCTGAACCACTATAAATCACATGTTTCTTACTTTTAATCATTTCAATTATTTTCATTTAATATATAATTGGTAAGAGTGGGATGGTTCTAAGACAAATCTATGAGGGTGGTCATAATATTTAAAAAAAATTAACAAAAAAATTAACCCCCCTTTGGAGAATTTATGAAACTCTCTGGGAATAAAATTGGTATTAATGATAGTGTGTTCCTAGTTCTCATTATCTAGAAGATGATGTCTAAATATTTATTCCTAATTTTTTAAAATGGATGAAATAAAATAATGAATATCTATGGGAATAGATCCCAATTCTAATGAGGTGATCTATGGTTGCTAAAAGACAAAATGATTGTTTATATGAATAACCTAGGACAAAATTTTTATCTGAATGTTTTCAAATCATACAAACTTCCTATAGGAGAAACAATGTTATGGTTCATTTATCAACAATTATAATATGACATATCCTTAACGGAAATGAATGGTTTTATTTTTTGTCATTTTACAAAAGAATTCAATGAAGTCACATAATTTCCTATAATAAATAAAATATGGGAAACTATTGACATAGTATAGGAGAAAACTAATATGTTATACTAATAAGGTAAAAAAATAATAAGATTAATTTTTACATCTTTATAATTGAAGATGGTAAAGGAATAACACAAATGAATGGTAGAATCACTAAAATAATCAATGATGTCATTTTTTGGGAACTCTTAATATCAAATTAGATCAACCACTGAAAGTACACAGAGTATTTAATTCTAAATTTACTAGAATATCTAGCACTATCAAAAAATTGACTCATATAAAGTACATAAATATAAAGGGTCTAATTGAAACTCTAATGATGTTTGAATAATATATGATAATAATGGATTATGATCACATGTTTTCCAAGAAGAAATATAATTCTTTGAAATTATAAACATTAATTTATAATTGGATAAAAAATGAAAATTTATTATCTTACTCATCTAATGAATATGTATCAATATTCTTAGAGTATAATTCATAAATTGAACTATTCGTAAGAATATTAAAAATATTTTATAATAATTAAATAAGATTAAATTGATACATTATCAATTAAAATAAAATTAATTGAAATATTATGTAAGTAATATGATATTAATGGAATAATTTTGGGAATATAAATATTTAATTACCTTGGATAAATGAAAAAAGAAAATATAAAAGTGGATTAAAATAAAATCACATAATAAAAATAATGAGAAAAAGGAAATGAAGGATATATGGAGTTCTTTTTAAGATTCCTATAGTTACTCTGATTTTAATTTTTCAGGTGGAGTATTCTATTCAAAATGAATTTATAAGTTTTATGAATTAGATAGAATAGGTACTACCTGTTGTCTATTATTATTTTGAAATGGAATCTAAAACTGAGAAATGAACTTATAAAAAAATTAAATGGGTATTGTTAAATGTTATAAGAACACTATGAATCTTTGATGAACAAAATAAAAAACGTGATAAATTTTAAGATGTTGTGTTAAAAGAAAAAGATTATTTGTAAAGATTAATTTTTGAAATAAAATATAATTTAATAAAATAGACTTGTATTTGTGTTATGCATGAATGAAAAATAAACAAATTAATGAATGAATTCAAATTTGAAAATATTTATGATGTTTATTTAAAAAGGGTATTATTACAACATAAAAATCCTTGGTAACAAGAAATCCAAAAAGTGAAAATGGGATATATAGTAAAGTAGAAACACCTAGGCTGATTAGGAACTATTTTGGTTTATGTTCTAATAAAATTAACATGTGTAATATTAAATTATTTCATATATAATAAATAAACATTATGATAATTATTGTTATCTAATACTTTCAAAACATTATGGTGTAAAGATGGAATTTATTTCTTGAAATTTGTCTAATTAAAATTCTATAAAATATTGAAATCTTATATATATTAGGGTTCTAAAATAATTTATTTGTTAAAATTACTATCCCCAACAGAATTTGGGTACAATAGAAATTAAGGTATTTTTTTCCATTGGAAAAGAGACACATAAAAATGAAAATTGGTTTATGGATAGTGGATTATAAAGGCATATGAGTGTATACATTTTAAAACTCTACACATTATCCAAATTTGATAGATACATTTTCACTTATTTTGAAAATGATAAAGGAAATATTATTGGATTTTGATGTATTGGAGATCCATAGTAATTTCTTATCAACAGATTACTTTATATTTAAAGAATAAAGCAAAACTTGATAAATATTTTACAACTTTGTGACGATGGATATAAAATTGACTTATCTAATAATTCTTTTTTGTGTTTAAAAATAAATTACTTAAATATATTCACCATTAACTGATAATGTTTTCAAGCTATATCGTCATTATTTATATAAGAAAATGTTGAAAATTTGAATATTGATATAAATTAATATTGATTTTTTCATAGAGGGATTGAATATTGTAATATTTGTTCCATAAGATAACTATCTATGAAGAATTTGATTTATTATTTTCATTAACATAAATTTGAAAAAAAATAAACTATGCGGTGTATTCCAAATGGTAAAGAAACACAAATCATTAATCAAACTAATTAAACAAGTTTCAACTTCTGTAGCCTTAAAAATTATACACATATAATTGTTTGGACCATCTAGAACTATAAGACTAGGTGGGAAATCATTTGTTTATATTTTTTTTGTAATTTTACAATATTTACAAGTGTTTATTTCTTAATACTTAATACTTAAGCCTAACCTATTTTTATTATATTTTTTAAATAAAAGAAAAATGAAAAAAATACAAAAGTTGTGTCCTTAAGAAGTTCCCATGGTGAAAGTCTTTAAATAATTATTTTAATTCCTTTTTCATAAAACAAATAATTAAAGATTCATTTTCTTCCCCTAGAACACGTCAATTGATTTGTGTTGTCGAAATGGGGAAAAGAACCTTGTAAGTGATTAGTAGACTAGTTTTTCATGAATATTTCACGCCTACTCTCTTTTTTGCATTAAATTTTTAACACAATCGTCTCTGTCATCAATAAAATTCTAATTAGTCCTATCCTGAATAAAACACCCTATGTGTTATGGAATAACATAATTCTAAGGGATTGATACGTTAATGTTTTTGGATAAAATGTGTATATCTTGAACACTAAGTATAGTCTTCATATGTTTAGTAAAAAGTATATGGAATAAATCTTCCTTGGTTACCCTACTACTTCTAAAGAATATATACATTTGAATAATAAGTCAAGGATCATTAGAGAATCTAATCATATAAAATTTGAAGAAATTAATCACTTTTAAAACAAAACTATTGATAACCTAAGTGGTAATTTATCTAATGTTAGACTAAATCCTCTATTGGATGATAAAAAATATTATGATGTGGAACTTGGGCCTGGAGAATGTAGCCCTAACTGGTTGGAAGCCACTATGCAAGAAACTGTTCTTCCTAGACAACCTAGAACCCATGAAACTATAACATAGATGGGTGACTTAGAAAAAAAAATATCTGTATGAGTCTTTGAAGAATATTATGCTTTCTTATCCTGACCATAACCAATAACTATAGAATAAGTCTTATGTTATGAGTGTTAGTAGTTTCCATGAATGGTATGTTAAACCATTTTAATAAGTAAAATGTTTTTTGTTTTATTAACATACCCTCTGATTGAATTTTTCTAAGAGTTGAATAGGTATTTAGAACTATCTATGTTGTTCAAATATTTATCATTGCAAATAAGGATTGGATAATTTCTAAATGTTTCAATTAACATGAAGGAATTTAATATGAATAAACCGTTTCTCATTTTCTAGATTAGAATTCATGTGTATCCTTTTATAGTTGGTATCAAATATAAATGTTAAATTATTTTAGATTGATTTAAAATCAATATATTTAAATGGAATTTTAGTATTGGATGTTTATATCGATAGACCTCTAGGTTTTGAACTTCACAATTTTCTATTTTTTTTTCAAAATATACAAAATCATTTTATGGTCTTAAATAAGTACCTAGTTATTGTTATGAAATGTTTATCTCATTTATTTTATCAAATGGTTTTATTGTGGGCTTGGAAGACTCCACAATATTTAATAAAAACTCATCAAAAATATTTTTTATATTCAAACTTATATTGATAGTCTAATTTTTGGCTTTATAATTCAAAAACATTATAATGAGTTTCCAATACTCATTCAAAAAGAATTTTAAATGAACATGATGGGTTATTTGGGAATTTTCCTTATTTTTCAAATTTATCAAAATAATTTTAGGAATTATTTATAACAAAAAAATGCATGAATGATTTATAAAGAACGTTTGGACATGAAAACAACAAAACATATCTTACTCTCATGAGTTCTTTTATTAAAATAGATTTTGATGATCCTAGTAAACCAGTTAAAAATAATTTATATGGAGGGATTATTATATTATTTCTATATATAACTTCTAGTAGACCAAATATCATGATTTTGTACACTTATGGGCTGGATTTAATAAAATATGAAAGAGTAATATTTAATAGCTGGTTAAATAATTTAAAGATATTTTAAAGGAACTATTTATTTATATTTACTTGTTTTAAAAACCTTTTGATTTGATTTGAATTAATATTATAGCGTCTATAAGGGGGTTATTGATTATATAAAAATAGTATATTAATAAATTTACACATCTTAGGAAAATCATTGGTCTCATTATCTAGTATAATGAAAAACTTTATTAATTTATCAAATGGTAATATTAATTACTTTGAAGTTGGTAGTTTTTGTTCACAAGTGTTGTAGACAAAACACATCATTATGGATTTTGAATTAATTTTTGACCACATACAAATGAAATGAAACAACACTTCTACAATTAAAATTTCTAAAAAATTCCAATAATTCATTTTAGGATCAAGAATATTAATCTATGGCATCCTTTCTTAAGCTACTTCTCAAAAAATGTGATAACTCTTTGGAGTTCGTTGGTCCATAAAATCAATTAGTATATATTTTTATAAAGCTATTTCTTGTTGATCGACTTGACTTTAATAAAAGTTAGTTGGGTCTATTTGATTTTAAATGATTTTATGACAACAAATATTTTATTCAGTTTACAAAATATTATAATTTACACAATTTTTTTATTAGTTATTTATTAATATGATATAATTGGTGATTATCTACAAGTATATCAATTAATATTTATTTAAATATTTTTTAGGGAAAAAAGTGTCACATAACTATAATGAAATGTATAATTCTACTTTCATTCATTTTATTTTATTTCTTTAAGGGACTCTATATTTTTTCCCTAAGAGAATATTTGACTTTTGGGTCACAAACCTCAACCATTTTAAACCCTCTGAATTGTTTCTCTCTTGGACACAAAAACCATTTTTCCTTAAACTAACATTTGGAAACTAAATCCATGTCTCTATCAATGAAAATGGGTAATTTTAAAAGAATAGATTATGTTTCATCAAGTATCTTCAATACATCAAATGTTGTGTGGAAGGTGTTGAGCTAAAAGGATATGGATTTTATCTTGTTAGACCAAATAAATATGTTGTAGAATAATGTTATCAACATTCAAGGATTGGATTTCTTCTTTTTATGAGTTAATAATTATGTTCTTCAAAATTAATGATGTTAGATAGTTATATAAAAATGTGATGTTTAGTTTCAATTACACTAAATACATATTATTTTCAAAACTAAAGGGTTAGACCTTTTCAATATCCTCATTCGATATTGAGGATTTTTTTCACAACCCTTGTGAATATTGTTTTGAGTTCCATACCAATATTGGAAGTATTTCTGTGGTTGGACATATAGAAATCAGTTTATCATTATTAATAGGACTAGTTTTTTAGATGAATGTTGTAAAAAAACCTTGAGCCTAAGATGATGTTCTTGGTAAATTTCATTCAGACTATTATTACTCAGTGTGTAGAGATTGTAAAAATCTATTATTTCGAAATATCTATTTTCCTTATCTTTTATTGACTAAAAAGTGAGTGAATTTTATGAGGTGTATTATATGATATATGTACCATGAAAAAAATATAGTGTTAAGTGTTTATCATTTTTAATGAATTTTTGAAATGGTCAGTCATGATCATTATAACCACTAAGAGTGGGGGTGAATAAGTGTTCTTAATTTTTTTTATGAAATAAAACTGACCTCTAGTTAGTGAGAAATGACTAATTTTTTAAACAAGAAAATATGAGCAGAAAATATAACACAATTATTTATAAGGTTTAAAACTCAGAAAAAAATTTTGTACTTATAATGGTTTGTAAAAAGTCTAAAACCACACAAACCACTAGAAAATAACCCTTTTGTTTTTTATAAAAAGAAGGAAGTATTATTTCACCTGCATAGAACTTATTTCAATTGAGAATTCATGTTCTCCTCACATAGTAAAATGATAAAAATGTTTTTCAACAACTATAAGAACCTTCCCCATTATGATTCAATATGTTGTTATTATGATTCTTGGACATTCTTCATAATTTTACTTCATGATAAATACTCATTCTTCTTATTTATTTTCATACATAGTAGTAGGAATGAACAATATTCACCACTATAGGAGTTCATGTTGTATATTCATCTGGTATAATCTTTCTGGTGTACTCCATCGGATTCCTTCTATATACTATTACAACAATGTTGTGTGGTTTATTTGATCGCCTCATCACTCTATTCATCTGATACTTCTTTAAACTACATGAATGATTACTTTTTCACACTATACCATATGAAACCAACATATATGACACCTTTTTATATATACATTAGAGTAATGTAGCTTTACCCAATTCATCTAATAAAATTTCTACCTCTACAGTGATTCAAGTGACATTAAAAAAATAGACTAACTCTACTCATCACATTGTCCCTTTATTTATGTATACCCCCTCTGAAATTTCAGGTAGTAGCAAAAACATGAATTAAAACTTACCACACAAAAAATTGAGAGTACTTATCAATATTATCTTTCTCTTGACTCCAATCAACCCACCATAAAGATTATATCTAGTGTTTCTTAAGACAATAAGTCATCTTATCTGTAAAATATTCCATAAGACTCATTTAAGATCATGATCTTCCACCATTGTGATTATTGGAACGTTCAATGAACATCTCATTATCACCACCTTTAATATATTTATGAGAGTTTCATAAACACCTTATAACTGATAGAATGTTATACCAAACATCCATCTAATAATAATTTATAGAAACACTTATGAAACCACATCCAGAGTTCCTACAAAAATTTATAATAATGTTTCATAAGTATTTCTCCAAACTCATACTTCATCTGATTAATTAAATCAATACTCTATAATCGTTGTCTTCATTTAGAAACCTAAGACTGTTGAACTCAATTATTAAACATTAATTAAATGAAATTATAAAAAATTATTAATATGATATGAAAATTTTATATTATTATATTAACTTAAAAAATTTATTCATCAAATGGAAATTGAAAAATGAAATTAAAATGATCCATCTGATAGGGCTCATTCAATAACATTTCCAATCAACATGTGTTTAGAACTTATTCAATCATCATTTTATCAAATATAAATATGGATAACTTCGTATGAAACATCAAAGATCTGTAACATAACTACTTCATAAAACTTGAGAAAAAGGTATAATTTTTATTAATATAATATTATTATAGATTTTAGTAATCACAATGTTTATTAATTTAAGAATTGAAACAAATATAGGTTTTACATCACCAAAAATAATATTTTATAGAATATTTATTAAAACATAGATAAGAATTCAATAAAAAACATTATCTTATTACATCATACTGGTATAATTCATTAAATGAACTCACTCCATTTGACTCTATCAGATTAATTTTTTAAATAAATAATTTTTGGAGATATATGTTCATGAAAAATGTTTAGTGTTTAAATTTTGAAAAAACAAAAGACAACACCTCAAATAAAAACTCCTTATAACACAATACAAATTCTTAATAACACCTCTATACTCTTCAAAACACCAAAAAACCTCTTAGTCCCAATAATATCTACTATTGTATTTTATTTCTAACCAAGGAACATAAATAATTGAAAATTTGTAATTTAATACATGGATCACTTACTTGAAAATTCTTATCCTACTTTAGAAAATATGGTGTAGGAAACAAGAATTATTGAATAATAATACCATGTTTTTAATGAATGATGATTTAACATACTTTTATCATGCCTATCAAGAACATTTTCAAACATAATTTTTCAATTATGATCTCTCATCATCAAATAAAACTTCAAAATGAAAGAAAATATTCATTCATACATTTAAAAAAACTATTAAAATAGTTCACACGTGTGACTCCCTAAACCTGGGTTCTACTCAAATGTTCCCCATGCCTGGATGGCCACATGGCCTCAAGTGTATATCTCCGAAAACCAAAGGCTTCTAATAAGAAGAAACGGCCTAAGATGTTTCCAAAAAAATACTATTCACTCTTTTCCATTGTGTATCAAAATGGATAATAATAAAAAAAATATAAAATTTTAAAAAGTATAAATAGATGGAACTATAAAAGAAGACATAATGATATGAATTTAGAACAAGTGATCATAATACTAAAAAACGGAATACAATGTATGTCATCTATCTATAAAACTATAAAACATGGTTACAAGGAAGTAGGAAATATGTTACATACAAAAGAAACAATAAGATGCCAAAATTATCCATTCATCTTGAGCTCCATCATGGTCAGATACTACCATGAATCATTCTATGAAAGAATATAGTATAAGGTGTCTAAAGTAGGATTCTTCCCCATATCAACACATGAATACATGTAATATACCTGGGTACCAATGGAATTTTTGATAGGGTGTGAGGTCAATATCATTATGATATCAACAATGGCATTGATAACATCCAGTCCTTATAATATAAATTGAAACAGTGTGTTGGAATACATATATAGAAATAATAATTACAATAACATAAATATCCAAGTATGAACTTAGACCTCATGTGGTATTTGAACATGTAATCATTTCAATAATTAATTATGTTCCAGTTTATATAATAAATGACATGGGGTAATACCAGCACTAATAGAATGTAATGGTAACAATAATGTTAATGGATCAAATATGTAACAAGGCATCCTCTAAGAATTATAACAGTAAAAAGGAACCAAGGTAATAACCAAGCCATCTGTGAACTCCAGGGTCAGGACATCATAGTAATAATATATAGCCTGGATAAAGGGGTTAGAGTGTAATCCATGGGAATTAACCAAATAATTCTACAATAATGTAATTCTAATAGCGTCCAAGGAAATCATCTTAAGTAAAATAGGATAATAAATTTCTAGTCCCAATGGTGTATCCAAGGTGCCTCATTTCCATATATCTCACACTAGATTCGAGGAGAGTATCCAAGGAATCCTATAATGATAATGGAGTGATCATATGGTTTCATATTTAGTAACCACATGTAGATAAGGAATGGGTTCCAAGGTGAGTATCAACCTTGGAAACTGGCATCCCTGAATCAGAATGGCATCCACTAGTGCTCAAGGAAATCCTCAATAATCTATGGCTATCTCGAGTCTAACCACTCCTATAAATATATCAACTTACAAATACAATAGACACCTTATAATTGATTCATTATATATTTAGGCCTTTCATTACTCATGTAGTATAATAATTCATTTGTTTAAATCCATTACATTTCATTAGTTTTACAAGTCTAATAGGGAATGCATCCATTTAGTTCATCAATCATATTTTTGGGTACATATACAATATGAATAATATTATTGAATCATTATATAATTTTTACAAGTAATACTCATTCCATTTAATAAATTATTTGGTTCAAGATGTTGTCTCTCATTAGTTTTAGAAGTCTAAAATGGCATGACACAATTTAGTTAATTAATCATATTTCATTTAATTAGATTACTCATTTACCTTTAATTATCATGAAAATCTGGGATAAGGATGTGAAACCACATTGAATTCACTTATAATAAAATAGGACAAGTGATATCTATGAAATACATTCCAATTAACCATTAAAACATTCATTAATTAATTATAGAACATACTATAGATGTTTCAAGTGATATATTCACATGAAATAGCCATTTAAAAATCATATATTTAATTAAAAACATACCTTTTTAAAGTTGAGGCCGAAGAACTACTGAGTGGTGGAATAGATAGGCTTAACAATCCAGTAAAAGCAAAATTTTGTGAAACACTAAACATAGGATGGTTGAATTTGAAGTCGCAACCTCCAATGATAGACAAAATTTATATAATGTATATTAAAATATAATTTTAATGACTATAAGAAATGTAAATGAATTTAAGAGTCCATTCCCAAGAAATAGGTATGTACACAATTAAAGAAATTTTTAAAACGAAACAACATGAGGAATGATTCCTTAACAACCAACCTTAGGCTTGTATGACTCTCATCATCAAGTATCAACCTTTAGTTGGGCCTAAATTGTAAAATATTTGAATAATTTATTAATGACATGAAAATAGGGTATATGAGATTACACCTCAATAACATGTTCAAGGAGAAGAGAAACAAAGAGTGGATAAAAAGTAAATGATTACATAATGATGAAAATCCAACATGATGAACTATGATTGAATTGGATAGTATATCAAGGCTCAAGATCAAAAGTGATGAAAGAAGGATTTTGGAGAAATAAGAGGGGGAAGGGAGCTTTTGTAGTCTACAATAATGCGAAACTAAGAAGAAATAGGTTTAAACATTTTTTAAGGGTGAATGGTCATTTTACCAAAAATTTCAGGGTCACAAATTCTAGTTGTATTATTCGGCTAATCATTCACCAATTGTGTAAAATATTCTTCTTAAGATGGGAACCTATATGGTTAGTCATCAAGGTTTGGAAAACCATGCCCCAACTGTGAGAATCTCTTTTACTAAAAATTGTAGACATTTCACATGAGCGTGCAGCCCTTAGTGCATGATTAGGAAAGGCAATGTTCCATGATTTCTCCTTTTTCCATATTTTCATGGTTCGGAGAGATGGTTCGAGCTAGGTCACACACTTTCTACTAACCATGAAGCCTAGTTTTATTCTCCACTTACTAGGTTTCTGAGCTCCGAACAATCACCGAACACCCTTGTAAACTTCATTAAATCATTAGGCATCCATATTAGGTCCAAAGAAATTAAGTAGACAAAATTTCAATGTTTTCGTACTTAAGTGGCAAATCAAGTTCTTACAACACATATTGAAATCATAGGTTACCCATTCTGAAAACTCCCCAAAAATATGTGCTCTCCATTGAAAGGTAAAACACATACTAATGGATAGATTTATGTTACATAATGGTTTCCAATTTAACAACACTATCCAAATATAATATATATAGACGATGGATTTCATATAACTTATCCTTGAATAGTGTGTGGATAAACACCCATTATCAATCATAGTATATGAAATGTTTTCTTTGATAGTGGTTTTGTGAAGATATCAACAACATGCACCATTATTGGAAAAAATATAAAATTAAGATAATTTATTTTAAAATCTCTTTGATTAATTTACATTTGAAATTAATGTATTTTGAATGAGAATATTGCACGATATTCTTAGTTAAATTTACTATACATTTATTATCATAACACAAAATAAGGGGCACCTTCACATTGACTAACAAATATTTCAATTAATTTATTGTCCATATAAACAGTGATTTAGCTTGAGTTGAAGCTATATAATCAAATTTTGTTATAATCTGAGTTAATAAACTTTGTATCTTTATATACCCACTAATAAATATTTCTCCTAAAAGGAAAAATACACCAGTTTTAGATTTTTTATCATTGACACATCCTAATCTATCTACATCTATGTAACTAACTAGATCAGTCTCTATTATTCTATCATATTTCAACTGAAAATAAACTATGAATTTAATAAATATAAGAATTATTATCCCATATATAAGATGAGATTACTTTAGTTAAATTTGATAATTGGAACAAAATATTACAACATACATAAGATCGGGCCTTGAAGCAGTCAAATATAACATGATTCCAATCAATTTTCTAAACTATTTTGGACTACCATCTTCTTATTTACCATATTTTTTTAACATGGTTCCCACTGAGAAGGAAATATAAATTGTTATTTAATATTTCAATTCCATAATTCTTCATAATATCCTTAGAATACTTCTCTTGAGATAAGAAGCTGCCCTTTTTGTCATATTTTTAAGCAAATAAATTATTTCATTTCTCCTAGTATGAACATTGAAAATAACATCTCCATCTCCTTATAAACATTATCACATGTTTCTCCAATGTCACCTATGAATATAATTTCATCAACATAAACAATCACAATAAATTAATCCACTTGTTTTTTATGTATAGGTTTTTATCATCTTATCCTTTCTTGAATTTCAATTTCCATAATCATATATCCAATTTAGAATATCAAACACATAGATATTAATTCAAACCATTATAATCCTTTTTCATTTTCCACACATAACTTTAACTATTACTAATCACAAAGTCACATGATTGTTCAATATAAAATTATTCTTCAATATATCCATTGGAAAAATAGGACTCAATATCCATCAAGAATATCATGTATCATTGTTGTTATGAAATAGATTAAATGATTCTGAGAGTTTCAAGAATTTAAAAAAGAGAAACAGTCTCACCAAAATCAACTTATTTTAGATAATTATATTTATACCGATCAAGTTTTTATTTTTTGGTTTTGGTACAAGTTCCAATGTATCATTCTTCTTAATCTGATCTAGCTCTTAATTCATGGAATCAATACACTCTTGAGGATTCATAGTTTATTAAAAATCTCTTCACACAATTTGTTAACATAAGGAATTATGTGATACTAACCTTGATGTTATTATGATTTGAATATGTATCCCTTGATGATCTTTGGGGCCTCAAATTTATTACACTTCCTTAGATGAGATAAACTCGATTTTTCTTCATCACTTGAGATTGATGAGGTATATCCATTATTTTTAATAGATTCTTCATTATAATTTATATTGGAAACATTTTTATTTTTTAGAATAGTTACAACATCATCTTCACTTTTCTTACATATAGTCGATTTTCTATAATATTTTCCGATCAGATTATTCTAAAACATTCACATATGTAGAGTCATCAATATTTATTGTTTCTTTATTATATCACTTGAATCCACTACCATTATGATCGTATCAAAGAAAAATTCCATTATTAGTTCTCTAAAAAATTATCCTAAAACTCTAACATGTGACTTTGATAATTCAAGGACTACCCAAAACCCTTAGGTATATCAAATATGGGGTTTATTTATAATATATCTCATAAAAAGCATATCATATTTTGGTCTATATATTCATTAATAATGAATATGGACTTTTTCAATAATATATTAACCTAAAAACTGTTGATAAGTATCATGTTAGATCAACATCATCCATGATATCTTGACCCAAATTATATTTCTTCCTCCATCAACACCATTTTAATTTAGTATTTATGGGGCACAAGATTCATGATGAATGTCAAGATTTCTAAGATAATATCTAATATTCCTATTTTTACACTCACCACCATCATCACTTAAAATATTATTCTAGGAATAACCACATTCCTTTTGATAACTTCTCCAGAAAATCTTAAAAATTTTGAGATCTTCAAACATATGTTTCAAGAACAATTTACATGTAATGCGAGTAAATTCATAGATAATGGAAATAAAATACATATCTTCCATTGTTGATTACATTATCCTTGGTTAGTATATATCAAAATTTATAATATCTAAGGAATTATTTGAATGTTTCTCTACTTTATCATGTGCTGAGTTTGTGATCTTCCATTTTTGGAAAAAGAAAAACACCAATCTCCTCTTTTTTCAGGTTAGTATTATCATGAAATATTTATCTCTTTTTTCAACCTCGTGTTATATTATCACAAATTTCTTGACCTCCAATTCCATAACAAATTTTTTATAACATAATAAGATGTTAGGATCCATGAGCATCACCAACATGAAATAATTTTCCCTTATTTTGTTTCCCTATTGTAAAAACATTCCCACCATCAATCCTTTTAACATCAAAACAATCACTTTTTAAAAAGAAATTTATTTAATCTAAAATTTTCAAAATGCATAAAAAGTTTTGTTTCATTCCATAAATTAAATATTTTATTTTGGATTTCAATTTTTCCATTCCAATAATAATATATCCAACACATTTTATTCTTAGTAAATCATCTTTTCCAAAATTCCATGAAAAGACATTATATTATTTTACATTCTTATACAACTCCAAATCTCCGATAATATGATAATGAAACCCACTATCCAATATACATGGTCATTATCCTTTTTGTTTCATCAATTTATGTTTCAACAAATAAGGCATTTTAATTTCATATTTCTTCCTTCAAAAATGAATTTTGAAGATTGTTTTAAAAAAAAATTAGCAAGTAATAAAACATCCATCCCTTATCAAGGTATCTGGGTTGATCATATATTTCAAAAACATTTTCTAGAGGTTGAAATCAATAATTACTTTTCTAATTGGATTTTTTAGGTTTACTTCATTGAATACATTGATTCCCCCAAAAACATTCCTCTAATTCCTTTTTGATTCAAATTAGTGTTAATTATAGAACCAACACTATTTTTCTATATACCCAATGATTCCATAAGATTAATTAGTGTCTATAGAAAAAGTATTTTGTTTTATAAATTATATGATCTCTAGAATTATGTACCTAATTTCCAACTTCTTTCTTATTATCCACCTAGACACTATGTTGTGAGCCAAAGTTTTTGTGATCTAATAACATCTTATTCATCAGCTGATATTTCTTCACAGCCTTAAAAAAATCTCTATTTCATTAGCTTTTAGTTTAGACTTTGAAAATATAATATTTTTAGAATTTTCAATGTTTGTTTTTTTGTTTACATACATTTTATTCCTAAATTTATTCTTCTTTATAGAATATTGAACTTTTTTTTAACCTCCAATAATTATTTTTTTGGATTCTTATAATATTTCCACTTCTTAGAACATTTAATAAATACAAAAATTAATATATGGATATTTTTAAATCCATTCTTACCATTAACAAGTTATTTTTAAATAAGCTAAAATATTTATCTATCTCTATTATCTTTTCTTCAAGATTTATATTGACGTTTTTTCTTCTCAAGTAAAATCTTTATGTCATCACACTCTTTTATAACAATATATTTCCCCGCAATAAAATATTCTTTATCATTTTATAGTATATTATAATTTTTAAATTTCATGTCCTTCTTCTAATGTCTAATAATATTATTAGTATATTATTTTTACATTGACTTAACCATAAAATTAATTTGAGTCTCTTTAAAATATTTTATAAAACTACTACTTTAATCACTAGAAATTATCATCATTAACTCTTACAATAAAAGGATTTTTACATAATCATAATTGGATTTTTTTTTCTTCCACATCACTATAATTATATTACTCGTATTTGGAAACATATCTTATGATATTTATAGAATTTATTATCCTTTAATTTAAAAAATGACATGGATTTATCTACATTATTATTTAAAGGTTATTATGTATTTATATATTATTCATCATTGTATTCATGTTCCATTAATCTTGGACAGTTTATAGAAAAATTTCTAATAGATCCTCAACCAAAACACTTAAGTATTACAATTCCTTTTTTCTTTCCAATACCAATTTTTCATATTACAAAAAAAGAAATAAAGTTATCAAATTTTTTACTAACCTCATATTTACTTGTAGAGTCACTTACTTATTATTTAGCCAAAAAAATAATAGATTTTCTTTTCTTGGTGACATTGAAATTTATTTCTCAGTCATATTTCTCCTTCTCATGATGAAATTATCTAATCTAATCGAATATGTGATGATAATACAATGTATATCATCTAGAGAAAGTGTTTTTGGGGCTCTTTGTTCTATGTATTATACTTTGGAATCGATTTTATCACCATGAAGATATAATATATTTTCAAAAATAGTTGAATCTTAATACCTATAACCAAGATATATTATGGTGTTTACAATGTTAATATCCTTGTAAAGAAGTTAGAAATAGATTCATCATCACCAATATTAATATTTTCATACTTCAATCTATATATTTGTAACTTATCTTCCTAAACACTACTATGACCTTCTTAAATGTTCTTCAACTTTTCCCAGATGCCTTTATCCATTGAAATTCCGTTGACTTAAAAACCTACATTCAAAGAGTGTGGAAATATTATCTTTTTTATCTCACCGATAACTCTCCAAATTCATCTTATTATAATCTATTAAGAGAAGCCCTCAATGTAATGAGGGGAAACATATGTAGTGTCCTCAATAACATTATATTAAATGGATAAAATATAAGGTAACATTCTATCATTCCAAATATGATATTTCTTACCATTGAGAATATGTATTCTCTATAATACAATGATATTTTGATATAATAACATAGTGTTCATTAGAGTATATGAAATTAAACCCTAATATTAAATGAACCATGAAATATATTTCATTAAATTTAATCTCTTTGATAACTTGTGATACAAAGAACCCTGAGTCAAATGTACAATAATAAGTAAACCATTATAATGAGGCTATTAAATTTGAGAGTATAAATATGACTAACAAAATTATTAATTTTTTTTCAAGAATGTATAAAATAATTTCAATTTTTATATATTAATTATAAATAAATTATAAATAATTTGAATGAAAAATTATAATTTTATGAAAAACTAAATTGTTTTTTAAAAAACAATTCATCACACTTTTCGCACATATTTTAAAATTAAAATTTTTACCACTTTTAGTAAATGTAAATAATTATTTAAATCATAATTTCATTATTTTATTACTGTGAATTTTTTATAATTTTTTGAATAGATAAATTTTTTGATGAAGGGTGAAAATATTAATTTTATTGAAAAATACTTTTTAATTTATTGAATTTAAAAGTTAAATTTTTATTAAAATTTTTTTAAAAGTAAAATTAGTTAAAATATATTATAGGGAATACAATTTAGGTCATTTTAAACAATTTATTATATAGTTTCAATGTTAAATATTTCAATACATCTGAGAATTCTTTTTTGGGAAACCTCTTTTTCATCGGTTCTGTGGGATTAGTTTTAAAAAAAAATTGTTCCAATATATGAATTGGAACTAGAAAATTGAATTCAATATTTTTTATAATCACAATGAATATTATATAAAAATTTCAACATAATCTTTGGCCCTAGTGAATTGTAAAACCACTAAAATTAATTATCATGGTTAAGGTTAAAACAGGTTTACCAAGGGTTAAACTAAATTGGCACAGGATAAATTAAATGGAAAACATGTAGAATTCCTATTGTATGGGAATTTTTTTATATTATATCATTTATGTTTCTGTAATGATTCATTTTTTCCTTGATTCATGTGAAAAATGTGGGTATCATTTTTCATTTCAAAAATTCCAAGTGTGTCTTCTCCAAAAATTATAAAAGGTCACCCCCTCTCCTCAACTCATAACACCCACAAAGAATTTTATTTCGTCAAATACCTTCCCAAATATCTTTCTTACATTCCTACCCACATCTGGAAAGAATATTTTCATCATAAAACCAATATTCAAAGGATTTAGATATAAACCTAAATAAGTTGTTAGAAGAAGAGGTAAAGTTCCTAAAAATGCATTTTAATTTTACTTATTATTCAAAATCCATCACATATTCTAAAAAAATGTAAAATAAAATAAATTATATCCTATATACTAATATTTTATTATTTTAATGGAATAACCTGTTAAGTCCCTAATGTTTCGTACATTACTATTATATCATTTTAAAAATAAATAATATAAAAATTTTACAAAACCAGAATTAGTATGTTTCTTTCTAGGGAAAATTTAGACCAAACACGGATTTTACATAATAAGACATAAAAAGTATTTAATTAATTTTTATCTAGATTCTTATTGGGCCTCGTGTACTCAGTATAAGTAGTCACCTGAGGATATAAATCAATGAAAGGGTGATTTAAAATCAGAATCGGAGGATAGATTTGAACATGAATCAATATAACATGGGTGAGAATAAACATAATAATCATACAATAATTATGGTATCATCAATATAATCAGGAGAGGAAGATTCTTATAATTTCATGGAATTTGGAAATGAATAAAAATTCAACATCATATTTTAGTGTCCAAATACAACACATCATTTCGAAAAAATCGAGCATCATGTTCACACATTACAATGATCATAATCATAACATTATCATTGTAAATAAATATTTCATAAATTTCAATCATATTTAACATTATCTCATGAGACATATCACATTTCCTAATTCATTTTAGTGCTTTATAATTCCATGAGCGCCCTTCACATCATAACATTTACCTAATCATTTGTTCCACAAAGAAGATATATCAATCTTGGACATAAAATAACCCATAGAAAAGGAATGGTTTTTATTTCATACATTCATGAATAAAAAATTTTAATTACCAATATTGAAAAAGAAAATCAAATTTTTTTATGAGATTCCACATTCTTGAGCGATGAAAAAACAACTCAAGAGGAGTCAAAATGTGTTTTAAAAAGAAGAGTTATTTTTTAAAATCATTTTCTTTTTATAAAAACAATATTAGAAAGATTTATATCCCAGAATATAAAATTTAAGAATAATGGAATTACATTTTTAGGATTTTTAAATGCACATCCACACTGAAAGATGGATCAAAAGAAATTACCCACAGAAAGGAAATTAGGTTTGAGATTCCCCTTTCCATTTTTATGAATGATTTATTTACTTTAAAATCCATGATAATAAAATTTTATTCATTAATTAATAATTCCAGACCAAGTTACATGTGTATTTGATTTATTATAATTTTATTACGTTCATTTATTCCCATTACGATGAGTTATAGAGTTCAATTTTGTCATTCTTGGAGTGTTTTTTTTGTATTCATGATCGATTCGCTTGTATACTAGTACAAAAGTTCATTTATTATGAGAATATTTATCCAAAATTGATATAAAATTTTATTAGAGGTCTAAAAAAAGTTTAACTAGTCTTATATAATATTATTTCTTCAAATATAAGGACGATTCATTAGATAAAATGTTAATGATAATAGTTTTGATTAATTTTGGAGGTTTTCGATCACAACGAACTCATTCTATTTCATTATTGAATTTTATGTATATTTGTCAGTTACTAAATATAAAAAATGTTTTAAAATGAATTTTAAAATTAGTTTCAACTATGATAATGGATTTATGACTATCCATGAATGTGGTAAAGTAAAATGAATACTTGTCATCTTCGAAGGTAATAAATCAACACCTTAAGAACGATGATTTCATTTTTTGAATAAAATGGAGAGGAGAATATGTATTACAATGGATTATTAACTTATAATAATAAAATTACAATAAATATAAGATAATGGGTTTATCATTCCACATTTATGAGAGTAGGTGAGGAGATAAAAAGAAAAGAAAATGACTTGAAAATAAATTAAAAGGAAACAAAAGAGTATTTTACCTCTTGAATTTCTTATCCTTCATAAACTCCTTATGAAAAATAAATTTGGAATTTTATTGAGACAAATTTATCATGGGTTTTACATCCCAAGATTTTATAGTACGTTATCTCATTAAATTAATTCAATATCTTATGCTACACGCAACACCGAGTTCGACCGCACCCCAACATACCAATCTAGTCATTCAAAAAGTGTTTATGAATATTTTTAACTAAAATTTGAATCTTATATACTTTATATAATTTTAACATCCATATTATGTGTTTCTTGTACATAATATAAGAAAAATATTCATTTTTTCAGATAAAGAAGTATTTTTTAAAAAGAATGCAATTTTACCGCCTTTTAATTGAGAACCTTTTTTAAAACCAATATTTGACAATTTTATATATTTAATTTAATGAAATTAAATTCTTATTTATAAGAGTAACCTAAAAATTTAGTTTTGATAAAGTTTTGGTACTTTTCTGATACCTTTCATATTTTGACGAATAGTGAAAAATACTACGTTTTAATTGAAAACAACTTTTTTAATAGCAATAATTTATAGTGTTAAATTATTCATTAGAATTTTTTTGAAGTATAATTTTATTATATTTTTTCATTTAATACAATGTAGGTCATTATAAGTAATTTCACGTTTAAATTTGACATAAACACATGTCAATCTTTTGATAGTTTTTACTTTTTAAAACCCCGCTTTTTGGTTTTGACAACGGTATTTAATTTTAAATTAATAAATGAAATTTTTTTGTTTTTAATTAGGTAAATTAGACTTAATTTTTTAATTTGTAGTATCAAAATTAGTTTTGGGTTAATTGTTTGTATTTTTCTAAAAACATCCAATTTTTGATTAATTGTGAAAAACACTGTGTTATTGGTTAAAACCGACTTTTTATTTAAATAATTATTTATTTTATTTAATTATATATTATTTAATATATATATATATATATAATACATATATAAGTTCAATGTAATTCATTGGTGTAATTTTATAATATGTTTAGATATATAAAAAGTTTATTGTATTTTTTCCATCTTTTAACCACCTCTTTGGAGAATTTCCAAATTTGCATAAAACATAATATTACCACTTCTGTGAGTTGAATTTTAAAAATCTAAGAGAAATCGTTGATATGAGTAAATAAAATTTCGTTCAATAAGATGAAAATAATTTTTGGTGAATAGTAACTTTTGACTTTTATGACCATGATTAAAAGTAAATTGGGTAATTAAGGGTAAAAATGATATCATAATTACCCTAACACATGTCCTAATTCTATTGGATATGTGTAATTAGACAAAAAACAACCTTATTAAAAAACATGATCCCCTTTGGTTCACTATGATTAGATTAGTATATTTATTATTATTTTATTTAAATAAGAGTTAAAAGAGTTAAATTCAATGTTTAATAACGAAACCATTTCAAATATAAGGTTATGCATAAGATAAATTAGACTATAAATATTTATTATAAAGATAAAAATATTTCCTACATAATAGTATTTTATTTATAATTTTGAGACATTAAATAATTTAATATATTTATGACACAATGATGATGCAGTATTTACCTTATAAATGAAATATTAAAATATTTGAAATTATAAATGTCTAAATAAATGTAAATTGAACATTCTGATTAATTACACTAATTTTTTAGGTTAATGTTACATGATAGGATTGATTAGATAATTTTTTTTGAAGTGATATGATTGTTATGATTGTCACAAAAACAAAATACCAAATAGTGTCAAAGTGGACATAAATTAATATTTAAAACAAATACTATATTATTGGTCGATATAATATTCCCAAAAATATAATATTCAGAAAAAAGTATTGAATAATATTATAATGTAATTGATGAACCACTTGAGGTTTTCTTGGAAGTTTACATTACGTTTATTAACCATATAGGGTAAGAATACAAGAAGACACGGTAAAAGTTAACCTATTTAACTAAGAGTTAAATCTAAAAGATAAGGTTAAAATTGTTACCTAAACTTGTCTAAAACCTATTGGTTGAATTTATTTAGAACCATAACCGCCTAAGTCTTGAAATAAATTTATTTGGATCCATTATAAATGGAAAATTATTGTATAATAAATTAGTATTTTAATATTTTACTAAAGTGACCCTAAACCATCTTATAAAAGGGCACTTCCACTTCTCTAAAAATCACACCTCCAAAGCCCTTTGGATCAACCAAACCTAGACCATATATCCTCTTAAATTCCCTCACATAAACTTAGTGTCCTTACTTTGATCAAAAATCCAACCTATAGAGCTCGTTTCATCAACTCAAAAGGAAGAACCTGAAGAAGAAGAAAATATTTAATCACCTCTTTAATGTTTTTTTCTTCTTCCACTTCCTATTTATTTGTTCTATCCATTATAAAATAATAACTCCATTATCCTCTATATACATTCATTTTATTATAAAAATGGTACAACCATATTCCTTATTCTATGCATCATATTAATGACAAAGTCACCATACATTGGTACGTACGACTTACCATCTCCACATCATAGTGTAGTTTATTATTCAATCACTTCATTATTTGGATGGGTATAATAAGGAGTATTACTGATTTAAATAATAAATATATGATGTTAATGATTCTTTATATATGATATACCAACCAATTGCATACGATTTCACCATCAATATAATGATATTGTTGCTCGTGCGTACGTACGGATTACCGGCGCCACGACGCGATGAGATTAATTCGCACATTCTCCATTCAACGATGATTATAAAAATATATATTATTAATAAGTATGTAATTTATGCCATAATAATGGTACTACATATATATATATATATGTATGTATTTACTTACATATATCTTATTCACTTAATTCTGTTCAATACGATATGAAAATGATAACAACATTTATGCGTACATACGACCTACCGTCTCCATAAACGGTGCCATCCATTTCATATATATATATATATATTATAAATATTTAAATTCTAAATATATATGATATATAAATCAAGTATTATATTATGTAAGTATTTAAATCATGGTCTAAATGATACGATCAAGAATAACAAGTTAAAACACGTATGATAAAGAAATGATTATTACCCAAAAGGTTAATTTGACATGGAAATCACTATTTAATGGGTAGTATAAAGTCATAAATGAGTCATGTATGATATAAAAAAAATTAATATGGTTTTGATATAATTTAATAAAATACTATGGTCATTATACAGGAGGTTAAACTTACCCTCGACAAAAGGAAAGTGCATGGTAAGGGTTAATTCCTCAATCTCATTATTATTTGAGATTGTTTATGGGTATGTTTTTAATGGTACATATTTATTATCCATGTACATGTTTCATAAAAGAGTTTTAAAAGGGATTATTTTTAAGGGAATATTTTATTAAAACATCATTTTAAATTATTTAGATATTTATTCTTCTAAATCATTCTCATTAATGTCCATGTTTTCAAAATGGGTTTTTAAGGGATTGTTTATATAGACATGTAGGTTTTTAAAATGTTAATTCCATTCAAAAGTTTCAAATTGGTATGGGCCAATTTGATTAAAAAAATTCTTTAAATTTATTCCTTTCTAAATTGTATTACATTTAATTGTTTTCATGGAAAAGGGATATTTCTCTTAAAGAGTTTTACAAATCATTTTCATCGATGTCAACATTCTTTGATGGATTTTAAACTTGTTTGAATTTGATTGATTATGATAAAAAGCTTCCATATTGTATTGAAGGTTTTGTGATTTGTTTTACTATGGATGTTTTATTTTTATACCATTCATTTTTTATGGTTAAAGTATTGAATTTCTTATGCAATTTCTAATATGACTATTTATGTTATGTTTCAACCTTTTTATATGAGGAATATATTGGACTTAGTATGTGACAGGTGGAGCCCACTATAGCTCCTCAGTGCATCGATAGATCTCATGAGACAATTAAACATGGAATTTGTCGAGGCCTTTCCCAATATGATATATGGTTTTGGCTGAGGCCAAAATCATTTCTAGAAGTCTTTAATGAGGCCTTGACAAGATGTTTTAGAATGTCCAACATTATACATTCCATCATTATGTAAATAATATTGATGGTTCATGTGGATATTTGACTAGTTGAATACCCATGACTATGTTTTATTATGGCATTATTTACTCAACTCATAATTCATCCATAAAGTGTTCATGTTTATTATTTTTAAAGTAATTTGTTTCCAATTATTCACCATGCCTATTGTTTATGTTATCTTCTACTAAATTTTTTACCCTTACTGAGCATCTGAGCTCAGCACTTTTTTATGCTATATTTTACTAGGATTTCCAAGAAGTATATTATGACTGACCTAAAGGGATACTCTATGGGATATGAATTTGGCCAATAGAGACAATTTTTTTGTTGATTTTTCATTTTGTAATGTAATGTAACATTCATGTATGTAATATATTTCCAAGACTGCTAAACTGATCAGTATTTTGGGACATGATTTCCTTGAATCATGCCAATGATATATAATAAAGCACCAACTCTGGGAAGCTGGGGTTAAGGTGTTTCAGCTGGTTTCATAGGAAGTTTAGAAATAACCTTGGAATCTATATTTAGATAAACTCTGATTTGGAAATGTTACCCTAAGATAGACATTGAGGTTTAGTATAGAAGAACATCCTAAATTTTTTGTACTGTAGATATTTTGTGAGTTTACCAAGCAATACATACTTGTCTGGATATGAGCAGGTATAGGCGGCTCTGGAACAGATGTACCTAAGGGTAAAACCCAAAAACACCGCTTTGAGCTAGACTCAAACGGGAACTGGTGCATAACAATGGGCCTTGCTTCACTCTTTGTTACGACACTCCCGAGGGATATGCTTAGGATAATTCACAATTTATTTTCAAACAATTATGAAGGATATATGAGTAAATATTCCAGTAAAGAAACCATTTTTTTGATTATGAGACTAGATGTGTGAAAATATTCAATTAATGTTGAGAATTTTTCTAGTTTTTTGATTATATAGTATGATATGATCTAACCTAGTGTGTGTCATCATATAGACATGGTTCCCAGTAAAAGGAATGAGAACTCCCACAATATGCATGATACAAAGGGTAAGAAGGATCATATCATTCATAGTCTTAATCCATGATTTAGAAGGAAAATAGTCTCCCACGTATTCTCATCATATGAATACATAGTATCATGTGTTAATAAGATAAGGGAAGAATTATATATGTCCTATCGATTTGAAGGGAAGCAAGATAAGAAAAAGATTTTATATAGAATGATGAATAAAGGGAAGAGGGAAAAGAAGGATTTCCCCCCATGTAATAACTCTGGATAGAATCACCATAGTAAAAATTCTTGAAGGGAATGAGAGTTTGTTATAAGTGTGTAGAAAAAGGACACCAAGAATGTGATTGCAAGGGTAGGAAAACGTTTTCAAATGTACAATGCTTCAAATGCAAGTAGTTGGGACACTACGCAAATCAATGTCCAAATCATATGAGTATTCCCCAAATGATGCTATTAGATAACAATCATGTTATGATACTACCACAGATGAAGAGGAATGACTAGTGTTTTTATGTTATTATTAAAGAGTTATTTCATTTGAGTGTTGTATCAAATATATAATTGTTATATGAATTATAGAAATAAACAAGGATTGTACTAGAGAACTCTTTCATTAAGGACTTGAGATTTTATAGTACCAAGTAAAGTTATAGAGTTTTAGGTGAATCTTTTTTGGAAAATACATGGTTGAAGGAAAGGTAAACCATAATATGGTCCTGATACTAAGGTTGTTATTTTGGAATAATATATGATTGATTTGGATAAATTTTATTGGATATTCTTGACTACCTTGAAACTGATTAATGGTTTGTTTATTCCATCATTGTTGGAATGTTCCAAATTTTTTGATATAAGGAATATATCTAGTATTCTATAAGGAATAATGGAGAATGAATGTAATCAATAGTGTTTTATGATAATTCTTGTTGTTAGAGTGTTTTAAAAGAATACATGATAAAGTTATTCACCTGTTATTACGTGGAAAAAATGATCTTCATTATTTTTACCTTCCTTAGAAATTTTGGATTGTGAGTTTGGACAGATATATTTTGATTAAGTATAAAGGTTGTAATCGATTAATTTTGACATTGGATACTATTGTTAAAGTTAAATCGTTTCTTGAGATTATTTTTGGATTGTCATAAAATGGATAACCCAGAGGTCGGGCGATAACCAGTCGCGTCCGGAAAGGCCATCAGACTTGAACTCACAACCGAATGATGATAATGGTGGATAACCTACCACTCGCATACATGGTGTATTGGTTTGTATAATTTAGTTTTTATAAATAGTCTGACAACTGAATTATAAATTCATTATTTTTTTGAACTTTATATGATTATGTTAAATAGAATATTTTTTAAATCTATTACCTTTTGGTGTGAAAGAAGTGTTCATCATAGGAATTAGTTTAAGGATGAAGCTCTAAATGTCAAGTATAAATTTTTTCCTCTTACTATATGAATAAATTAAAACAACAACATTATGTAAGGGATCTTAAAATCAAAAATGTGTTATCCTAATACCTTTTTTTGAACTAACGATTGTTTAAATCATCATAGATTGATGGCTTTGAGGCCCTAAATTTCACACTTATTTGTGATTGATGACCTTAATCACTCCCTATATATATTAATGTCTTTCCTCCAATTAGGTGTCTCTAATTTCCACCAATGTTCTCCTAATCGAGATCATAATTTGGTGGTAACTTTTTCATTCCCTTTCCCTCTTATTAGGACAAAATTGTTTTTACCCAATTTCTGATGTGGGTTTTCTACAAAGGTATTTTTTTATTTTTAACATTTTATTTTCAATGAACAATTTAAAATTTTGAGGTCGAAATTTATTGAAGTAGAGGAGAATGTAACACCCCCTGAGTTCGTAGTATGTTATGTCATTAATGTAATTATTTAGCTTGTGTTACACGCAACACTGAGTTCGAGTGCACCACAACATACCTATCTAGTCGTTCAAAACGATTTTATGAATAGTTTTAACTTCATTTTGAATCTTATATACTATATATAATTTTAACATCTATATTTTTTTTTCTTAGACATAATATTATAACAAAATCATTTTTTAGATAAAAGAAGTATTTTTCAAGAAAATGAATATTTACCACTTTTTAATGGTGAACCCTTTTTAAAACCAATATTTGACACTTTTATATATTCAATTTAATGAAATTAAATTCTTCTTTAGAATAGGGAAATAATAATTTAGTTTGTAAAATTTTTGGTACTTTTCTGATAACTTTCATAGTTTGACGAATAGTGAAAAATACTATGTTTTAATTGAAAAAACTTTTTTAATCAAAATAATTTAATGTGTTAAATTATTCATTTGAATGTTTTTGAAGTATATTTGGATTATATTTTTATCATTTAATACAATGTAGGTCATTATAAGTAATTTCACATTTAAATTTAACATAAACACATGTCAATATTTTGATAGTTTTTAATTTTTTAAAAACCACTTTTTGGTTTTGAAAACGGGAATTAATTTTAAATTAATAAATTATACTTTTATGTTTCGAATTGGGTAAAACAGACTACATTTTTGAATTTTGAATATCAAAATTAGCATTGGGTGAATTTTTTTTATTTTTTTGGAAACTTACAATTTTTTATGAATTGTGAAAAACACTGCATGTTTTTCTTTTTTAATAAAGGGGTTTCTGTTTTTATTTTTTAATAAAGGGGCTTCTGCCTCCAAATTTCCTAGTAAAGAAACACAGCATTATTGGTTAAAACCAACATTTATTTAAATAATTTTTAATTTTATTTGAATTTATTTTAGGTCAAATTAGAAACATAATACCAATATATGTTCAAAGTAATTCAATGGATTCATTTTATAATAAGTTTATATATATAAAAAATTATTGAACTTTTTACTTTCTTTTAACCAACTCCTATGAGCATTTTCAAATTTGCATAAAACTTAATTTTACCTCTTCTGTGAGTTGAATTTAAAAAATTTGATAGACACGGTAGATTTAAGTAAGTAAAATGTTGTTAAATAATATGAAAATAATTTTTGGTGAATAGTAACTGTTTACTTTTATTTACCACCTTTAAAAGTAAAATGGTAATTAATGGTAAAAATGATATCCTAATTACCCTTACACATGACCTGATTCTATTAGATAACGGTAATTCTACCAAAAAAACCTTAGAAATAAAATATGATCCCCTTTGGTCCACATGGATTAGATTAGGTCATTTATTATAATTTTATTTAAAGAAGAGTTAAAATAGTCAAATTCAATTTCTAATAACCAAACCATTTTTAATATAGAGTTATACATAAGATAGATTAGACTATAAAAATTCATTATAAAGAGAAAAAAATTTCTAAATAATTGTATTTTATTTATAATTTTTATACATTAAATTATTTAATTTATTTATGACACAATGCTGATTCAGTAATTACCTTATTAATGAAATATTAAAATGACTGATATTATAAATATCCAAATAAATTTAAATTGAGACTTATGAAAAATTACAATAATTTTATAGGTTAATATGACATATTTGTGTTGATTAGGTAAATTTTGTTCGAAGTAATAAGTTTGCTATGACTTTCACAAAAACAAAATACCAAATATTTTCAAAATTGATATAAATTAATTTTTATAAAAAATACTATATTATTGGTTGATATAATATTCCCAAAAATCTAAGTTTCGTCCAAAAGGATTAAATAATTATATAAATGTAATTAATTAACCACTTGAGGTTTTATTAGAAGTTTAGAGTATGTTTATTAACCATATAGTTTAAGAATACAAGAATAAACGCTAAAAGAAAAACTATTTATCTAAGAGTTAAATCTAAAAGATAAGGTTAAAATGGTAAACTAAACCTATCTAACACATATTGATTCAAAGGATATAGATCCATAACCACTTATGGCTCGAAATAAATTTATTTTGAGCCATTATAAACTGAAAATTATTTTATAATAAATTATTATTTTAATCTTTTCTTAAGGTGACCCTCACCCCTCTTATAAAATGGCACTTCCCCTTATCTCTAAATCACACCTCCAAAGTCTCTTTTCACAGACAATCCCTGACCCAATATCCTCCAAAATTACCTCAAATCAACCTAGAGTCAATAATTTTATCATAAATCTAGCCTAATGATCCCTTTTGATCAACTAAAAAGGAAGAAACTGAAGAAGAGGTAAATATTTAATCGCCTCTTTCAAGTTCTTTTCTTCTTCCACTTCCTCTTTCTTTGTTATTTTCATTCAAAAATAATACCTCAAAAATATTCTATATACATTGATATTATTATAAGAATGGTACAACCAAATTAATTATTCTATCCATCATATGAATGACAAAGTCACCATACGTGTGTATGTATGGCTTACCGTCTCCACATCATGGTGTAACTTGTTATTCAAACACTTCATTATTTGGATGGGAATAGTAATGTGTATAACCTATGTAAATAATAAATATAACATTTTAATGATTATTTATATATGATATACCATCATATTACATATGATTTCACTATAAATATAACGATATTGTCGCTCGTGCGTACATATGAATTATAGTCTCCACGACGCGATGAGATTCATTCCCACATTCACCATTCAACAATGATTATAAAAATATATATTATTAATAAGTATGTAATATAAGAAATAATAATTATACTAGATATATATGTATGTATGTATGAATGTGTGTACTTAATTATATCTTTTTTCACTTACTTCCTATTAATACGATATGACAATGGAAACAACGTTTATTTGTACGTACGGCCTACCATCTCCATAAATAGTGCCTTCCATTTCATATATCAATCAATCATAAATATTTATATTCTAAATATATATGATATATAAATAAAGTTTTATATTTTTGAATTATTTAAATCATGTTCTAAATGATACTATCAATAATAACTAGTTAAAACACGTATGATAAAGAAAGCGATTATTACCCAAAATGTTATTTTATCATGGAAATCATTATTAAATGGGTATTATAAAGTCATAAATGAGTCATGTATGATATAAAAAATATGAATATGGTTCTGGTATAATATAATAACATACTATGGTCATTATACAGGAGGTTAAATGTACCCTCGACCAAAGGAAAGTGCAAGGTAAGGGTTAATTCGTCAATCTCAATATTATTCGATATTGTTTATGGGTAAGTTTTTACTGGGACATATTTATTACTTGTGTAAATGTTTCATAAATTAGTTTTCAAAAGGATTATTTTTAAGGGAATATTTTATTAAAACATCATTTTAAATGTTTTAAATATTTATTCTTCTAAATCATTCTCATTAATCTTCATGATTTCAAAATGGGTTTTTAGGGATTTATTTATATGGAATTAAATGTTTTTAAAATGCTAATTCCATTAAAAAGTTTCAAAGTGGTATGGGACTCTTTGATTCAAAAATTACTTTAAATATCTTCCTTTCTAAATTTTATGACTTTTAAATGTTTTCCTGAAAAATTTATATTTCTCTCATAGAGTTTTACAAATCATTTTCTTCTATGTCTACATCCTTTGGTGGAATTTAAACTAGTATAAAGTTGATTTATTAAGATACAAATCTCCCTTATTGTATTGAAGGTTTTGTGATATGTTTGACTATGAATATGTTATTTTTATACCATTCATAGTTTATAGTTAATGTTTTAAATAACATATGCTAGTTATAATACGAATTTTTATGTTATATTTCAACCTTTTTTTATTAGAAATGTATTGGACTTAGTATGTGATGGGTGGAGCCCTCTATAGTTCCTCAGTGCATCGGTAGTTCTAATGAGACAATTAGAAGTGGAATTGGCTGAGGCCTTTCCCAATTTGATATATGGTTTTTTCCAAGGTCTAAATCATTTGTAGACATCTTGGACAAGACCTTGACATTGTGTTTCAGAATGTCTGAAGTTATAAATTCCCTCATTATGAAAATAATATTGATGGTTCATGTGGTTCTTCGACTGGTAGAATACCCATGACTATGTTTTATTATGTCATTATTTACTCACCTTATATTTCTTCTATAAAGTGTTCGTGTTTATTATTTGTAATGGATTGTGTTTTAAAGTATTCACAATGCCTACTATTTCTGTTATCTTCTGCTAAATTATTTACCCTTACTGAGCGTTTGAGCTCACCCCTTTCTTATGTTTTATTTTCCTAGGATTTCCAAGAACTGTATTATGACTAACCTGCATGGACACTCTAAGGGATATGAATGTCGAAAATAGAGACAATTTGTTTTTTTTTTTAATTTTATAGTGTAATTTAACGTTCATATATGTAATCTATTTCTAAGACTGCTGAACTGGTCGGTCTTTCGGTACATGATTTCCTTGTATCATGCCAATGTTATGTATTAAAGCACTGACTCTGGGTAACTTGGGTCTTGGAATCACAAAGGGTTTGTCTAATGGGCATGGAAATAATTTTTTCAATATTACATGGTTGGAAGGTTTGAGGAAAGTAGGTGGTGAGCGGTGGTATTTATAGGGAAGGAGTGGTGTTGTTTTTCATTATTTTATAATTTTTTTCAAAACTGTCAATATTTTGAAATCATGACACTAAATAAATTAAATAATGAATTATATTTCAATATTATGGTCTTATATAATACATAAATCATTCATGACCCATTAATTAATGTATTTGTTAAATACAGTAAATTATTGTATTTCACTATTCACAAAAAAATCTACTATTTTAGAAAGATCATTAAAATTCTCTCTAACCATTTTTGATGTGTATAATTAAATAATTAACTACGTGTTATGAAAATTATTTTCTAAATATGATTAATTTAATTTTTAATTAAAATTGTCATTTCTTCAAAACAAGTCAATTTAAATATTATAATAAATTTTACAACACTTGAAAATTTAATTATGGTCCTGGAAAATATCATATAATCCTAGGAAAACTAAATAATAATATTTAAATACACTTTATTCTAATACATATGCTTTTAAATCATTATATTTATTAAAAAATTAAAAATAAACAATTATGCTTTCTAGATATACCATCATTTAATCAATCATTTTTAAAATATTTATTTACTTATACTTTTATATAATTATATTATATTTTCATTTATAACTTTCCTAAATTTTATTTATACATTCTAAATTGATGTTGCTATTATATTTCTTACATTATTATTCTTAATGGACAGGTTTATATTCCAAGGGTAAAGTTGTTATTTTATCGGAATAAGTTCCATAATTTCTATGAATATCACTTATTTCATTATTCATTTTTTATACTGATTTTTTTTATTTGGATATCCATGGTATGTATTTTTTTATAATATATAACATAATTATAAGAAGGGAAATAACTCCATTAATAAAATTTTAATTCAAAACGTTATTCCCCTCTTCTAAAATTTCACCATCAAAATTTATTCTTACATAATCTGGTGAGGGTGTATCTCCTTTATCACATCCTCTTATTCCCATGTTACCCCTTCACACTTATACTTACAACACAGTACTTTGACAAGGTGAGTAGCCTTGTTGTGTATAAACTTATCTGTATAGTCCAAGATCATCATTGGATGCTTCAAATAAGAGAGATCATTTTCAAATTGTACCACATCTGGATTTAATAAATGTGTGGGATCTGGTATTTAATTTTACAAGAGAGACAAATAGAATACATTGTGAACTTGATACATTGTAGATAGAAGTGTTAGTCGATAGGTCTTAGCACTAAAATGATCATGAATCTCAATGGGGTTGATGTACCTGGTAATCAACATTCATCTCTTCTAAAATCTCATTATCCTCTTCCATGGAGATATATGGAGGAATACCATGTATCCAACCTCAAACTATAGGTACCATCAATGATTGCCTTTATATCTCTTTTGTCAGCTTTAGGATTCCTTGAGGTGTTATTGAATGGTTTTTAAATTTTCCACCATTTCTTCACCCATTTCAAGTACTAGTAGCTTATTTTCACCAACATCATCCCAACATTCTGGTGTTCTACATAATTTCCCCATAAATTGATTTAGAAGGAGAAATTTTATTTCTCAAGAGGAGACTTTTTTTGTAACAGAACTCATTTTGAAGAAGATGTTGGTCCCAAGCTACTTTGAAGTCTACAAAAAATTCTCTCAACATGTCTTCTATAATCTGAATAATTTTCTCTGATTGGCCATTAGTTTGAGGTTGATAAGCCTTACTGAAGTTCAGCTTAGTGTTCAGACCATATTGGACACTTTTCGAGAACGTTCATGTGAATCTTGGATTTTAATTGGATTCAATCGATTGTGGTACTCCGTACATCCTTACCACTTCTATGTTGTATTGACCTATATGTTTATCCAATGTGAATTTGTCATTAATTGTGATAAAATGAGATTTTTTTAAGATGATCAACAACAATCATATAGAATTATGTCCATTGGATTTATTTGGAAGTCTAGTGACAAATTTTAGGGTAATTGTTTCCAATTTTCATGTTGGTATGGGAAATTTTTGCATCATCCCCTTAGAAATTTTCCTTTAATCCTTCACATGTTGACATACCAATCATTTTTATGTATATTCAGCGATATCCTTATTCATATTTTCCCACTACTAGTTATCTCTAAGATCTCGATTCATCTTTCTCCCCATTAGGTGAATAGAGAAGGTGGATCTATGTGAGTCACTTGGAATATTTTTATTTATCTATATATTGGATGGTACACATAGCCATGACTCAAATCATACAAATCCTTCCTCATAAATTTTTTACTTTGTATATTTCTTATTTCTCATGGATTTCACCATCTTCTAAATTTACACATCATTTCTTTGAGTATTATTTTTTTTCTCCATGAGGTATTGTTGATAAATAATTTGAGAATGGATTGGTGATTTTAATTTCTTAATGGTTATCATGTTTATCCTTTTCAAATATAATAATATAGGATCCTTATAAATTCTCATCATTGATAATGTTGTAGGATCATTTCTACTTAGAGAATTCACTACTTTATTCTCTTTTCTAGGATGGTAGTGGATTGCTCATTAATAATCCTTGATGAGACCTAAACATATTCATTGGTACATATTATGATCCTTCTGCCTGAATATATATTTTATTCTATTATGATTAGTATGTATTTAAAACTTCTATCCAGATAGTTAATTCCTCCAAATTTTCAATGTCATGATCACAACATCCATCTCTAGATAATTCATGGGATAGTTTTGTTCATTAATTTTCATCTACCATGAGTCTTAGGCTATCACTTTATCATTGTTCATTAGTCCACAGACTAAGACCTTATTTTAAGAATTTTTATATACAACATAAAGTTCCCCACTTTTTGTAAGTGTGGGTATCAAAGTGGATATAATAGTTTTTTATCTCATTGAATCAATCTTCACATTCACTTGTCCATACAAACATATCTCTCATTCGAGTCATCATAGATAGTGGGATTGAAAATCATGATAATTTCCTCACAATTCTTTGATAATACCCATCTATACAGTGGACACTACATATCTCTATTACATATGCTATCCTAGGCCACTAATAAATTTCCTTTATTATGGAAGGTTCCACATATATACTTTTATTGGTGATAACATTCCCAAAGAATTATAATTCCTCCATCGAGGACTCAAATTTACTATACATTTCAAAACAATTCTCCATTATGAAAGGCTTTAGAATAGTACTCAAATTCTCCGCCAGTTTCCCTAGCTCTTGGACTATATTTGAATATCATTTATAAAGACTGTAAGAAAATTTTCAAGGTAATCTCTAAATACTCTATCCATTAGTTACCTGAATATTATTTATGTATTAGTGAGTCCGAAGGGAATCACTATGAACTCCTAGTGTCCATACCTCATTCTAAAGGAAGCCTTAGGAATATCTTTATTCTTCATCTTTAATTGGAGTTATCCTTGCTGAAGTTACACAATAGATAAATACATGGAACTATGTATTTGATCAAACATGTCATTTATATGTGGTAGGGGATACTTTTTATATATTGTGACTTTTTTACCTCACAATATTCAATTAAGAGGAACATTGATCCATCCTTTTTTTTGATAATGAGGACTACAGTTCCCCATGGTGAATAAATTAATGGAATAAAACCCTTATCCAGATTATCTTTTAACTATTTCATATGTTCTTCCAACTCAGTGTTGTTTATTCTATAAGGAGACTTCGATATTGGCATAGATCTCGGAATATGTTCAATCAAGAAATAAACCTATTAGTCATGATAAAAATGTGGAAATTATTCAGGGAACACATTTTTGTAGTCCCTCACAATGGAAATGTACTCAAGCATGATTATTTCCTTTGTCTCAATCATTGAGATAGATATGATCCAACATAATGAAATAATTTCCACAATTGAGATGATCTTTCTGAAGGATATTCATCCTGCTCCATAAATTTGAACATAATTGTAGGATACCTCAGGATGTGAGGAGTGATATATCATTCTCTATAATTGGTGCTGGATTCGTATAAAGATATCAAATCCATTCCCAAAATAGCATTAAATATCTCCAAAGGAAGTTAGATAATTTTTTTGGGTGGCTCTGTCCACAAACATTAACTAGGGAGGTGCAATAATTTTCCCATTTTATATTCTCATAGATAAATCATCCTTGAAATTTTTTTCTGGATTTTGAAAATTTCTACTAAACCTGTAAGATATTAATGAATTCATAGAACCATAATAAAATAATGTGTTCTCAATTCATGCATTAATAAACATCGTATATATAAACATATCATTTTTAGGTTCCCCCTCAACTATAGTGATGGAATAATCATCCCCTTTCTCAATTGGATTTGGTAGCTACTGATGTTGATTACCGTCAACAATTCAATGTTTAGTGCACTACATACCATAGTTCTTTTTCACACATAATTAAAGAATAGAACTATGGGTGGTTCTCTCCATTGCACCATTTTGGTCAGATTCTTTATTTGTCTCCAACATTCATGAGCTTGTTGTCCTTCTCTCCCACACTTGATTCATTTCCCTATCCATTTGAGTCAATTCACATGATGTTTCTTCTTACATTTTTTGAATGTGTGTGGTTGAGTTTTTTTCACCTTTTACATTAGATCCTATAATAAGAAATTCTATCTTTTGTATTTTTTCAACATAGTTGTAACTTCCCTATCCTGGAAGCCACTAAATTGGTGCTCTGAGATGGGTTGTTACATGACCTCAAGAGTGCCTCCTTGTATTCAAGACGCAGCTGACTAGAAGTGCAGGACTAAAGGGAGCATTTGGAGACTATAACCATATATCAAAGTGAATCCAAAATAGAATTATGATGAATATATAATATAACAAATGGATATAATAAATTGATAGCTTGAAACAACAACTGATAAGTAACCCAAGTACACATACTATATCTAAATCCATTGAATGATCATCATGCTAAGAAGTCATACAATATATAACATGAATATAACTAAAAAAATACCATACACTCTATTTTGTCCACCATGCTTCAATCGGTCATCCCAAGGAAAACCAAACACATGTCCTTATCCATAACCTGTACTCGAAAACAAGTAGCAACTTCTTGGGTACCCAAGGACTATGGCGGCTTGAGCAAGGTGTGAGTAAAAATCATTAGGCATCCAAAAATGGTGTCCAAATAAATAACCAGTTTATAAAAGTGTGTATGCATGTATTATGTATAATAAACATACAAGGTAACAATGAAAAACATTTAAGTATTTAAATAATTTTATTTTTAATCCATTTTTATCACCATTAACCTTTCATTACATATTATATCTTCATTACAGAATTCATTTTCATCTCATGTTCCATAGGTTAGGCATTTATATCACTTACACTATGCCCTAAGATGGTAAAATATCATGAATAGGGGAATAATAAAAGACATTATCTAAGTGGGGTTAAACACATCACAACATCACATTATCCTCACCTCATTGCTTCGGTCCATGTGGAATGCATCTATTAGGGTAATAGTTCTTTGTTTCCTTCCCTAACTCATCCATTGTGGGTTGGAGTATAGAGAATCAGTCTAACTCAACCAATGTTTATAGAACCTTAGTTAATACCCCACACTACCAAGCCATGTGTATACACTTATCCATCAAGTGTTACGTTAGAGAATCAGTCCAACCAGACCCATGGGAGGAGCCTCAGTACTTCATCCCACACCATCATACCAAAACCATATTTAAGAAATATACATAGTCAACCACAATCCAAGACTAACAATATGGAAAATTATAATATTCTATAACCTGTAAACACTTTTCTATTTACATTACATTTACACTATCATCACATTATCATTTAGGCCAATTCCAATCTCTTATTCCTAACTCATTAAGTATTTCACAAATTCCAATACATTAACCTATTTAACATGTTCAAAAATTTACATATGTTAAAACACATAACCCATTAATAATTTCCCATGGATTAACAACATATGAATTTCAACTATAAATCAAAATCCATTGGGAACATTTACATTAAACTAATTTAATCCATTTCCACATCATGCCAAAAATCCCCTTATGTTATATCATCAACCAAACACATTCATCACTTAGTTCATTACATAATCATGTTAACATCCCAATATAATTGTTATGGATTCTATATCACTAACACCTACACCCCTTCAATTAATATGGTCCTATTAAACCTTTATAACAATATCATGACAATAAAAAAATTAAAATTCTAATTGAAATCATCTTCAAACCACCTTTTATAACACATTTCTTCCCCTATGAAAAACTAAAACATTCCCCACGGATTTTATTCCCATTTTCAACCAATCAAGATAACCAATTATCCATTTTCACAAAAATAGAACATTATTCCCAATTAAACCACCATTTTAAATCTCTTGGGAAACCCATTTTGAACCACATTGATTTGAAAACCTCCTTCCCTAACTTCTATCCCTTTCAAACACTATTTTCCTTAAATAAATCTAAAATATAGTCTAGGACCAAAACATACCATCAACTTATTTCTAATCCATTCAATAATTTAAAAAATCCTACTTTTGATTTGATTAAATAAATTCATTAACCTTAACCACACATAAATTACATTTTAACTTCCCATTATCTCTAATAATACCCATATCTCAATGTTTTATAATTTTGATCACCGAATAAAAGGGTCCAGCTTTCCCCATGGGTAGCCTTATGTTCATCCTTGCATCACCAACAAAACCAACAAGGTCCATTAAAGTTATTTCACCTCAATATAATGTATAAATCCTTTTCCATGATAGAAGATATCAAGATGAAAAATATTAGTGAAAAAGAACAACAACATACATATGTAACACATTAATACTATGGGTAAATGCATTAAGACCACCTACCTCATGACCATTGATAAATTCCTGTGTTATCTCAACCCATGATTTAAACTCAAACACCCACTTAATCCCAAACCTAAAATATTCTGAAAAAGTGATGTTTTTAGGGTTTCTTAAAAGAGGATAGATTCTAAAATCCTAAATCTGAAAAAAAATATAATAAAGTGGATTTTTCTGATGCTTTCGCTAGGTCACGCGCATCTGCCTGCTTGAGTGTGACAGGCATGGATTTTGTTACTCTGCATTCCCTCTTTCCAAAGGCAGGCATCATTCACTCTTTATTCATGGATGTTTTCTCCTTGATCGAAATGAGATGATGGGATGTCGGTTCTTTCTTGTGTGGATTCCTCCTCGGAACTCATCACCTAGTCTAGGTCTCCCTCATATATTTATGTTGTGGTTCGTGAATCTCATAGCAGGTGCCATATCTTCCTGGAAGTTGGTTAATTACACTACATCTGTCGGGACATTCTAGGGGGTCTTGACATGGTAGAAACCTTTATTCAGAGTTGATGAAAACATCAGGCATATCAGGGCATCTCTGGGTGCGTGGAAATAAGATAACCTGTATTCTTCCTCATAAGAGGGCATCTCAAGGGTGCATAACCTGAGTCATCCCACGTCGAATGCGGGTAATAATATGCCATAGGCATGTAACTAAGGTTTTCCTCATCATCCCATGTTTAACACCGGGTATGTTGTGAGTTTAACATCTTGCATAGATGGTTACGACAAAGGCATGTCTCCCAAGATTTTCCTTAGGCATCTCATGTTTGTCATGAGGTATGCCACAAGTTTAACATCTTGCAGAGATGGTTACACCAAGGGCATGTCATCTGAGGTTTTCCTCAGGCATCTCATGTTTAAAACGAGGCAAGCCGTGAATTTAACGTCTTGCAGAGATGGTGTGAGAGTGATCAGAAAGTCCCATGGAGACGGATCAGATTGGTACACCCCTAGGAGGGAACACCTGGAAGGTTTACTGAGTGGATAGATCAAAACGCCCAATGAGGATGGATTTGAGGTGGTGCGCCCCATTGAGGGGATATTTCACACCGTAATGCCTTATCTGAAAACCACTGAGGTCGGATCAGGGAGATTACACCCTAGAATGGGAGACACTATGGTTTACCATTGGCTAGGATTGAACCTCATGGAGGTTTCCTATGTACCCTGTGTAGAGGACGGGGATCAAAACCCACATAGTTTAAAGGGGTGATGAATCATAGTGTACACAGAGGACAATGGCCTGGAGACATACTGGGACTTATACATGGTTATATGCCCGAGTACTGCTGGGAGAAGAGAGGAGGGTGGATGACATGATCCCACCAGGATGAGGCGGCCCGGGTAAGAATTAGGATGGATGATGGAAATTTGAATGGAGTAGAGGGATAATAAGATGGGAAAATCATGAAGATGATGGAAGTGATAGTCTTGAGCCTAGAAGAGGCTTCTTACATATCCCCATTGTAGGGAATAAAAGCCCACGTAGTTCGGTGGGATGATGGGACACCTGAGGAGGCGGCCCATGAGAATGGACGCATGGATGGGACCCAGAAGAAGTAGAACCTCTAGGTTGGGGAATGACCTTCCTGAGACACATAGACTCTTGGGAGAGATCAAGATGAGACATGAGTGATGGGCTTGAGCCTCAGGGAGGCTTCCTACATATCCCCGTGGCTAGGAATCAATGCCCATGTAGTTCATCTGGCGATGTCTTACCGCCGAATGAGGCTGACAACGTATTACTACTGAATGAGGTCACAATGTCTTACAGCTAGATGAGATGACAATGGCTTACTGGTGAATGGAGGCCCACTGTTTAACATCCTGCGGGACGGGGTGAACCGATGTGAAGGTGGTTAGAACGACTGAGTGGTGGGCTTGAACCTCGTGGAGGCTTTCTGCCTACCATGCCTTGACATGGATCAAATTCCCCATAGTTCAGGATGGGCGTGTCGTCAAACCGATGTGAAGATGGAATGGGGGTCCGATGGGTATTGGTATTGAACCTCGTCAGGCTTCCTACGTACCATGCCTTGACACGGATCAATGCCCTCGTAGTTCGGGATGGTGTGGGGCTTAATATCCATGGCGGCCCAAGGTGTTGGTGAACTGACGTGAATGCGGTCGGAATGACCGGGTGGTGGGGTTGTACCTCGTGGAGGCATCCTAGGTACCATGCCTTGACATGGATCAAATTCCATGTAGTTCGGTTTGGGGTGTGTTGGCGAACTGACTTGAATAAGGACCTTGGTCTGATGGATGACAGTCTTGATCCTCATGGAGGCTTCCAATGTACCATTCCTTTACATGTATCAATGACCACATAGTTTAGGATGGTGTGTGTCAGAGAACCGATGTGAATAAGGGCCTTGGCCCAGATGCTTGGTGGGATTAAACCTCAGGTAGGATTCCTATGTACCCTGCCTTAGCAAGGATCAAAGATCACGTAGTTCCAGAAAGGTGTGGGGATTACACTCTATGCTACCCAGGTGTTGGTGAACCAACATGAAGGGGGGTCAGAGTGACCAATGGGTGGTGGGCCTGAACCTCAAGAAGGCTTCCTACGTACCATGCCTTGACATGGATCAAAGACCACGTAGATCAGGTGGTGTGTCAGAGAACCGATGTGAATATGGACCTTGGTCTAGGTGGATTGTGAAATATAGTTTAACGTCGTGTAGGACTGGGGATATTGTTTAACGTCATGCAGGACAGGGTTTTGGTGTTAGGGTCGGTTCTTACTCTAAGACAACGTGAGTCATGCTTAGTGTGAGAACCAAGAGGCAGAAGAGACCTGATGATCATGTCGCAAAAGGTGCATCTGTGGGATGTGGAGTGGGGTTTATGTGTGGAGCGGCCAAGGGAGAGAATGTTTGGGGCTTAATACTAGGTGGAGGCCCGTGAGGGTCGGGGATTACACTAAGGTGGAGTCCTGTGAGGGTCGGGTCTTACACCATGGTGGAGGCCCATGAGGGTTGGGGCTTACTCTAGGTTGGAGGCTCGTGATGGTCTGGGCGTACTCCATGATGGAGGCCCGTGTGCCACTGTGGAATGGAAATGGTTAATGGGGAATACGTAAGGAAGCTTCCCAGGTGCCTCTATGGATCAGTGAGTGGTGCTTACGCAAGGATGATTCTCGGGTGCTGCTATGGAGCGGCAATCATGGATGCGGCTTACACAATGATGCTTCTTGGGTGCCGCTATGGAGCCGCAATCATAGATGGGGACTATGAAATGATGCTTCCCGGGTGCCGCAATGTAGTGGAACTCATGGATGGGGTTTATGTAAGGATGCTACCCAGGTGCCACTATGGAGCGGCAATCGTGGATGGGGCTTAAGAAAGGAACATGCCCAGGTGCTTTTATGGAGCGGAAATCGTGGATGGGGCTTACGCAAGGATGCTACCTGGGTGCTGCTATGGAGCAGAAATCATGGATTGGGCTTATGCAAGGATGCTTCACTGGTGCCACTATGGAGTGAAAATCATGGATGGTTCTTACACAAGGATGCTACCAATAATGTCTTCCCCGTGTCTAGCCATGGGAACATCCCAACTCACTGGTGGGTTGAGGCCTTCACCTATATTCTAGCGCACAAGAAGGATAATTTCAAGGGCATTGGAATCAGTCCGAACAAAGGTATATGGAGAGTTTGAATTTCATGACCGACATTCGGAATGCAATGAGGGTGGCGTGGCGATGGTGGATAACTATTGACCGTGCCGGAAATACAGCATCCACATCGTGTTAGCCTGAAATGGGGACAGACAAATGAGGGTCGACTGTTGACCATGTTCGAAACACAGGACACGTCGCAAATGTTGTACGAAGTCTTTCGGGGCATTGGCCCAGGACATTAAGTGAGCCGATGAGGCATGGGGCCGGGCCGTTAGGGGATCCCTCTAGACATAGGCGTGGATGAGGATCCGAATGAAGGACACGCAAAGCGTGAGGTGGGTGATGGAGTGATTGAACGGATTACAACGCTCTTGAAATTACGCCACTGTAATCATGAAATTAGGCATCTTATGCTTGGCACAAAAGGAATATCTAGTTTGGATCAAGAGGCATCCTATAATTGGAACATATGGAGTACTACAGTTTATAGTCATGTAGATAGGACTGTTGGCATCTCATGCTTGGAGCATGAGGCATATCTTATTTGGAGGAAGAGTCATCCTATGTTTGGAACATAGGGTGTACTATAGTTTATAGTCATGTAGATAGGATTGTTGGAATCTCATGCTAGGAGAATGAGGCATCTCTTATTTTGAGTAAGAGGCATCCTATGTTTGGAACATAGGGATCAATACAGTTTAAATTCATGTAGATAGGACTGTTGGCATCTCATTCTTGGAGTATAAGGCATCTCTCATATTGACTAAGAGGAATCCTATGTTTGGATCATAGGGAGAACAACAGTTTAAAGTCATGTAGTTAGAACTTTTGACATATTATGCTAGGTGAGTAAATAATATCTTGTTTGGAGAAAGAGGCATCCTATTATTGAATGATAGAGAATTCTACAGTTTAAAGTCATGTAGATAGGACTAGTGGCATCTCATGCTAGGAGCATAAGGCATATCTTATTTGGAGGAAGAGGAATACTATGTTTGGAACATAGGGATAAATACAGTTTAGAGTCATGTAGACAAGACTACAAGTCATAAGGTGGCTAGCAATGGTTGGTGTTGGGTCATATGCGAGGGCGGCCCTTTCTGGTTCAACCTAGAATAGAAGCCAAGTGATTTGGTTTCGAGGAGTTGCCTGAGGAATGGTTTGACTCAAGGTTCTTGGGGAATTGATTATGAGAATCTCAACTCACGGCATGGGAATAAAACCAAGATGAATTTGTCGACTCGAGGTTTTTTCATTGTGTGTAGAGGAGTATCGCAAATCATGGAATTTCATTGGTGGAAGGTGGGAGTGAAATGGAAAATCCTGACATCCCGGCCCGAAAAGTTCACGGTGTGACGCTCCATTTTTCATGGGGGTCAGTGACAGTTGCGAAGGGACCGGCCTAGTAGTTACCCCGAGCGGGGGTGCAGGGGTACAGCCCCCATGGTATGGACCGGTGGGCATGAAGGTAGGAGCCTCACAAATGATATGTATTTGTGAAGTAGCTTCACAGGGAAAAGGGGCTCGGGGAGCATGGGGTCTCGCGAATCATGGACTCGTGGATCCTGGGCTCATAGAGTATGGTCTCGCGGAGCATGGGCCTATGGAGAATGATCTCGTAGAGCAGCAAGATAAAGGAAGCTTCTCATGGAGAAGCGGATAGTGGAGCTGCTTCGCGAAGGAATGTGGAGCTCCACCAACCAGGAGATTGGCCGCCCAAGGGGAGAAGTGGCCGTCTGGAGAAGTGGGGAGAGCTGGGAATTTATAGGGGAGATGCACCATGGAGCAGAGCTCATGTGGCGTGATGATGGGATATGTAGCTTCGCGACAGGCTCATGAACGTCAAATGGGTTCGTGGAGCATCTTGCCTCCTATTCTTCACATCAGGTTTGCGAATGTCAAATCTGTTTGCGAAGTGTCCTGCCTCCTCTACTTCACGGCGGGTTCACGAACGTCAAATCTGTTCGTAGAGCATCCCGTGTCATTGTTTCGTGGCAGGTCTTCGCAGCGCATCGCGGAAATTAAACGGGTTCGCAGAGCATCCCACCTCATTGCTTCGTGGCAGGTCTTTACGGTGCATTGTGAACGTCAAATGGGTTTACAGAGCATCCCATCTCATTGCATTGTGGCGGCGCTCCGTGATCGCGGATGAGGCTTCGTGAATGTGCTTTGCGAACCAGTTTTCCATCCCAACTTCAAATGTTCATAACTTTTAATCTGTAACTTCGTTCAGGACCAACAACCTACCAAATCAAATCTTACGAAATGGGCTACGATCCTGGATCATGTATGGAAGGATTTGGAAAATTTTGGGGACATGTTTTCCAGTTCCCACAGTGGAGTGTTAGACTCACCTGAATCATCTATTTTCACACAAACAAGCTCAAAATACATTAGAATCAAAGGAGATTAACCTATTGGAAGATTTGGATGGTTTGGTTCATCACCTAAGCTATTAGATGATGGATTTGGTGAAAATAGTGGGAGAAATAAATAGGTTTGTAAAGATAAAATTGGAATTTAAAACTTCTTAATGGTTGAATGGTTTGGATTTATAGTTTATAAATTGTGTTCCAACTATGCTGCACCCTCTATCCAAGAGGATCTAGGCCTCATTGTTTCTTGGGGGAACCCACATGGTTTGGAAAACCATGTGATAATAATGTGATATCCCTATATCCAAAATGGTTTTCATGCCACATGGTTTCTTGGGCTACAGTCATGGTTTACACTAACCATGCATCAATCATGCATTATGCAATATCTGGTCACGTTTTCCACTTTTTGTGTCTTGCACCCCCAGAACACTCCTGAAACACCTAAAGCACCCATGAACCACTTGTTTAAAAATAAAAAAGAGTTTTACCAAAAATATAATATGGACTTACCTTCACTGTTGATCGGGATCTAACAACCTCCCCACCTTATGATGGCTCATCCTAGAGCAACACTTCCTAGAATTTAGAAGCCCTCAAGACCATTAAAGATACACCACATACCACTCATCAACCTTCCCCGTATAATTTTCTCCCAGAACTCGGTCATTCTATATCAATTCTTTGACAATGCATATTGTCCAACCCATGTTGTATTTCCCTCACCAGGTCTCATAATCACAATCTGATTCTCATTGACGACACATTCACCTCAATTCATCATTAATGACCCCAAACACAAAATTATGGCCTAGTAAACACTACTGAACCACCACATGAAAGGATAATGACTATATATCATATTATCCTATAAAAAAAATTTGGAACACACATTGTATAATCAAATTCATAGTTCATGGACCAAATTTATTGGTGCACTCTCACCCAGATTCTTTTGAAGCACTAATAGTGATCCAAAATCAACATCATCAGAGGTAACATCCTTATTTTAACCAAGTCTCTCAACCTACCCTGATCCACAACTTGAGGCCTAATAGCTCGGGTTTATTTCAAACATCTTGAAATCATAACTCAAATATACACTTCATCCAGAGAAACTCAACAATGCATCACATGTGCCAATGCATGTCACCCACACTGCTTCACCAAGATGAATCTTACCTGAGTCCATTCAACTCAAACCTCTCGTCAAGACATTAATTGAAAGAAAAAAATATAACCTCAAATAAAATAAACTTTCAACACATACCCAAACATCCAAACATCCACAAAAACACCTCCCATCACTATAATTTTCTACTCATCATGTTTCTTTCATGCTCTACAACACCCACAAATCATCAATGATGTGACCAATTTGGTTTCCTTTAGAACTTTCCCAAGCCTGAGGCCATCACTTAGTTCGATCGACCATATCATCCATAACTAACCCTATTTTCCCTTAAGGTTCCTGAACATGAACATCAAAGATTTCTTATTTTCTTCTCGAGGCCACTACATCTATTTCCGATCTTACTAGACACATCCATGACTTAAAATGACTCTCCCAACCTAAGGTGTATCATTTTCACCACATTCCTCTTGCAATTTATACCTATTTGGATTCACACCCTATAATAAGATGAATCCAAAAACATTGACAAGTCCATTTACCTTCCACTGAAATGAAAAAATAAACAACACTCACTACTCATTCTGGTATTCTGAGAACGACCCCCATGGAATATATCAACACTAGATCCACTTTGAGTACCTCTCAGTAATCAGTTGATGGTGTAATCCACCACCATATGGATCCCACAAACATAACAATACACAACCATATACTCCAAGGTCCCTACATCTAACCAAACTCACTCAAGCTGCTAGGCATAAATCCAGAGCCTTATCAGTGCACCTAGACGATGTCAAGATATTTGGAATGAACATCACTGGCTAAAATTATGCTAACAAGTTGTCGAATAACACCACCAAAACTGTACATTTTTAGCAATGTCACCTTCCACTAGAGAGAAACCTTAACTTGTTGAAGATATCATGTGTCCAAACCCGCCAGTGCATTATCCATTCTAGAGCACTATAACTCGACTAGAATTTCTAACCAAACTCACCTCCACCTCACGAACCTCTACCAAGTGGTTGTGACCTAGAATTCATTTATGCACCACTACCATTACAACACACAAGTTCTTTCACGTCTATACTGACCAAAATGGATACATAAATATTTACTCCATCGGTCCAACCAAACTAGTTTCCAACACTATGATGTCCTTTCAACTTTGATTTGATTGAGAACTTGTGCGCTTACAACCAACCCACCCAAAAAATTTCCAACAGCATCGTGAAACTCTAACACGTGCACATCACCTGGTACTAATTATAGGCAAGGAATTCTCAACCTATCACCAAAAAACAACCCAATTCTACAGAAATCCAAATTGAATAACCACCCTCTCCTCGGGTGTCCTCCAAAACAAAAGTGTTATCCACACTTTTATCACCCATTCCTTATCCTCCCATTTCCAGCATTTCCTTCCACAACTATCTTCATCGAAACCATAGGGTCAAGTCTCCGAACAATCCTGACCTTCAAAACCACTCTTGAAACCAAACTGAAGCACCTATGTGCTCCCCTAAGGCGATTCAAAGGCATAACCATGCACTTCCACCAAATAATAGAGGAACCAACTATGCATCGAGTCCACCTCTGAAGCATCCACCTGTGCTTCACATTCCTAGGAACGTGCAACACTCGGCCAACCTATCATGAGGATAATCTCTATTTAGTATGGTTTTCAACTCATATCCACAAATCAAGACATATATGCCAAAACTATTAACTCTTGTAGTCATCCGTATAAGTTAATATTAAAATAGGAAAAACAAATTGGGTGACACTTCCAAGTTATGAAACTTCTACATGTTCTACACACACCAAAAAACATAAAAAAATGAAACATACTCTCTAATAGCTCATCCTTAAAATACTAATGATACAAAATCCCCAAAATAGATCCACAATAAGAAAATTACATCGGCTCTCTTTAATCAACAAACACTAACTCAAACAATCAGGCATTCACAGCTGTCATCCAACCAGCGTTCCAAATACACTAAGTCTAACACACCAACAATAATTTACTATAGTTTCCACACCATAGATAGTCACACACATACACTATGACTACAAACCAAACACTTACTCTAGGATCCAAAATGAAATCCTCAAGGTTTCAATCCACAAGGATTTCCACATTCACATTAACTATCTTCACTTCACAAACCCAAGATCAAAACCTAATAAAATATTTAGCAAGTAACAAACCATGAGCTAGAAACCCCAACTCAAAATGAACTCACATCCCACAACCAGTGGTTTCAAATATAACGAACTCTCAATACCCAAACAACCCATATAAGGATTCTACAACCAAAACAATGGATAACCACCTCATGTGTCCCATTCTTCCATCATTTCCCCATTTTCCATTCAATCAACCTTAACATTTAATCCCACTATTTTACTTCTCAAAAAACAAAATTTCAAAACACCAACATTTACATTTTCAAAAACCTTTTAACAATAACTATTTTAAAATATCTATTTTTTATTCAGAATGAAATTTCAAAACATTTTCTATTTTTCCAAAGGCAGATTTTTATGTTTCTCAAAACCCTTTTAGCCCACTTTTCAACATCCATTATTCCATTTAATATTAATTTTTTTCACACATTTTATTGTCATCATATCATTCACAATTCAATCATAAGAAACATATGGATGACGTACCTACCCTAAATTCATAATATGAATCTTGAACCCACACACCCTCTCTTTCTACAATGGGACAATACATGAAACCTCATATATTGATAACATCACATCCATTTATGCCAAACAATGTGTAAATTAAAAATCAAATGTTAGAGAAAAAAATAGACCATCATTTCCCACCCTTGGAAACTTGGGTTTTCTCTCATAAATGTGGTTTTAGGAACCCAATAATTATCTCTTTACCAAGTCTCAACAAGGTCTTTGTATCCTATCTTCCAAGATAAAAAATAATACAATAATGAACTCCTTTTATAACAATTTGTAACATCCATGGCACATTAGCCTCTAAACTAATGCTCCGAGTTGGGTTGTTAAATGACCTCAAGTGTGCATCCACATACTCTTGAGGTTTTCGACTAGTAGAGTGGGTCTAATGGGAACACAGGGAGACAATACCCTAGTTATCAGAGTAATTCTACAACATAAGTAATTTAAATAGATAAGGTAACGAATAGAAATAATAAATGGATATCTTGAAATAGAAACCAATAAGTAACCAAGAAGAAATGCTACAATAGAATCTAGCGAATAATCCATATGGCAAGAAGTCATTCAATAAAAACCAAGACCAGAACTAATATAATACCCTAAAACCAGTCATAACCTCTATTCTCTAACTTTCCATAACAATCATAACTAATCACCAAGTCTGTGTCATGAGCCTATACCTAAAAAAGAATTAGTATCTTCTTAGGTACCCAAGTTCCATGGCGTCCCAAGAAGGGTGTGAATACAACTCAGTAGGTCACCACCATTGGTATCTAAAGAAATAACTAGTCTATAGAAGTGTTTATGTATATATCATTTTCAATAAACAAACAAGGAAACATGGAGAACATTTTTTATTTAAATAATATTCATGTTATTTAATTTTATCATTATTACCATTTACTCACTTATGATATATTTATTACTAAATTAATATTAATCTCATGTTCCATGGGTAATGAATTTACATCAAATAAATTACAGTCTAAACTAGTCAAATATCATGCATAAGGTATCAATCCAAGTCCCTATATCACTTAGGCCACACACATCACAACAACACATTATACTCACCTCAAAACATCAGTCTAGGTGGAATGTAGCCATCATGGGAATAGAGTTGTGTCCCTTCCCTAATACGTTCGTTGTGGGGTGGAGTTTAGAGAACTAGTCTAACTCTACCCATGGACGTAGAATAAGTTAGTACCCCACACTACTAGTCCATGTGTACATGCTTATCCATCAAGGGGTAGGTTAGAGCATCATCCCAAACCAACCTATAAAAGGATGCTCGATCCTTTATCCCACACCAACATACCAAAACAATATTTAACCAATACAAATAATCAACCAAAACTCAAAACAAACAACATAAGAATTTATATTATTCCAAAACCCATTAACACATTACATTCACATTAAATATCTATTTACATTAAATTTTTGTTTATACTGACACACATTTCGTTTTCCTAACTCATTAATCATTTCACTAATTCCTATACATTAACACATTTAACATATTCAATTATTTCAATCTGTTAACTCACTTAACCCATTCATTATTTCCCATGTATTAACAACATATGCATTTCATGTAAAAATCACAATCCATAGGGAGCATTCCTATTAATCCCATTGAACCCATTTTCAAATCAAACCAAACACCCCCTTATGTTATATCATCAACCACGCCCATTCATCATTTAGTTCTCTACATAATCATGTTAACATTCCATGATAGTTGTTATGGGTTCTATCTCACTAAACCTTATATACCATCAATTACTATGGTATCATAGGATCTTTATAACTACATCATAGAAATAAAAAATATTTAAAATAATCATTGAATTCATCTTTAAACCACCTACTAAACATTTTTCTTCCCATTTGAAAAATTATAACATGCCCCCTCGATTTTATTTTCATTTTCAACCAATCAAGACAACCATTAAATCATTTTCCCATAATAGAAGTAATTTTCCCATTTCAAACACCATTAAAAATGTCCTAAAAACCCAATTATGAAGCACTATGAGGTTAACACCTCCTTTCAAAATAATTCTCACTTTCAAACCCCATTTTCCCTCAATAAATCTTAATTTTGGTCATGGTCCAAAACATACCAACAACTCATTTGAAAACCTTTCAATCATTTAAAAAAAATCCAAATTTTGATTTTTTTTTCAATCATTAAATGAACCTTAACCACACATAAATTACATTTTCAATACCCATTAAATCTCATAATACCCCTATCTCATGTTTTAGTAACTTTTTCGCACTAAATAAAAGGTTCCAACTTACAATATGGGTAGCCCTAGGTTCGGCCTCACATCAACAAGAAACCCAAAAATATCATTCAAGGATCACTCACATAAATATAAGGTACAAATACCTTTCTATAAAAAAACAAATCAAGACACAACATTATAACAAAATAATACAACTACATACACATATAACACAATAATATTGTGAAAAAATCTTTAAGATCACCTAAATGATGACCGTTTATGAATTCTTGCTTAATATTCCTTCCTGATTCGAACTCAAACATCCTATTATGTCCAAAATAATAATCCACTAAAAAAATAATGGTTGAAGGATTTTATAAGAGTAGGATATATTCTACAAGCCCTGATCCATAAAATTGTTTATATAGGAGTGTTATACTCACTTGAATATTCGGTTCTCACTCAAACATGGTATATACACATAATAATTGAAGGAAAATCCCATCTTGGAGGGCATGGAGGGTTTCTTTCATCACCCAAGATATAAGAGGGGAAATGGGGTGAAACATTGGGGGTGAAATAAATAGGGTTGAAAGGGAAATTAGAAATTTAATACTTTTCAAGGGTCATGCAATTTTTTCCATGATTTTCATACCATGGACTAACCATTTGGTTCCCTCTATCTAAGAGGATCTATACCAAATAGTTTTTTAAGGGGAACCCAAGCAGTTTGGAAAAATATGTGGTAACCATGTGATAGTAGTATATCCAAAATGGTCCCATGCCATGTAGTTTCCTTCACTAGGATCACAGTTTACACTAATCATATTCCAACCGTGCATTATTCACTACATGGTCAGTTTTCTCTTCTTTTCTTGTCTCGCACCCTCAGAATGATCTCAGAAGACCCCAATAATAAAATAACCACTTCATTAACCAGAAAAGATATTTTTACAAAAACCTTTACCAATGAAATAATTCATAAAATATTGGGATCTTATAATAGCGATGTTACCACTCTCTAGACTCCATATCCAATTTTGGAGCGCATACTAATAATTACTTATAACCCCAGAGTCTCAAACTTCTAGATCCTTTAAAAGTTGTAGTTTTAAAGAATGTAATAATCTACCTATTTTTGTATAATTTTTTACAAAAGAAACATGAGGTGTACCTTTTAATACATATGAAATTTTCTTTATATTCTATGATAGATTGACCTTGTGTTTCCTTCACCTCTATAAATTCTCTCTCCATATATATATAAAGATTCCTAGGGAAATAATTTTTTAAGAAATATTTTCTTAACGTATCCCCACTCTATATATACAGTTTAATCCTTTGGTTTTTTGTTCTTAATCAATGCCCAACATTTATCACCCTCTCCATCTAAACAATAAATGGCCAAAGTCACCTTCTCCATATCATAACAATGAAGCATGGAAAAGTTATTTTCCATTGAATTGACCCACTATCCCATGAATAGTGGATCTCAAGATCCACTAAATGTCAGTGATCATTGCCACATAAAATAAATGGTATCTAGTATCTCCATCTTGGGGGAAGGTGGATGTTCCACATTATTCAGGTTATTTTTAATATACTAAGACAACTGGTTAATAATAACCTTTCAATTTATAACTCCAACTCCCAAGTAATTGGTTATGACATTCCGGTATTCGATGAACTGTCCCTCACAAAAAAATTTGTCCTGGTTTGTCCTGGTTTCCACCATCTTCAAAAAAAAGGATAAAACAAAACATAATTCTATAGGTCTTGAATAAATAATTTATTCCACTATTAAATTAACTCTAAAGACAAATCATGTGGGATACTTATGTTTAGAATATTTCTAAAAAATATATTCTTGGGTTCTTACATATAATTAGTGTCATACAAAGGGTTTTCACTAATGTTCTCTAATATTAATTCATAAATTTACTATACCTTGATATGTTTCCAACTATAGTGACCTTGTTTTTTCTTACAACATGATTACATAATTTTAATGATAAAAAATATAATAGTGTTACAAAACTAGGTTCCCAAGGATTAGAATCCTGGGTAAATTAGGACCAAACATAATATTTACATAATAATACTCAATAATTGTTTATTTACTTCTTCTTTATATTCTTAGTGGACCTCATGTACTCCTTATTAGAATTAGTCACCGTGTGATATACATTAAAGATTGTAGTAGGATAAAAGATAAGTAAGAGGATCGATATGAATGTGAATTAATATAAAACAGGTGATAATAATCCTCATAATAATAAAATTAGTATGGAATGATCATCATAATCATGGGATAAATAATAATATAAAGGCAAGAAATGTGGTAAAGCAGAAAAATGAAACATCATGTATTAGTTGTCAAATACCACACATGGATGTTAAGAAAGCTAGCATCGTGTTAATTCATAAAATTTGTGAATAATCATAAAATAATCATTTTGAAAAATTCTATCATCATTTTTATGCATATTTCACATTATGTGATGAGATACATCACATTTCCCAATGTATTGGACAACAATATAATTATGGGTGCACCTATCACAACATAACATTTACATAATCATGCTTTCCACATAGAACACCTAGAAATCATTAATATTAAATAATACATTGAAAATTAATGGGTTTCATTTCATATATTCATGAATAAACTTTTGGGATTCCAAAATTAGAAAAGGAAAAACATTTTTTTTAGATTCACTGTTCATGATTTAAGAAGAAACAACTCAAGATGAGTCAAAATGTTTTTTGGAAAGAAGTTTTATTTTTTAAAATAATTTTATTTTTCATAATAACATATTAGAAACATGTATATTCAAAAAAATAAACTATAAGAAGAATGGAAAAAAAATTTGGAGTATTAAATGCAACACTACATTGAAATTTGGTATAAAAGAGGAATAACCCAAATAAATGAAATTGGGTTCGAGAATCCCCTTACCTTGTGTATAATTTCTTTATTCAATTAAATATTCTAGATAATCAAATAATATTTGTTAATTAATAAATAAAAACCCACTTATACATGTATTTGATTTTTTATAATTTTATTAATTTTATTTTTGGCCATTATGATGAGTTATAGAGGTCAATTTCTTTGTTTTGAGAGTGTTCCTTCCTTTTTATTCATGATCGGTTTGCTTGTATACAAGTATAGATGTCCATGTAAGATGAGAATAATTCTCTAGAATTTAAATAATATATAATTAAGAAACATAAATATTTTTAATTGGTCTTATATATTATTCATTCTAGATATGAGGATGATTCATTGGATAAAATGTTAATGATAATCATTTAGATTAATTTTGGTGATTTTCTATCATTATGAAATCGTTTTTTTATTATTTAAAATTATATATATATATATGTTAGTTAAAAAACATTATAAAAAACATTTTAAAATATTTTTTAACTATTACAATGGTTTTATGACCATCCTTGAAGATGCTAAAGAAAAATGAAACCTTGTCATCCTTGAAGAAGTTAAAGAAAAATGAAAACTTGTCATCCTTGAAGCTGATAAATCAATACCTCACGGATGATGTTTTCATTTTTAGAATAAAATGGAGAGGGTAAGATATTTTATGTTGTATTATTTCATTAAATTAATAAAATTATAGTATATATAATATAAATGAGTTATCATTCCACTTGTATGTGGGGATGTGAAGAGATAATAAAAAAAGAAAATAACTTGTAAAGAAATAAAAAAAAGAGAGTTTTACCACATGAACTTCTTCTCCTTAAGAACCTCCTTAAGAAATTTGATTTGGTATTTTTTGATATCCAAGGAACTTGGAAAAGGGGAAGTGTATTGGTTATATTTTCGACAAGATTCAAATATTATAATGTCTGAGGATAATAGGTTGTTAGGGTTGGTATTTATAGAAGAGAATATGGGTGTTATTTCAATATTTTATTCATTATTTAATTATTTTTGCTCAAGACTATCAATAGTTTTAGCCTTATCACTAAATATATAAAATAATGAATGGATATTCTAAATTATGGTCTTATATCGTCTATACATAATCTATGATGAAATAATTCATGTATTTTGTTAAATACCGTAAGGTTCCATATTTCACTATTCACCAAAAATTCAATTATTTTTAAAAAGATGTAAAAAATACACCCTAACCATTTTATTATGAGTATAATTCAAAAACAAAATCCATTTTATAAAAGTTTTTAAATATGAGAAATTTAATTTTTAGTTAAATTAATCATTTATTTGAAAAATGACGATTCTAATATTACAATAAATTTTACAACACTTGAAAAATTAATTATAGTATTATAAAATAATCTTATAATAATAATAAAACAAAATATTATTTTTTTAATACATTTTATGAAAATTTATTTTCTTTTAAATAATTATGATAATTATAAAATTATAAATAAACATTTATGTTTTATCGAAATACCAATACATAATTTATCATTTTTAAAACATTTATTTACTTATAGTTTAATTTAATTATATCAGATTTTTAGTTATAAGATTACTAAATGTTATTTATAATTTCATATGTGAGTTTACTACTATTTTGGCTGGATTACTATTCCTAATGTCCATGTTACTATTCCATGGGTCAGGAAACTATTCCATCAGTATATATTCCTTAGTTTTAATGAATATTACTTTATTATTTATTTATGGGAATTATTTTTTTATCGGTCTCTCCATACATTGAATGTGTTATCTACTATATGAATTGATTTCAATAAGAAAAATAATTCCTTTGATAAAATTATGGGTCATTATGTAACCTATATTCATCTCCTCTTCCATCAACTGGGAACCAATATTGTCGATTCAACATACAACACACTACCATCTCACGAATCGATGTAATTAATTTTCTATAACAACCTAACATGGATGGTAATAATAATGTATTTAACATTTTTATATTATATTTATGATACTAATAAACTTTTTTAATTATAATATCATAGATTTTTTCTTAACTTATAATCTGTTAGAAACAATAATGTCATTTGTGCATACATGTAGACTATTGCCTCCACACAGTGATGTATAATGTTTTTCATTTTTTTTTCAAATATATTGTAATAAGGAAATATTTTATTAACATAAATATCATATTATATATAATAATGGTTCATTAAAGTCAAATATATTTTACCCTTTTTAAATTTAATCTGTTAGAAAAATGGAAACAACATTGATTCGTATATATGGCCTACAGTCTCCATGAACGGTGTAACTCATTTTCCCATATCCATATTTTTTATACTAGTTTAAATAAAAATATAATGGATATATAATATTAATTTCATGGGTAAAATTATGAATACAATTTAACCATGTTCAAAGTGAAATGACTGAAACCATTGAACCATACATACATGAAAAATTGGGTATTTATCACCTTAAACATTGATTTAATAAAAGTATTATTAATAAATTTGTTAAAAAAATAATATCACTAAATCATATATGTTATGGAATATATGAGTATGGTTTGATAATATATGTATAAGAAATTATTATTTATTATACAGAAGGCATAAACATGTGTGAAAGAAATCAGGAATGATGTAATTGTTTCTCATCCCACTTTTACTTCTATAAGATGTATTCCATATTCAAAAAAAGTAATTTTATGCTGTGTATATTTTGACCCATTGATATTTTATAATATAAATAAATTTATATCCATATTATTTAATGTTTCTTTTAATGTTATTTCTTTCATGTGGCTAATGATTCTTAAGTTCCCAATGTTTCAAGGTTTATATTACAATCTCATTGTTTACCAGGATTGTTAATGATTATGTTCCTGATGATTAAATATTATGATATATATTTAAATAAATTAATTAATTTTTTACCCTATATTATTACATTATAATACATTCTTTCCACCCATTTTTTTATATTTAAGAAAAAATACTAAAAGAACATTTTTAAACAAGATCGATTTTATTTCTCTCATTGGTCAAAAAATCTTTTTTCTTCAATATACATGATTTCAAAAATAATCAATAATGTTTTAAAATTAGGTAAATGATTAATTAAAAAGTCGCCCATGTATTAATTCTTCTCAAACTAGTTTTAATTAAATCTTCAGGTCATTTTAGGAATGAGCCACTTTTTACCCTTTTTACAATAATGTAAAACGAATTTTTTTAACATATAAAACATGTAAAAAATTAAAAAATATTATAACTTCACATTAGTTTGTATCTTAATTTTTTAATTTAAAAATAAATTTTTAAATAATAATTTTTTCTTAATATTCAATAATGTTTTTCATAAATTTATTTCGAAAGTTTAAAGAAAATTTTTCTTAAAAAAATTAATGGAATATTTATAATATTTATATCCATCTTAAAAACAGAAAAAATCACTTATAACCCATTAGTATTTCATTATAATGATTCCATATTATTTCTATTAATGTTTTATGATCAACGTGACTAGGGATTCACTATTTTTGATACCATACATGATATTAATTTGAGTGGTTTATGATTATGTTTATTGATTGGGGAAGGTATTAAGATTTCATATTATATTTTTTCAATATTATTTTTTTTGTTGATTATATTTTACCCATTTAATATGATTAATTCATTAGACTTAGTTACTGATTAGAAGGTCCTAATAGAGCCTCTATGTGTATCAGTATGACACATAAGAAAAATTAGCTAGGGTATTTTTCCATGTATTTACCCATTTATATAAGATATATTGAAACCATACATTAATAGTATGGTTATTATGTATGGAATTATCAATTACCTCATTATGAGATTTTTTATTGATTTTATCTGTGGTTATTATATTAGTTATAATATCCATGATTATTTTACAAGTTCATGTGATTATTTATGTGGAATTATTTCATCAATATTTATTCATGTCATATTATTCATCATGTTCATGTTATTTATTTAATAGAATTTGTTTTTAGTTATTTACCTTTGGATATTGATTATTATTTTTGAATTAATGATATATTAAAATGTATTCATACACTTACTAAGCATTAGAGTTCACAAATTTCTTACATTTCCCTTCCTTGGGATGATAATAAGTGTATTATTATTGATATGTAGGGATCTACTAAATGAAATTATGGTGTTATCAAATGAAATAATATGTTGAATTTTATATTATCAATTTTAATTTTAGATTCAAGTATGTATTTAGTTTTTAAAGAATAATAAACTATTCAATCATTCCGTTTGCAATACATTATTTATAATTCTTATATAAAAAATTTACTATCGATTCAGGGATACCAGTGTTAGGGTCTTTATATCCACTTACTATTCATTGATTTATGAACATCCATGAATTTATTAATTCTCATAAAATAAAGAAATAAGTTAAATAAATAATTATTTGCTCTCATACCACTTGAAAGGTCCAATCAAGATCATTGTGATCATAGATAGAGGTGATGAATCTGTTTTTTTTTTCTTTCTATGATATTTTTATAATGAAACAATGTTCACCTCCAGTTAGTGAGAAATAACAATTTTGGGAAAAATAAAATAAAAAAACTCATAGTAACACATGTATTTTCAAGTTTTACTTATCAATAAGAGTAAATAGTCCTCTAATTTTTTGATAATCATTAAGGACCGCACAAACCTCTAAAAAATAAAAAAAATTGCTCACCACAATAAGGGAGTTTCCTTTCAATTTTTTATCACTATAATCAATTGATTTTATCTTTTCTCCATGTATAGATAAATTATATAACAATTTATTGTAATAATTTTATGAACTATCAGCAAAATTCATCGTTGTGTTGCCACTGTGATTTTGAATTTTCTTCACACTTGAATTTCTTGTATGTAATTTTCCTTCCACTTTACTTCCTTGCATAAAAAATAAAATAAATTCTTTATCTCTATAATAGTTATTCCAATAGGTTTATATAATATACTTCATCTGGTGTAATATATTAGGTTCCTTTAATACGCTGATCCACTTTGATGCACTATTTGTTCAATCAAATTAGAATTCAATTAATCAATTTCTTCTTTGAAATATTTGACCAATCAACTATCCACCCCTTTATTTTGATACCAATAGGTAGGAATATTTTTCTAATATAATTTATACTGATGCCATTTTATAATATCCATCTACTCAACCTTTCACTTCTATAGTGCTTCACCTAGCTTCTAAAAATTTTGCAAACACTCATTGGAACACCAACCAACTTTATATAGTTTTAGAACCTCTAAAATTTTAGTGTGAAGAATATAATTTATTTAAAACATCATACTAAATAAATTTAGCATCTCTCTCAAAACATCCTTCCATTGAAATTATTTAAAACACATTAAAGGGAAAAAACCTTAGTTCTTTAAGATAGAGTGTCAACTTCCATATTCAAACATTGTAAAGACTCGATGAGAATCATGATTTGTCACCTTAATTGTTAGATAATTGAATAAAAAACTCATTATTGTGACAGTTAATATATTTATGAGAATTTTAAAAATTTCTTTGAACCAGTACATTTTATACAAATCATCCATTCAGTAAAACATTATAGCTTTTATAACACATATATTTTATAAAATTTAATGGATGATTTATTACACAAATAAACAAATAACAAAATACCATAAGAACATGAGTCATAGTGTCAATAAAAAATTAGTTACATGGATCATTAACTTGAAAGATAAGTCAAGAAACAATATTTAAAACTCCCTAAAATGATCTTAAAATTCCATAACTCTTCTAAAACTACAAGGGATGACTTGAAACGTTCATAAGAAAGGGGTGATATATAAGTATAGTAAGGGAAAAATAAAGTTATAACATGATGGAATTAATACATATAAGTAAATAGTCATATTAAGGGGACATAAAATGGGTTTGAATTGTAGACATGAACAACAAATCATGATATAATATAGTAACATCATGGAACCATTGAAATGTGGAAACAATATAAAATATGACATCATAAGAATCAATCAAGGAGAAACATTGAGAAATAAAAACACATTGTAAGTAGGGTGACTTATTTTTCATCATAAATGGTATCTAATGAGATAAAGGCATTACCTAATTCATTGGTGGGCTACATAATTTTGGGACACCCACATATCACATTCATATCTTGTAGATGTATTTGTGTACCCCATAGATCACACAACGTATGAGAATATTTAATCACATTTAATCCCACAATTAATGATTTTGAGTTACATATATATATTTTTCAAAAATTATAAGTATATGTACAACTATTTGAATACCCAGTAGTGGAAACGGGGAAGGGTATTATCAATACAAATGTTTGGCACACAAAATCACAGGATAATTTCATTATCATAAAGGGTGTAAATAAAGATTCATAGAAGGGTTTTATTAAGTGTTAAATGTGGTCTCTAATTAATTTTAAAACTTAAGTACAATACAAGTAATGTGCAAAAACACATTATAATATGAGAAAATGGAAATTAAATTACCTAATACAAAGGAAGTTCTTGAATAAAGAGGAGGATAGGATACTTTACATTGATAGAGAGATTCTAAAATATTGAGATGATCTTATAAAGAGAATAGAAATTCCTTGGGATAAATTTAGAGAGGTATTTTGAGAGGTAATTTTTTATCAATGGGTTTTCAGTAAATAAGAGTGGGAGGATGTGGAGGTATTTATATCAAAAGAGAGTAGAATTCTTTATTAATTTCGAAATATAGGTTTTGGACTCTATATGATACAATAATAAAAACTACAGACCATAAAATTGATATTTCCTAGTGTTTTTTCCATTCAAGTGTGGTTTTCAATATTGTATTATGATAAGAACTTTACTACATAAAATAATATAATTATGTATGTGGAAGTGAGTCATGTTCATAAATAATTGATTTTAAAACACTAAAATATAATATAGTTTTTGTAGGATCCATCAAGGGTTTTTAAAATAAATATAATAACATAAAAATGAATTCTTTTAAATGAAAACATATATTTGTTAATTTATTAATTTTTGGTATTTGTTACCTCGCTTTTGGGAAATTATTATGTCATAATATAGATAGTATATTTATACCATATTTAATTTTATACCCAAAACATTAGTTGTCATGGAAAGTTATGATAAATTCACCATTTTCTTATTTTGACATGCAAATTTAAATATTATAAATATTTTATCTAAACTATTTTTTAAATATTAGAGTTTACACATTTAAATAAAAATTCCAATTTACTTGGAAATACAATTTTTTAAAATATTAACCACTAACAAACCCTTTGGAAAATTACATCAGATATCACTAGATTATATAATAATTTTATTTAAATAATTTTTATCTATTGATAATATTTTATTAAAATATTATTTATTTAAAAAATTATTGAATTTTTTAAAATAGTATCTTGATTTATACTATATATTATTCAAATATTCAATTTTGAATTCTTTGTGTTAGAATCCAATTTTTATTAAATTCCTTATATTACAATTAATAAATTAATAATAAAAGGGAAAAATATAATAGTTATTTGATTAAAAATGAAATATAAAAATTTATATTAATGGGGTATAGATATATAAACCCTTACTATTCATGTGTATTCCCTGAGGGTGATGTGTGAAATAGTTGAACTTTCATGGGGTGGTTCGGTGAACATGGTTTAGGCCATAATCTCGATAAGCTTGAACATATCTCATAAATGGTTTTTTAAGAGGTTTAGTTGTTGAATTATTGATTGTTCTTGGTCAATAAAATATCCTAGTAATGTCATCTCCCTTAGAATATTGGATTAATGGGATTCATAGGATACGACCCTTCTGGTCGAGTCCACAATCTCTTTTTTCTGTGTCTATTAGACTTTATCCAAAAAGTACTCTTTTTATTATTAGTTGTCGAAGCACAGAAAAACAAATAACCTCCCTTCAAGGAGGTTGAAAGTGGTAGAGTCCAAGGGAGTCACCTTGCACCACAGTAAATCACTCAAGGGGAAGGGAGTTCAAACTATTAAATATCAAAAGTGGCTCCTCCTGTTGGCCCAAGTGGGCGAGGGCATCAGCCGAAAAGTTAGACTCCCTCCAACTGTGGTGAATAACCTGGCCTTGATTAGTTTCTGTCTTGCACCTATGAATGAGATAAATCAAGTCCCACGGAATGCAATGGCCTCCTTGAAGCATCCTCACTAGAGACTCAGAATCAGACTCCACCACTATCACTTGCATCCCTCTCCACCTGCATACCAGCAAGCAGGAAAGAAGTGTCCGAACCTCCGCACATAATGAGTTTCCCGGACCATAAAAGGCACTAAAAGCCAGTAGCACTGAGCCCCAACAATCTCTGAGCAGCCCTCCACCCCTCATAACCCCCCCCCCCCCCCCCCCCCCGAACAGGATCCATCAATGTTCAGCTTCAGACCCTGCATTCAGTGGTATCCACCTCACCCATCTCTCCTTTCCTCTACGATGGAAGCATGTCCTATTGAGCAGGTTTCATACTGCCACTGAAGACATCCCTCCCTTTAGGAGAGAACCTATCTCAACAATAAGTGACTTCAGCTGGACCTGCATGGACACCAATGAACTTTTTCTCCCCAGTTGAACCTGGTTCCTCGCCTCCCAAAGCACCCATCAGATGGAAAGTAAGATGATAATTCTGACAACCCGCTGCATTGCTCCGTTCTCACTACCTGGAAGCCAGACGGACAAGTAGTCCTAAATAAAGCACAACCTGCCAACTGGAAAAGGGGAATGGTTGAAGGGAGACCAGAGATCGGAGGCCCATTGTCCTTGAAATAAAAGATGGGCCAATGTTTCTGAATTCGGCCACTCACAACAGTAGCACCGGGAAACCATGCATACCCATCTTCTCTGTATGTTATCCTCCGTTGGTATCGCTCTATTTAAGACCCTCCACACCAAGAAATTCATTCTCACCGGTATCTCCTTGCACCAAACAGCTGGCCACCTCTCCCCCGCAGCACTTTCTCCCTGGAGGATTTCCCTGTAACCCTCGACGATGTACCTACCATTGCTAGATTTCTTGAAACAACACCGGTCCGGCTCCTCGCTCATCACTATGCTTCCAAACAGTTCAAGTTGGATGGGATTAAGGGTTTCCTATATAAAATCATACCAACCAATTTCCTCACTGAAAGATATCCCCGGTGAAGGGCAACCTGAATACCCCAGCCTCTCCCCAGCCCAGTTGTCCTCCCAAAAACTAATATCCCCCCGGCCAACAATCCACCTGACATAGCCAGCTAGTCTCTCAATATGATCAAACATGATCTTTGCTAAAACAGTCGCGCCCTTCATGCGAACCTCCCCCATCCAGCCATATCGCGCTCTGAAAAACTTTGCCCAGAGAGTCTCCGCCACAATGGCTTCCCAGGCTAACTGTGCCTGCATTCCCATAATGGTAACCTCAACATCACGAAGACCGACTCCACCTTCCTCCACAGGACGAGCCAGCCGCTTAGAAGATGCCTAGTGGAATCTTCCTTCTGCTTTCGAATCCCAAAGAAATGTGGAAAAGATACATTTCATCTTCTCCACTGTGCCTTTCGGTGGTTTAACAACATAAAAAACATGCATGGGAACGGACAAGAGAACTCTGTTAATGAGCATCACCCGACCTCCAAACGACAACATCTTGCTCTTCCAACTGAAGATCCTACCCCAAAGCTGGTCGAGGAACTCATTGAAATGATCCTTCTTAATTTGCCCACAAGATAGCGGAACCCCAAGGTACAATATAGGGAGATGTTTCTGTTTGCACCCCAAAATCTCCTGGATCACCTTACACCTCCTCCCGGAACACCTGTCCGAGATAAAAACATGACTCTTCAAAGGGTTTATAGACTGTCCACTAAACCTCCTGTACCTGACCAACATGTCACCAAGGTGCTTCAAGGATCTACTACCACCATTCCAAAAATTCAGAATATCATCTACAAACATCAGATGTGAGATGTAGCTAGCATTCCTTCTCCCATAGAAAGGTTTCAACCTACCCTCCGAGATGCCACTAACCAAATTTCTGGACAGTGCATCCTGTGCCAGAACAAAAATTGTTGGGGACAACGGGTCCCCCTGCCGAACACCTCGAATAGATTTAAAGAAACCGAAACACTTTCCCATCAAGGATACCGAATGCCAAGGAGATGAGTAGCACCTGAAACAAAGGTCACAAAACCATTCCTGAAAGCCAAACGCCCTCATGACCCGAATGATAAAACTCCATTCTACTCTATCATATGCTTTGTTCATGTCAACATGGTAAATAATGTTCGATCCCACAGTACGTTTATTAATATCATGGACCAATTCACTTGCTATGCCAACCGCCCCCTGAATGCTTCGGCCCTATATAAACCATGCTGCTCCACCGAAACCATCCTAGGTATCAATCCAGATAGCCTCCTATTGATGACCGTGGCCAGAATTTTATATGATACATTGCAGAGACAAATAGGCCGGAAATGGTTCAAGAGACTAGGGTCCTTGGTCTTTGGAACCAACACCACCCGAGATGTAGAGACACCCTTTATTAGCGACCCACCACCAAAAAAAATCCTGAATCACATGCACAACCTGCGGCCCCACTACTTCCCATGATGCACTGAAGAAGGAGGTCGGAAAGCCGCCTGGTCCAGGAGCACTCTCCTGCGGCATGCTTCTCAAAGCTTCCCTAATCTCTTCTTCATTAGGGATAGAGGATAGAGTAACATTATCCATTTCATTAACCAACGTGGGTATGCAGTGTAAGAAGTCCTGGTGATCCACCACTTCCCTCTCAAAACTCGATGTATCCCTCCCAGCCAGTAATCCCTCGAAATGTTCCAATGCCAAATGCCCAACAGTGTTCACATCAGACATGTAGGACTCGTCCTCAAGCTTCGGATTAATCTTCATGCTTCTCTTCTCCTTGATGAAGGCCTGAAAGAAGGCTGTGTTTCAATTTCCCTCCCTTAACCAACGTACCTGAGACCTCTGCTTGTAAACATTCTCCATTTCTACTAGTTTTTCAGCAAGAATTATCTTTTTATCACATAAAATAACAAAATAATTCTCATCCCAGGCCTCCTGTAGAGACTCCTCCAGTCTCCCCACCTCAACCAGTAAACCTGCCACCCCATTGGCATGGTCTTGTTGCCCGGTTAGCCAATCTCTAACATCCTATTTAAAGCGTTTGAGACGGTTCACAAGCCCTCCCCATGACCGTTCCTCCTCCTCCTTCATCCAAGAAGCTTTCAACATTTGCATGAACTCCGGATCACGATACCATTCACTAGAGTAAAGGAAGGACCTACCCAGCATGGCTTCACGCCGTACCTCGATCAGGAGAGGGGCATGATCAGAGAGTAAACGTGGAAGGTGCGTTACTGAAGTGCTTGAGAACAGGTCCAGGCTATGAACATTAGTGAGACACCTATTCAGCCTACTCCAGATGCGGTTAGACCCTTGGCGATTATTGCACCATGTATATTTAGAACCCTTGAATCCCAAATCCAACAACCCCGTGCATGTCAAACACTCCTGGAACTCAAGAATGCTCTCCCGGTTCCACCCCGATCCACCCCTTTTCTCAGAGAATTCCACAATGGTATTAAAATCCCCTCCCACAAACCACGCCATAGTCCCAGCATGTAGAGCCTACAGATGTCGCCATAACTCCCTTCTTCCAGTCACCAGCATACTCTCATAGACAAACGTGAAAAGGAGCGTAGAACTACCCACCACAATCCTTGCATCAACACACTAAGGCATAATGCTCCTGATTTCTACCGAGATGTTGCTTCTCCAACCAATCTAGATGTGCGAGTTGAAAGCTCCATCAATAAAGGAATTTGAAAACCCCATGCTCTTGGCCAACCCATCCAACTTACATGGGCTCTCCTTCAGTTCTAAAATCACAAACAAGGATACCCCAGATTTCCTGCCTTCAGATGCCAAATAAGCATGCTTATCTCAGGCTCCAAAACTACGTGTGTTCCAAATAATGAGTGATAACATTACTGTGAGCCCTTCTGGGCCTTCTGCAATGGGGAGGGATGTAAGAAGGGCAATGCAACCAAGTCTTTCCCGTTGGCCTTGGAGCGCATCGTGGGACCAGAGCAACCATCCTCACTGAAACTTCGTTTGTGTGAAAGAATAACATTCTTTAAAGGACTTACCTCATCCTCCAACTGAAGCTTCCTTCTCGAAGGAAGGACATCCGATCGTCCTACCTCCAAGTTCCCATGGGCCAAAGGATCCAACAGACGTCGCTGAGGCGACATACGAGTGACCAAAAATTCCTTCTCCACACCTTTCGACAATCCAGATGCCTCCCTATCTCCATTTGAGGATAAGGTCATCTTACTTACCAGGGACGATTGGATTACCTCCGGTGACAACTGAGCAGAGATACAGAACGAAGAGGGTGGGAGAGACAGTGTTCTCAACAGGCTTCCTAACGAGAAAGCCAAGTGCACCTTCGAATCCTGCTGAGAGAGGAACCCCCTACTCCACGAGGGAGACAGTTTCTGAGCCGGCCCAGGAGACCAGGAAATGAGATCCAAAACCTCCTCCATAGATGCCGACCGCGAGCTGAGCATGTTAGAAACTTTTTCCCCTTCCGCTGTTTCTGTCGCATGAGGTATGGCAGGAAAATTAGAATTTTAAAGAAGTCGAGGGTTAACGTTAGCCGCACCCGACTCCTTGAAACCCGAGATAGGCAAGTCCTCATCCGACTCAGCCACCCTTCCCCGCCAGGGAGCCTCCTCCACATCTCGCCGCCTCCAACAAGACGCCACCCTGTGGCCATGAAAACTTCAACCGACACAAAACTGCGACCCCTGGATATAGAAGATTCTCTGCCCCCAGGAAAAACCATCCTCCGACTCAACCAGAACCCAAGAAGGACGATCTACAGACAAGTCCATCTCAACACAGATATAGGGATTTGAAGCCGCCTGAAGACACCGCGTATCAGCATCCGCACACAGAAAAGAGCCGAGAGCATTCCCCACAACCTTCACCATCCCCGGGTTATGTAAGGGTAGAGGTAGGCCTGGAAGCGATAACCACACAACATCCACAGGTGACTCCCGCCCGTAATGGCAATCCCAGGACCACCTCATCAAGGAGAAGCGCCACGAACCACACACCCTGGACCTCCTCATCCAAGATTTAACAAAGTTTTCCTTGGATGCTAGGTGAATGCAGAACGGGACCTTCGAGAACTCTGACACCACCGCCGGACAGGACAACCCCCACAAACCCACAAAGCTTCAGAAAAAACTCAAAGAGGGTTTATTTCGCCCAAAACGAGCCACCAGAGTATGTACCTACTCCAGACAAATACATAGAACACCACATGTACATGATATATGTTATGTGGGAGTTAAAGTCGATAGGCCACAACTCAAAGATGATCAATGATCCCAATAGAGCTAATATATCTTAGAATAAATGTTCAATTCTTCCAAAACCTCATGAATTTATTCCTTTGTGAATTAAGAAAGAATGCTATATCTCAAACCACAAACTCTTGGTCTCATTGATGATAGTTTCTATAGCTTTTATAGAGACACACAACTTCAACATAAATGGATATTACATCATTTTATATGAATATTCAGCACATTAAAAAAGTACATGCTTGAGGACTATAATATGTAAGTGTATTTGAAAACATAGAACCATAATATTCTATCTTGGTGAATTATATTTAATGTCTCCCCTAAAGATATTCATACTGATTAATGTATTTATCTTAATTAAAACCATTTTTAATAACCTAGTGAAATAAATCTTTAGAAAGGGGATAGCTCATATGATCTGTAAGGGTAAACAGGTGACATATTTAATCCTAATATGATAATAAGGGTATGAGAACATGATTTTATCATTATATGATCATACACTAGATATAAAATATCATAATCAAGATTCATGAAATAAATATTGGTTGTTAAAAAGATATGAATCATTAGGAGATCGATATAATAACCCATGAAATCATAACATATGAATAATACATGGAATTTTTGGAATACACATAGGAATGTAAAATCATTACCTATAGGTCATGGATAATTTTTGAAACATATTAGGGTACATCAAGGGGGATACACCTACTAGGTGGGACACACCACCATCTCCAGTCACAACCCTTTCCTTAGAGTGGATCTGGTTAAACCTTCTTTCTAGAGTATATCTAACTCATAGACATTTTCCCACCATTATATTAGGAGATATAAATATTCACCCATTGAAATAGATTGTAATTTGGGCCTCCCCATAATATAATCTATACCATACTTACTGAATGCTATTTGGGCCACACCATCCTGTAAGCTATAATGGATTTACCCGACATTGTCTGGACCACCACATCATATAAGATATAATGGGATTACATAGTTCTATATAGGCCACCCCATCATATAGGAAGTGTACATGAACTAGAACATAAATAAATTACAAAATCAATACATATAATCATAAAGAATCATGAAAACTATTATTATTTTATAACTTTATTAGCCCATGAAAAATATATGTGTTTCATGTCAATCAAATTGAGACTCAATTTTATTATGAAAATTAAATAGGTTTCATAAATATCATTCCATAAAAACAGAAACCATTCATAGAAATAATATGAATGGTATCATTAGATCATATCCCATGTAAATAAAAAACTATATAAAAGGATTTCATCTTTTATGGAGAAGTATTTTTAAAACATTCATTGAATATATATTCAGGAAAATAAAATTTCCTTGAAAATATTAACAAAATACCAAAATTATTTTCATGGAAAACAACATTTAAAACATATGATGTAATCCTTAAAAATAAATTAAATATTTTTTGAATAAAATATCCTTTCCACTCTGAAAAATTATTTTTAAAACATAAAACATTTTGAAAACACTTTTCCTTAATAATAACCTTAAAACATATTTAATGTTGTTTGAATAAATTATTATCCTAATGGCTTCTAAATCTATGCATTTTAAACATTCCTTATGCATCATAAAATGTATAGAAATATACCTCAATTAGAAAATGAAAAGAAGATTCTTTTTAAAAATAAATTTTTTAAAAAGGTAAAAAAGGGTAAAAATGTAATTTAAATATCATAGGATAATAGTATAATATTTTTTGAAACCTTTTTTTAAAAGATGGTTTTTTAAGGACATATATTTATGACCGAGTAGATAGATAAAGTCATATTTTCTTAAAATAACGTTCTTAAATATATTAATTACCAATGAGGTAAAAAATGGTTCCATTTCATGAATATATGTTGAATAACCATAGGATAAGAAATTACATGAGAGTTATTAAGAGATGGATCATAATATTTCATCAATGTAATCAGAATCATAAAAAATCCTACTAAATGATGAGATTGTGGAAATAAACTGCTACCACATTGATAATATTGAATCATAATCCCCAATGAAATAATAACATTAAATGGGACTTAATATGTCATGAAAATAAGTATATTCATGACATAAATTTTCAAAGGTAAGTATATACACCTCATTGAAGAATATAGGTTCATAATCGGGCTTGTGTCTCAAAGAAAGAAATGGAGACAAAATTACTTTTCCAATTTGCTAAATTTTGATCCATAAACCCAAGAAAAATGATCATAAAATGTATATGTAAATACCCATAAATTTAATTCTAATAAAAATAGAATAAATTGATGGGAATTATATACACCACCCAAAATAAATGAGTGGTGAATATGTAATAAGTCTCTCTCATAAATAAAAGTGAGACTAGAAATCCCCTTAATACTTGATTAATTTTTGAATCATTATATTCACGATTGAATAAAATAATTTGAAACTATTAATATTGTTAAATAAATTAAATTAATTGTATAATATTTCATATGTAAGTATACACACCACACAATAAGAATTATGTGTGAATAACAGCATATATCTTACAGAAATGAAAGTGAGATGAGAAATATCTTACCTTAAGTCTTGAATTTATCCATTCAAGTTCATGCCAGTTATATAATAACTATAAGATTATTATAAATATATAATATAACCATATTCATATATATAATAACATATATTATTGTATTTTGAATTTATATTACCTATTTATTAAAAATTCAACGTTAATGTTACATTTCAGGTAATAACAACTTTGTTTTTTTGTATACATTTTGACATGAAATTATTGATACTCTTACTCAGATCATGATTTACTTATTTAAATAATATAAAACATGATTTGGATATCATATATAATCATTATATAATTTTTTATAAAATTATATAAAATATATAAATATGAAATGTAAAATAACATTCATGGAGATAGTAGACCATATATATGTAGGAATGATGTTTCTGTTTTCCTATTGTATTGAATGAATGAACGTAAATGACGTATATTTATATACTCCATGTGATGTAATTTGGGACGGTAGTCCTTTGTACACACAAATGATGATTTTATATCCCATGTTATGGAATTGGAGATGGTTTTAGGTCATTCCCTTAAAATAAAAACATATTTTTATATAGAATATACCTAGGATATTATATACTCATGATATAAAAATAATTTATGGGGTAGAGGAGGATATAAAATAATAACACTCATTAATAAACATTATCTCTTCTTTGGGTCACCACAGTAAGTTTGTAGTAAAATCATTCTGTGGATGGATTTATGTCTCAAATAAGGATTCTAGTATTAGGGTTGGGGTGTTTGTAAATGATTCTGGTAACTATTTTCAATAAATATCTATCACACTAGGGCATTATATGTGAATCACCAAGCCCTCCTCCAATAGGCGAGAGGATGGAGACCAGTGTCGAGTTGGCATATGACACACATGAGAGGGATAGTCTACTATAGCTATAAACACACACCCATGTTCATCTCTATGAAATAGTTCTACAACAATATGAATTCAAACATCTATATCCCACAAACATATCATGAAAGTACTTGAATGTTGTAGAAAGGGAGAATATACAATACCACCAAAAAATGTTGTAAAATCTTCCAACTTTACCAAATCTAGGATATCACTGTCTAATGCATGATTGGAACCCACCTCTTTAAGTCCAATCTAAAACTATGCTCCTCCCACTCTTGGTTCTCTTAGGATAGAACGAGAATACTTATGGTATGTACAAGACACAACATGTATGGATGAAGCATGTGCATGGGTTAGTATGAAAATACTCAATGGGTACCCAAAAAATCCAAAATAGAAACGGAACAACTAATATGTTGAATTCCTCTTGAAAAAAGTAATAAGAAATCCCAAATATAGAGAAAACCCATCTCTAAAACTCCCCAACTGTACATAACTATTTAGCTTAACAACTCCTGATATGTTGATTAAGATGGTACCTACCGTAAGATCTCCCATAACATCCCATATATACTCACAAAAGACTCCATGTCTCATGGTTCACAACCATAACTCTCTCTATATCCACCAACATGATGTTCCAACATAACTCCCACCTAGGATTAGTCACTCCATGATTATAGCCATCCCATATGGAAGGAAATATAATGATTCCACACATCAAACATCTAGAAGTAAATGTCACATCATCAATATCTCAGATGTTACTCATCTAATCACACATTTGGAATACGAAACTAATGTCATAACCCTTCCATCCCTGTTGGTACCTACTTGAGAGGGTATGATCCTCAGACAGCGCCCAATATAATTTCACCCAATGACCAGGAAGATCTCAAACAATAATTTAGTGAATCACTCACATGACCATTAGGGACACTAAGAACCCTAGGTAGAACACCGCACTCCGAATAGGGTATAACACAATAACCCTAATTTGGAACAACTTGCTAAGAATAGGATCGTCACCCATGTAGAGTTGGTCACATTGATTCCCAACACTCATCCTATGAAAACATCATCATGGAACTCTAAATGGAAACTAAGGGGATTCATCTGAGATACATAGTCGATGTGAATAAAATACCATTGAATGGATTAGATCCCGATAAATAGATAGAGCGTCTTAACCTATGAATCACTAGAGTTCCATCCCCTATTATAAGAATCATCCTAGGTAAATGATAAAATAATGATGAATGGTTTTCCTGTTGAATCCATAACCCTACGAAGGGAAACATGAATGGTCATAATGATTGATTAAGACTACTTGTAGGGATACTTGATCTAATCTATTGAGTCATTAGTTGAAGAGAACATAAGAAACTCACTCCAGAATATGGGAACACCCCAAAAATGAATTAAATGATGGAAGACAAATAGGGGTCAAAATCATATGATGAGGACATTACAACACAAACCCTCATAGGAAAAGACCATAGTAACACAGTCAACCACTATTGGTCTAAATGGATCTAGTCAAAGAGACCAACAATGTCACATCATGTCACACAAAAAATTCCCAACCCATGGACACCATTGTGTTATGTGTAGAAAATAACTTATGATAGGATACTTGTGGGACTCCATATGAGTCCATAAGAAGAATATGTATGAGGGTGAAAGGCCATCAAATGAGGCACACAGTGTGTACCCACTATACATGGTGTGCCTCTCAACACCATCCCTTATCTATGTTCCTTAATGGTAGTCAACATGTATAAAAAATATATATGACTTCACCCCACGTCACATGGTGTGTTACATGACACATATATTCCCTCATTTTCTATATAAAGACACACTTCATGTACCCATTGTACATGGAATTTTTCTCTTCACCAAGGCATCATCCCATTTCCTTCCCCACAAAACATTCCCAGACATATTGGACACATAGTGTGCTCCCTTGGTACATGACATGTACTAAATAACCTGACCCTTTAGCCATGTTCTTAATTTCTGACTATGTAACTCAACGCATGTATATGTCTTCTTGTCTTGTACCCTTATACAGCCATGTCCTTTTATACAAAAAAAAATAGGTAATCCCCCTGTCCACATGTCCTTTCCCACTTCACGGTGTGTAGTACTCATAAATGACATGTAGTCGAAAAATATCATCTTCCCTAATAAAAAAATAATAGATATTTTGTTCCACTAAATGACACTCTATGTGGCCAAAAATATAAGATATGAATTTCCTTCGAGCCACCCGAAAGCCCTGATATTCACTTGGAAACCATAGATCGACCGCAATAGGGTCCAAAAAAGCATCTAAGGTAACTAAAACCTTATAAAAAATCATAAAAGGGGTATAGGACATTATTATTGTAAATTTACCTACCTCATAGAGAAATGTTGAAATATCAAGTCCAAAATAATTCCCAAAAGTTTCTGATTCTAGATCTAGTGATGATCAGCGTTACGAACAGGGATCAGATCCCCACCAATCCTCTATGTGGCCTCGGGTCATCTACAGTACATGGGATCTCCCTCTACCTTTTCCTTTCAATGTATTAAGGCTTCCAAATGGGTGGGTATATTAGGTTATTAATTAAATTCTATTTAATTAATAACCTCATCACTTAACACCCCTCTAGCATTCCTTGAATAGTGCACCCGACATTAACAACTATATGTCATGTCTTGGGAAAATACCACCTTCCTGACTAAACTAAAGTCTCATATTTTTGATCTAAGACTCTGATCATGAGTTATTTCTCATTTCCTAAGAAACTTCACATGCTTGAAAAAATAGTTTTTATATTATTAATATCATATTACTAAGGTTATCTGAGCCATAGATTTCCATCCTTAATTAGTGCTCGGTTATAAAAATATTCTTATAAATATTACAATGTGTTACATGGAAAAACCTAATTCATTAAATTCACCCCACCTTAAAGATTTTTGTCCCCAAAATTAAAATTACAAGGAATAAGTAAGAAAACTGATCTCTCAAATGGGTCTCCCACACTAGGAGGCTCTCTAGAAAGTTCTTATGTAGTCAAAAATCATTTCCCTAGGGAAACCAAAATCCAGAAAGGGGTTTTATCTTCAAAAATATCTCTACACCTAGCACCTAGGTCTTCTAAGTTGACATCATGAAATAATACTTGGAAATGTCAGCGTAGTTTTGGTAGGTGGAAACTACACAGCACCGCCTAATGGTTTAAAGAGGGTCTAGTAGAAAAACACCTAGCAAACCCACAAAGTTACAAAATTTAAGGGTTTATAGACCCTATAGATTACATGTCACCTTGTCCAACTCTCCTAACCATGATGGGAAGGAATCTCACTTAACATGAGATCACTTCATAGAAGAAAATGTGTCCCTATCAACATTCTACAAAGAGCTCGAACGAGACCCATCAGACCTCAACCATCTCTGAATAGACTTCTAAATACACAACCAATACAAGTTTCATTCCCTCATGAGAAACATGGATCATTTTTTTATGAACCCAAATGGTCTTCTTGTATAGTATATCCATCCCTCTCTTGGGTACACTTCTAAGGGAAAGTAACTTCATTAGGATATCGACTAGCCACGTGACTAGTTTCAATGTATTTACATAGAAATATGACTTGATCTCCACCTTATAAAAATATATCAATGAAATTTTTGGTGGATATCCAGCCACACAAGACTCTACCAAGAAAACCAAAAGATACCTCCTTAAATAATTGTAAATAAAAGGGGTAACAACCCTCAACTATCAAGACACCACACTAGCCTCAAATGAAAAGGTCTTACTACAAGAATCAAACTTCTCCATTTCCATGCTTACCAACAGAAGATAGAGAACATAATTACAAGAATCAAATGTAGACCTTCCATAGGTCTACTGACACTCTTATATCTGAGAATATATATCTCTACGATTCGACCATCCAAGCATAGTATAGATACACAATAGATTTATATAAGGAAGGTACTCTCAGGGCATTGGTAGAACTATCCTAATTTATCCTACATCCACAACCCTCAACACAGAGAACACTAGAATACTGTGAAGAAAGATAACCTAGAATCGTCCCAGCCAAGGCTAAGGACCCATTCCACTAGTCTCTCAACACAACTAGAGAATACAATGCACCAAATACATCACCATAATCCCATGAAAAACTAATCCAAAACATGTATTTTTTTATCCTAACCTATGTTAAAACATCAAGAACCATCTCACCCACATGCCTTTGGGCAAGGAAGCCATCTACTTTCGGGTGTGGACGCTCCTCCCTAACAATCAGCTGAACCAGGTGATATAATTTACACCTAAAGAAAAATAATTCTTATCTGATCATAGAAACAAAGGTTTTCTTAAGTGAATATAGTAGTTCTCACAATCCCACTAACTACAAACCCCTATCTACACCACAACTCACAAATCTCCATGGGAGTCCACCGATATGGTGGGGTAAACATCAGGGATATCCAAGGATTTTAATTTATACAGAAGCCAACAATCAAGAGATATCAACATGGTATTCCCTCAAGAATATTTACACATTACCACCAATACATCAAGGATACTATAATCTCATATCGCCACTACTTCAAGGTTTACACAATCCATATAATATAGATAGGTTGTATCTCCCCACACATGGTCTCATCCTACTCTACCTTGGATCACTTCTTTATAAATATGGAATTCCACCCCAAAAACACCAACACTTCCCACACATCGGTGGCCAACATCTGATTATGGTTGGTAAAGAACCATTCCATACCATGGAAAACATCTTAGGGTCCAACTACCACAATAGAAATATTCCTACATGGGAATCTTTCTATACTCTCAATGTCAATTCACACTGTTGGTAGAAGCATGTGATCATTGATCCTCTAAAAAATATCCTCAAACACAACAGTAAACAAAAATGGATCCACTAGTACCACTAGGTCCCTAATAGGGGTTACACTTTGGGAGAACTACCTCATGACACTTCCAAAATTGAAACTAAGGCATTGTAGTCCCTTATCATACCCTAAGATACACTTGGTCCTTCAGGCCAAAAACTCTTTCTTCATAAATGTCATCCTTTCTTATCCAACATGTATGTCCAACTAGGGACTAATCTAATAAAATAACATGTTATAAACCTTTAAACACACAAGTCATAGAAATTCATCCACCACACCTCCACACTATCCACTTTGGGGTAACATGCAAACATATTTTATTGGATCACGCATCAAAAATGCATTGTGGTGGGGGAAATTTTTCATCAACCATACATATCAAAATTCACATCGAATAACCACTAAATAGGTTTCATCCAATTCCCTGTGTCACCTTATAAATCCTTAAAAAAACAAAGTGGAAATGATATGGTAAATAATCTATAACTCACCACTGGGTCAAAACCCTCTAACACGTACTACTACCCATTTCCCTAAACTCCATATCCCCAAGACATTCCTCAACCACATGGGGGTGGTGATGGTTGAAACAAACCAAATTGCCAACCACCTCATGCTCCTATAATGCCATAGATTCTTCCCTATGGATATCCTCACCAATGTTGTTTCCCCCTACCTCGGCATTCATATGACCATCTCCCTATTAGAATCTCGGAAATTTGGACACTCCCATTTGATATTTTGGTTTCTCTCACAACCATAACACCTTGGTCCCAGGGGACTAAGATGTCCCTGAGGTCCTTGTAAACAATCGTGCCTCCTGTGTTGCATGTCTACTGTATGTGGGTCCTTCTCAATATAGGCCAAAGAAAAAAACCATCCTCAGAATCCCAGGACACATTATTTATTCTTGTGTATCATCATCCCACACCAAAAGAGTCATCTATAGCTCAATCGAGTAAGAAACATCTATATGAACTCTTGAAGGAAGATCTACATGCTACTCAATGGGTGTAAGCTGTATCAAATATACAATTGGAATAAACCTTTCATGACCAGGCCCATGTAAGGATACCTCATCACTTTTTAGGTTATACACATGACCCGACTATGGAAAACATGAAGGTTATCTTTGTGGAATAATCATGAAAGATTACAAGTTATGCCATGGTCAAAGGGTATACTTGGGGAGATTACTCAAGAAGGATATAGAAACCACTACCCATCCTTACATTATTTTTGTATAAAATATTTCCATAAAAGTAGTGTCTAAATTATATAAGTCCACAATCCAACTATCCAGGTTCTAGTTAATGGATTTGTTGATCGTCATACCAACACCAGAGACCCTTTCCTAAAAGATAAACTCAGAAACACTAAACATTACTTCACCAAACCAATCTCATAGCTAGGAAACCCTAACACTATGATCCCAAAGTGGAACCTGGTATAATAATATTCTGTTAGGACCCATCCCACCAGGTCTCAAGATGTGACTCCAAAATCCTGCCTCTAATAGGCTAGGGGTTGGCGACCAGTGTTGAGTAGGCATATCACACACATGGTAAGAATTAGCCCAATATACCTATATGCACACACCTGCATCCATATCCATAAAACAACACATAGATAAAACAGAAAAAAACTAAAATATTCATCCATACATATAAATACCACAAATAGAGTATAAAATTATTAGAAATCATTAAAAATAGAAAAATACAAGTCGGGAAAAAGAAATTTGTAATAGCGTCCAACCATACAAAATGGTGAATATCACTATCAAATTCTTAGTCAGAACCCACCATGGTTAATCCATTCCAAAACTATTCTCCACCCACATTCTCCCCCTAGAACAGTACTTTAATACATGTGTTCAGCATAAGACAAAACATTTTTGGGTGAATTTTGTATGATGATGAGTATAAAAATACTCATTAGGTGTTCCAATAACCCAAAACAAAAGGGTAGGAACTAGAATTCATCATTAAACTCAACCCAGTCTCAAGGAAACACCTTAAAAAGAGAAACACCATCTCGACCACTCCTCTTATATACACACCTAGTCAGCTCAAAACTCTATGGTATTTCAAGAAACATGATTCATATCACGAGGTATCCCAAAACATCACAAATTTACTTACAAAAAACATAAATTCTCATATTCCACAACCATATATCTGTCCACACCCACCATCTCAAGGTTCCAAAATATCTCTCGCCTAGGATTACTCACTCCATGATCCTACCCATCCTATATGGAAGTAAAATAAAATATGTCACACGTCAGGTGTCTAGAATCATATGCAATATCATCACTATCCCATATGGTACTCATCTGATCACTTGTTAAGAATGAAAAACTGATGGCATAACCATACCTTCCAATGTGGAAACTACATAAGAGGTTATTCTCTTTAGACAGAACCACATATAATGTCACTAATTAGCCCAAAATATCTATAAAACATAGTTATTGTATCACTCACAGAACCCATAGGGGACACTATGAACCTATGTGGGAACACCACACTTAGAAGAGGGTATTACACAAAAACCCTAATTTAGAACAAGTTCTTATGCAAAGGATCTGCGATCATATAGATTTTTTCACATCGGTTACCCACACTCTTCCATGGAAAACATCATCATAGAACTATAAAAGAAAACTAAGAGGATTTATCCATGATACACACTTCATCAGACTAAAACCAAATAGTAAAAACAAGTCTTGATACAATGATTGAGGTTATGTAGCCTTGGATCAATAGGGATCCATACCCTAATAGAAGTGTCCTCTTAGATTGAGGATTGATTATTGACTAAATCTATTCATCTCGAATCCACAAACCTACAATGGGAGATACAAAAGGTCATGAGGATCTCATAGGGACACTCAGAGGGATACGCTCTCTAAGTCACTGAGCTATTAGTCAATGTGGACTGAGATAACTCACTCTAGAATAGGTAACACACCCAAGATTCACAAAATCAGGGACCAAATAGGGGTCACAATTTTATAATAATGATGTTATTCGACAAACCCTAAAAGGAAAAGACCACGAGACATCACTGAACCACTGCTGGTCTAAACATCACAATCCTAGGAGACCCGTAATGTCACATTGTGTCTCATCTCAAAGGATAAAACCATAGAAACCATTGTTTTCTACATGTAAAATTACATATGATAAGATGCTTGAGGGCCTCTATCTAAGTCCATAAGAAGAATCTGTGTGAGGGAAAAAATTCTCAGAAGGAGGCACACTGTGTATACCCACTGTACATAGTGTGTATCTCAGCACCAACCCTATAAAGTGTTACCAAATGGTAATAACTATGTATAAAGGGAAAAATGAAGCATGCATCCCATGTCACATGCAGTGCGACCTTATCTCAACACCAGGGTGTTTCTTCTCCCACACATGATCTCTCTGTCCATGTCACACCAAACGGCATGTACCCCTCAAACACAACAACTTTCTCTTCAACTGATCCTTAACCTATGCCCCCTCACACATGGTTTTCCTTACCATGTCTGACACATGATGTAGACCCTTGGTACACTATGTTTCCCAACTAACTGGTTCCCAAGAAGTTCTTTTGTAACTCAATCAATGTACGTGTCTAATAATTGTGTATGCTTTCACATACATGTCCTTTGATGTAGCAAGGTAGTCCATGACCCTTGGCCACATGACCTAGACCACTAAATAAATATTATTACAATAACAACATCTTCCTAGAATGGGAAGAACACATAATGTGGTACCTGAACCACATTTCTCTTTATTGGAAATAATAAATAGGAATTTTCACTTAGGTAGAAGAAACCATTAATTCTCACATAGAAACCACTGATCAAACACATGGGGTCCCTAGAAATTACCTAAGGACTCTAAAACCTTAAAAATACATAAAAAGTTGGATAGGAGGTAAAGATAACAAATCCTCCAACATCATGGTAAGACTCTGAATCCTCAGGTCTAAAATAATTCCCATAAGGCATTGATTCTCGATCTGGTGATGATCGGCATCCAGAAAAGGGATCGAAAGCACCTCATATTCTCTCTATGACCTTAGTAATAAGCTTCAAAAAAGAGATCCCTCCCCATTTCCCATTTCTCATATGAAGGGCCCCATGGTTGTGGTGGTTATATTAGGTTGTTAATTAAATTTTATTTAAATACTATCTTCATCATTCAATTCCTCTACCAACTCACCCTCATCCATGCACCTAATGTGGGAAACTTAATGACACACCTAGGGTAAACACTACATAATAGACTCAACCAAAGTCTTAGATTTTTTATGTGAGTCCTTGATCAGGATTTATTTCACATTTCTTAAGAAACTACATGTGTGTTACAAAATATGTTTAATGTATTTAGTATCAATGAAATGAGGTTCCCTGGGCCATAGAATCCCACATTGACTCAGGGAATTAACTCAAAAATATTCTTTGAAATATAACAAAGTATCACCTAGGAAATCCTGATTCATTATACTACCCAAACGAAAGAGTGTCGAGAGTGTGGGGAAGAGAATAGAGTGGGTTACCTTTTATAATTGAGGAGGAGTGGTATTCCTGTAAATACTCAAAAGTACTGGAAGGAAATATTACCTAAATTGACACAAAAATTTATAATTAATAGTTTAGAGGGATGATATTTTCGAGAGACAACCCCACCACACAGTAGAACACTTTTTTAAAACATTTATTCATTAACCTTTATGTTTCTCAACTTTTATTATTTCTGTTTTTCCTTAATGTAACTAGTTTCTATCTTATGTAACTTATATATTTAACCTAAAATAAAATGATAAAAATTAGATAATTTCAACTCAATGATTATAAATATAACATTTATTTAACAAAATATAAATCCAATGTGTGTCGGATATTAATTTTATCACAAGGTCATGTAAAGTGAAAAAACACCACTATAACCTTAACCATGCTAATTGTGTTTTTACTATTTAGGGGTTAATAAATTAATTATAAAAGAAACATTGGCCCATTTATATAATATAGATGATATTTATTATAATCTAAAATTTATGTAGAATAATATAGGATTTTTAGTAAATCTAAATCATTTTTTAAAATATAATTTATTATAAAATAACATTAGTGTCAATTTTGAAATTATTCATTTAAATTGAATTTATAAATATCACAAAAATGATTGAATTTGAATCTATTATGTTCACACCTATTTAAAATTACTTATTCAATTAAAAAAATAATGTATCACTATAATTCATTAAATTTTCATCACTTTTAATATTTTAGTATCATTTATTTTATTTCATTGTCAGTTAAATAGTTACTATGTTGGTATTTCATAAAATTTAAAGTAATTATTTTACCTCAAAAATATAAATAAATTATATTCATAAAAACATCTAATATATATTTAAATATAATATACATAACTGAACTTAATTGTTTCTCTATGCCAATTCTTTATAGATATTAAAGCTAAGAAATGTATCTTTCTTGTCATTTCATTTGCATACATTATTTTATGGGTCATATAAAAATTAAAGTGAAATATAATTTCCATATTTTAGATAAATTGATTTTAAAGATCTAAATAAAATCATTAAATAAAATAAAGATAATATTTTAGGTCATTTTTACTTTTATCATTCTTGTTTAACCCCTGGTAAACCCATTTTTACCTTAACAGGGGTAATTAATTTTTACTGCAAAGAATATTCACTATGCTTATAAATTTATTTTTAATTATTATAAAATATAAATTATGGGTATTCCAAATATGGAATCCATTTTCGTGGATTAAAATCACATAACTTTCAAAATTTACATTAAAATTTATCATGCAGACATGCCAAGGTAGTGGGGTTTTAAAGAGAAAATAATCAAATGTTTAAAAAGTTTTTATCTCCAATAACAGTACTATATTGATTAAAATGACCTCAATTGGATTAATATATGTATAATTAAACTAATTATAGATTAAAAAAAATTAATATTAATTTAACTTTATAAATTGATTAAATGAAAATGTCGTTTTAATTAAAATTCAGTACTTTTCACTAAATATGAATCATTTTAGAAGAAATTACACTAAGATAATTTTGATATTCCAATTCCAAATTTTTTTCTTATTTTTTAAAATTAATTTTATAAAAAATTTAAAATTTATTTTAAAATTTATTTTTCCATAAAAAGGTGACAAAACTTCTTTTAGAAAAATTCAGTTTTTATGCATAAAATTTGATTTTTTCTTATCCCTTGTCTATAAAACATATAATTTTAATTTTGTAATTTTTTAAAATATATAATATATATATATTTCAAAAAAATCATTAAAAAAATTGATTGGTTAATTTATTGATATTCATCACACTTATGCATGTTAAACTATTTTTCCAGAAAAGGATTTCCTTTTATTTAAAAAATGGTTTAATTTTCATTTGAAATTAATTGTTCACTAAAGAATTCATTCTATAAACATATGTAAACCATATATTCATTTTTTTAGTTAACATTATTCATAACCATATTTACAACAGCTAGTTAATATTTATCATATTAAATAATAATATTTAAATAGAATGTCAGGATTGCATTAAACTCGGTGTTATTTTTAAAATTAGATAAACTCGGATGTGTGTGCAACAGAAGACAAACATAGTATTTTGTGTAATTAAAAATAAAATCAATCATTTATGTAATGTAAAATATTGAAAATAATAAATTTATTAAAAAATAACACAAAATATAGGGGTGTTTCAAGTTACTTAACCTTCTGCCAAAACATAAAGTTAAGTTCTAAAAAGAACTCATACCTTATGTCACACCAATTACAATCTATCCTTGTATAATGGCCCTCTTTGAGTTGCATTAATTAATGAATAAACTCTCTTAGAAATTAGAAAAGGGATTCATTTAGCCATGTGTGTCACCTTGGGGTGATTATATTCCTTTTTGTTGAAAATAATGATTGATCAATATGAATCTATATTAATTATCAAGAGATGAACAATATCTCAATTAATAACTATTACCCAACTCCCTGTATTGATTACTTATTTGATTATTTTTCTAGATCTCAATAATTTTCCACAATTGATCTTCATTATATAAATCATCAATTAAGGGTTAATAAGAAGATATATTCAAGAAAGAATTCTGTATAAGTTTTAGACACTATGATTATAAAGAGATTACATTAGGTCTTACTAATGCTGCTGTTATCTTCATAGATTTAATGAATATAGTAATTATATATTACCATAATCAATTTTTTATTATATTTATAGATGATATTCATATCTATTCTAGGAGAAAGGAATATCATAAAGATCACATAAGAATTATAAAAAATGACACCAAATAAGTAGAAACTATATAAAAAAATTTACAAGGTTTGAATTTTGGCTACATAAGGATTCATTCTTGAGTTATATAATCTCAAGAGAAGGTATATCGGTAGATCCCTCAAAGATGGGGGATATTGAATATTATCTCAAACCAACCATGGTGACTGAGATCCATAGTTTTCTTGGTTTATTAGGATATTATTGATAGTTTTTAGATAATTTATAATGAATTTAAAATCCACTCACCATGTTAACTTATAACGGATCCATGTTTCTCTAGATAGATGAATGTGAGGAAAATTCAATGGAACTAAGGAGAAGGTTAGTCAGTTCACCTGTACATACATTACCCTATAATAGAGAATGGTTTTTAATCTCTATTTATGCATCTTATAAGGTATTGGGATGGGTTATTATGTACAATTAAATGGTTATAGCTTATACCTTGCAAAAACTGAAGGTTTATGATAAAAATTACCCTAACTCGTGATTTGGAGTTAACTGTGGTAAATTTTTCATTAAACATATGGATGAAAAATATTAATAGTGAAAAGATTGATATATATATATATATATCGATCATAAAAGAATAAAGTATATATTCACATAGAATAAGATGAATATATCCCATAGAAGATGGTTAGATATGATTAATGATTATAACTACACAATACATTACCACCCTGGAAAGTGAACGACGTAACACCATGAGTTTTTATGATTTATTTTTTTGAATAAATTAAAATTTTTGGATGCCTTGAATTTCAAGCTACAAAAATTAAATCATTTATTATATACAGCACCAAGTTAACCATGTACTATACAAAACACTAATTTTTCCTAGTATTACAGACAATGTCGAGTTTTACCAAACTAAACTATAAAATTATTATTTATATATGATTGTTATTTACTATATGTTTGAATGTTAGGAATCAAACAGATTAAATAAATGATGAAAATATTTATTTTTAAAATATTTATTAGTTATCTATTAATTATAAATAAAATAATAAATCTTTATAAGAAAAGTAATTGTTTTCTGAAAAAATATCTTTTTTAAAGATGGGTTAATCATTCATGGCGCATATAATTTAAAATTAAATTTTATCACTTTTTATAAATTTTATTTGAATAAATAAACATAATATTTGAAACTATAATAACAAAATTATCTTATGGTATATTTTTTATATTTTTTCATAGAATTTTAGTTTTGGATGAATAGTGAAAAATACTAAATTTTAATTGAAAAATTCATTTTCATTTATATAACTTGTACTATTAAAATATATTTTTAATTTATTTTAATGTCCAAACAATTTAATTATATGTATATATTAATCTAATTTATTTCATTAGACTAATTTTCATGCTTCATGTTCATATAAAACATTGTAAACTTTTGACCAATTTCTCTTTGAAAACTCGCATTCTCGTCACGTATGTGGGATTAATTTTAAATTTATTTTTGCTATTTATGTGATTTGAATTTTAAAAGATATATTATATATTTTTAGAATTAATAATTAATCATTTATAATAATGATAAATTAATTTTTGACAAAAATGATTAGTGGAAACTCTTAAAATTAATTATAGTGAATAAGGAAAAATGAGTTTAGTTAATAGTTAAACTTAGAATATAATGTCAAAGAATGACCCTAAACCTATCCAAAACCAATAGTATGGACATATTTAAACACTTATTACATTTTTATATATTTGTATGTTTTTTTAAAATTTTACATGAAGTTTACACAAATAAAAAGTTAATTAATGAAAAGGACAAAAAATGTACCTCCCTTTATTTTAATTTCTATAATGATTTGGAATACAGATAAAAATACTTATGTTAGGTTATATTTAATATTTTTTAAGATAAATGAGTTGTTTAATAATGATAATTTATTTAAATTTTTTATATATTATATAATTTCATTAAATTCTTAACAAATTCCATTGTAATAATTATTCGGTTATTAATTAAATAAAAAATATTATATTAAATACATTAAATGTGAATTAAATTTAACAAATTATTTCATTGAATAATTTTTTATATGTAAATTTAAATTTTAAAATGTGTTAACTTGATATATTTTAATTCCATACTTGTATTTATATTTATAGAAAATTTAATTAAATTAATAAGGTTAAAATAGTCATTAATGCAATTTTATAATCTGTGCTCTTTTATTAATTAATATAAAGTTAATAAAAATACTATATTATGTTAATTTATTTTCAAATGGTAATAAATATCAACTATTTTATATTAATTGAAAAATTATTCTATTATAATCACTATATAGACTATTACATAGTAAAAAACAATGTTAGAGCGGTTAAGGTTAAAGTAGTATTTTTTCATGTTACATGCGCATGGGTTAACATTTATTTGAAATAAAAATAGTATTTTAATAATAAATAATATATATATATATTTAATAATAATTTATTCCAAATATATAAAAATTATCACTATAAAATAGTCTTAAATAATATATAATATAGGTTACAAAACTAGTTAACATAATGAAAAACAAAAATTCTAAAATCATGAATCGTAAGAGACAAGGAAACAATTGTTTAAAACATGTGTATAAATGTATTTTGAGGTTTTATAACCATAAAATCCCTCAAATATTTTAATTATCTGTTTTGGATCAAATTTAGGTAATCTTGACCTCCCAATAGTGAATATGTTTGAGTATTTACAGGAATGTCACTCCCCAACTATAAAAAGGTAATCACTACCCCCGCATCTTCACACCTATAAATCCATTAGAATTAGACAAGACCTACCCAAAAAAGTACATAATATTCATACTATAATCATATATTCCTCAATTTTTGAATAAACACCACCAATGAAGGTCTTTGGTGAAAACCAAAAAGAGATACTCAAAATAGAGGAAATGTTCTTCAATGAATGTTTCTGTTTTATTTATTACTCAAAACACTTAAATTAGTTTTATATAATTATTATATAATAAATTAAATATATTAAATATAATTATATTTATTAATGTTAATGTTATGACCTACAACAACACACACTTCCATCAAATAGTTTACAAAATCCTCATTTGTTTGTATGATGGACTACCACCTCTCAGACCAAGGGCATTATTTTCTTCATTACCACATTCCAGATTGATAATAATTATCAATATACTATTTATATATGATTTATATTATATTTATGATTTATTTATGATTCTATAATTTTTATATCACACATACCTTTATTATTTTCATATTGCGGGAATAGAATAATTTTGTTCGTGTGTACACTGGACTACCTCCCTGCGAAGCGATACAATTCATTCTTTCTATACATTGAATTTATTAAGGATGGGTTTAATAAAAAAAATTGATTTATATGAAAAATATATTTTCTATAATGATAATATTTTTCATTTACTTTTCTTTCTTTAAACCCCTTAAGAGAATGAAAAAATAGTGTTGATGCATATGTACGACCAACCGTCTCCATGAACGGTGTATATCATTTACTATCATTAAATTTAATGAGTTAATATGAATATATATATATATAATTAATATATTTGATATTAATTTAATTTTTATAATTATAGATATTATATAACCATGATAAAATTAATACAACCAAAAAATAGAAAATCAAAATATTTATAAAAAACAAAGAGGTTATTACCCAAAACACAACTTTTACACATAATTAATAATAAAAGTGCAAAAATTCATAATAAAATCATATATGATATTATATATATTAATATGTTTATTTAATATATCTATAAAAAATTTATATTCATTATACATGTGTTTTGAATGTGTATAAATGAATTAAAGACTTAAGGTTATGGATTTTCATCTCCCTTTGTAGTTTTGTGAGACACATGCTACATTAACATCCTACATATTATATGTGGTGTATATACTTCTGAATAATGTATTTTAGGGTTATTATCATAAAATTTATTTGTATTTACAAAAAATATTTTAGGATCTCACTTTCTTGGAGTTTACGGTTCAAACCCTACCAAATCAGTAAGTGAATTTTGTCTCTATTTTCTTTCGTTGGGACACACATTCTGTTATATAGCTATATTATTTTATGAGTTTTATATAATTCCCATTTGACATGTTATATCATGAATATAATTATTATAATTATATTTTATTCTTAATTTAATTTTATTCTTTTAAGGGTACTATGATTCAATGTAACAAAAGTGGTAAGAGTTTACTGTTACAATCTCATCGTTTATTAGTATTGCTTATTATTATACATACATTTAAGATATATTATGATCCATATATCAATAATTCTTATAATTTTTCTTCAACACTATTTATTTATAATATATTTAAACATTTGAATAATTTTTTCACTCTTTATTGCTTAAAATTATTAAGATAATGCCTTTAATAAAATCTGAATTTATTTATCTCTTACGTTGGTAATATGTGTTCTTTCAAAAAAAATTATTTCTAAAATTATTTCAAAAATATTTTAATTGATGTGTTATACTCACTGTCATGGAAATAGGGATAAAAAAATTATGTTTTAATAAGTTTTGTAATGGTTTTCAAATACTCATTTATGAGTTTTCAAAGTTACTTTCAAATAAAAAGGTTTTCAAAAAAATTTATTTATTAAAAATTTTATTGTAATGAGGAAAGGATATTTTACTGAATAAAATTTTCAAATTATATTAAAATATTACATAATATTTTTTGAAATTGTTTTTCAAGGAATATGAATTTGAAAAAAAATGTATTAAATATGATTTTAAAATTAAGGTTATTTTTGTTATGAAATGATCTAACTGATCATTCAAAATCATTCTCCATTAAAGATGAAATACTTTGATATAGTTTATGATTTACTAGGGATATGATACAAGTACATCATTCTTTTTACTTTTTTAATCTTTTATTTTTAGGAAGAAAATTTATTTATGAAACCCATTTCTTTTCAATGGGTTGCAGCATGAAAAACAATTATGAAACCTACTTGCATTCAATAGTTATTCTAAGATGAAATGATTATGAAACATTTGTCTTTTCTAGATGTTATGATATGATTAAAGCGTTATGATACCCATTTCATTTAATGGGTAGATATACAATATTTATAAAATACATCTCTTTTTTATGGGTCATGATGTGATGGATTTTGTATTATCTTGTGGCACATGTATGTACAATTTCATTATGTGATGGGTTTGACACATATCTCCATACAATATATTTGATAATGATTTATATATATCATGATATAGACAATGCTATAATGGGGAGTGAACCTGATTTAATAATACATGGATGGAATGAGGTGTGATCTAATTTCAATAAAGTAATTTGTCCACTATGATGGCTTCAGGAGTGAAACCATTACACTATGATTAATAGGCATAGAATGGGGATGGTGGTGTGTCCCACCCAGAAGTTGAGCTTCCCAAAATAAGGTTACACGAGTGGTCATCCTGATTACAAAAGAGGGTACACAAGAGGTCATCACAAGCCAAAAGTAGGCACGTGTGGGGTTAGTCCAAGACTAACATGTTATGAATTTCTTAGAGGGTACCCTTTAAATAAGATTTTATATTATTATGTGTATGCCAAAAATCTAGGACTTATGCTACTGTAATACTCTCATGACACATGTTCTTTTATTATTTATGATTCATGTAGTATGAGATTCCAATATCTATACCATGATTCATGTTTATGATCATTGATATATATATTATGGTTTCAATGTTTATGATCGTGTTATCATACCCTTGTGCTTATGGTATTTAACCTTACAGAGAGTTTTATCTCACCCTTTCATGTATTTCCTTTCCCAACGTTCTTAAGAAAGGTTTTAAGTAGGGTATTATTATGAATAGAACTGAAGGGGAAGATCTTTATTGGATATTTGTAATATCATTCACTATATTAGAAGATTATGCTCCAAATATCCAAAGGCACTAAACTATTACAGTCCTTAGTAATTTTTTTGTGTAATGTGATGAATATTCATCTAAAATGAAGTAATGTCTATTTATGTTAATCCTAGATCGAGATAGTTTGTATCAAAGTAAAGGTTTAGTAAACCTTTGGAAACTAGGATGATAAAAGGTTAGTGAGATCCCTAGGGATATTTCTAAGGATATTCTTAGGGATGTATCTAAGGATAAGTCTAAGGATGAGTTAAAATATAGGAAAATTTCTTGGAATTTTTTTAAATGATTGAGTGAGTGGTTTCTTAGAAATACATACCAATCTGGAAACTACAAGTGTATTTGGCTTTGGAACATATTTAGTTAGGGGTAATAACCCCAAAACCATCATATTAAGATAAAATATATGTGGAACTAGTGAATGACCACAAACCATACTACAAACCTTCTTTGAAACTCCTAGGGGATATAATTTGGAAATTCACAAACTCTGTAAAAGTATTCATGAAATATTTAAATAGAAGATGAATATGAATGACTTATGATGCACTTAATGTGTCATATATTCGATAAGGGTTCATGATTTAGACATCATAGAAGTGTTTTGGCATGATTATCTGGGTTTCCACTATGATTAGTGTTTCTCACACCATAATGTTTTGGTTTTATTCAATAGAAGGAATCATAAGTAACTGGGATAACATTGAACATTATGTTATATTTGTTTATGAGCATCTAAATAGGATGATGACTAGAATAAAGGATTTTTTATTTGTTCATAATTAGTTTTCAAGTAACATGATGAACAATGTGTACCTTAACTAACTCTCAAACTCACCAAATAATATAAGGAAATATTTATCTTATATTTTTGGTAATGGAGACCATGTAGAAAAGAAGATTCAGTTTACTTTTTGTCGAGAATGTGGAAAAAAACACCCGAGTAGACATTTTGGATGAATATGTAGATGTTTTGATTGTGAAAAATAAGCACACAAAGTAAGAAACTACAAAGAAAAAAAAAAGAAAATTTGATTTCACATAATGGATGGGAATAATGGATTTCCTAAGATATAATTGACTATGGAATTCTTTAAATGTCGAAATAATGGGCATTATGTAAATCGATGTCCTAAAGGAAAATCTTGTCAATATAATTAGAAAGGAGGTATATTCTGTGGTTAAATTTTTGATGATGAAGATATTTCATAAGAAATGAGAGAGCAAAGAAGTGTTAATGAATAAGATGATAAAGATTGAATATATTTTTTAGAATTTATTAGGATGAATTAAGTATTTATGTATTGGAATTAAAAGATAAAATTCTCTGAATTATGAAATATATAATGATTTTTTATTATCATTAAGTATTGAAAATAATATATTGAATGGTATCAATGAACTAGTAAAGTGATTTAATAAAAAGGTTAAATTTTCTAGAAAATAAATTTTTAAGGGAAGGTAACCCTTAATATGATCTGGATATTGATAAATGAGTGTTTAGTTTGAATAAATAAACGATTGATATGGATAATGAAAATTGGATAGTATTTATGACCTCAGAAATGATAAATGATTTTTCGATAATGTAGTTTATGTTATCATTTATGAAGTTTACAACATTTTTTGATTTGTGGAATATGTCCAATAATCTATATTCTCTATAAGAAATGAAGAATCATGTATATTTTTAGTGTGGTATTAAATTAATTCAAGTTGTTACCATGCTTTAAGGAAATAAATGATGAAGGTATTCACATAATTTGTATATGATAACCAAGATTTACATTCTAATATATAGGGGATTAATGTTAAGCTGATTTTGGGAAATTTAGTAACCTTATTTATAATGTTTTCGAGTTTTATCTTTCATATGAGTGAGAAGGTTAACAATTTGTGAAAGGATTTATGTTTAATATTAAATCATGTTTGATGGATTAATGTTTTGTAATATAAAGCTTTATATATATTTGATTACCATTATGAACCGTGTTATTGTGATTATAACTAATGATAGACATAGTGAATTATTATTATATTTATGGATATTATGATCAATTTTTGATTTAGAAACATAAAATTCACCTTTATTTCTTAGAGTTATAAATAAAGTGAAAATTGATCAAGTCATGAATGATGGATGAGATTCTTCTTATAAAATTTAATGAAATCAAGGAAGTATATTTTCTTGTGAAAATTAATAAACTTTAGGAAAAGGGTATTAGAATAAAATTTTGTCATTTTATCATCCTTCTTTATGATATCAATGATCTTTTACAAGACATATTGGTTTATGAACTTTTGATTATTGACTTTTTCATAAACTTCTTCTCTTTCACTCTCCATCATTATTTTGGTGTTATGTTTCTCTTTTATGTCCATGTTTTTACTTCCCACCTAGGTTCTTCTATGTGAAAACGTAGTTATGGGTTAATTTGGGAATCCATTATTTTTCTAAACTTATAATTTTAAAGTAATTTTTTGTATTCATTTTTAGGATGTGGGTTTCTATGAAAAGAACATTCAATTATTAAAACATTTATGAATGAGATGAATTTCGGGGGGAAATCCATTTTAAGGAAGGTAGAATATGACACCCTCACATTTTTTGAATTATTATTCTTGAATAAATTAAAATTCCTTGATGTATTTTATGGAATTCAAAACCATGTTAATCTTGATGTATATGAAACACTAATTTAATATTTCCCTACATGAAAAACTAATTTGCACTAGTGTTACACACAATACTATGTTTTACAAAACTACAATATACTATTAATATTATTATATGATAGTTATTACATAGATGTTGGAATATAAGCATGAATATGATTAACTAAATTGTGAAAATATATATTTTTCACATATTTATTATTTATTTATTTATCGTAAATAATGTAAAAATCATCTCAACTAAAATAGAAATTTTTTCTGAAAAATAATATCGTTTCTAAAAGCTGGGTTAATCAAGTTTGGCGGATATAATTTAATATAAAATTTTATCACTTTCATAAATTTTATTTTTAAAAATAAACATTATTTTTAAATTTAGAATATCGTAATTATATTATTTTGATTTTTTGTTATTTTTTCAGAGAATTTTTATTTTTTAATATTGAAAAATATTGAATATTAATCTAAGACTACATTTTTTAAAATAATTTATAATGTTGAACTATATATTTAATTAGTATTAAAGTCACAATAATTAAATTATACCACACTTAATCCAATTTAGGTCATTGGATTAATTTTCATAGTGAATTTTATATAAAACATTGTAAACTCTGGAATATTTTCACTTTAAAAACACACTTTCTCGTTATGCCTGGATGATTAATTATAAATTATTTTTCATCGATTCTGTGATTGGAATTTAGAAAAATGGATTTTGTTTTCGGAATAAATGTAAATTATAATGTTTATTAAGTCCAAATAAATTTTTTAAAATCTATCAATGTAAATAGTTAAAATTAATTATAGTGATCAAAGAAAAAATGAGTTCACTTAGTGGCTAAACATAGAATATAAGGTGTAAGAATAACCCTAAACTTTTCCAAAACCCATATAATGGAAGTAGTTCTATACTTGTAACCTTATTCTCTAATTGTATGAGTTTTGGGGACACTTTTCCATGAAATCAACCAATATAACATGTTATGTAACGAAAAGGTTAAAAAATGAACATTTCTTACTTTTAATTTCTATAAAGCTTTAGAATTGGGAAAAAACTACATAAGTTAATTTATAAATATTATTTTATAAGATAAAAGTGTTTTCCTTATCATGATAATTTATTTTAATTATTTATAGATTATATAATTACATTAAATTATTAATAAATTCCAATGAAAGTATTATCTGGTTAATAATTAAATAAATAAAATCATACAAAAACATGAAAAAAATGAAGTAAGTTGAATTAATTATTATGTTAAATTATTTTTTAGATAATTATACCGATTTAAAAATTTATTAACATTATATATTTTATTTCCATAATTTTTTTTTTGATATTTTATTAAACATAGTTAAATGAATAATGTCAAAATTTATATTAATGTTATTTTATAATAAGTGTTATTTTATTAATCGATAATAAATTTCTAAAAATTTTATATTATATAAAGTGATTTTTAGACATTAATAAATATCAATGATGTTATATTCATCTTCAAAATGTTCCTTTATAAAGACTATATTGATTGTTAAATTGTAAAAAACACTATTAGAGTGGTTAGGGTTAAAGGAGTGTTTTTGTGTGTTACACACGCTTTTGTTGAAATTAATTTCAACCCCACATTGTATTTTTATACATTATAAAATAGATATAATATATATAATTAGTGAGTCTGAATTACCTTATATTTATCACTAGAACTTAGTCTTAATGTGTAAATTACAGTGGTTAGGGAACTAATTAACATAATAAAAGACAAAAATGGTAAAATATGAAACCTAATATATAATATATATAACCCAATGTATAAAACATGTATATAAATTTGATTTGGTGTTTTTTAGTAAATATATCATCCCTAAACACATTTAATTATCAATTTTGATCATCTTTAGGTAAGCTTGACCTTACAAAAATAAATTATTTAGAGTATTTAAAGGAATTCCACTCCTCCTCAACAATAAAAAGGCACTCAGTCAACCCACTTATTCACACCTCTCAATAAAGTTTTACCCAAAAAGACTTACCCAAATAACTTATCCACTTGTCTCCTCTAATAATAAAATACAAACCGTGGGAATAAATTCAACCATGTAAGTCCCTTGGGGAAAACCAAAAGGAGATACTCGAAGAATAAGTTACATTCATCAACATGTATTTATGTTTTATTTCATCCTCAAATCCCTTAAATTATTTTTATATCATGATAATATAATAACCTAAATATCATAAATTTACTTATATGTTTTTATATTAAGTTTATGACCTAAAAATGAGAACTTCCATCAAATGGGTTACAAAAGTGTGGTTTATGAGTACAGTGGACTACCACATCACGGACCGATGTTATTCATTTTTCCATTAATAAATTTTTAAGTAGGGAATAATAATTGAAACACTGTTTATATATTATATTTCTGATATTTATTATTTTATTATTATTATTTAATTCTTATATCACTCGTACCTTCATTATTACAATTTTTTTGGAATATGATAACTTTGTTCGTGTGTACAACGGATTAGCGCCTTGCGAAGTGATTCAATTAATTAATGATATCCCTTGAATGTGATAAGGATGGGTTTAATAAATATTTTCGATATATATGAAATAAATATGATTATTAAATGATAATATATGTCATTTAATTTTATTTCATTCATCCTAACAAGAAAATGAAAAAATACCATTCATGTAGACACACAACCATCCGTTTCCAAGAACGGTGTATTAAATTCCATATCACTAATTTTCATTAGTTTTTCTCAATACATATATACTGAATATATATATAATATTTTTCTATTTTATCATTCTAGTGATGATGGATCCATGATAAAAATTGAAGGACCAAAATAATAGAAAATCAAATCATAAATGAAAAACAAATCGGTTATTACCCGAAACACAACTTTAACATATAATTGTTTATAAAGGAGTAATGAAAGGTTACAATAAAATAACATATGATACTATATAAATTAATATGTTCCTTTAATATATTTATAATAAAATTATATTTATTATACAAGAGGATTGAATGTTTATAAAAGAATTTAAGACTTATGTTAAGGGATTTCTGTTTGACATTCAGCTTTTGTGACACACACGCTATATTCACCACCTATTTCTTCTATGTGATATATATAATACCAACTAATTTATTTTATTATGATTATAATAAATATTATTTTTATTTTCATTTATTTTAGGATATCTTTTTCATTGGTTTTTCGGTTCAAAAGTTACCAAATCAGTAGGAGAATTTTGTCTTAATTTTCCTTCATTGAAGCACAGATCATGTTATACACCAATATTCTTTTACGTGGTGTATATAATGAAAGTTTTACATGTTATATAAAAATTATCATTATTTTCATGAAATTAAAAGCTTCATCTAATGTTATTTTTTTATAGGTTTTATGATTCAATGTAACTAAAGTGGTTAGAGTTTATTTCAAAAATCGCATATTTTATCATGATTATTTATGATTATGATTCCATTGATGAAATATTATGATCCATATCTCAATAAGTATCATGATATTTCCAAGTATATGGTTATTAATTATATCTTGAAGTAATAGTACCATTTTCACACTATATATTACTTAAAATTATAAAGAATATGATTTTTTGAAAATCCGACTTTATTTCTCACTTCAGTTGAAAATATGTGTTCTTTCAAAATAATGTTTTCTATGAATGTTATCAAAGGTTTTGAATTTATATTTAAAATATATTTTAAATTAAATTTATTTTAAAAAAAATTAAGTTTTAAAATGTTTATAAAATTCTTTTTTAAGATTTCATTATATGTTTTCAAGGCAATTTTTAATGAAAAATGTTTTCAAAAAGAGTTATGTTTTTAAAATAGTATTTTAATGCAAAAAAGATATTTTCCTAAAGAAATGTTTTAAATGGTTTTTATAGATTACTTCATATGTTTTCAATGGTTTTTTCAAATAAAGGGATATTCAAAAAACATTTATGTCTAAAAAATAATTTTTAATGAAATATTATTTCCCTTAAGAAATTCAACAAGTTCTCTTTCAAAATACTTCTCCTTGTAAGATGAAAACATTTGATAAATTTATGATTTAATAAGTATATTATACATATACCCCATTATTATTCTCTTATTTTATGGTTTATATTTTATATGAAAAGTTATTTATAAAAGAATTTCTTTATAAAACCCATTTCTCTTCCATGGGTTATACAATGATAAAATGCATATGAAACTTGCTTCCTTTTACGGGTTATTCTATGATGAAATGATTATGAATCCTAAAAACTATATATAGGTTATGAAATTATGAAATTTTAATTATAACCTTTTCATTTAATGGGTAATTATTTTAGGTTTATAAAACCCTTATAATTTTATTGTTCATGATATGGTGAATGTTGTATTATCTTGTTCAACTCATATGTATGATTTCATAATCAGATGGGAGTTACCAATATCTCCCTAAAATGAATTGGATAAAGAGTCATATATCTGATGAGATAGAAAGGACTTAAATATGGAGTGATCTTGGTACAAAAATAGAATGTTGCAATGAGAAGTAAACTCAGTTATGTAATGGACTTTGTCCACTATTATTGTTTGCCGAGGGTACACATTCAACTATGAGGAATGTGATTACATTGAAGATGGTGGTGTGTCTCACCTTGAAGGTTAGTCTCCTAAAATAAAATTACGTGGTTAGTGAGCCCAAGATCGAATGATGGTGCATGGGAGGTAATCCCAAGCCCAAAGAAGGTACATAGTTGGTTAGCCCAAGCCTAACATGTTATGGTTGTCTTAGAGGGTGTCCTTAACATAGGATTTTCTATTACTATTTTTATACAAAAAATATATTTCTTAAACAAATGTTATTATCTAATATATCATTCTCTTTTATTTTATTATGATTCATGTCTTATAAGCTTCCAATATTTATTCTAGGATTCATGTTTATGATCTCTGATATGTAGGGTATGGTTTTCCAATGTTATCCTCATGTTCTCGTACCATAATGTTTATATCCTGCTAATGTATCTTCTTTATTTACCCTTTTTGATAATTTACAATCACAATTTCTTATGTTTCCATTCCTTATGTTGTGAAGAAAGTTTTTTGTAGGTTATGCTTGTGAATAGTACTAAAGGGGAAGATCATTAAGGGAGATGTTAAAGATATTTCACCAGACAAGAAATTATGTTTCATGTTTACATAGGAACTAAACTATTACGTTTCTTAGGCATGTATGTAAGTAATTTAATGAATATTCAACTAAAAAGATGTAATATACAAGTATATTAATCCTGGGTTACTATAATCAAGTTGTTTGATGCTTTGAGTGGAAAGGATCATACAAGCTTATCAATGATTAGGATTACTATTTATCATATATTTCTATATTTGAAAAGGATGGATCTAGAAATCATGAATGTAGGGGAGAAATATTATCTTTCTCAATTTAAGGTTATACTTTCAATTTACGTAAAGACTAAATAGGTGAATAAGAAATATTCATAGCTACAAAATAAGTATAGATATGTTCCAGAGTTTAACATTGATCATGATGGATTGAAAAGGTTAAGGAACAATGTATGTGTTTATACCATACCATTTATAAATAATGATTTGATAGAGGAAACTCACAGTTTCTCATTCTCTATTAATTCTGGAATTATGAATATGTATTGTGATTTGAAAGAGAATCTCTAGTGAGATATAATTAAGAGATATATCATAGAGTCCGTATATTAGTTCTTGTTATGCTAAAAATATAAGGCTGAGAGACAAAATCATAAGGGGATGTTACATCCATTTCCTATACAATAATGGAAATGGGAAAACATCACCATGTATTTTTTCGTTAGATTCCTCATAATATATAAAGTGAATAATTATATTTGGGTTGTAGTCAATCTCTTTACAAAGTCAGCACACTTCTTCACTATTAGTGAAAACTTCACACTCAATCAGTTTTAGAGGATATTAATTATGGAAGTGGAAATGTTACATGTAGTACCACATTCTATTATGTCTGATTAGGATGTGATGTTTAGCTTAAATATTGGTAAAAGTATTTAGAAATCTCTTTATATGAACATGATTTTTCTAATATTATTTCATCTATAGACAAATGGATAGTCCAAGGGAATAATTCAAAACCTAGAGGATATGTTGATATCTTTAACATTAAATTTAAAAGGTGGTTGGGATAAACACCTTCCTCTAGTTGAGTTTTCATACAACAATATATTTTACCCGTTCATTCAAATGGACCCTTCTAAATCTCTCTATGAAAATAAATGTATAGCTACAATTTTTTGGAACAAATTTTGAAAAATAAAGTTGTTGGGGAATTAGATAGGTAAAGAAATTGCAGATAATGATAGATCCATTCAATAATGAAACATGGCAGCTCAAAGTCAGCAGAAATGTTATACTAGAAATCACTATAAATCACTAGAAGTTGATGTTAGTGATAACGTGTTTCTTAGATTTTCCCCATGGAAAAGGGTTAAAATATTCCAAAAGAAAGGGAAACTATGCCCAAGGTATATCGGTCCCTTCGATGCTCTTGATCATATCGAGATAATATCCTATCAATTAGAACTCCACCAAGCCTATCTCAATTCCATGATTTCTTCCATGTATCTCTCATTAAAGAGTATATACCTAACCCTTCACATGTACTGAACTCATTGGTCATACCATTGGAGAAAGATACTTCCAATTATAGATAACTGAGGGAGATTTTAGATTGTACATGGAATGTTCTATGATTCAAGACCACTCAGCTATTCATTTTTTAGTGAAAATATTATTTTAATGAATCTATGTAGGAACATAATGAAATAATGTTGTATAATTATCCTCATTATTTGGTATCAGAGTGATGGATTTATAGTGTGAAATTAATTTTTATGGGGAGTAATATAACACCCCTGATTTTTTGTGACTATATTTTCAATTAAATTTAATATTTTATCTATTTTCAATTATGTGCAATATAGTTTTTGTCTTTAATTACATTAAACATTGACTTAATATTTTACTATACTCAACCAAAGGATAGATTATGCTACACAAAACCTTGAGTTCAAAAAAACATAATATATTACATGTATTTAATGGCTATTATAACATTGTTGTTAAACATAGAAATATGTATATTAATAAATAATTTTTATATATAATGTATAAAATTTTTATATAAAGAAATCATAATGATAAAAATTTACAAAAAATTTTGTATAGTCCTTATATGTTTTGAAAATTCTATTTTCTAAAAAATGATTTTTATTTTCTTTTGTGAACATTAATAAAATTAAATTTTCACAATTTTATAAAAATAATTAGATAAAATTAATTTAAATTTTAATGTGATAATGTAAAAACTATCTTAAGGTTAATTTTTTATTTTTCTAAAAAAAATCATTTCTTGATAAATTGTTAAAAATACCGGATTTTAATTGAAAAATTATTTTTCCATTAAAATATTATCAAAGATAAATTATATTTTAGATTGGTTTAAATTAAAATTATTTGAATAATATATATATATATATATATATATATATTTAATTTCGTTCATTTGAATCATTTTCATAATGAAGCTGGATATAAACACTTTGAAAACTCTTTAACATTTTTCACATTGAGAATATGTTTTCTCGTTGCTTCTGTGAGATTAATTTTAAAGTAAAATTTACATGTTAATTAATATAATTGGTAAAAATATATTTATTATTTTTATTCATCATAATTTAAATTTTTTATTAATATAAAATTAATTTTTAACAAAAATGATTAGTTTAAATAGTAAAAATTATTTATTGTGGTTAAGGTAAAAATGTGTTTACCAAGGGGTCAAACTAAAAATATAGGGGTTCAAAATGACCCAAAACATGTATAAATACTATTTTAAGGCCATATATACATATTATACTTCATAATATATAGTATAGGTTCATTTAGAATCTTTAGTTTTAGGAATTACTCTTATGTTGGTGCCTTTTAGGAAATTTCCATGTAGTTTCCAAGAAGGTTTCTTTCCCCCAATTATAAAAGGCCACAACAACCCATTATTTATCCACAAATATAAATCCATTTGGATTTGGAAAAAACATCCCATATCACTTCCCAACATCTATCCTCTCAACCTAAAGGCCTTTTTTTGGACATAAATCCAACCAATGATGGATTTTTGGTCAAACCTACTGAGGAAACACAATGAAGAGGTAACATTCATCAACGAGTATTTTTTGTTTTATTTACTCCTAAACCTAATTAAATTATTATTATAACATGTTTTTATAATAAAAATAATTATATTCAATATATCTATATGTTTTAATGCTAAGCGAATGTTCTACAACCATCTCCACTTCAATGAAATGGGTTATGAAATCAGTGTTTGTGTGTACGGCGGACTACCACCTCATGAACTTATGTTAGTAAAATTTCAATTCCCACCTCTCATATAGGAACAACATGTTTAATTTGTTATTTATATACTATATTTATGGTATTATTATCATTTTTAATTATTATATCATACATACCTTCTTACATTCCATTTTTTTGGAATACGGCAACGTTGCTCATGTGTAGGGGGAGTACCACCTCACATTGCAATGTGATTAATTCATGATTGAAATGGGGGTAATAAGGGTGATTTTATTGAAAATATGTTATATATATGAAATAAAAATATAATTTTAATAATAATAATATACCAATTACCTTTCATTCTTTCAATACATCAAGAAAATTGAAACAACATTCATGTGTTTGTATGGTCAACCATCTCCATGAATGGTGTGTTTAATTTTCTATATATATATTTTATGGATTAATTTGAATATATATATAGTGAGTGAATATATATTTTATTTATATCATTTTTAAAATTATGTATATGATTAAATCATGATCAAGGTAAGAGAACCAAAAAAATAGTCAAAACATATATCAAAAACGAAGTAGTGTTTACCAAAAACATAACATTAACATGAAATTGTTAATAAATAGTTAATAAAAGGTTATATGTGAATAATATGCGGTTTCATATATTCATTAATATATTAATAATAAAATTATATTTATTAAAGGGGAGGTTTTATCATGTCCAAATGAAGTCAACACTTAAGGTAATGGATTTTTGTCTCACTTTTTTACTTCTATGAGACACATGCCATATTAACCATCAATTTCATTTATTGGATATATAATATTCCTATGAATATATTTTATTATTTTTATCCTTAAAATTATGTTGATTTACATATACATTTTATGATATATCTTTCATGGTTCTTACATTTCAAAGTTACCAAAGTGGTAAAGATTTTATGTTCTATATCAATGTTTATCAAGATTATTTATTATTATTTTTTATGATACATATATCAAAAAACATGTTAATTATTTTCTCCTATGGTTATTACATGATGATAAATTTCTTCCCTTCATTTTACTATCTTCATGTACTTAGGAGCTAAATAATTTATGAAAAATTTCATTTTCGGACGAAATCCCTTTTTTGTCCAAAGCCATGTTTTCAAAAACAAATTTAGAATAATTTATTTTTTTGAATGTTTTTCCAATTTGGAAATGATATTTTACCTAATAAATGTTTAAATTATATTTAAATAATCCCTTATAACTTTTCATGTTTATTTTCATAGAAAACTATTTCCTTACTGTTTTATTTTTTAAAAAGTTATTTTCAAATAAAGGCTTTTTCCCTCAAAGAAATTCTCGATGTGATATTTCAAAATTATTTTTCATATAAGATGGAATCATTTTATGTTACTTATGAAAACCACATCTATTTACATGGAATATGATATTATTAAATTATGAAATTGTAATTAATCCAACCTCTTTTACATAGGTTATGAAATGATTAGATTTTTACGAAACCTATTTCTTTTAATGGGTTATGGTATGATGAAATTTTTATGATCATGTGGTACACATGTGTTTGAATTTCATTATTTTATGGGTGTTACATACATATCCATATAATTAATTGGGTAATGATAAATGTTTAATTTGATCAAAGGGTATATTAATGGTTATCTCATGCCCAAAATGTAATGTACATGGGTGGTAATCCCAAGCCTAAAAAATAGGGTGCAGATGATGTTATCCCAAGACTAAAGTTGGTACACTATTGGTTATCTAAATCCTAACACATTATGAATGTCTTGGTAGGTATCCTTGAAATCTTATTTTTTAATCTTATGTTTATTCCACAAATCTATTTGGTATTGAAATGTTATACTCTCATGGAACGTGTTGTTGGATTCCATTATGATTTATATCCTATAAATTTCCAAACATTATTCCATAATGAAATATTATGATCATTGATGTTTAGGGTATGGTTTTTAAATGATACTTTCATGTTTTGATACCCTAATTATCATGTTATGATTATGTATATCACTTTTTTATCCTTATTGAGCATCTGAGATCATACTTTTTAATGTTTACTTTCCTCTAGTTATGAAGAAATTTATTATGTTTTATATTTCAAAGAATAGTTCTAGTTACGAAGAATATAGGGGAAGATGATTTAGATTACCTATAAACCAGTTTTTTGTATTTATAATTTTCCAAGGGTACTATACCTTTATTATCCTCATGATTTGTTTTGTGTAATTTAATAAATATTCCTCATAAATGATGTAATTTCTATCTATGATTAGTCTGGGTCTCTATAATAGTGTCACAATGCATCACATTTAATGCCTTGATTAAGATATGTGGGTTATATAAATTTATGTTCCAAATCAATGAAGGATATATACATCTAGATGAATACCCTTGAGTGGTAATGAGGATTGTAATTCACTACAAAAAAGTTTGGTATGGAAAATCACAAGATAAATTTAGCATTATAAAAAGTGTACATAAAATTGATGGAATGGTTTAACAATTGTGAAATGTGGTATCCAATTACATGTAAACTATAATGATAGTGAAATGGATATGTAAAATAGCATTCTAAAATGAGAAATTGGAAATAAAATGACATAATACAAAGAAACTATTTGAATATAGAGGAACAAAGGATCCCTTACCTTGAGGGGGAAAATATAAAAAATGGTAGGATCTTCTTAAGAGCATGTAAAAACCATAGGATGGGATTATAGTTTTATGGGGAGAGTTAATTAATTCTAAATAATTTTTATGTTTAGAGGAGTGGGTGTATGGTTGGGTATTTATATCAAAAGAGAGGGGAATTCTTTATTAATTTCTAAACATAGGTTTTGGACTTCATATGATAATAAAACAAAAAACCCACTAAACATCAAAAAATTTCGAAAAAAGAGTAGTGTTTTGAAATGATTTAATAGTATAATAACCAAACTCCTTAAAATAATACCATTGGCGACGTGTAAGCGAGTCATGTTGATAGAGAATTCATTATAAATATTTAAAATAAAATATAGGTTTGGCGGATTCGTTAATAGATTATAAAACTGTCCAAATAAACTAAAAAATAAATCATTTCAAAGTAGAAATATATACTTGGTTTTGGATTATTTTAATGTCATTATTTACATAATGTTTATCCAATTTTGTTGTCACTATATCAGGAGTATATTATTATCATATTTACTTTTTACCCAAACATTAGATTATCATAGAAAATTATGAAAAAATCCCCATTGGATAATTTCATAACTCTTATTTAAAAATTAATATTTATTTTTTGATATTAATTTTATATTTATTATAATTTATAATTTTAAATAAAAATAACTATTTACTGAAGAAAAAAACTAATTTTTATGATATTAACAACTTTATGGCCCTTATTGAAATTACATTTGACTTCACTAAATTTTAGTATCATTTAGATTTAAAAGTTATTATCTTATTATAATATTTTAATAAAATATTACATAAATTAAAATATATTGAATTTATCAAAATAGTTTCTTAATTGAAACTACCTACTTTCCAGACATTCAATTTTTATTTATTTGTTTAAAAATCTAATTTTTGTCAAACTGATTATATAAACATTTATAATGTAATAATAAACTCAGATAACTATAATCATTATTTCCTTGAAAATAAAATTTTAAAACTCATATTTATAGGTTCAAGATACATAATCCCTTATTATGCAGTCATACTTCCTAAGGGTAAGATGTGTGATGGTGGTGCCTTCTTGGGGTGGTTTAGAGAACATAATTTGGTTCATGGTCATGATAAGCTTGAACTTCACCAATAAATAATTTCACTCTTGCAATAATTATTGAATCTAAACTTGGTCATAGTTAGGGGAAAATACAAGTGATGTTATCTCCCTTAGAATATCCAGTAAATGGAATTTATAGTTTATGATCCTACACATTAAGGCCATATTTTCTTCCATATGTGTCAATAAGAATTTATCATAACATTTAATATATAATATTCATAATGATCAATATAAAATGTATATATTAAGAACAGGTGAGATGATTAATGGCCTTTTAAATCCAAAAGGCTATATCATTCCAAAATAACCAATGTAGTGTATGTGTTTTCTATAACTACAATAAATTTACTCAATTAAAAGGAAATTTCATTTATAAGTGTTTGGGTCATCAGGATGGAAACACTTCCAAAAAATTAACTCCATTTGGTGTTCCTGCAAAGCTATATAGGAACATCAAGAAAGTATTTTTCCATACTCTTCCTTAATATGATGACATTAATTAGGACTCTTATACTTTTTCCTTCTCTAGAAAACCTCCAACTAATGAAATTAATTCATTAACATCCATGTGATGAATTTGTAATCATTCATTTTATGTACATTCAAATTTTATTCTATCTTATTATCATACAATTTTGGTCCATCCAAAAGAATTCAATCAATGAAATAAAAATCATTCAACTAATGGAGCTCATAGGATAACATTTACTTGTGACATATATTCTTTACTTCATCAAAAATCACATTATAAACAATCTATATATAGTTTTTTATGAAACATTGTTCCACCACAACATCAATTTTTTATAAACATTAGATGACATCCCTCCTTTATAATTAATATATAATTATGAGATCTTCTAGTAACAATAATTCTTGTTACATTAATAATTTTAAATCAATAACATATATTAATTCATTGAAAATTATATCCTATGGGACTATTAAGAAGACCTGGATAAAATTTCAGTAGAAAAATATTCATGATGCATTAGACCAGTAGTGTATATTGGATAAAATTAAGTTGTTAAACTCTATATACTTACTTTTTGAAATTAAATACATTTATTTATATAGGTGCATAAAAACAATTAGGTATTTTTACTTCAAAAAACAAAAGAATACACCTCTAAGGAAAGAATCTTATAACACTATCTAACTTCTTCATAACAGCTAACTATTCTTTGAAAATCCTCAGAACATCTTTGTCCAAAAATATTTAATGATTGGGTTTATGATAATTGAAATTAATATCAATGAATTGAATGACACCCAGTTCCATGGATTGGAAAATCTATGTTTTATTATCTTTAAAAGGAGTGGGGTTTTTAAAGCTTAAGTAATTTATCATTAAATAATTCAAAGTTAACCATGATCGTGTTGAGGCAGAATGTTTCTTGGGAGCTATGGTTTTTCTAAGAGGTAATAGAGTTAGAACATATATTATCACTTTTGAAGATGCATAAGATGATGTAATGGAAAATTAGCCTCTTATGATGGTGTGGGATTTTAGGTTTGATAGGTGAGGTGTGATTTGTGGCTTTTATGACGGTTCATTTGTGCTCACCTACCTAGACACATCTAGGTAAACCATGTGGAAATCGAGGTAGGTGGCATAGAAAGTTAAATCCCTAACATAGTTTTCTACCTTGTTTAGGTATGTTTCACATTGGACCAAGAGATCCCATGGAGGGAATTATCCCCAAGGGATTGTGATAGAACATTGGAGGATAGGACCAAGAGAGCCCAGGTGACTAGGAGATTCCCAGGAAGACTAAGAGAGCTTCCACATTTTTATGCACACTTAATGCCTTGTGAACCAGAGTTATGTAATTCATTTTGTATATCATTGACTTTAACCCATGAATATAGGATCCTATTTATGATAATTTTAGTGTATTTATCCTTTTATTTTTATTATATCTGATTCACCTTGAATTATTTCTTATAACTCATTTATTTAATGATTATGTATCATTATTATATGACTATGAAATATTGGTCCTAGTTGTGTTCTTCATCCTTATTTACACTGCATATTTATTTTCATAGGTATTGAGAATTATTCCTAAATGTTTTTGGAAGAGGATATTATAGTATTGATGTGGATACAAACTATTTTGAAATGAGTTTTAACTGAGTTGGAAAGTAGTGTTCATTAATGAGAAAATAGGTTTTCCAATGTTTTTGGAATGTATTGAGTAGAAAAGGGGAAATGAATTATTTTATAAAATCCAATTTCTGTTTTGGTGATTTTAAAATGTTGTTTTAAGAATATGTTCCTTGTTTTATATAGAATATGGTTTTTAAATTTTCATTCATAAACTGTCTGAAATTGTAAACCACTTTACATTATATTTGGAAAGTGGACACTATGAAATTTTTTTGAAGTTGGAATTTAAAATGGTGGTTTAGAAAATTTGTATTTGACTATGGGAAACAATTTTACATGTTATTTTTTCCATTTAATTAAAATATGGAAAAGTATTTTTAACACAATTGTGATGTATTTATTGTTCCTTTATGTAAAATCCTATGAAAAATGTATACTTTTATATTATATTTTAATCATGTATTATTATTATGTAATATTAAATTCAATACTTATATTTGATGGGTAGTGATCTATTGGGATTTTTAGCTCAAAAATATATTTTTTAGGTCTATAATGATTCCAAATTGTTTCAACTCTATTGATTTTGTTTGTGGAGATGTATGGTTGGATGGAGATTGTGGGTCATGTAGTGGGTTGCTGGATATAGTTAAGGTATTTTCTTCATATTTAGGTTTTTTATAGACCTTTTTGTATGGTTTTTCTATATATATCCTCTTATATATCTTATTATATTATTGTTTCTTTTATATCAGGTGTATATTATAATTTGGATGTTTAGTTATTCTTATTCCTTACTGGTTTGTTTGCTGATTTCATTTCTACGACTTATTTATATTGTATTATAAGGGATATGTCATTCCCAAAATATGTTTTTTTATTCCCAAGTACTATTTTTAAGATTTTGGGGATAAATAAATATCTTTTAACCCTATGATAGGTCGGTTTAGTAGTTAGGTGAGATAGAACCCCAAGCATGTTTTTTAAATGCACTTGCTTGGGTTTTGGTTGAACCTTTTGTTTAAGTAAGAGATAATGAATTAAAATAATTTACTCTAGAATGACAAGTTTATGATGTTCAAGTTAGAACATTTGGTGGATATTAGTCTAAGATTCTAGTGTGATATGACCAAAATTTATATGTTAGGGATCTTGAGAGTGTGTCTACTTCTGCCCGTTTAGCATATCCTATCATATTAGACATGTGTCCAATCATCATAAGGATGATTATTATGGATGACAGTGATAAAAAGAATCTTTCCATTTTCAATTAAATCAATAATTTGGTTGTGGTTACTATAGTCAGAATAGTGGTGGATATTCTATCTGATCTATGTGAATAAGTGAAAAGATAAAAAAGGATTCTTTATCGTAATTTTTTTTTGATTCGATAAAGACGAAATGGATGAAACTTCATTAGTTTTAAAGCCCAAAATAATACATGTAAAAGTTACAAAATATCTAATAGAATAATAAAATTAAGAATAAGATTAACTGGGAGTATAATATCAACTATATCAAGGGTATGAAATCATTGAATCAGACTATTAGATTTAAACCATTACTAAGAGGATGTTGTCTAAATTCAATTTGATGAAAGTGGGACTGATCTTCAAGTATCTAGTGAATAATTATATTCCATTAAGGGTGAGATATCTTTAATGTAAGATATTTATTTCATGAAATATATATGTTATATTAATTTTAGTGCATCAAATGGATCCCCACAACTCAGTATGTATATCTTATTCTTGATAATTTCAATAAGCCCTTTAGCTTTTCTAAGTTTCATGAAAGAAAAATTTATTTTTGTATAATTCAAGTTATATTTATTTACTGATAAAATAGATTCAATGCATATTGATTATGACTCTATAGAATATTTTTAATATTTTCAAAGGAGTTTAATATCTGATTCGGGGTTATCAAGTTATCAATCTAAATTAAGATCAAAGTATAGAAACAAATAATGATTCATCTGGTTTTGGAAAGGATAATGTTTTCACTTTGTAGGAGAAATCAGTAACCACATATACATATTCTCTTGTTTTAGTCATAATTCATTAACAAATGGTGCATGCTTCTAATCAGAATCTAAAAATTTTATCTTTTAAGTTAATTAAACTTAAAAATAATCTTGAGGCATATCTAACTTTTGATTCAATGAAATCTAATGAGGATGATACTAAGAAAGAAGTCAAATTTTAGAAAGAGCCTTCTAAATGAAAATATATGGTTATTCTTAGTTAACCACAAGTTATGGTTGTATCATCTGTTACCCCCTTTTTATTTGTGAAAATTTTAGGGAAAATAAATACTTATTTAGATATATTATTTTGAGTACTAAAACTATTTTATATTTTGGATATTTCCTATTCCAATGTGTATTTCAAGTTATACTAACTAACTATCTTTTTAAAATAATTATATCTAAAAGGATCTCAATTAAAATATTATACATTAATGGATATTGAAAGCACAATTCACTTCAATTGTAGATTATTAAAAAATTATCCTCCCATCATTATTATATAGTCATCAACTACATTAATTACAAAAAGATTGATTGTAGTTGAACATAATTATTATACGGGTCAAATTTGGGTAGAATTTTTTATTTTGAGAAGTAAACTAAATATAGAATAGATTCATTTGTTAACCCCTGTTATAACTCTATCAACTATACTATCTATTGGTGTCTTTTTCATTCCCAACTATTGTGGAATGGGAAAATATTTATTATGGAAAGCTTCAAACATGAAACTACACTCTAAATGATACATTGTACTTGACATTACATCAATAAATATAGAAACATTCCTCCACCTTTTTGGGGGAATAAAACACTCTTTATTTTGTATTAAAATTTCTATTATTGAAAAATCTACTTTAAATATTCAAAAATAATGTGATTCAAGAAAACATTTCATTAGAAAAAACTAATTTTCTAGGATGAGAAAACAATGGTCTAAAAAATATTTTGTTGAATATCTTGATCATTTCTTAACAGATTTAAGGTCATTACGTTCTCAAAATTCATGTGAATTTACTTTTAAAGGAAAAAAACATCTTTAGAAGCGATTTATGAAAAATATTTTATGTATTGTATTAAGGAAATAGAATTGATATAGGAATTAAAAGTATAAAATCTTCTTATCTTTGAAAAAAAATTATGTTACTTATCTATTAAAGATCATATGGATTATTTCTTCAAATACAACTTCTTACATAATTTAATTATAATAATTTTCAAAATGTATTCTTAATATATTTTATGGAATTCTTAGTGTTGGTCGGAGTGGATACTCAAGAGGGGGGTGAATTGAGTTCCAATTAAAATTTCTGTTAAATATATTTCTCTTAAAATCCCCCAACGTAAAAACAAAGTAAAATTGTAGTGAATCTATACAGAGTGTAAAGGTTCAATTAGTTTCTCAAAGATTTATTAGGTCTCAGTTAACTTAATTTAAAGATTAAATTAACTTTTGAAACTTACTTACTGGTTTATAATAAGTATAAACACTTACTAATTTAACTATCAAAGTAGCATTAAAATAGTTTTGTATTTCAAAGTAATAAGCAGTGGAATATATATATGTAATACTTATAGACATAAAATAAAAGCACCACAGAGTTAACCAAGAGTTTCAGTCTCAAGCCGAGACTTAGTCCTCTCAAAAATTTATATAAATTGATCTACACCCTGGATAGGGGGTAAAAAATAGTACACTATTGCCCAGGTACAAAGACCTCTACCACAGTTCTTCGTGGGAAAAACAAATAGCTCACTGGTTGTTCAGGTTTTACTCGACCTCTACCACCATTCACAGTGGGAAACAAAAGACTTATGGATTTTAAGTGAGGATTTAAAAATCCTCCAGTTTAACACAGGAAACAGTGTGTGTAAATTAAAAAAGATACACACACTGCTAAAAATGTAAATAAAGAATCACTAAGATAAGTATGATTGAGTTTAGAAATGCTTTAGAGATTAGCAGTGCAACTCTATACTCGTTTGGTTTATCAGAAAAGCCTCTGAGTCCTTCTCTGGTTTTTCTCAGAAAACAGAGTGTCATTTTCTTCTTTGATTCTTGGTCCATCATAGCATCCTGAGTGCATGAAACATTTGTTGTAGTTCTTCACTCAAGATGCAACTTGTTTTCTCCTCTAGAATAAGTTTCTTCGTGTATGTCCAAGATTCTTGGAGTATGGATGTATACTAGAGAAGAAAAAAATACTCCACATTTGAATTCTTGTTCAGGTCTTCTTCTTTCACCCTTCATGTGTCTTATTTGTTTTCTTTTTTAGGAGTATCATATGCATTTGTTTCTTCTATCTACTTAAGTGTTCTATTTCCATCACTTTTTAGGTTTCAGATTCGGTAGAAAAGAACAATCGCCTTTTGCATGGGTACTAGGTACGGTTCCTTGACATGCAACAGGAATCATTAAATAACATTAACTACAATAAGACAATCAAATGTAACCATTAGCTAAATAAATAAATAGTATGAAGAGTATAGGGTTTGACTAGTCGGTTAAACATTAGTAGAGTTTTATTAGTAGATGTGCACGTTGGACTTTATCGCAAAACCATCCATCAGTAGCTCTTTTGAACTTACATCGGTAGCTCATATACCAGTGAAATTTGTTCCATCGGTAGCTGTCTCTCCATTAGTAGATCTTTTCATCAGTAGTTGTTTGCACATATTGGTATACTTACACTATCAGTAGACTTATATCCATAGACTTCTACCTATCGGTGGCTATGGTCTATTCTGTATCGGTAGCTCGGTAGACTGGTTCTATCAGAAGACTTCCCCATATCGGTAGCTCTGGTTTTCTGTTGGTAGCTCAGTACATATTGGTGACCTTATTGTATTGGTGACTCTGTCTATTGGTAGACTAAGTCTATCGGTAGACTGAGTACCGGTAGCTTAAACGTAGATTAGTGACTAAATACGTATCTGTTTCATACACAACATATACAAATGGGTTAGAATTACTTCAGAACTTATATAAACATGGATAAACAAAGATTAAATTATCTCAAGGATTATTTTAATATTATTATCATCTTGAGCATAGATTGAAAGAATTAATATATAGAAAAACATTAGATTGAGATTATCAAAGTATATGAAAGCATAATTGGGATTATCAAAATAGGTGAGGTCAACAATCTCCCCCTTTTTGATAATCACAACTTATGATATTATCAGTTTAAAAAAAATCAGAGGCTATATAATTAAGCACATTTTTCTCAGATAAAATAGTATTGTATAAAACATATTCTATCAGAGATAGAATTAAATATATCAGAGAATATTAGAGAACTAAATGAAATTATATTGGAGGATGAGAGAAAAGACATTGATATGAGAGGATGAAATTCATAGGTATCAAAAAGGAAAAGCATGATATATCTTAGATAAAATTTTTCCTTTCATTAATATTTCACCCCCTTTGTGATCATAAAAAAGTGGGAATTAATAAAAAGAAGTGGAGTAATAGGAATAGAAGAAAATCACTGGTATTAAATGTGACAAATAGGTACAAAGAAAGAAAAAATACATAGGATTCCGATCAAATGGTCCAGCTACTTGATTAATCCACATCCTCAATGTGAGATGTTCCCTTGGGGTCAGAAGAGGATTCAGGTAGTGAGGATTCTGGTGAAGGATTAGGAATTCTTGAAAAGACGATAGGAGGCTGAGCAACTGAAACTGTTCCTGGCCTGTATTGAGGAGTCCTTTGTGTGATCACTGGTGTGAGGCTTCGAATGGATTGAACAGGAGTCATCTGAATTGGAGAAGTAGTGGAGGAAGAGGTAGAAAAAGTAGGAGGGAAAATTATGGGTCGGGCATCAACATGCAGAAAGGGTATAAAAAGATTCCTGAAATCCATAATTATTCCTCCCCTCTCTCCATTGTGGATATGAAGTCGTCTTTGTTCTCCATAAACTTTTCCAAATCCGGAGTCAATTCTCTCAGCTTTCTAACTTGTTCTCTAAAGGCTTGATTGACAGGAGGTAGTTTCATATTCTCAATCAGAAGCTTAAAATGACTGGTCATTTGGGTCTTTGTGTAAATTTTGGAGAAATGGGAGTCCACATTTTCTTTTAAATCCTTTTGAGAGGCAGAGACTTCTCTCATTTAGTCTTTAACTATCTTCATAATTTCTCTGGTTAAATCTCTGGTAGAGAGAACAACTCTTCTCAGTTGAGATGAGTCTATAGAGCCACTGGTTGAGGCAGAACCAAGATCCTCTTTCATCACAGTCCGAATTAGATTCAATTCCATTGAGGGTTTAGATGCAAGAGAACTAATAGAGAAAGACATAGTCTCTTTGAAGCTTTTGGTCAAACCACTGATAAGATTTTGAACATCAGATTCCTGGGTTTTAATATGATCTTTCATAGAAGTTTTGAAACCTTCAATTACTGAAACCATCTGACATACAACACTATTCATATAAGCTAAGTCCTTATCTGCTTGGGATTTTGAGCTCATGTAAGAGTCTAAATAAACAACAGATTTCTTTAAAGCTTCAAGATCTGCTTCAAGCCTAGAAACATGATCCTGGCATTATTTAACTTCTGCAGCTATTTCTCCCATAAAGATTGATAAATTGCAGGCAAGAGATAGTTCAAAGGATATTTCCATCATAACCATTTCTTCGGAAAAAATGTGCTTCATCTCAGTAAATGAGGCACTAAAAGATTCTTTAAGCTCATCCCTTAAGATATCCATATCAGCCTTGGTAACCAAATCAGCAGGTGCAACTGCTGTAGATGCTCTTTTAGAGGATAAGCTGACCACAGAATCAGTAATAACTGATTGAATTGAAGATACGAGATAAAATTCCATCTTCTTTACCTCTTCCACAATGTTGTCCTTCAGATTTTTCTTTAAGGTATCCAGGTCATGCATTCTGACCACATCTTCAGGTAGAAATTCAGTCTCAACATCCTAAACAATTTTAGGTCTATTGTGAGATGCCTCATTATCTGAATCCGAATAGTCTAAACCACAGACTATAAAACCAGGGTCTTCTGCCCAATCATTAAAACCAACAGCCACTGTGACACTTCCAAATTTAGATTGATGCACCCCCTCAATGGGTGCATCCTCAATTAGAATAACAACATTATCAACATCATTCACAGCAGCATCTTTAGCAGGTCTTTCATCCTAAGGATAATCTTCCACTATCAATTCCGTTACTGCAGTAGCAGGAGGGTCTTCTGGATTAGGTAAGGGTATGTCAACTTCCTTTGGTACCTCAGTAGGTAATAATGTTTGTTCAAACCCTGGACTTAGACTCAAATCATCTGTCATAGATGTTTCACTCTCATGAAAATCTTCTTCATTTTCTATAGCTTCCACTTCAACAGCTTCTTCCTTATTTAATATATATTGAACTAGATTATCAGGAGCCGGGCTAGGAGGCAAGTCAGGGTCTCCTTCTTCATCAGTAGAGAACTCTTCCTCTTCTAAATCATCACTGTATTCTGGCTCCTCATCATCAGGTCCAAGACCTAGATCCCTCACATCCTTTGGTCCTGAAGGATGAGTCACAGGATTAAACTTGTCATACATCCTCTGCTCATCATTGACCCATTATCCTCTCCAAGGGTTCCAGTTTATTTTCATGTACTTACAAACTATGGTTGTGATACAGAAGTTATTCTTCACTACCACTATCTCATCTTGACACTCAACAACCTGTTTCACCTTGATCATCATAGATATTAATTTAGCAAAGAATATGGCATTTGTCTTTGATTTCAGTCTTGTCATATCTTCCATTTGGAGCATCAGCAGTCTGTATAAATTAACCTTTACACAATTTCTTAAGAGGTGCTGGAGATAGATATCATGATATCTCAAATTGGAAAAGTCTCCTCTCCTCGGTATCAAGAAATGTTGAACAAATTTGAATAGCAATCTGTTCTCTCCATCCATCTCTGTAGCAACTACTTGTCTTTGACTTCCATCACCGGTCAACTCTTCCAAAGCAGTCTCATAATTGAAAATTTCACTGGTAGTTGGAATGGCTCTCGCGACATATCCAAATACTCCTTTATGGGGAAATTTCAAGAACTCAGCCCATTCAACAGATGAGAACGACATCTCCTTTCCATTTACAAAAGAAGTTACTTGATTTTCATTCTCTAATTCTTCAAACTTTACAAAATCGTAAAACTATTTCAATAATTTTGGAAATTAAGGACCATTGTTATTCAAAAAACACTCTACCCATTTTTGATCTTTAAGAACTTTGAGCACTAAGAACCCTCTAGGCATCATACATTCAGCACACAGTTCCTTTTCTATCACAATAACTCGATTTTGTATATGAGGATCCACTGGTCGTCTCCCCGACCTAGTTCTAGCAACACTTCCACTACCGATTGCATCTTGATCGATCTTTTCTTCTTTGTTTTCGTCTCAACAGAGTCATCTCTGATGGTAGGAAGTTTGGTTTTTTACATTGTTGGTTCGAAGGATTTAGGGTTCTCTAAGGATTTAGGAGCTATGGTTCGAGGGTTAAGGTTTGAGACTCGGTGGATTTTGAAGTAGCTCAGAATTTAGTTTTATCATTTAGGAAACATAAAATAAATAAACAAAATGAAATAAAGTAAAAGATTTAGATTCTGGCAGCAGACATAAGTTTTAAAACAGCGCTCACATCAGTGATAATTTCTATTAGTGAGATTTTACATCAGTGAGATTTTCTATCAGTGAGGTTACATTAGTGAGGTTACATCGGTGAGGTTACATCGATGAGGTTACATCAGTGAGTTTATATCGTTGAGGTTACATCGTTGAGGTTAGCTACTTATTGATATTAAACATTCCTAACTCGTGTCTAATATAACTTAACCTATCTGAACTCAAAGGTTTAGTGAAAATGTCAGCTAATTGATGTTCAATTCCTATAAAATCATGAGTAATATCACCCTTTTGGTAATGATCTCTCAAGAAATGGTGCCTTACATCAATGTGTTTGGTCCTAGAGCGAGACACAGGGTTATTTGAGATATTTATTGCACTAGTATTGTCACAGTTGATTGACACATTCCTAAAGTCATATCCATAGTCTAAAAGAGTGTGTTTCATCCACAGAATTTGTGCACAACAACTATCAGTAGCTATGTACTCTGCTTCGTCTATGGATAATGCTATAGAATTTTTCTTCATACTACACCAAGATACTAAGGACTTTCTTAATAAATGAAATGTTTCTGAAGTTCTCTTCCAATCCAACTTGCAACCAGCAAAGTCATCATCTAAATAACTCATTAACTCAAAGGGTCTTCCTTTTGGGTAAAACAAACCAAAGTTTACAGCATGTTTAAGATATTTAAAAATTCTTTTAACAGCAAGTAAATGCGATTCTATTGGATTAGCATGAAATCTTGCACACATACACACACTAAACATAATATCTGGTCGACTAGCAGTAAGTTAAAGTAAGCTTCCAATCATGCCTCTGTAATTGGTTTGATCCGCTGATTTCCCAATTTCATCTGCATCCAATTTACAAAGAGTACTCACAAGAGTTTCACTTTCCTTAATACTATCCCAACTAAAACGTTTTAAAAGATCCTTTGTATATTTACTTTGATTCAAAACAATGCCATTTTCATTTTGAAACACTTGAAATCCAAGAAAATATTTATGTTCTCCCATTAAACACATTTCAAATTCATTTTGCATACCCTTTGATAAATCAGTACATAAAGAATTTTTAGAAGATCCAAAAATAATATCATCAACATAGATTTGAACTATTAAAACATCTATAGAAATTATTTTAATAAAAAGAGTTGGATCTGCAATCCCTTTAGTAAAACTTTTTCAAATAAGAAAATTACTAAGTCTATCATAACAAGATCTTGGAGCCTGTTTTAAGCCATATAGAGCTTTTGAAAGTCTAAAAACTTGATTTGGAAAATGAGGATTAGTAAATTCAGGTGGTTGTTAAAAAAAACAACTTCAACAATAAAACCATTTAGAAAAGAACTTTTGACATCCATTTGATATAACATGAATTTCAGATAAGCAGCATATGCAAGTAAGATCCTAATGTCTTTTATTCTGGATACTAGTGAAAAAGTTTCCTTATAGTCTATTCCTTCTTCTTGACTATATCCTTGTGCAACTAGTCTAGCTTTGTTTCTAACTATGTTTCCAAACTCATCAACTTTGTTTCTAAAAACCCATTTTGTGCATATTGTTAAAGTGTCCTTAGTTCTGTCAACTAATTCATAGAATTTGTTTCTTTAAAATTGATTTTACTCTTCTTGCATAGCCATTACCCAAAATTCATCATTGATAGCATCATTGATATTTTTAGGTTCTAGATGTGAAAGAAAGGCCTGATGTTCAACCTGATTTTTTAGAAAAGTATTAGTCTGTGTACCTCTATCAATATTACCAACACCAGCATCCAAAGGATGATTCTTTATAATCCCTGTTGATCTAATAAAGGTAGGACTAGAAATTTTAGGTTTATCTATTGTTTTGGGTTCTGTAGCAGAAGATTCGGGAATATGTTCAGAACTGGATTTTTTACAGCAGGTTCTTTAGATTTATTATTAAGGTCCAGAATACTTAAATCTTCCTCAAGATTTTCAAGAGTGGTTTTAGGCTCATGTGGATCAGTTTCTTCAAACTTTATGTGAACATATTCTTCCACACATTTGGTTCTTTTATTAAAGACTCTATAGGCTTTTCTAGTTAAAGAATAACCAAGAAAAATTCATTCATCACTCTTAGAAGCAAACTTGTCTAGATTATCCTTTGTATTAATAATGAAAACTTTTCTGCAAAAGACTCTAAAGTAACTAACATTAGGTTTTCTATTATTCCACAACTCATAAGGGGTCTTCTTAAGAACTGGTCTAATTAAGACTCTATTAATAATATAACAAGTTGTACTCACGGCTTCAGCCCAAATGTAAATAGGTAGGTCATATTCATTAGGCATGGTTCTAGCTATTTCTTGAAGGGTTCTATTCCTTCTTTCTACTACACCATTCTGCTGAGGTGTTCTAGGAGCAGAGAAGTTGTGACTATAGCCATTGTGTGAGCAATAAGATTCAAATTCATTATTTTCAAACTCGCGTTCATGATCACTTCTTAAAGGTTTAATCATAAGTCCACTAAGATTTTCTACAGATTTGGAGTATTTAATAAAGTAAGAACAGGCTTCACTTTTGGGATCTAAGAAGTATACCCAAGCATTTCTAGAAAACTCATCTACTAGAACATAGACATAGTGCTTCCCATTTAAACTAGAAACTCTTGATGGTCCAAACAAGTCCATGTGAACAAAATCGAGAGGCTGAGAAGTTGAAACTTCTTTCTTTGATTTAAAAGAAACTTTATGTTGTTTTCCCTTTTAACCGGATTACACACTTTGTCATTTGGGAATTCAAGTTTGGGTAGGTCTCTAACTAAGTTCTTTCTAGTTAGTTTTCTAACTGAATAGATGTTGTAGTGTCCTAATCGACTGTTCCAAAGCCAAGACTCTTTATGAAAAGCATTTAAATAAGTAACATTTTGTTTAGCTAAAGAATTTAAATCAATTGCATAAACATTTTCATTTCTAAAAGAAGAAAATACTAAAACATTTTTAGAATTAAAAACATTGCAGGAATCATTTTCAAACTTCACATTAAATCCATCATCACATAATTGAGAAATACTTAACTGGTTATACTTAAGTCCATCAACAAATAAAACTTTAGAAATTAAAACTGAATCAGTGTTACCAATTTGGCCTAGGTCGATGATCTTTCCTTTAGAATAATCACCAAAGGTGACATGTCCTCCATCAACCTTTATTAAACTTTTGAAGAATGAATAATCTCCAGACATATGTCTTGAACATCCACTGTCTAAGTACCATACCTTCTTGTGAGAACTCTATAAGAATGTTTCCTACAAAACGGATTTAGATAGAAAATGATTTTGGTACCCAGATCTTCTTGGGTCCAGAAAGGTTAGCAATCAAAACATTAGGTACCCATATTTGTTTTATGGGTCTCATATAATTTATAGAATCCATATATTTTGAAATAAAAACATTATTTGACCTATAACCATATGAATAACTGGTTAAATCATATGAATTTCCATAACTAGAATAAGTAAAATTTTGTCCAGACTTAGGAATAAATCGAGTTTTAGTGAACTGTCTCTGTCCAGGTTGATATCACAAACCAGTAGTGTATTTAGGTGTAACTTGTCTACCTAACATTTGAGTAAGTGTGTCTTTTCCATTTGTAAACTTCTCTATGTCTTTTCTAAGTTGCTTATTTGACATTTTCAGTTCTGTATTTTCCTTTAAGAGTTGAGCATTCTTATCTTTTTCTATAGTAAGTTCGGTTTTAATAGTAGTAGTGAGAGAATGTTGTTTCTTTAATTATTTGTATTTATCCTTAGGTTCATTGCATGTCTCTTCCATCATATTGCGGTATTCAAATAATTCCTTACTAGTCATGTTTTCTAAATCAGAATTAGAGTCAACATCATCTTCAGAATAATAAGAATTTAAAACATGAGTATATAAGGTTACCTCATATTTGTTGGTCATGAAACACATGTTGGCATGATTCTTCTCAGAATCAAAAACTTCAGATTCACAAGTGTTGTCTTTAGATGCATTCCAGGTAGCCTTCATTTCATTCTTGTACTTCTTGTCCTTATAATCATATTTTTTTCACTTTTAACTTAGGAAAATCATCATTGATGTGTCCTTTCCTTTTACACTCATAGAAGACTATTTCATTATTCTTGTTAGCTTTCTTCCAATCCTTCTTTCAGTGTCCCTTGTTGTCATACTTTCCTTTGTAGTTATATTTCCTGAAGAATTTCTTCTTCCTATAAAACTTCTTGAATCTCCTGGCTATTTGAGCCATCTCATCATCACTATCTGAATCAGAATCTTCACTAGTTGAAATCTTAGTAGGTATTTTCATTTTCTCCTTGTCTTTACTCTTAGAGGCAGTAGACTTGAAAGCTATGGATTTTCTCTTAGGTTCATCATCTTCCTCCTTATTCACTTTGAGTTCTTTCTCATACATCATTAATTTACCAATAAGATCCTTTACTGGAAGTGCTCCAATGTCACATGACTCTCTGATTGAGACAGATCTGCCTCTCCATCATTCTGGCAGACATCTCAGTATCCTCATAATTTGTTCCTTTGCTGGAACATCTTTCCCAAGTGAACTCATTGTTTTGACTATCTCATTAAACCTAAGATACATATCTGAAATAGGTTCATCAGTTTTCATATTAAAATTGTCACATTTAATAGTATAAGTATTCAATCTCATTTCTTTAACATTGGTTGTTCCTTCATGAGAAACACCCAAAGTATCCCATATTTCAAAGGCAGTTTTACAAGCAGAAATTCTATTAAACTCTTCATCTCCTAAAGCACAGTACATAGCATTCATATCTTTACAATTATTATTGTAAGAATTATTTGTAGGTTCATCCCAAGTTGTTCTTTCAGTATCTTGAATTTTATATTGAGACTCTATAGCATTCCAAATATCAAACCCCATACTTTCTAAATGAATTTTCATTTTTAGTTTCCACTGGGCATAGTTTGTGCCATTGAAGAAAGGTGGCCGGTTAGTAGCAGCACCCTCTAGTCTATTATCCATAACTCGATTTTAGAAAATATTTTTAAAGAGATAAAAATTTAGAACTAACAGAAATTTAAGATCTTTAAGGATGCAACTAAAATCACAGTTGAAAAACAGATTATTTCAAAAATTCTTGAACAAATATAAATCTCTGATACCAAATGTTGGTCAAAGTGGATATTCAAGAGGGGGGGTGAATTGAGTTCCAATTAAAATTTCTGTTAAAAATATTTCTCTTAAAATCCCCCAACATAAAAACAAAGTTAAACTATAGTGAATCTATACAGAGTGTAAAGGTTCAATTAGTTTTCCCAATATTGATTAGGTCTTAGTTAACTTAATTTGAAGATTAAATTAACTTTTGAAACTAACTTACTGGTTTATAATAAGTATAAACACTTGCTAATTTAACTATAAAAGTATCTTCAAAATAGTTTTGTATTTAAAAGTAACAAGAAGAGGAATATATATATATATGTAATACTTATAGACTTAAAATAAAAGCACAGCAGAGTTAACCAAGAGGTTCTATTACAAGCTGAGACTCAGTCCTCTCAAAAATTTATATAAATTAATCCACACCCTAGATCAGGGGTAAACAAGAGTACACTACTGTCCAGGTACAAAGTCCTCTACCACAGTTCTTCGTGGGAAAAACAAACAATAGCTCACAGGCTATTTAGGTCTTACTCGACCTGTACCACCATTCACAGTATGAGACAAAAGATTTGTGGAGTTTAAGTGAGGATTTAATAATCCTCCAGTTTAGCACCGAAGACAGTGTGTGTGTAAAGTAAACAGGATACACACATTGCTCAAACTGTAATGAAAGAATCACTAAGAGAAATATGATTGAGTTTAGAAATGCTTTAGTGATTAGTAGTACAGCTCTGGAATCGTTTGGTTTATCATAAAATCTTCTGAGTCCTTCACTGGTGTTTCTCAGAAAAATGGGTGTCATTTTATTCTTTGATTCATGGTCCAGCTTAGCAGTCTGAGTGCATGAAACATTTGTTGTAGTTCTTTACTCAAGATGAAACTTCTTTTCTCATATAGAATAAGTTTCTTCATGTATGTCCAAGATTCTTGGAGTATGGATATAGACTAGAGAAGAAAAAAATACTCCATATTTGAATGCTTGTTCAGCTCTTCTTCTTTCACCCTTCGCGTGTCTTATTTTTTACTTTTTCAGGAGTATAATATGCATGTGTTTCTTCTCTATACTTAACTGTTCTCTTTCCATCACTTTATAGGTTTCAGCTTTGACAGAAAAGAACAATCACCTTTTGCATGGTTACTAGGTACAGTTCCCTGACAAGCAATAGAAATCATTAAATAACATTAACTGCATTAAAACAATCAAATGTAACCGTTATCTAAATAAATAAATAGTATGAAGAGTATAGGGTTTGACTGGTCGTTCAATCATTAGTAGCGTTTTATTGGTAGATGTGCACGGTGGAATTTATCGCAGAACCTTCCATCAGTAGCTCTTTTGAACTTGCATCGATGGCTCATATACAGGTGACTTTAGTTCTATCAGTAGCTATCTCTCTATCAGTAGCTCTTTACATAAGTAGTTGTTTGCATGTATCAGTAGACTTACACTATCAGTAGACTTCTATCTGTAGACTTCTGTCCATCGGTGGCTATGGTCTATTCTGTATCGGTAGCTCAGTAGACCGGTTCTATAAGAATACTTCCTCATATCGGTAGCTCTGGTTGTGTGTCTGTAGCTCTGTACATATCGGTGACCTTTGTGTATCAGTGACTCTGTCTATCGGTAGACTAATTCTATAGGTAGACTGAGTACCGGTAGATTAAACGCAGATCAGTGACTAAATACTTATCCGTTTCAGACACAACATATCCAAATGGGTTAGAATTACTTCAGAACTTATATAAACATGGATAAAAAAATATTTAATTTATCATAGATTATTTTAATATTATTATCATCTTTATCATAGATTGAAAGAATTAATATATAGAAAAATATTAGATTGAGATTATCAAAGTATATGAAAGCATAATTGGTATTATCAAAACAGGTGAGGTCAACAGTTAGTGACCAAAATAATGGTGAGAGAGATTTTTAAATCCCATAAGATTTTCTAATTACTAAATATTAGAAACCACTGGATATACCCATTCAGTGAACAATCCCTTTATTATAAAACTATAATGAACCAAAATTGAAAACAATTTGGGCTATCATAGTACCTATATGTGATTTTAGTCAATAAATAAATGACTATGTGTTAACATTTATTACAAGAGAATATAATTTTTATCTTATTTTTTATTAGAGAGTTTGGATATATATACTCAAGAAAACATATAGGCACTAGTGATTTTAAATGGTATTAATATCTTTTGTTTTTCATGTAATAAAATAATCTTGAAATTGAGGGTTCTAGTTAAATATCTATGAAATATTGAAAATATTTTAGTATTTATATTGTAACATGTTAAATTTTCATGGATTTGGGATATCTTATAATTATATCTCAAATTCTAATAGGGCATCATTATTGAAATAGGTATTTTATACCATGGATAAATATAGAACACTCATATTAGAATTACCCAATCAAGCATAAATTAAGACAATATTATTTAACAATTTCATATGTAATGACTTTTAAAAAATTTGTGGAAAATATCATTCATTTATTCTCATATACCTATAAGAGTTTCTTTTTTTAATGGTCAATTTTTTATTGTATCTATAGTAGCTAACAAAAAAGGTTTAAAATTAATGATACATGACACTCAAAAAAACCATTGATTTTTACAAAAAAAATATTTATAAATAAATATTACAAAACTTACACATGGCATGCATAAAATTTTAACAATTACAGGTTATCTATCATTATTATCCACTCAGTTTTATAGTTTTCACATTAACACTTTAAAATTTCTTTATTCTTATTCATTAATATTTTTATTTCAATAATAATACAATTTTTTGAAAAAATATAAAATATTCAAGTATAAATCATAAGAATATGGTGGGAAACAAAATCAAAATTAACAATTGACAGATTTTATGTCGTCCCACTTCTCGTTAATGAAAATGTTAGTTTCTTTTTAAAATAATTTATTAAATATTATAAATCTAATATTACTTCAAATACACCTTAAATTACATATCCCAATATACTACCTCAAAGAGGTTTGAATATGTGATACCAATTTCTATTACAATGTTTTTTATAATTTAACACATATGATAGTTTAATGACCTAATACACCATCTAGATAAACTTCCACATCCATATGAAATAAATATAAATTATAATAAGAACACAATAATTTTTAAAAGGTTTGGTCTCAATGAAAGAGCATACTCCTTGTTGTGTTCGATTTTTTTCAATTACATGGATTTTATTCTCACTATAAAATTATAGTGATTTCAAGCACATTAAAGTGGTGCATAAGGTTTGAGAATGATTTGTCCACCTTGTTATGGGAAGGTATCAACTACTTCCCACTGAAATTTTCATGGATTTATTTAAAATGGATCATCTATTAGATCATAAACTTTTATTCTCTATTATGCTTGAATCAGATCTTTAGCTAATCACCAGATGATTCAGTACCAAAATTTTGATCTTTTTCAAGGAATAGTTAAACTACTAGATAGGTAACACTGATATTGTAGAAGATCTTTCTTACTCTCACTAATATTTAGAATAATTGTCTCATTATTGAGAGAATTCTTGTGTGTTATGATATTCTTCCTTCTCAATAGTAATAATGTAGATCTGTAGTAATTGGAATGGCTTACCTTGACCTCATCAAACAATCACAAGTGTAGTGAGGGATAATATTATTGGATTTGGTTCAATAGAAACAAATTATATGTACTTTATGATAATATATATTCCTTTTTTTAATATTAATAAACTCTTTATCACAAAATAATTGTTCTCTTATGTGACATTGCATGTGATGTAGTCCTAAGAGTAGTCCTCTCACTTAATGGTCATAGCAGTTCTATCCAATGATGGGAATCCAGAAGTGAAATGATAGTATTCTTAAAAACAGGTTTTAATGCCTGGTGAAGTCATTAGAGTGATAAAAATTATAATACCTATCAGGGGTGGAGACTTATTGTACTGTTAAGAACCTATCTAATGTGTATTCCCTTGGTAATATCTACTGTAGGATATTATGAGAATGAGACATACTAGTAGGAAATCCACATTTATATATGTTATATGATATTATTATTTATATAATTGTTTATCAATCCTTGTACTTTAAGATTATTATTAATGAGTAATATAATTAACAGGCTTTGATGAATTGATAAAAACTATTATAACATATTTTGTGATTTGGTAGGATATTTTGAGTACATCACAATTAATATTTCATTAATAAATAGTGTGATTTTCCCCTTCTATACTTTAATAGTAATTGATATCTTGGTCCCTTTGATGTAAATGATACAGTCCATTGAGTTCTATTGGAAATTTTGATTTCTGAAAATTCATTGAAATAGAGATTCAACATGTTGGATAGTGGAACTTGCATAAAACCAATTTGATTAAAGATATCATGATAAAGGGATTATATTACATAGTAATCATTAGTATAAGTTATTATTTCATTAAAATATTAATTTATTTCTCTATGGGGTCCATGGCATATTTTCTGATTCTAAACATGGACTTTGGGTTGCCTCCCTTAATTCCATTGAGAAATACGCCCATAGGGTCACACACTATGTGTATCCCAAATCATAGTTAAATAATATATTACTCCATATAAAAAGTTTGAAAAATATTATTCTAGGGTGTGCTTTAATAATTATTCATGTTTTCATTATCCCATATATTTTTCCACTAGTTATTTGAGAAACAAATTTTGTCATCTGAATATTTAAAAAATATTTATTTACTCTTTAGTGAATGTAATATTTATTTATTTATTAGAGCATAATGTAATAATATTTATTTATTATTTAATTAGTCATTATTCAAGGCCTGATAAATATATTAGAGGAATCGTTTACCAAGTTTAATGGTCCAATAAAAATAATATATATTGAATTTTATTTGAATAAATATTATTTAATTCAATTCATGAATTTATCATATATCATGAAATATTGATAATAATATTATTATTATAAACATGGGGTTCTTTAGAGATTACAAAAATAATAAGCACATATATGAAATTATTAATTTATATCCCTATTGATATATAAATACAATTTTATTATTTTTAGAGAGCCTATTAATTTTTATGTTGCGCATAAGGATATCTTGGGATAATCCTCAAAAATCCCTAGATATCTCCCTCTCTAACAATTCTCTCTAGAATGGAGAGAGATCATCTTCCACCACCACTCTCAAATATAGTGATATTCAATAGAACCCTTAACTAGAGTGATTCTTGTGGAGATTAAAGATGTATGACACCAGTGTTGGGATCAATGACACTATCACATGGAGATTCATATGGTGGTGTTTGAAGGTTCGTAGAACACATATGGATCACCACTAGAGGGAATATACTATTGATTCATATTACTCAATAACAGTATAATGTAGAGGCATTACAAGATCCATCAGTAAAGAAAAAATATCTTGTAAGGTAATTCTTTAATTATATAAATTAATTATAAATATTATGTGATGATCTTACTCTTTGGTTTCTGTGTTTTTCCACTATCTATATAGTTTAATTCAATTTCATTGATCATGAAATTTATCATTATGTAAATTTTAGATTAATCATGGATCATGAAAAAAAATATGAGTTGGGAATACCTCATTCGCTGATTCCACTACACCTAGAACCCATGTGTGGTATCATAAGGGCCACATAATTATTTATAATTATTTAATGATCATTGATTGTTTTACACATTTTTTATTATTTTTCAATTCTGGTTAAATTGTTCATTAATATAAATTGTGTGATATACTTTATTCATATTCGTTTCTCACAAATATAATCAAATTGGTTAATTTTATGAATTACATAAATTCAAAGATCTCATTTGCAGGTGGAAAGGAGTCTTGAAGGACAACACAAGTGTAAATGGTGTTTAACCTAGAGGTACTGGTTGTGTACAATTTTTTAATACACCGTGATATAATTTTTAATTTATTCAATTTTTTTACCCATTTTGAAATTATTTACACACCACCTTTTGTCTTGGCCAGGCTAGTGCAAGGTCTGAGTGCACACTTCGTAACGTTCATACACAATGTGTAGTCATTTGGTTACAAAAGTTCTATGTATATTCTCACACAACCTACATGATAAGTTTCAAGGTAACTTAGAGACCACATCTCATGTACTCAAATATTTTTTTGGCGCTATTACACATGAAGTCCTAGGGCATGTCCCATGGATATATAGTGAGATTAATACATGATGTGTAGCTCCAATTTACACATTATGTACTTTTACCAAATAACAAAGAATTCAATATTGAATTATTTTACTATTAAAACATTATGAACACATGTTATGGTTGTTCATTAATATTATAGTACACACTATGGGTTGTCTTATATATAAATATATATATATATATATATAATTAATTAATTTCTTTGTAATTCTTAGATATTCATTTCACGTGTAAGTCATATTACAGTTATTACTCTACAAGAATTAAAGCATAATAGGATATGTAAATACCATGTGTTTTGTTTTTTTTCGTTATGTTGATAGTTCATTCCATGAAATTACATGATAAGCCATGCATTCCATATGTCATATGAGTTATCAGTAAAAGATTTTAATAAATATTGGGTAGTTCGAATGGGTGCCCACCATATTTCATCCACGATAATTTTTTTCACAATAAATGTTATATAAATATATTTAATTTATTTAAAATTATGATGGATGAGTGTTACACCCAAACAATTTACAAAAAAATTAATATAGAATATAATTCACCAAACACTTTGTCTATATAAAACAATACTTTGTTATTATAATTATTTAAAAAGATAATTATAAAATTTTCATTAAATTTAATTTTTCTATTTCTATGAATAGAATTTATAAAAATTTATATAGACAATTGTGATCTATAAGATATTCAGAGTCTGGTAGGATCATCTTATTTTTTGTTGAGTAGTAACTTGGCCCTTTTGAATTGTAATGTTACCCTTTTGAATAGTAATATGACGCTTATGAATTATTAACTGGTAAAATGAATAGTAACATCACCCATAAAAGTGTAAATAAAATTTAGGCATCTTATAAATGAAATTATGATATTATTACATCATACTATTAGTTAATAATAGTTTAGAAATTATTAATTAAGTATTAGTATTTTTATAAAACATAAATAATTATTTAAAATTTTATAATTAATATAATGAATCAAAATTAAATATATTTCTAGAAAATAGTTTCATAATTTAATATTTTTATATATTATTATTATAATATAATTCTATGAGACCTTACTGAATTTTTCAAACTATCATAAAATCGGTTATAATTTTAAAATTGTTATTTTTCATATAATTGATGATTTTAATTAAAATTTTAATTTCTCATATTTAGAAAATTATTTTCATAAAATTGGAGTTCATTTTTTAATTATATACATTGAAAAATAGTTAGAACGAAGTTTTCAATATTTTTTGAAATAGTTGAAATTTTAGTGGATAGTTAGAAATAGATTTTTGAATAAAATATGATATTTTTTGACAGATTCAAGAGATATTTATGATATAAAATTTATTAAACTTATGGAATTAATAAATAATTATCTTATTAGAGAAAATAATTATATAAATAATTAGGATTATATAAATTATATTTTTCTTGATAAGTATAAAAGGACCATTGTTACTATCCACGTGATGAATGTGCCGTGTGGAAAAAGCAAATTTTGTAACTAAAAATAATAATTATGAGATAAAAATTTATTTTCATGACCTTATTATTAATTATTATGTATAAAGGATGTTTTTGGATGACAATTTATAATTTTATAGTTATATAATAGTAATCATATCAAAATGTTTATGCAATGCTGACGCATGGTAAGAAAAGACAAAATAAGAAATTTAAGAAGTTGTCTTCTTATGATTGAATATAATTAATGAAAAATTAAAGAATTTTATTTTTAACCAAATTAATTTATTTTTATGATATTAATTTATTTTTAATTTTCATATATGAAATAATTATCAATAATATTTATGCAACACTGATGTAGTGCTTGTGCAAGAATAAGAAAAATAAAAAATTTATTTTTCTTTAAAAGTATAAGAATTGTTAAATGACCCATATTTGGGATATAACCTTATTTATATGTAATTATTGACCATTATCTGAATTGTATTTAAATTTGGGACACCTCGGACCCATGTGAATCACTGTAAGGACGTTATAATTTTATGTATCAGAAGAAGGTCAAGTTGACACATTATAGTTTATAATTAGTATATTATTTTATTGTATGATTTCATGGTAGAGTTTTTATAAAACATTAAATTTATTTAGGTAAAAGAAATAAATTTTCTTCATGAATTTTTATTTTAATTTTTTGGGAATAAATAATTACCCTAATGGCTTGAAAAATTACGATAAAAAATTATTTAATTAATGAATAAATCATAATAATGTTATTAAAAATAATAAAATAATTATAATTTTAGATTTTTATATTAATTAATGATTTATGTATATTAATATGATATTTATAGGAAATAATGTAATTATACATTCCAATTTGAGGATTTTCTATTGTGTTTAAAGTCATGGTAATGAATAGTGTTTAATTTGAAATAAATTATTTTCCTTAATTAAACTATTTTATTAAATTGTTTAAAAATCAGATTATTTTTTTAAAATGATAAATATGATAATATTATTTCTAAATGGTGATCCCATATTATTTAATTATCGTTTTATAGTCTTTATCCCTATTTTAGATTTAATACATTTTATCATTTTAACCAATTCCAAATTTTCCCTACTCCCAATTATAAAATGAGGCTTCTTCCATAAACATATTTCATCACCTTAAGACTTTTTTCAGCCCTATATTCTAAAAATTTACCTTCTCCTCATCCCTTGAAATATTCTCTATCTTCTTCTCTCACAAAAAGACACTTCCAAGAGACTAAGGAGGTTCTCAGTGAGAAAAGATTCAAGAGGTAAGATTCTTTTTTCTTCTTTTTTAAATTCTTTTTCAGTTATACCTTATCCTCACCTCATATAAAATGATTCATGACCATTAAATTATAACATTTATACAATATTTTTATTGTTTTTATGGTATATTAATCCTTAAATCTCTTATTTTCTTCTTTTATTATTAAAAAACAAAATTGTCATCTGTGGTGTGTCAATTCACCACCTTTGTGGGCGATGAGTTTTCATTTCACTCTACCAAAATCATGGGAATTATAACATCACAAGTAATTTTATAAAATAAACTATATATATTATAAATTATATGTTATTATTTCTTTTATCAAGGATGTCCATAATAAATCAACCTTGGAAACAATAAAAAGAAAACACCCGAAAAAATTGAAATAAGAAAATATTATTGATAAATGGGAGTAAAATGATATAATAATATTATATAAGGTATTATTAACATGATTATAGTTATATAATAAATTAATAACAAGATTAAAACAATTTAATAGGAGTTTTTAAAATATTTTAAGGAAGTCAAACCTAATGTAAGGGACATCTTAACTCAATTTCCATTCATTGAGAGCAGCATATATGTCATTGGTTATGTTTTTTCAATAATATGTATGAATGACCTATGATTGTTTTATATTATATATCCAATTATATTTTATGGATTTATTTTTTTCACACATAATTATATAATTTATTTATCCTCACTCTAATGATATGATCTTTGTAAGGGTTTTCTTCAACAAACTCCTTTTTTATTCGGGTCATGATTTCTTTCTCAATACACCAATGTAATTCTTAATTTTTATTATATAATTATTATAAATTATATAAATATGTCTCAAAGTCATATATATAGATAATTTCATCATTATTTTTGGAATAATAAATTTTTTACATGGTTCCCTTCTAAATTCTTCTCAATAAGCAATCATGATTAAAGGGAACTTCTCGAATTCTTACCTTTTTTCAACTGCACAATATAATCTATTTTAAGAAATCATTATTTTTATAAAATCACATATTTTATAATGAAAAATTATCATGGTTAATTTCTGGTTTTATGAAAATAAACATGTATTTCCAATTTAAAATTTCTTTAATGTTTTCCTTAAACTGCACTAAAATGTTTTATTTATAATGTTTCTTAAAAACACTTTTAACATGATTTCACTTCAGTAAGACATCACATGTTCTTAAAATATAATTTAAATTTACTTAAATTTTATTATTTGGGAAATACATGTTTAAAATTTTAATTTATTAAAAATAAAAATGAGTTCCCAAAATAACTCTTCATTTCAAAATAAAAAAAAAAGAGTTTTTTTCATCTCACTTTTACTTATATGAGATATATTTCTTTTTCAACACTATTTCCTTGTGTGTGGTGTATATACAACCCCTTTATATATTATATAATGTATTATATTATTATCATAATATTCAATTTTTAATTTAATGTAAAAAGAGACTATGATTTTAATGTTTCGACATGGTATGGGACACTTTGGAATGTTTAGATATTATTTTCCTCGAGAATTTATCAGTGATTTTATTAGGGTAATTTCATCTATGATTATTAAAATGGGTATGGGAAACTTTTATATGAATATATAATTTTATTTAGAATATATAGAATACATTGGACTTAGTATGTGATGGGTGGGACCTGTTATAGCCCCTCGATGTTTTGGTAGGTCTCAAGAGACAAAAAAGAAATGGATTTTGTTCAAGGCCTTAACCATTAATTTTCAAAAGTCTTGGTCAAGGCCTTGAAAATAGGATTATGATGTTTGAAAAATTAATTACCTCATTATAATATTTTTAATTTATAAATATTATGATTATTTGACTAGTAGAATATTCACGGTGAAGTTTCATATGATTATTTATATAGAATTATTTATTCAGCTTTTATTCCAACCATATTTTTCTCAAGATTATGTTTTAATGGAATTTGTTGTTATTAATTCATAATGCATTGCCTTTTATTTTATAGCTTCCATTATATTTATTATACTTACTAAGAATATAATATCACCCCACTCATATGTTTCTTTTCCCTAGGATTCTGAGATGTATATTTTTAATGACTTTCTCGGTTAATCTACGATTTATTGGGTGTTATAAATGTAGCTTCAATATTGTTTTTCCATTCAATTGGTAATTTAATGTTCAACTACGTAATATTGTTTCCATAACTACTAAACTAGTTAGACCATTAGTATGTAATACCATTTAATCAGACTATTGTAATAAATAAAGTCACCATCTCTAGGCTTCTATGGTCGGGGTCCTAAAAATGAGAATCTCAAGAAAATTTAAATGATAATTATAAAAAAAGTGTTAATTAATTATTATATATAAGTAAATGATTTAATAATGATTTATCTTAAATAATAACACCTATAATTGAAATTTATTTAAATTAAATGAGGAATTCATTTAATGCATGTGTGTGGTCATGATCCTAGAACATCTCTTTTTATGTGATTAGTTTCTTTTAATTATTTACTAACTTAAATTATTGGTTTATGTGTAATCTCTCCTTCCATTATGTAAGTTAATGCATGCCCATGGTTTCTTTTATGTAAACTCTTGAACTGATCATTCGATTCCCTCACCTATGTGTGAGTAAAAACATATGTAATTGATAGAGATCAAAATCTAGTGGAGGTGGTTCTGGTTGGTAGCCAAGGAGAAAAAAATACAATAGAGATACATAGGTTGAAATATTTAATATGAACCATAAATTCTTCAAGGTATCTTTTACCTAGGTCAACAATTAGTTAATTATATATAAGACAAACTAACCATTTGTAAAATATCATGGCCAAACAACTTTATTTTTTTCTATAATTATTCATGGTTATTTTATTATGGAGGTTTTATGTGATCACATGAATTAATTAATTTATAATAATGTAATATATAACTAAAAAATTGACTTATGTGTAAACAATATCTGTGATATGGTTTATCACTTAAGTAAATCCTCGTGATATTAACATGAATATAATAAATATAATAATTGGAAAGTTAAAAATGAAAGATAAAATCCATAAATTATATATATTAAGTCGATATAGTCTTATACTACTTCAGTTAAAATCGATCCATAATCACAAGTTATTGACCATCCTAAGCTGGGGTGGTTATAATTATTATGGTATTTTAACTTGATGTTTGCGGTTGAATTAACATAGTTAAAATAAAAGTTTCACTACCAAAGTAGGACTTAGATCAACTGATAAGTAATGGTTGAGTAAATCAAATTTTAGTATTTTTTGGATTGGATATTCCACTAAATAGATTAAGGAATAGTGAGTTAATGTAGTTGGATTTTGGGAATTCATACCTAAAACCATTCAAATTACTTGACTACCCAAATTTAGGATAATTATTAGAGGAATATGGATCCTTGAAACAATAATGTCCATAAAATATGATGTTTTGAATCAAATGATGATTTCTATTAGGTTTCGATATAATAGAGGGAGATTAATAAATAAAATATTTATTTATTTGTCTAAATTTTTTGAGATTAAGTACACAACTCAACTTATTTTTAGAAACAAAAATACAAATGATTTCAAACATAGAATTATGATCCATACTTGAAAAGGATAACCCTATCACCGTCAAAAAATTCCAAGAGTGGAAAAGGTTCATATAGGTTATCATATATCCTGAAAGAAAATTTAACATGGTGGAATAAACTTTTCCTGATGTGACTCATAAAGAGGCTAATGAAGAGGAATTATCTATCTATGAGAAATATTTAAATTATTAAATAGATGTTAAATGTTTCATTATATCATCCATTAAAAATGATATTCTAAATCAATATTAATATTTTTATGTTAATACAATTATTTCTCAACTTCAGGATCTCTATCTAGAGAACGTAAGATAATAAAGTTTTGAGATCTCTAATGCTTTGTTTACAACTAAGCGTGCATATTCAGCACCATCTGGGCCTCATGTAATCAATCTTGTTCTCTTCATTTAAAGATAGACATATTAGGTATAAAATTTCAAAATGAATTGCACGCATATATTATACTTTCCTCACTACCCAAATCCTTCTCTATTTTCATTATTAGTTATAACATGCGAAATAATGAGAAGAGTCATTTAGAGGTTCTTACTCTAATTCTCTAAGTGTAAAAGGACATGGGGAATGACACAACTATTAATTATTTTAATATCATGCTTTCATTATGATATTTTAAATTTTTTGAATTAATTTAATCTTTTTCATATTTTTCATTTCATGCAACATTAAATATAGTTTTTTTTATTTAAATGAACTATGTTTGGATTGTATTATATGAAACCCCAAGTTAATCATACACTACACACAAGACTTAGATTAGATTTTAGTAAACACAATCCTATGTTCAGATTATATTACACACAATATTGAGTCCCTTTGATAGCTATTGTTATGCATATATTTAAGTTTTTATCGAACTATATTAAACTATTAAAATATTTATTAAAATATTTTTATAGTTACTACCTAGCCATTGAAATGGAAGTTATGAATATGGTTAATTAAATTGTGAAAATATTATTTATTCCCATATATAAAATGATTCCTTTGGTAATCAATTATGATAAGTGAATTATATAACAATTTGAAAATAAATAAATTAATATTCTAGGAAAACTATTTTTCTAAGTGAAAAAACAATTATATCTCAATAAATTAAAAAACCGTATTTTGATTAATATATTAATTAAAATTTATATATTATATATTTAATAAAAAAATTATACTCATCTAATATATTTTATAGTTATAAGATAAGAATAAATCAAATTTTATAAATAAAACAATGCATTTTTTTAAAAGATAATTTTACCACCTTTTAATGAAATCCCCATTTTAAATATTATTTTTGAAAATTTTATAATTTTTATTTTAAAAAATAAACGTCTTTTCTGGAATTTTAATATCAAAATTTACCTTTGGTGAAATATTGGTATTTTTCTACGAATTTCCATTTATTTGTTGAATTGTTAAAAACCCTGAATTATAATTCAAAACTACTTTAATATAATATTTATTTATATAGATAAATTATATTTTAGTTTTGTTTTAAATTTTAACTAGATAAATTTTACATAAATTAATCCAATTTGAGACATTGGAACCAATTTCACATTGAAATTGGATATAAAAACATTAGAAACTTTTAGACCTTTTCACATAAAAACATGTAGTCATTAAACATATGTGGTTTAATTTTAAATTAACTTCTTCCACTTATGTGATTTGAATTTGGAAAAATGGATTTCATAATTGGAATCATAATTATTTGAAATTTATTATAAGGTAAACTTATTTTTTTACCAAAAAATATTGTGAAAGTAATTAAAGTTGATTACAACAATTTAGAGAAAAATTAGCTTAACAATAGACTAAACATTAAACTTAAGGCCTAAAATGACCTATAAACTTTCCAAAAATCCATTGAATGTTCATATTTTGATAAGATATTTTCTCCGTTTTGGGTCATTACTCGAGACACTTTTCACAGGAAAAACATTTCAAAAACTTATAAAATGTCCCTCTTCCTCCGCTATAAAAAGATACTCATTAATCCCACTTATTCACACCTATGAAGCCCTTTTTCTCACCCAAAATGTCATATCCTAGGTAAATAAAGAACATGATATTTTTCATATTTATTAATATTTGTGAATTAAATATTAATTATACTTTAAAGGGGATGTTATTTTCGATGGCGTACCCGATACACAACAATGGGTTCCTTTGAAATCTTACATTGCACGCTAATAATATATTATTATTATTTTAAATAGTAGTTAGCGCCTAGTCTTTGTATTGGCGGGAATGAATAGAACTAACTACAATATTATTATACATTTTTTTTGAATAGGTTTATAGTTATCCAATAAAAGTTAGAGGCTTAATATAAGTAAAGAATTCGATTTTAAGCATAAATACAATAATATTCACTAAAAGGTCGATTTACAACCATTTAATGGAGAACCCTCTTTAAATATAGTTTTTTTACACTTTTATATGTTCTATTTGAAAAAATAAAATTCTTCTTTAGAATCGGGACACCAAAATTTACTTTGGATGAAATTTTGGTATATTTCTGATAATGATCATTTTCTAATGGAATAAAGAAAAATATTGTATTTTAATTCAAAAGTGCCTATTAATCTAATTTATTTATATTGTTATATTATATTTTTAATTGGTTTTAAAGTGTATTTAGAATATATTTTTACCGTTTAATATAATATTGGTCATTGGATGTAATTTCATTATGAAATTTGACATAAACAAGTGTCAATCTTCTAATAGTTATTGTTTCTTAAAAAACATGCTATTTGTTTTAACAGCGGGAATTAATTTTAAATTAATTTCATCCACTTATGTTTATTGAATACAGAAAAAATGGATTCTATATTTGGAATTAGTATTTCCAAATTGGGTAAATAGGTAACTTTTATTTTTATACATTTTAAATATTTACTTCAGTAAATATTTTATTTACCATGATAAAAAGGTAATAAAATAAATAAGGGGAAAATATAATATTATAATAATACTAAATTACACTAACATGTGTTCTAATACTATTTTATGATACATAGACGACCATGGTAATCCATGGGTTGAATTTGGGACCCCATGGATCCACATGGGAGTAATAATGACATTTTATATTAATTAATTAAAATTAAAGAGAAAAATGACATAAACAAATATCTTTAAGTAAATAAATTTTTACAATGGGTTATATTCATTATATTTTCGACTATAAATATTATTTGAAAATCTAATAATATTTCCTACATTATGGTAATTTCTTGATAATTTTTGGACATCAAATAAATTAAATGTTTTATGACACAATATTGATGAAATATTTACCTCATCAATAAATGATTTAAATAAATAAGATTATAAATATTAAAACATTATCCAAAACCTATCCAATTCTTGTTGTCTTATTCTATTTCGGCCATGAGTCATCTGAAATTTGAAATTAATTAATAGTTGACCTTTTGAAACTGAATATGAGGTTATAATAAAATAATTGTATCAAACATTCCTAAAGATCCCCTCCTCTCCCATATTAAAATCCCTCACTTCTAACCCATTTCTCACACTTCTCAAGACATTGTCTCATGAATCCTCTACTCTAATAAGCTCGCAAGAGAAAACCCTTCAAGAACCCCTTTTGGTTCAAACCAATGGGAGTTACCTGATTTAAAGGTAATGTCTTCTCTTAAGTTCTTTTGTTGTATTTTACTTCTCCAACCCCCTAAATTCTTTTTATTACATTCCTTTGTAGTAACACTAGTAACCCCGATATACTAGGGTTTTTTTATGAGAAAAATTCAAACTAAACATACACACACCTCCATTTAATGGGTAAAGAACATAATGTTTCTATGGATGGAAAACTAACGCCTCACGAAACGATGATTGTTCAATTAACACCTAATGCCTCTCATGGTGGCCATTATGATAGCACTATATTTATATATGATATATATTATTATTATTATTATTTTATTCTTATGTATTTTTTATTTATATCATACCGTTATGGTTTCTATAAAGGGCCAACATGATAATTTCATTTTAAGTAGTGTGGGCTACCACCCCCTCAAAGTGATATGAATCATTAATGCCTTATGTGGGATATATAAAGGATGGTATTAATGATATTATTTATGATATTATACTGATATTATAATATACCAATGTATCATTATTTTTTAATTCCATTAAAGTATGAAATAAAAATGAATGTAGAATTTATGCGTACGTACGGCTAACCGTCTCCATGAATGGTGCATTTCATTTATTATCTCCAAATGTCATGTACTATTATAAATACATATATATACTTTATATATATGATTTATATGATATCTAAATCATTGATATAATTCTGTATATAATGTATTATTGACCACATGGACAAATTGTAATTATAACAAGTTAATTTTTAACTCAAATTCCGAACATCGACAAAATGTCCGCTATGAACTCAAATAATTAACTAACATTTATTTCAAGCTAATAACTGATATAAAAGTAATAATAAACATTAAAAAGGTTATTAATAAATTATAAATTATCTTATGTTTATTATTCAAGAAGAACAAGGAACATACGAGTCAAGTTGGACATGAGGTAAGGGATTTCTTATCACACTTTTAATTCCGTGAGATTTCCATTGTTCACCACTTATTTATTGCATGTGGTGTATTGTGTACTGCCATTTGATATATATTATCATGATTCTATTTATATTAATGCTATTATGTTATTAATTTGGTGGTTATTAACTTTTCTCATATGACTCGATTGATTACAACATTGTAAGGGTTCTTCATCTCACTTTTTATTCTCGTGAGATTCATGCTATATTAGCCTATATTTCCTTTTGTGTGGTGGACGTACTGCCCATGATTGTATTATTTCTATAATATACGTTAATTTATGGGTATTTACCTATTTATTGTGTGATCTTTCTTTCTTGGGGTGTATGTTTCCTAAGTTAGCAAATCGGTATGGGAACCTTTCACCCTCCTCTTTTTAAAAGGCTTCTTTTCCTTATGTATTTAATTTATGTATTTTTATGTTGGGATATGTTCTTATATATCATTATTGATGTAAATTTTATGTCCAAGTGATGACATGTCCTTTTTTCTCTCATCAACTTATTTTCTGAATTTTATAGTAACGATGTTAGGCTGTCAAATTTATGTAAGAAAACTTCTTAACCCAATTTCAATTTTTGGGTTAAACATATACTTCTTGATTATGTCGTACTTTGAATATGTGTGAATAACCTCTAATTTATTTACACATAATATCCACTTATATTTTGTGTATTTATATTTTTCATATATAATTATGTAATTGATTTATCCTTAATCTAATGATACTGTCTTTATATGGGATTTCATCTCAATCTACATTTCCCTTGAGACTTCATTCTTGATATGCACCAATCAACTCTTATATGGCATATATACTGTCCTTTGGAATATTATATCCTGAATACTTTTATTCTCCTGATATTATTAAGATCGGATTAAATGTTATTCCTCAATTATTTGTATTCTAGGGTCTATCATTTTGTTAAAAACTCTATAAATAAAATTTCTTTTTAAATGTTTTAAATGTTTATTCTTCTAACTCTTTCACATTAATGTCCATGTTTTAAAAATGGTTTTAAGGATTTATCTATATAGACATGAATTTTTTGAAATTTAAATTTTTTTTCAAAAGCAAAAAAAGTGGTATGGGACACTTTGATTCAAAAATCTCTTTATTTAATATTTTAAATGGTTTTGAAAATGGTTTGATAAAAGTTTTGATTTTGTCAATATTTTGAAATGATATATTCTGATTGCAATGTTATCTTTTCTTTATGTTTGTTTTATGGGTTATAATAATGTTATTGGTATTGCGTATTGTTTACATATATGGGTGGTTCTGTGATAAACCTAGGGTGGATGAGCCCGAGATAGCTCTCCAATGCATTAGGTAACGTGACAGAGGTAAACATTAATGTTTCTCCTAAGAGATTTTGGGAATATATTATGATGGGTATTCCAAATGTGACTCCCTCTATAGATTTGATAGCTACAATGTATGTATGTTATTTATGTCTTAAGCTTCCTTTATGATTTATGATATCTATCTGTTATTCATAAATATTTTGATTTCATGAGGAATGTTATGATTGAAAAGTATGGTTTCATTGTTTTGTATTTGATGATGAGCTAATGTTTTCATTCTTTATTTTATATCCCTTACTGAGATTTTTATGCTCATTCCAAATTTTTGAAATTTTTTCCACACAACTTAAAGATGAATAAGGGTCAAGGATGGGATCAAGGAAAATTCATCTTGTCTAAAACATGTAACTAGACATTACTCTTTTTTTCAAGAGTTTTTATTTAATGAAAAAAATGGATACTGAGTATAATTGTCTACATGTAATATTCATGTTGTATGTAAATGTTATGACCTAATTCCCTAAAACTCTAAACCTGAAAATATACTCAATGTGAATTATCCATTTAATTAATGATTATGTAATGTTTAAGGACAAGTCCTTACAGTTGGTATCATAAGTCGGTTTAGAAAATTTTAGGGATTAAGCGTTTTTTTTAACACATGGTTAGTCCCTATGTATATTTTTTCAGTTAAGTCCTTGTTTTATAAATTTTGCATATTAAGAAAATTATGTAACAAATGGAAGGAGGAATATCTAAAACAACATTCATATCTCTTCATGATGACTTGGTTGAAATAGTTATTGCAAAGTCATGTTTGGATGATTGTGAAACGTTTTCTAACATACAACTCACTTGCAAGAAACTATTTGAGATATCAAACACCTCTACTATACCCTGATATCATCTTGGATCATGGAATGTATTTAATAAAATCCTATTTTAACAATATTCTCATATTTTCAAGAAAGGTAAATATTTTCATGGAATTTTCAAATATTTTACCTTATCACAGGATTTTGAAGCATATTATGATATTGAAAATGGTTTTGAAGAAGGAGACCCTTGAGAAACCTATTTATATTTCATTTTAAAATATAGTCTCTCAGTACATACTTATGGTATTTTAAAAGGACCACTGATTGAATGTTTTAACTCAATCTTAGTCCGACTATTTTATAAAAATAAATTTTTATCAGATGTTTTGAAATTATATGTCCTGCGTGATTATTTTCCAAAAATATTTGTATTTGAACACCCATATGAACCATGTTGTACAAGGTGTATTTGGATGAGGGAATAAAATTATTTTGAAAGATCTCTAAATAATTATTGTAATTCATGGACCTTTTACCTAGGTGAACAAGATAATGATGAAACCAAGTGGACTCCAGGATCAAGGTATGATGTTCTTTAATTTGAGGATCATTTTATTTTATCATATGGTGGTGAAATAAAAAAATGACAATATATATAAGACTTAAAGAATTAAGATGTTGAGATCATAATTAATTAGGATGAAAGTGAGAGGTATAAGAAAACCATTGAGATTAAAACATGTTAGGGTTATTTTTGAGTTTTATAAAAAGGAAAACCCATAGGATGGGTGATAATCTATCGCATCTGGAAAGGCCATGGGAATCAAACCCACAACCGAAGGGCGACAAGGGTGCATCCCCTACCACTGGCCTATAAGAATTCCATGGTTTGGATGACTTATTCTTTTATGTTAAATGGATTTATGGATCAAGAATAAGTTGAATTTGGGAAGTTGTGTTTTATCAAATGGATATACTTAGTATAATAAAATGATTTGGTGATTATGTGATAAAAGTTATTTTGGAAGACATTTCTTCTTTTGGGGAACAATATATACCTACAGAAAATGGAATAATATGGGATAAAAATTGTGGGGTAATGGTTGAAATATTATTTTGGAAGAATTTATGTTTTATTTTAGAAATATGGATATCTGGGTTATTTAAGGAAATGACTAACCTATCATATAGAATATGTGATTATGTCAATTTCTCTTTAGTATGAGACTTTAAGAGTATTTGATGCTATGTGGAGATAAATGATAAGATTTACTGTGAAAGACTATGGGATTAAATCCTTCTGAGTTTTGGGTCTCACTCTTAGTTTGGATTATTTGAATAATTTAAAGGACAATTATGTATTGAATTATATTTCCTGAACTTTTGGTACTTTTGTTGAATTTTGGAAATTAAGAGTATAAATTTTTTTTATAAAGGATTATTCTCTTTTGGGGATTATGTGATCTGGTACAAACCATTTTGGTTTTAGTTGATTTTTAAAGACAAGGGAAATATATAGTTCTTCTTTTGTGGATTACATGATTTTCTAGAATATGATTCTTGTGATTTTGATGTGACCAAGTCTTTTTGAATGCTCATTATTTGGAGAAAAGATTAGTTTTTGGTAGAAAATTATTAAATGATGAAACTATACTTAAAGGTAAGTATATATCATTATGTTCTTATTATATGAAGTAAATAAATTCCTCAAAATTATGAAAAGGAATGTAAAAAAAACGTTGTTGGTTTACGTTTCTTACTGGGAAATCAAATACTGTTTAACACATCATAAGTTTGTGACTTTCTGGTGGTTAACATTCTCCCAATCATGTTTTCTTCCACTCTTCATCAGAAATTGACCATTTGTTCGCTCCTCAATATCCATGTTTTCCTACATGGAATCCATGTTTGGGTTATCTCAAGTGACCTTTATACTTCTCTTTCAATCTATTAAAGTGATAGTTTTACTTACCCTTTTTCGATGTGGGACTTTTAATGAAATTTCAAATTCCAGTTTTAAAATTGCGAGGATACAATTCCCAAAAGGGGGAAGGATGTAACATCATATGTAAATAAAGAACATGAAAATTTTCATATATATTAATATTTTTTAATTAAATATTAATTCTACTTTAAAGGGGATTCTATGTTCGACGGCGTACCTGATACGCAACAATGAGTTTCTTTGAAATATTACATTGCACCCAAATAATATAATATTATTATTTTAAATGGTAGTAAGTTCCTAACCGTTGTATTGGTAGGAATGAATAGAACTAACTACAATATTATTATACATATTTTTTGAATATTTTTACATTTTTTTAATAAAATATAGCGGCTTAAAATAAGTAAAGAATTTTATTTTAAGCGTAAATACCCCAATATTCACTAAAAGGTCGATTTACCACCTTTTAATAGAGAACCCTATTTAAATATAGTTTTTGACACTTTTCCATGTTCTATTTGACAAAATAAAATTCTTTTTTAGAATTGGGACACCAAAATTTACTTTGGATGAAATTTTTGTATATTTCTGATAATGTTCATTTTTTTAAGGAATAAGTAAAAATATTGTATTTTAATTCAAAAGTGCCTATTAATCTAATTTATTTATATGGTAATATTATCTTTTTAATTGGTTAAAAAGTTTAATTAGAATATATTTTTACCGTTTAATCTAATTTTGGTCATTGGATGTAATTTAATTTTGAAATTGGACATAAACAAGTGTCAATCTATTGATAGTTATTATTTCCTAAAAACACGCTATATTTTTTAACAGTGGGAATTAATTTTAAATTAATTTCTGCCACTTCTGTGTATTGAATTTGGAAAAAATGGATTCAATATTAGAATCAGTAGGTCAAAAATTTTTAAATAGTTAACTTTTATTTTTAGACATTTTAAATATTTACTTCAGTAAATATTTTATTTACCACGATTAAAAGGTAAAAATAAAAAATAAAGGTAAAATATAATATTAAAATAATATTAAATTACTCAAACATGTGTCCTAATCCTATTTACTAATACATGGCTAACCATGGTTATCCTTGGGTTGAATTTGGGACCCCATGGAGCCACATGGGAGAAATAATGACATTTTACATTAATTAGTTTATAGTAAAGACAAAAATGACATAAACAAATATCTTTTAGTAAATAAATTTTTAAATGGGGTTATATAAGTTATCTTTGAAACTATAAATATTATTTGAAAAGATAAAAATATTTCCTACATCATGGTATTTTATTTATAATTTTTGGACATCAAATATATATAATTATTTATTACACAATAATGATGCAATATTTACCTCATTAATAAATTATGTAAATAAATAATATTATAAATATTAAAAAAATGCAAAACCTTTCCAATTATTATTTGATTATTTTATTTCATCCATGGGTCATTTTAACTTTGATATTAACGAATATTTTTCCTTTTTAAACTGAATATGAGGTTATACTAATATAATTGTTTCAAACATTCTTAAAGAGACCCTCCTCTTCCTTATAAAAATCCCTCACTTCTAACCCATTTCTCACACTTCACAATCATTTTTCTTGTGTAAACTCTACTCCAATAATCTCCCAAGATCTCTCTATTAAACCTAGAAGACTTAACTTAGTCATAAAACACTTTAATAAACCCTTTTGGTTCAATCATATGGAAGTTACCCGATTTAATGGTAACATCTTCTCTTAAGTTCTTTTGTTTTATTTTTCTTATCCAACACCATAAACTCTTTTTATTCCTTTATTTTGTAATAAAAATAGTATACTCAATATACTAGGATGTATTTATGAGAAGGATTCGAACTACACATAAACACACCTCCATCTAATGGGTAAGGAACATAATGTTTTTGGGGATGGAAAACTAACGGCTCACAAAATGATGATTGTTCAATTAACTCATACCGCCTCTCATGGTGGACATTATGATGGAACTGTATTTATATATGATATATATTTTATTTATATTTTATTTTTTCTTATTTATTTTTCATTTATAGCAAACCTTTATGGTTTCCATAATGGGTAAACATGATAATTTCATTTTAAGAAGTACAGACTATCACCCCCTGAAAGTAATATGAATCGTTAATGCCTTATATGGGATGTATAAAGGATTGAGTTAATGATATTATATATGATATTATACTTTAAATATAATATACATATGTATCATTGTGTTTTAATTCCATTAAAGTATGAAATAAAAATGAAATTATCATTCATGCATACGTACGACTTACTGTCTCCATGAACGATGCATTTCATTTATTATCTACAAATGTCATGTACTGTTATAAATAAATATATATACTGAATATATATTATTCATATGATATATACATCAATAATATCATTCTGGAGATAATGGAGTATTGACCACATGGACAAATTGTAATTATAACAAGTTCATTTTTAACTCAAATTCTGAACATCGACAAAATATCCGTTATGAACACAAATAATTAACTAACTATTATTCCAAGGTAATAAGTGATATAAAAGTAATAATAAACAAAAAAAAAGGTTATTAATAAAGTAGAAATTAACTTAATTTTATTATTCTGGAAGAACAAGGAACATGCGTGTCATGTTGGACACGAGGTAAGGGATTTCTTATCTCACTTTTAATTTCGTGAGATTTCCATTGTTCACCACTTTTTTATTGTATGTGGTGTGTTGTGTACTATCATTTGATATATACTATCATTATTATATTTATATTCATTGTATTCTGTGATTCATTTTGTGGTTATTAAATTTTCTTATATGACTCAATTGATTATAATGTGGTAAGGGTTTTTCATCTCACTTTTTATTCCCGTGAGATTCATGCTATATTAGCCACTATTTTCTTTTGTGTGGTGTATGTACATAACATTATTGTATTATTTATGTAATATAAATAAATTTATGGGTATTTACATATTCATTTTGTGATATTTATTTCTTGGGGTGTATGTTTCATATATTACCAAATCAGTAAGGAAACCTTTCACCCACCTCTTTTTAAAAGACTTCTTTTTTGTTATGTATTTTAATTTACATATTTTTAAGTTGGGATATGTTTTTATATATCATTATTGATGTAAATTTTATGTCCATGTGATGAGATATCCTTTTCTCTCTCATCAATTTATTTTTTGAATTTTAAAGTAACGTCGTTAGGCTGTCGAATTATTGTAAGAAAATTTCTTAACCCAATTTCAATTTTTTGGTTAAACATCTACTTCATGATTATTTCGTGCTATGAATATGTGTGAAAAACCTATAATTTCTTTACTCTTAATATCCACTTATATTATGTGTATTTATATTTGCCACACATAATAATGTAATTGATTTATCCTTAATATAAGGATACCGCCTTTATATGGGATTTCGTGTCAATATACATTTCCATTAAGACATCATTGTTGATGTGCACAAATCCACTCTTATATGGTGTATATACTATCCTTTGGAATATTATATCATGAATACCTTTATTCTCATGATATTATTAAGTTATGATTAAATGTTTTTTCTTCAATTATTTGTATTCTAGGGTCACTCATTTTGTTAAAAACTCTTTAACTAAAATGTCGTGTTAAATGTTTTACAGTTTTTTTCCTCTAACGCTTTCACATTAATTTCCATGTTATAAAAATGGTTTTAAGGATTTATCCATATAGACATGAAGTTTTTGAAATTTAAATTTCATTCAAAATCATCAAAGTGCTATGGGACACATTGATTCAAAAATCTCATTTTTTATTATTTTAAATGTCTTTGAAAATGGTTTGATAAAAGCTTTGATTTTGTTAATATTTTGAAATGATATATTGTGATTGCAAGGTTATATTTCCATTATGTTTGTTTTATGGGTTATGAATATGTTATGGATATTGGGAAATGTTTACATATACGGTTGCTTCTGTGAAAATCCTAGGGTGGGTGCGTTCGAGATAACTCTCCAATGCATTGGGTAACGTGACAGAGGTAAAAATTAATGTTTCTCTTAAGAGATTTAGGGAATATACTGTTATGGGTATTCCAAATGTGAATCCCTCTATAGCTGTGATAGCTACAATGTAAGTATGTTATTTATCTGGTAATTTACCTTTATGATTAATGATATCTATGTGTTGTTCATAAATATTATGATTTCATGAGGCATGCTCTGATTGAAAAGTATGGTTTCATTATTTTGTATTTATTGATGGGATAATGTTTTCATTCCTTATTTTATATCCCTTATTGAGATTTTTATGCTCATCCCAATTTTTTTAAATGTTTTCCAGAGGACATAAAGATGAATATGGGTCAAGGATGGGATCAAGGAAAAGTAATGTTTTCTAAAACATGGAACTAGATATGACTCTTTGTATCAAGAGTTTTTATTTTATAAAAAAATGGATACTGAGTTGAATTGTATATATGTAATATTCATGTTGTTATGTAAATGTTATGACCTAATTCTCTAAAACTCTAAACCTGAAAATATTCTCAATGGGAATTATCCATTTAATTCAAGTTTAGGAAATGTTTGAGGCCAGGTCCTTACACAAAATCTCCTTAAATAATCTCCCAAAATCCATAATTTCAACCTAGAATCCTCTCATTATGCATTAATCCCACCAAGTAATCCCTTTTGTGAAAACCAAAAAGAGTTACCCGAAGATGAGGTTGCGTCCTTCCTTAAGATTTTTTTTATTTTCATTATCCACCACATAAACTCTCTTTATTACATGATTATATAATAACCTAATTAATATATATATATATATCTGTGTGTGTGTTTTTATTATAATATTTTAACCTTCATTTACAGACACCACCATTGAATGGTAAAACAATGTATCATTCTTGTGTAGAATGATTTGGCACCTCACAAAACGATGTTGTTTGTTTTTAATTTACCACCTCTCATGGTCAGAAATTGTGATGTAAAATATATGTATATTATATATATATATATATTATATCTATGATTAATTTTTTATTCTTGAATTACTATATAACACATACCTTCATTCTTTCCATTTTATGTAAATATGATAACTTTGTTCGTGGACTTGTGGACTACAGCCTCCTCAAAGCGATTTGATTCGTTGATACTTTTCATGGAATGTATTAAATATGATTTTAGTGAAAATATATGATATATATAAAATTATAATGCTACTGGATATTATATAAATATATATATATATATCATTTACATTCTTTCTTTCCAGATGACAATAAAACTGAAAGAACGTTTACGCGTACAAACGGCCTACCATATCTATGAATTTTTCATTCAATTTAATATTGATATATTTTATAGATTATTATATATAAAAATATATTGAATATATATTATATATATTTCTTTTTTTAAAATTCTCTAATAAGTAAATCTTGATCTAGGTTTGAGGATCAAGAATACAAAGCCAAAAATTAAGTAAAAAAGAATGTGAATGTTACCCAAAACATAACATTAACATATAGTTGTTAATAAATGGGTAATATAAAGTCATAACCAAATAATATAGGTTATTATAAATAATCATATGTTTCTATGGTAGATTTATTTTTATGACCTACCAATTATCATTGGCTTGAGAGTACAACGAGTCTTTACAAGACCTTAAGTGACGTCCCCAAGATGCCAAAGGCTGGAAATAAATGTCGAAGGGTTTCAAATACAAGAGGGGGAAGATTTAACCTTTAAGAAATAAACCAATAAACCTATAAACAATTACCAAAAAATCACTATATGATGCATGAACAAATTAAATACAACTCCACAACTTCATGAACTAGAAACCACGTCAAAGTAAGCAACAATGGAAGGACAACCAAGTATCAGAGTACACGAAAGATAAACTACACAAGACTCTCCAAAGACCTCAAGACTCCATGCTCCACAAGATCCACGCTCCAAATTCTCTGAATAGCCCACCATCACGAGGTAGTGCTAAACACGTGTGAAACATTACCTTTTCCCTTATCCCAAAAGATAGCATCTTCAAAAGCACCAAAGTGCCAAAGTAAGGGTAAGTATAAAACTCAGTAGTTTTTCCCCAATGATGTCCCTACTCATGCCACTAGAATAAAACAGTTAGCAACAATTATATAAAATAGTTTATATAAAACAACATCTCAAAAAAAGTTTATAACTAAATATAAACAAGTTTTCTAAACCATTAATTACCAAAAGCATACAAGTGAAATTGAAACCAATTTTCCCAGAAAGTTATTTTTTGAGAAAAATAACTAAAAAATATTTATAACCATTTCACAATATCCCTTTATCATTATTCCCAAAAATTCCTCAAACCCATGAAACCAACCATGCATGTTACATTATGACAGTTCCATATTCATGAGCAGTTTCTTGTAGATCTACTAAATCGTCACAAGGTAATTGCTTCCCATGTTCCATTAACCCTTTGGCACTGAGCACAATGACATATTTCAACCACACCCCGTGTATAAAATTCCCATGTGCCATTAAACCATTGGCACTGAGCACAAGGTCACAATTCAACCAAGACTTGTATATGCAACATCAACACTCACCACATATTCCCAAATATCATGCCAAAATAGCCCTTTCAATAAAACACCTTTTTATTAAAAATCATTTCCGTCAAAGCCATTTCAATGCCAAACCATTTCAATTATAAACCATTTCAATAAAACTAAATTTTTATTGAAAACAATTTCTATTAAAAACCCCCTTTTCATCAACAATTTATAAATTCCAGAAAATCCATAATTTAAATTCATCATTTTAAATTCATAAAACTAAACCTCCTTTGCACAACTATTAACCAAGATCACACAGTTTCACAAAAACCTTAAATCATCACTAATAAGGATTTTTCCATGAATTTCACAATAAATATAACAATTTGAATCTAATAAAATCAATTATAGCAAGAGCAGATGAGAGTGAAGCCACTTACCTCAAAGATTTTGATGAAACTTTGACAATAGATGAAGAACGCACAAGAAAGCGGGTCGATTCTCCAAGAACAGCATTAGTTCTCTTATCCTAGAAAGATCACGACTAAACATTGAATTATTTGGAATCCAAAAAAGTAGATCTACTCACTAGAGGTTAAGATATAAGAATTAATGGAGATCCAAGAATTAGTTTTAAGAATATCTAAGAAAAGATGACAAATCCAGAAAGAATGGTGACATACCTCAAGAATAAGACATGAAATCACTAAGGGAAGGCTCTAGGTTGGCTCCAACCCATATGGGGAGGGTTATCCAGCCTTCTAGGGAGAGATATATCAAAATAGAGTTGTTTTGAATCCAAACCAAAATATATAGATCAAAAACGAGTAAGCTCCTAGAAAATAGGATCTAGATTTGACCTCTACACAAGGTTTGACCACACGGTTTGGGCCAACCATTTGTGGATCGTGCGACCTTCTTTTTGGTCACAACACTCATTATAAAACCCCCAAACTCTCCCATCCTTCACCTTTACCCTTTTTATGGGAACACATTATTTATGTAAACATCCAACTTTATGGAAACACCCCACTTTATGGAAACAAACTACATTATGGAAAAACCAACTTTATAGAAACACCTCACTTTATGGAAATAACCCACATTATAGAAACACCACACCTTATAGAAACTCTCTATATTATGAAAACTCTCTATTTTATGGAACTCCCTTTTTATGGAAACTCTTTATTTTATGTAAACTCTCTATTTTATGGAAACTCTCTATTTTATAGAAACATTACATTTTATGGAAACTCTCTATTTTATGGAAACACTCTATTTTATAGAAACTCTATATTTTATGGAAGATCTCTATTTTATCGAAACTATATATTTTATACACAATAATTAGAAAATGTGAGGAAAGTGGTTATGTACTCGAAACTGGGGGTACTACATTCTCCCCACCATTGGTCATTCCGTCCTCAGAAATTAGAAAACCATCGCTAGAAAAAAAGAGTTCTAGCCACTGCTCTTTCATTTCCTTCTTAAGTTCCCAAGTCTCTTCCTGAATCTGCCCATGTTTCAATAAAATCTACACTAGGCTTATGATTTTCCCATTCAATACATTCTCTTGTCTATCCCTGATCTACATTGGGACATGTACATATGATGCATCTGGTTCTAGGTCAATGTGATCCCATTTGATCACATGGCCAGGATCAGGGTGATACTTTTTAAACTGGGATACGTGGAACACATTATGCACTGAGATAAACTGTGGCGGTATTGCCAACCGATATGACACCACTCCAACCCATTCCAATATATCAAAAGGGACAATTATTCTAGGAGATAACTTGCCCTGCTTCCCAAAACAATGATGTTCAACCATTGGAGAGATCCCCAAATAGACATGATCAACCACATTGAATGCCAATGATCTTCGATGCTGATCTTCATAAGATTTCTGATGATTCTGAGTTATCTCTATCCTCTTTCTAATCAACTGGATCTTCTCTATTGTTTCTTGGATGAGGCTTGGCCTAACAAGTGAATTTTTTCCCATTTCCACCCAGCATAGTGGAGAATGACAAGGACACTAATATATTACTTCAAACAGATCCACGTGTATCAAGGCTTGACAGAAATTATTGTATAAGAACTCTACTAAGGTTATATAATCCTCCCATGAGCCACTAACATCTATTACACAAGCCCGCAACATGTATTCCAACATTTTTATCATCCGCTCAAATTCCCATCCGTCTGAGGATGATATGCAGTGCTCATAGTCAACTGAGTCCCAAGGGCTTATTGTAAGGATTTCCCGAAACGAGACGTGAACCTTGTATCTATATATGAGACTATTAACATTGGTACACCATGCCTATTTATCGCTTATCATATATAGATTTTTTAAAATCCTCCATCGTATGAGTTTCATGAATAGGCATGAAATGGGAGGACTTGGTTAGACGATCACCGAAATGGCATCGGGTTTCTGGACCATTCGTGGAAGACCTGTAACAAAATCCATTGATATCTGATCCCATTTCCACACTGGGGTGCACAAAGATTGTAACATACCAGCTGGTCTTTGATACTCTACTTTAATCTTATGACAAGTTAAGAACCATGAGATGAACTCAGCCACCTTCCTTTTCATGTCGATCCACCAAAACTGTTCCTTCAACACCTTATACTTCTTCTTTGTACCTAGATGTATATCCCATCTCGAATGGTGGTAATCATGAAGGAGTTTTTATTGAAAAAACATAGGTACAACTATACGATCTCTGAAACACAAAACAGAACCCCCATCAAGTTTCCAGACCTGAATTGTCTCCCCATCATTGAGTTTTGTACTTATAACCAGACATTCTGCATCAGATCTTTATGCCTCGTTGATAATTTTTACTAAATCAAGAACTAGCGTAATAGAAAAGAAAACTGCAACATCACCTCAATCTTCACATTCCACATGCAAGTTGTCTAATACCAACATCAAATTCCACTCATCTAAAGCTTCTTTCACCAATTGAGCATATGAATTTCTAATCAATGCATCCTCTACCTAATTTTCTTTCCATGGTGTGTACATCAAGTCAATGTCAAACATTTGGAGATACTCTATCCATATCCTTTTCCTTAGATTCAAATCTCACTATGAGAAAATGTTTTTCAAGCTTTTGTGATCCATAAACAAAGTAGATTTCTCACAAAGGAGATAATGTATCCATGTTTTCAAAGAATAGACGACTGCAGATAACTCCAAACCATGTGTTGAGTAATTATTGTCATGCACCCTCAACTGCCTTGAACCATAAGCAACCATATGATCTCTTTTCATGATAACACAACCCAAATCTGATCTTGATGCATCATAATACACCACATACCCCTGTCCTGATTCTAGAAAGATCAATATAGGTGTTGATGTAAACCGAACTTTTAGTTTCAGGAAAGACTTCTAACATTCCTCTGTCCATTAAAATGGAGAATTCTTTTTTGTCAGAGATATCATTGGTGAAGCTATTCATGAAAAATCATGCACAAACCTTTGGTAGTCACCAGCTAGACAAAGAAAACTTCGTATCTCAAAAACATTCTTCGATGGTTGCAAAAATATTACATGTTCTATCTTTTCAGGATCAACTGAAACGCATTTCTCTAAAATGACATGGCCAAGAAAACATACTTATTATATCCAAAAATCACACTTTGATAATTTGGCATACAAAAAATGATCTCTCGTGATTTTTAACACGATTTATAGGTGCACCTCATGATCAGACCTTGTCTTTAAATAGACCAAAATTTCATCCTCAAACACTACAATAGAAGAATCCAGATATTAATCAAATATCTAATCCATCAATTCCATGAAGACCGTTGGTGGATTTGATAGACTGAAAGGCATGACTACATATTCATAGTGACCATATCTACTTCTGAAAGCTGTCTTTGGAATATCATCTTTCTGAAATCTCAATTGGTGATATCCTGATCGCAATTCAATCATGGAGAACCATTGATCTCCCTTAATTGATTGAAAAGATCATCAATGCAGGGAAGTGGATATCTATTCTTTATCATAACCTAGTTAAGAATATGACAATAAACACATAACTGAAGATTTCTATCTACCTTTTTTATGAACAATACTGGTGCTGCCCATAGAGACATACTTGGTCGAATGAAACCCTTTCTTTCCAGCTCCTCTAACTACAATTTCATTTCCTGTAATTCAGTTGGTTCTATTCTATAATACGAAAGGTAAATAAGACTTGTCCCTGGAAGGAGATCAATTGTAAACTCCACTTCCCTTAGAGGTGGTAACCCTAATAATTTCTTGGGAAAGATAAATGGAAATTGATCCACAATAGCTGGAAAACAAATTTCCTCAATCTCTTCCATTGATTCCAAAGTCAATGATTCCAATTGGTAAGATATAATTCCCACCATTGGTGCCAATAATCTATTTTCACCCTTTATTACAATCCTATCTCCTCTAAAGAGATTCTCGATGTCGTCCTCAGTCATGAAAGTAATTGTTCTCCTATAACAGTAGATTTGATCCTTGAACATTTTCAGCAAATACATACCTAGGATTACATCATAGACATCTACCTCCAACATCGAGATGTTCCATTTCAAGTCAACTCTATCAATAGTTATAGAACAATCACTACATATAAAGATTCGACATTCTATTTCACCGATAGGAGTTTGGAGTTTTATCACAGTAGACATCATCTCATGTTTTAAGCATAAAGAATTGGTGTCCTGGTTCTTCTTTATCATAGTCCTAGAGTTCTTAGCTCCTCTAGTGAAGACAACCATACTTCCTCCACTTATATTTTCAGCAATGACAGATATTCTAAACAGAGTATATGATTGCAGTCCCAACTCAATGGTTTGAAAATCCTGAGAAATGCATTGGACCAGCTGGTTGTTCACCATTGGATCAGGTGCCACCAAATTCTCAACAGCCTCTTCTAACTAGTTCGTACAATGCCTACCAGGTTCCATTTCATAAACCAACAACATCCTCCATAAATCTCACTCTCTAGGAACTGTTGGATTATCATTTCAAACTATATCACATCAACTATCACAACATTGCTTTGAAAAACAACCTTTTCCCCATGTTCAAACATTTTTGAAAACACATCACATGCCTTCGAAAATTAAACCATTTTCAAAATACAATAATCATATTCTTTTTCAAAATCATTCATTTCAAAAACAATTCCAAACTTTTTCAAAAATTAACACTTTTTTTCACAACATGAATCATTCCTCGAAATGATGTGTGCACTCCTAGTGAGATTTTATTACTCTGTAATGCATGCCATGATCATCTCATTGGATAAACCCATGAAAATGAGATTTTAAAATCCAATAAGTGTCTCTAAACACTTATTTACCCAAATACCTAGTAACTTGAAGTTCAACATAAAAGGGTTAGCTATGTCCTTTTATGCTATAAATTTCATGTTTTCACAATCATACACCTTTTTAAGATTCCCACCCAAGGAATATACTAAAAGGGATTTCATCTCCAAAACTAGGAACATCGATGACTACTTGTCAGGAAAGAACCGAACAAGATGATACCATTTGTAATGACCCGCCAATTCCCATTGTCTTGAGAGTATAATGAGTCATTACTTGGCCTTAAGTGATATCCCATAGACACCAAAGGCTGGAAATAAATGCCAAAGGGTGTCAAATAGAAGTGGGGGACAATTTACCCTTTAGTAATTAAAACAATAACCTGCCAAACATAACCAAAAATTCAATATATGATTCCTAGAAAAAATAAATACAAATCAACATCTTCATGCACTCAAAACCACATCAATGTAAGCAACAACGGAAGGATAACCATGTATCAGAGTACATCGCGGATAAACTACTCAAGACTCTCCATAGACCTCAAGACTCCATGATCCACAATCTCCAAACTCCAAATTTTCTGAATAGCCAAACATCACGAGGTAGTGCTAAACACATTTGAAACATTACTATTTCCCTCATCCCAGAAGATAGCATCTGCAAAACCACCAAAGTGCCAAAGCAGGGTTAAGTATAAAACTCAGTAGGTTTTCCCCAATGACTTCTCTACTCAAACCACTAGGATAGAAGCATTAGATACAATTAAATAAAATAGATTATATAAAACAACTTCTCAAAAAAAACTATAGATAAACAAGTTTCTAAAACCATTCATTACCAAAAGCATTCAAGTGCAATTGAAACCAATTTTACCAGTAAATTATTTTTCCAAAAAAATAACTAAACCATATTTAGAACCATTTCACAATATCCCTTTATCAGAATACCCAAAAATTCCTCAAACCCATGAAAATAACCATGTATTCTATGTTATGACAGTTCCATACTCATGAGCGGTTTCTCGTCGATCTACCAAGTCATCCCAAGGTAATTGTTTCCCATGTTCCATTGACCCTTTGGCACCGAGCACAATGTCATATTTCAACCAAGCCATGTGTATGAAATTCCCATTTCTATTAAACCTTTAGCGCCAAGAATAGGGTCATATTTCAACCAATCCCTGTATATGAAACATGAACACACACCACATATTAATAAAGATCATCCCAAAACAATCCTTTCAATAAAAACATCATTTTATTTTAAACCATTTACGTCAAAAACATTTCAATGCCAAACGATTCCAATTCCAAACCATTTCAATAAAACTCCATTTTTATTGAAAACCATTTCTATTGAAAACCCATTTTCATAAGAAATTTATCAATTCCAAAAAATCCATAATTTAAAATCATCATTTTAAATTCATAAAACTAAACCCCCTTTTCACATCTTTTTACCAAGAACATTCAATTTCTCAAAAACCATTAATCGTCAATAATGAAGATATTTCCTTGTATTTCACAATCAATAAATTAATTTGAATCTAAGATAATAAATTCTATCAAGAGGAGATGAGAGTGATTCCACATACATTGAAGGTTTTGAAGAAACATTGAAAATTTATGAATAACATACAAGAAAGCGGGTCGATTCTCCAAGAACGGACTTAGTTCTCTTATCCTAGCAAGATCACAACTCAAAATTGAATTATTTGGCATCCAAAAATGTAGATATACCCACTATAGGTTCATATCTAAGAAAAAATGGAGAACAGAGAAGTAGATCTAAGCTGATCTATGAAAAGATGACAAATCTAGAAATAATGGTGACATTCCTCAAGAATCGGACTTGAAATCACCAAGGGAAGGCTCTGGGATGGATCCAACATGTGTCGTGAGGTTTATCCAGACTTCTAGGAAGAGTAATCTCGAAATAGGTTCATTTTGAATCCAAACCAAAATATATAGATCAAAAAATAGTAAGCTCCTAGAAGATAGGATCAAGATTTGACCTCTGCACGATGTTTGACCACACAGTTTGGGCCAACCGTGTATGGATCATGCGGCCTTCCTTTGAGTCCCAACACTACTTATAAAACTCCCAAACTCTCCCATACTTCACCTATACCCTTTTCATGGAAACACATTTTTTATTGAAACATCCCAATTTATGGAAACACCCCACTTTATGGAAATGACCCACTTTATGGAAACACCCACTTTATGGAAACACCCCATTTTATGGAAACAAACCACTTTATGGAAACACCACACTTTATGGAAACTCTCTATATTATGGAAACTCTCTATTTTATTAAAACTCCCTATTTTATGGAAACTCTCTATTTTTTGGAAACTCTCTATTTTTTAGAAACTCTCTATTTTATGGAAACTCTCTATTTTATGAATACTCTCTATTTTATGGAAACTCTCTATTTTATACACACCAATTAAAAAACTTGAGGAAAGGGGTTATGTGCTCGAAACCGGGGGTACTACATTTATAATAAAATAATACAAAATATATAGAATTTTTGAATGTGTTCAAATGAATTCAAGATTTAATGTTAGGTTTTTCTCATCTCACCTTTTATATCGGTGAGATACATGCCTTATTCACCACTCATTTATTTTGGGTGGTGTATATAATTCCCATTAATTTACTATATTATTATAATACTTAATTTATGGGTATTTACATGTCTATTTTATTATCTTTCTTCCATGGTATTTATGGTTTCAAAGTAACCAAATCAGTGAAGTAATTTTATTCTCAAGTGGACTTTCTTGAGATACATGCCATGTTATGCACCTATATTTTTCTATGGCGTGTATATATTTCTCTATTTATGTTTTATGTCATGAATCTCAATATTTAATGTTATTTTATTATTAATTTAATCTAAATCTCTCATGTATATAATGATTCAAAATTACCTAAGTGGTAATAGTGTATTACTACAATCTCATCATTTATCAGGATTATTTAAAATTATGCTTCTTTTGATTAAATCATGTGACCTACATCTCCAGAACACTCAGGATGTTTCTTATCATATGTTTATCAATGATATATTCATGTATTAGTACCATTTTTTTGCTCTTTGGTATTTAATATAATAAATAAGTGTTTTATTAAAATCCAACATTAATTTTATTGATCAGAAATTAGTGTTCTTTCAATACCATATTTTCTGAAAAGGGTTTTCAAAAATGGTTTTTGTTTCATAAGTGTTTAAAAAAAATTCAAACCCCTTTTATATGTTTTATATTAAAAAAAATTCAAAACATTTCTAGATTTATTTATAATATTTCAAAATTATTTTCAAGTAAACAAATTTCTGCATGTTTTCAAGATTCCTTTTTATGTTTTCAAAGATATTTTCAAAAAAATGTTTTCAAAAATATATATGTTTTAAAGAGTTTTTTTCAAAGATAAAATTATATTTTCCTCACTAAATGTTTTAAATTATTTTAAAGCTTACTTTATATTTTTTCAAAAACAAATTAAGAAAAGTATTCTGAATATGTTATATGTTTTAAAATTTGAATTTCAAAGAACAGTTTTTTTATAAGAAATGCTCCAAGTGGTATTTCAAAATAATTATCTACATAAAATGAAATCATTTTATATATTTTAATTTTTAAGGGGGTCATGATCCTTTAATAACATTCATATTATTTATTTAATTGTTTATTTTTAGATTCCTAGATGTTTATGACATCTATTTCTCTTCCAAGGGTTATATGATTTTGGAACCCACTTATTTTCATAGGTTATGATTTAATAAAATGATTAAACCCCTATATATTTTATATAGGTTATGACGTCATTAAATTATAATTATATCCATTTCATTTCATGGTTTATGATTTGACATTTATAAAACTCATCTCTTTTTATGGGTCGTGATATGATGAATTTTTTGTTATCTTGTGGTACATGCATGTTTCATATAATTATGTGAATGGTGGAACCTATATCTCCATTCAATTAATTGTGTAATGATAAATATATTATTATCTTAAGATAGAACATGGGATTTCATCCCAAGATCTAAATAAGGGGAATATTAAACCTAAAACAATATGGTACATTGGAGGGCATGCCAAGCCAAAATCAAGAGGGTATATGGGAGAGAATCCCAAGATAGAAACAATATGGTACATGGGATGGGATCTTAAGAATGAATCAAGAGGGTAAGGGAGATGGAATCCCAAGCCCAAATCAAGAGGGTACACAGGAGGGAATCCCAAGCCCAAAACAAGAGGGTACATGTGAGGGAATCCCATGCTCGAATCAAGATGGTACACAAGTGGTAATTCCAATCCTGAAAAAGAGGGTACATGGGAGGGAATCACAATCCAAAATCTAGAGGGCACATGTTAGTTAATCTCATGCCTGAAAAAGAGGGTATAATGGAGGGATTACCAATACAAAAAAAGAGGTTACATTGGAGGGAATCCCATGTCCCAAATAAGAGGGTGCATGGGAGGGAATCTCAAGCCAAAAGAAAGAGGGTACACAAGAGGGAATCCTAGGTCTGAAGTAGTTACATGGGTTACTATCCAAAGCCTAACATATTATAAAGTTCTTGGATGGAATCCTTGACATAGGATTTTCTATACATATGTGTATTCCAAAAAATCCATGTCTTATTCCAGTTTATTATTTCATGGATTATACTTTTAATTACTGAATGATTCATGTCTTATGAACTATCAATATTTATGCCTTGATACATGTTTATGATCTTTTATATATATTTCATGGTCTTCTATTGTTATGATGATGTTATCATACCATTACACTCATGTTTATTTTCTTTTTTTACCCTTACTGGGAATCTAAGATCAACCCTTTCCTATGTTTCATTTCCCTAGGTTATGAATAATTTTTTTATGTAAGACTACTAAAGGGTAATATCTTTATATATAATTTTAATATATTTCACCAAATGAGAACAATGTGATCTAAGTTTCTAGATACACTAAATTATTATGCTTCTTTGGCTTATATTTTTTTAATTTCTAGAGTATCATTCTAAAATGATTTAGTATCCATGTATATTAAGTTTAGGTCTCAATAGTTTGTATAAAAGGAAAGGTTTAGTCAGCCATGAAAACTAAGATAATAAAACTTTAGTAATATCCTTATAAATACTTATAAGTATATATGTTGTTATTTATCTAAAGACAAGTTCAAGGACAATTTAAAGTATATGAAAATGTTCTAGAATCATGGTAACGGTTAAAGTGAGTGGGTTCCTAGAAATACAATATTTTCTATATAATATAAGTTGGTTTGGATCTAGAACATTTGTACATATGTGTAACAACCCCAAAAAACCATATTGATCTAGAGTTGGTCAGTAACTAGTTGATGAAAACAAGCCCTGTTGCACACCTAGTTTGATACTACCGAGCGATATGATTTGGTAATTCAAAAACTCTTTATGAAGCATCATGAAGAACTTAAATAGAATATGAATATGAATTTACATGGTTAAACCTAAGTTTTTATAGATTAAATAATCAATTTTCTTGATTTAAACAACCTTTATGTAATTTTTTCATTATTATGTGGTTTTCTACTATGACAACTATAACTCATAATATGATTTCTAGTGTAAGTAAATACTAGGAACGCGAAAGAACTGGGTTAACATTGACTCTTTTAAATGTGGAAAGTACAGTCCTTATAAAAATCAATTCCCTAGGATCCCATAAAGATAATCAGGAAGGTGGTATGAGTATTGGTTTACTTAAAAAGATAAATAGGTCGAAAATCACATATGAGAGGTATAAGATATTTTAACAGTTTTAGTACATTAATACTAAGAAGAATGATTATTTTGAGGATTATTAACCTTAAGACATGATTCATATTTCATATTCTAGTAAAAGGGCTATTATGAAATAAGATGATGAAACCTAATTAATGGTTTGAGAATAAAGTTGGAAAACTAAAGTGTATATGCTTTAAATTTTAATATTATGTTGTATTAACCATGAAATGTATAATTATTTTTAGTGTAAGTATATTATTAATTATTGAACAATATATTTCTTATGGCGTTGATGAATAATAAAATTGATTTAATGGAAATGTGATATTTTTTAATAAGAGAAGTTAACCCTTAATGTGATCAAAATTATAACACATTTATGTTGAACATGGATATAGAGATGATTGATAAGGATAAATTATATTTTATAGTACTTATTACCATGGAAATTATTATTTATTTGTAAAAAATGTGTTATATTTAATCATTTATTAAGTTTATTACTTCTTGGATTTATGTAATATATCCAATTAACTTTGGAATAATGAAGCAAGCATGTTTTCCAAAATAATTTACTATAAAACAGTTCGTTACCATGTTTCAAGATAATATATGATGATACAATTCACATGTTTTTAATGTGACAACCAAGAGATACTTTTTGATATATGGGGGATTAATGCTGAGCTAAATTCAAGACCTTCTTTCTAAAGTTTGCTATTTTTATATTTTGGAAGGATTATATTTTCAAACATTAATGCAATGTTTAAGTTAATCGTCAATTAAAGTTTTTTAGATTAATGTATTATCTCCCCACATGAGGATTTACACATATTGAATAACCTGTTCTAACCAATTTCTGTTGATTGTAACTGAAGACATATGGGATGAATTATCATGGATCTCATGATCTTTTAGTTCTTCTTGAATGAAACATTTCCCTTTATTTTTTGAATAAGAGATGAAGTGGAAATCAATCAAGGACCAAAAAGGGTGAGTTTGTCCAAAAATTAAGTAATTATATCTTCTCATAATAATTACTAAAATTTAGAAAAAATGATTTGAAATAAAATTTGGCCTTTTTATAGTAATTTTGATGATATCAATGACCTTTTTCAAACCTCTTTGGGTTATTGATTTTTGATTTTTACATTTCTCTTAACCATGTTCTCTATCTCTTCTTATAAGATCTTAATAGTTAGATTTCTCTTTCATGTCCAAGTATTCACTTTCCACCTATGTCCTCACTTATGGAAACCTAGATATGAGTTACATTGGTTAACCTTCATGTTTCCACCATTCCCTTTTTAATTGAGGTTTTATTATTAATTTTTTACAATGTGGGTTTATAAGAAAAAAACTTTCAAGTATTAAACATTGAATAATCGATAGGAATATTGAAGGAGAAATTAATTTTAAGATGGTATAATGTGTTGGAATTGGTGTCTGATAACCAACTGTTTTTACTTTGTTTGCATCAATATTTGATTTATTAAATATTAGATTGAACATGTTATTACATATTTTTCATTATTCTTTATGAATTTAATGTAATAATGTGATAGAGTATTAATCGCATTGATAATGTCAAAGTAGGCCCCCACTATGATGAGAACCATGAAGCTTTACGAAAATATTCATAATATAGTTTTTTTGTTAGATAACATACTATTATTGAACACATAGTATATAGATCGTTTGGTGTGAGTACTCATAAGAATATGAGACTACTTCTCATGAAGATCGCACTTGGTAATCTATAATATGGAAGATTATAGAAACATATCTACCAGAAGAAATTCCACATATTTTGGTTTTAATGGATATTTCTTTTTTTTTTGATCATGTGTAATGGTACATAGACATTAATATTATCATTAATTCATGACACAACTCACACACATAGATTTTCTAAAGAAAATAGGCATGTCATATGTAGCCGGGAATTAGGGTATGTTGGGTGCATCACGAATGACATGTTATTAATGGATAAGTAAATGAAGGATTTTTCCCTTCCATAATTATGGAAGTTGATTTATCAACCCTTTTATTGAAATAGAACCATCACCCTAAATTCCATTTATCATAGTGTAACGATGAGTTTATTTAAGATAGTCAAAGAATGATGTATTGAGTATATAAATTGATGAAATTATCATGAAACCTACATGATGAGATATTGTGATAAAAGGATTATATTACATAATGAGTGTCCATATGTGGTTTTCATTTTTTTGACCTTATGTTCTTCTCTTGGGTGGCTTGACATGTTACTAGACACCAATATTGGACTTTAGGAAAGCCCACCTAATGCCAACGAGAAAGAATCTAATAGGGTCAACTGCTATGTGTTTTTTTTTTGTCTCTATTAATTCTATTTGAATTTAATTAATGAAATAAATATTATTCTCAATAGTTAGGTATAATTTTATTCAATTTATATTGATAGCATAAATTAAATAATTATATATTCACTAGATTTGGAATAAAATGCATTTATATATTTTATTGAATATTTAATAAATATTTATTTACTAGTTTGGGAATAAAATATCTATTTAAGAGAATAAAATATTTATCCTGGCGTTCAATAAATGCAAGCGGTGTTCAAATGGACCAAGACTGTGTCCAGTGATAAAATAATTATTTACGAGTCGGTAAATATTATTTATCCCTTTTTTTAAAGTTGGTTCACCAAAGAATAATAAAATTATTATTATTATTATTATTATTATTATTATTATGTAGAATGTCATTTCATTAATGTTTATAATTATATTTAATGGTTGTTATTTAATTATATTTTGTACCTGAAATCTCAACACTATAAATATATGGCTATGTCTATTGTGTAATTCATTTAAAACCAATTCCAAGTTTAGTAATAGAAAATTACTGTGCACAACTTATTATTTCTTGAATCTTCCTCCTCTCTCCTCTAGAATAGGAAACTCAAGAGATAATTTATTCAATACTAAAGAACATGCAATCAAGAACGAACAATGCAATAAATTTGATTCACCATGCTAGCACCCGTAGAATGACTTCCATTACTCATAGCCCATTTGAGGATGTGTGGATCACCATTAGAGGGAGTCTACCATTAGATCCACACAAGGAAAATGGAGTCACTATAGAAGGACCTTTTTGGATGATCAACAATAATCAATTAAGAATGTTCCTAAGACTAGGTATTTATTTCATCAGATATTAAATAAATTAATTATAAATTTGATGTGAAAGATCCCAACTCTCGGTTTCGGGAAGCAATTATTATTATATTAAATTTCAATATATCTCCCTCAAATGAAATGATTATGTTGTTCCCATGAACAATATGTGGTATCAGATAGGTCGTGTTTAAATTTATTATTATTTATTTGATTTTTTATCTGTGCACGATCATTGTATTATTTTAATTTCACATTATTATTTATTTAATTAGATTTGTATTAACATGTTATCGACATATTAATCATGTTATTTCAGTGTTTCATATTCTTATATATTTAATAACAAGTGAATATTGACCAGATATTCCCTCAAGAAGTTCAAAATCTTTGGTTGGTAAAGCTGGGTTACACGATGTGAGGCTAAAGCACACGTCATATACACATGTGCATTGTATCTAGATATTTCGAGAAATTAAAAACATACGATGCTTTTATTTCACAGTATATGTTGAATAGTCCAACATAGAATGTGAAAAACTAGGAAAATGTGTGTAGTTGGCATTTACACACCATTTAGTCTTGCTGAGTTAACATGCCAATGCACTAGGCAGGTTACTTGGATAAACATTAACCAAGGTACATTGTTTGTAGCTATATGTGCATGTCATGTAGACTCCCATTAATGGAAAAAATTAAAATGACATTAAATTTGATAATTACAGCATTAAAACCTTCATTTATTTGTTGACACACTATTGTGTTTTTGAAAATTTAATATGGGGTTAAATAATTTTAAAGAGTCAATTAATTTACTATAATCAATACTAACTTCTGTTTATTTTAAATGAATTCATAATTGATGAATATCTCCAATTAAGTTCGGGTGATTGTTAAGATGAAGGGGAATTAAATTAATTATTACTTAATTAATACAAATGTATTCATCTTAATAATAAAAATTAATAATTAAATAAATGATATCCAATTACTTTTTTCTTATTTTTTGCATGTACGGCCGCTCATGAGCTTGACCAAGACCTGTGTATGTGTTGGCATTTATTTAATTAAATTTGTCACATGGATTTTTAATTATTTAATATTAAATTAAAATATGGCATGTGAGTCATACTTCCCTACATTATCTTAAAGGACCTATATGTCCAGTGATATTTATATAATTTCCCTTAACCAATCCTTTGGTTACCCATACCTAAATATGGGTAATAAATATTTGTAATTAATGGAGCATCCTAATGTGCATGAAGACGATTCAATATGGAACCATAATAGAGCCAACCTAGTGATACATAGGTGGACATATGTAATGTTATAGCTCATCACATGTCTGGCATAATTAGTTATTTCTCCAAGGACATATGTTGATTTAATGTTCACTCCATAAATCATCCATTATATAATCTCACTATCAATTCATTTAACTAATTATTTATTTTATTTCTAATGAAATAAAATTATATTTATTGATGCAAGAACACAATCACATAAACTAATTAATATAAAAAGATTAAATTTAAATAAAATTTGTTATTAATAAATCTTTTATCTGATTGTGGTTAACTAATTAAGTAAACATCCACTAAAATATTAACAAGACAAGTAAAGGATAAAAAAATATAAAAAAATTAGGCACAATAAAATAAAATCCTTTAATATAATATTATGTAAGACTAAGACTTCTATTACTTGACTAGGATAAAAAGGTTAATAGAACTATGTGTGTGACCAACTCTTGTTGGGAAGATTACTTTTATAAGGGGAGTTCATATAAAGGTTTCAGGTTGACTTAACCATTTTACATCAAGAGGAGTATCCCTTTTCAGACATGGTGTAATTTAGAGGCAAGTGTGTAGAAAATACATGTTGCAATTTTTGGATTGGGGAGTCCGCTCGATGGATCAAGGAACTGCAAGCCTGCATTTTACAAAGATATACATACCTGAATACCTTCAAAAAAGCTTGAACAACCCATTTTGAGGTTATGTAAAGGGGAATATGGATCGTTTCCACTAGAATTTACTAGAAACTATATATTCTAAGTTCAATGGTGATGGCTATTAAGACTTTATAAATTAGTGGTAAATTTAATAAAATCAATTAATTTATTATTTATCACAAATTTTGTAATCATGAAAAGTACTAATAATATACTCTTTTAATTGTAGAATAAAATGACAAGCTCTTTATCCACACTATCCCTATGATTATTATTGTATAAAGATAATCTCCTCATTGGTAGTAACTTCCATTAATGGTTTAGACACCTTTGGGTTATTCTATTCTATGAATTGAAATCTTATGTTATATACTCCCCAATTCCCAATCCACCAACTCATTTAGTGAGTGGGGATGATTTCCTAGTCTACAAAAAAATTGAAGATGTTGTCGATGTTCAATTATTGATTATTTCATCTATGTCTATTGGACTCATAAAGTCTGTAACAAAACAACCCTATAATCTCGGAGCTGGTGCATTATGTTAATAATTTCCATGATTATAAGGAATCGTGTCCTGAAGGACCGATTAGTTTAGCATAATTGGAAAATAGATTAGATTAGTAAACTTTTCATCACAACTTCTAAAAAAAATACAGCATACATAATCCTTTTAGAATTCCATTATCCTCCTAGATTAAACCTTTATATCAATCATAAAACACTTCCTAGAATCCTAGGAAAATAAAACATAAGAAAAGGGTGTGCTCATATGCTCATTAAGGATAAACAATATAGCGAAATCTATCACAAATAAACACAAAAATTTAAGGTAAGGTACAAAACTAAAATACAAGCCTATAAAAACATTATCTTTAAAATAATATAGAAAGAATAAATCAAATAATTCAATTTAAACATTCACATGGATATTCTACTGGTTGAATAATCACATGTAAAATCAATAACTAATCTCATAATGAGGGAATGAATAATGCAGGACATCTTAAACATACCATCAGGGATTAGGCCAAGACATCATACCTAATTGGGTGAGACATTAGAAAAACCATAAAAAAAATTATCTCATTAGACTACTGATTCATTGAGGGGCAATAGCAGGCCCCATTCGACACTTACAAATTCCAATACATTCCTCATATAAAAAGAGTAAAATATAACATAAACATTCTTATTAAAACTATCATATTAAATGTTAATACTTAAACTATAATCTGCGAATGGTATAAAAATAGACCATCTAAATTCAAACATATCATAACTTATTCAATACAATATAGAATATTTTTTTATAATAAATCAACCCTAATCAATATTTATATTCAATGAAGTATGTTGACATAGATGAAAATAATCAGTAAAACTCATTGAGAGAAATATCCTTTTTTATGAAATCATTAAGAAGTTACAAAATTTATAAAATTATTAATTTAAAAGATATTTTTGGATCAAATTGTACCATACCACATTGAAACTTTTTAGCGTAATTAAAATATTAAAACAATCATGTCCATATAAATAAATATTTAAAATCTTTTTGAAATCATGGACATTAATTAAATAGATTTAGAATACAAAATCCGTGAAACATTTAAAATGATTATATAGTAAAAGAGTCCCTTCCATAAAACCTTAAAATATTCTTTTTGAAAATATTTTTATGAAACATGGACATGGGTTTTAAATATTTTCTAGTAAATACTTACACATAAACAATCTCTGATAATAATGAGATTGAGGAATTAAACCTTACCTTAGGTCTGATACTATTTGTATGTGTGGGAGACTCCTGTATAATGCTTTTAAACATATTATTAACTTATATAAGAATCATAATAACATTTATGATATTATATATGATTCTTTTATGACTTTATATTACCCTTTTATTAACAATTCTATGTTAATGCAACATTTTGGGAAATAATCGCTTTGATTGTCGTATGTGATTTGACTGGTTATTTTTTATCACATAACATAGATCATGATTTACTTAATTCTAGAGTGTATAATATGATTTATATATCACATATATTCAGAATATAAATATATATGGTAGAGTGATATATGAAATGGAATACACCGATCGCGGATATGGTAGGCTGTATGTACGAATGAACGTTGTTTATGTTTTCTTATCCTATGGAAGTAAGTGAATGACATATATGCACACACACACACACACACACACATATATATATAAATATATATATTATTCCAGTATATTTATTTTGTCATATTTTTCATAATTATTCATAATATATATATATATATATAATATTTCTTTGACGTTGTACGTGGAAGATGAGTCTCATCGCTTCGTGGAGACGGTAAGTCGTATGTACGCACGAGTGACGATATCATTTCCATAATGTTTAAATGATATAGAACTAGATGGTATATTAATTTTATATGATAATGAGCATGTCATATTTATTATTTATTTATATTATTCTCATCATTATTCACATCCAAATAAAGTAATGTGGAATAACAAATTACACCATGGTGTGGAGACGGTAAGCCGTATGTAGGCACACATTGTAATATAATTATTCCTAGGATAGATAAAATGATTATTATAATAAAATATAATTATATTTATGATACTATATTTATTACTTTGGTATATAAAAAACATATAAATAGACAGTAGAATAAGAAAAAAACATTGAAAAAAGGGATAAAACGATTATCTCTTGTCCGAGTATATTCTTTTGATTTGCACAAAAGGACTCTTGAAGAAGGTTCTATACCCAAAGGGTGGAATTTAGGATAAATTTCTAGAATTTGGGTTTAGATTTGGGTAGGGTTTTGCTGAGAAAAATGGATTTGGAGGTGTGAATAAAAGAGAAGTATAAGTTTTCTTTTATAAGAGAGGTGAAGGGCACCTTATGAAAATATTAAAATATTAATTTATTATAAATTGATTTCAGTTTATAATGTCTACAAAGTGAATTATTTAGAGGATAAGATGATTATGGATATAAATTCCCTCAACCAATATGTTTTACCATGTTTATGTCATGAATTTAACCTTATCTTTTGGATTTAACCATTAGTTAAAAACAGAAACTCTTACCATGTCTTCTAGTATTTTCATAATATATGGTCACTATAGTTACGATAAAATGTCAAGAGAACCAAAAGTGGGTCATTAATGAAATTTTTATTATTATATATTTCATTTAGATTAATCTTAGATTATTATTACTATTAAAACATTTAATAAAATAGTATTTGTATAAAAAACTCATTTATGTCAACTTTGAGACTATTTAGTAATTGATTTTTTGTAAAGTCAAAACAACTTGATTACTTAAAAAATGCATCAACCCAAATATTATTTGTTATATTCATACATAAAATTATATTATGGCCTAAAAACTTTCAAATTACTTTTACATTAATATTTATAATATCATTTATTTTATTCCTTCATTAATAAGGAAAACACTGCATCATTATTGTGTCATAAATAAATTTAATTTTTCAATGGCTAAAAATTTCAAATAAATTACCATAGTGTATGAAATTTATTTATATTTCTAATTAATATTTATAGTTTAATATATAACATAAATAACCTAATTGAAAATTGTTTTAGTAATAAGATACAAGTTCATGTTATATTTCTCTTTACATTAAATTAATTATTATAACATGATATTTTCACACCCTAGTGGCTCCATGGGGTCCTAGAAATGACCTATAGATTATATTGGTCGGAAATATATCATAAAATATGATTAGGACATGTGTTAGGGTAGTTTTATATTATTATAATATATAATTCTTTTACCCCGATTTACCTAATTTACCCTTCAACCGTGGTAAATAAAAATAATTAATGATGTTACTATTCAAGTTGTACAAAAATATAAGGTTCAATTTTAAAAATTTGGACATTATAATTACAAATATAGAATCCAAGTTTTCAAATTAAAAACCTAGAATTTGAAAAAAAAAAGTAATTTAAAATTAATTCCCCTTGTCAAAACCAAATAATGGGGTTTTAAGAGAAAAAACTATCAAAAGATTGACATATGTTTATGTCTAATTTAAATGTAAAATTACTTCAAATTACCTAAATTATATTAAATTAATAAAATATAATCTAATTAATCTTTAGGAATAATTAAAAATATAATATAACTATATAAATAATTTAGAAGAAAAAATAGTTTTGAATTAAAATACTGAATATTTCAATAATTATTAAAATATGAAAGTTATCAGAATAACACAAAAAAATTATCCAAAAAAAAATTTATGCCCTAATTCTAAATAAGAATTTAATATTTTTGAATTGAATATATAAAAGTTTCAAATAATGGATTTAAAAATGGTTCTCTATTAAATGGCAGAAAAAATGTTTTTTTTTGAAAAATACTTCTTTTATCTGAAAAATTGAATTTTTACTTTTATTATATCTAAGAAAAACAAGATTTTAATGTTAAAATTATATGGGATGTATAAAATTAAAAATTCAGTTAATAGTATTCATTGCCACTTTTTAAAGTGCTAGTTTTATAGGTTCTGGTGCATTGAACTCGGTGTTGCATACATCACATGCTATTGAATTATTTAAAAGGGAAGAATACCATGGAAGCTTGGGGTGTTACGTCATCCCATCCTTCAATAAATTACATCCTTTAAATTTAAAATCTAGATTGAAAACGTTGAGTTTTACATTTCAAAAATATCTTAGTTGTAATCCCACATCGAAAAATTGATTAATGAGACCTCTATTTTAAAATAAAGAAAGGTAGATATGAATGTTACCAGAAATAACACATACTAGGGATCCATGTAGGAAAACATAGGCATGATAGAAAAATTTAACTATCAATTTCTAATGGAGAGTTATAGATAATATTATTTGGAGAAAGTTAACAATCTGAAACCCATAAATTTATGATGATCTAATGGGCCATTTGATTCATCACAAAAGAATGTACTAGGAAAACATTTTTTGGTTTTATGATATTTTCCATAGAGTTGTAGAATTACATTATAGACTCAAAACTCAAGAAAAAAATACTAATTTTATATATAAAGTTCCATCAGTTACCTAATTCACACCTCAAACACATATTTCTCATCAAAAGTTAATAAACTCAAAAAAATATTCAATTTATTTTAATCGTATAAGGTTCTCAAAAGGAATATATACAATTTAAATAAATAAAACTATGTTATAGTAACCAGGGACTTCTTGTAGGCCGATGGTGGGTGATAAAGCCTCATCCCACATCAGTTGTGGGTTTGATTCATGCAGGCCTGTCCGATGCGATGGGTTGTTTCCTGGCCTATAGGTTTTACTTTTTCCTAAACTATATTATTATAACATTCCAATAATAACCCTACAAAATTTTTTCACCTTAAACAATACTATCCAACGTTCAATATAATCTATTTCAACCATTAAAGTTTTCTAAAATAATTTTATCCAATAACTATCTAAAAGGTCTCTAAATTTCCAAAAATCAAATCTAACATAAAATTCCCCAAACAACGTAATGTTACTCTTATTGTCACATACTGAATATATTATTACCTTTATCATATTAAAACCATAATAAAAACATTATTATAATACAATCCTGATATATATCACATTATTCTTATAACTAGAATATATTTCTGAATCCAAACACCAATACATTAATTATTCCACTTCGAATGTAGTATCAGAAAAAGATTGACCTTGACCCATTTTCTTCTTCTGATCTATATATCATTGATGGTTAGTACATTCATGTGTATAGTGTCCCATATCATCGAAATTGAAGCACTACACATTATGAGCTCATTTATTTCCCTTTCAATCACGAGAATGGTGTCCTTTTTCTCCACACTAGTAAAAGGATATTCTCTCTAATAAGAATGTTCTTGGATTTTTCATTCAACATTTACTGCAGGATTAAAAATGAACCTTTTCTTTCTTCCCCTTTACATAGTTTCCTTTCTCAAAATTCTCAGTATCCATCTTCCTCACTTTCATCCCATTAATGTCACAAGACATAGAAAAGTTTTTCTCTATCTTGATGGCACATGAGACTATATCTTCATACAATAAGAATGTTTGGGATACCATCACCCTTTGAAGGAATGGTTTTAACCCATCAAAGAATAGATAAATCTTACTTCTTCGGTAATGTATGTAGTTTGGAGCATATCTCGCTAACCTTGTGAACATAGCCTCATACTTTGCAACATTCTCATCCACATTTTTCCTGAGACTCAGAAATTTCCTTTCCATATCTGATCTTTGTTTATGAGGAAAGTATTTCTCTTGGAAAATTTCTTAATACACCTTCTATTCCATATTTTCTACTTCTCCATCCTCAAACGTGTTTTGAATTAATAACCCCCATTAATTTGCATCTCCTGATATATGGTAAACTGCCATGAAAATTTTCTCCCTTTCATTACTTCCCAAATTAAAAAATATTTTATCTAAGGAACTTATCCACTAATCATCCAAAATGGGTTTTTAGTCCCATTGAATGTTTCAGGTTATTGTATCATGAATTATTCTAACATTAATACTCTATGTTGTTAATCAAGGTGATCCATATGAGTAATGTTGTCATTCATAACCTGATTCAGTTTCCCAGTATTCTTATAAGTTGTGCAACACCAGTTACATCACCAGCCCCACTATAATTATCTTTCCTAAGAGGGAAATCCCTATATGGTTTATGTGTGTTGATACAGTTTCTATTCCTTTCACTAAGCACCATTTCTAAACAATTTCATACACTATATTAGGTTATGAATCATAATGCATAATTCCAAACTAGTGAAATAATTAACATAAATTGAAAATTTTATGAATATATAATCCTTAATCGTAAATATGGTTCCGTTGAGGGCATATTTACTCATAAATCCTGCATAATGCTTTATAAAGAATCTATGAATTATCCTAATCATATCCCATGAGAGTGTCAAACCAGGTGCATTATAAGGCTCATTGTCATGTGTTAGGTCCCCCAGAGTAAATCCTGAGAAACCTTGTTGGAGTTTTCACAGCTAGGTACATCTATTCCAGAACAACACCCACTTATAGTATCCAGATAGGAATATATTCCATGGAAGATCCACATAATCCAATCTTTACCAAAATTCCAGTGGGTGCTTTTATACTTATCCTCAATTTCTATCTTAGGGTTATAATCCATAATCTATGTTTTCTAAATCTATTTCCATGGTTATTATTAAACTTCCTATTATACCAACTCTAACTCCCCAACCCCAAAAGACCAGATCCAGTACATTATTTTAATACATTGGAATGATAACAAGGAATCATTTCCCAATGGACTGATCAATTTAGCAGTCTTGAAAAGTAGACTACAAACATGAACTTTACATCACAATTTATAAAATAAAACACAACATAAATAATCCTTTGATAATTCCATTATTCCCCTATCTTAACTCTTTATATAAATCATAAAACACTTAATAGAATCCTTGGATAATAAAACATAATAAAGGGGTGAGACCAGATCCTTGGTAAGGATATACAATACAGTGGAAGAAATAAAAAATAAACATAAACTTTTAAGGAAAGGTTCAAAACTAAAACACAAGGCTTTTAAAACATTTTCTTCAGCATAATATGGAAATAATAAATTAAATAATTCAATATAAACTTTTAAATGGGTATTATAGTCATTGAATAATCACATGTTAAATCAATATCAAATCTTATAATGAGGGAATGCATAATTCGAGACATCTTAAAACATACCATCAAGGATTCCTCCAATACACCATACCAAATTGGGTAAGACATTAGTCAAAACCCAAAATTAATTGTCTCATGAGACTAATTATGCAATTAGGGGATATAGGAGGCCCCACATGACACTTAAAATGTCCAATACATTCCTCATATGAAAAGGGTGAAACATAAAATAAACATTCGTATTAGAACTGGCATACAGAATATTAATACTTAAACTATAATCCACGAATGGAATAAATATAGAACATCCATAGTCAATAATATCATAATTAATTCAATAAAATATGTAATATTTTATTATAATAAATCATACAAATTCAAGAATAATATCTGATAAAGGATTTTGACATTAATGAAGATAATCAGTAAAACGTTTTGAAGGAAATATCCCATTTTTCAGTAAATCATTCAAAAGTATCCCAATTTATAAAAGAAGTCATTTAAAATATATTTATAAATTAAAATTCCCTATACCATTATGAAACTATTGAAACTAATTAACATTTTAATAAAATCATGTCTATATAAATAAATCCTTAAAATCATTTTGTAAAAAGGGACATTAATTAGATAGATTTAGAAAAATAAACCCTTAAAACAATTAAAATGATGATCTAGTTAAATAGTACCTTTAATAAAGACTTAAAATATTAATTATAAATTCATTTTCATGAAACATGTACATGGATGATAAATATGTCCTAGTAAATACTTACACATAAAAAATCTTAGATAATAATGAGACTGAGGAAATAACACTTAACTTAGGTCAGATACTCTTCGTACGTGTCTGGAACTCTTGTATTATGTTTCTAAACATATTATTAACTTATATTAGAATCATAATAATATTTATGACATTATATGTGAATAATATATGACTTTATATTACCCTTTTTAACAATTCTATGTTAATGGAACATTTCGGGTAATAGTCTCTTTATTTATTCTATGTGTTTTGACTTGTTATTCTTGATCCTATAGCTTATATCCTACATAAATTACTTCCATAATATATAATATGATTTATATATCATATTTATTCCTAATATAAATATATATTATAGATATATATATATGAAATGAATTACACCACTCATGGAAATGGTAGGTTGTACGTATGCAAGAATGATGTTTCTATTTTTTTATCGTATGGAAGAAAGTAAATGAAATATATGTAAATATATACATATATATTATAGTATCAATATTATGTCATATATTATATAATTATTGATAATATATATATATTTACAATCATTTAGTGGATGGGGTGTAAGGCCCCAACCTTAAAAATTACTTAATCTTAAGTTATTACAAGATAACACATTGAGGATCTTTTCAGGTTTAGAGTTTTAGAGAATTAGATCATAAATCATGCATTACATTCCACATTTAAACAAGGTGGTTAAATTATAGATAATATTCACTTTTCCCATAAAAGGAAACATATTTAAAACAAAACATGGATTCTTTCATGACACTTCCTTCACACTATCATCACATCATGTACCTTTCTCTTAACCTGTAAAAAACATTTCAAAAACTTGGGATGAGCATAAAAAACTCAGAAAGGGATATAAAAGTACGAAATGAAAACATTAGTCCATGTATACATAAGAATTAATGAAATCATACTTTACTCATAGAACATAATCACTTTAACATTCCTCATCAAATCATGAATAAATCATAGAAATCATAAGACATAATGGTAATTTAGGGCATTCATAACATTCTTACATAGGGAGCAACCCTCATGGTTACGTTTGGAATACCCATCACAGTATATTCCCTAAATATCTTCGGAGAAACCTTAAAGTTTAACCACTTCACGTTACCCAATGCATTGGAGAGCTATATTGGGCTCACCCACCCTTAGTTTATCACAGAACCACCCATCTTCATAACAATTCCTAAGAACCATAACATAATCGTATAACATAAAACATGCATAAAGTAAACATAACATTTCCACACTTCAATCACAAGATATCAATAACACATAGATATAATAAAAACATTAACAAAACCATTTTCATTACCAAAATCAAATAAAAGTAAAACATGGTATTTATTTTTCATTTAAAAGATGTTATGGCTTGTAGAGGAAGCCGAAACTCAAATAATGGTCACGGCGGTAGAGAAGTCGTTGTCACCGCATAGGTACGACAAAAAAATATTCCCTTTTGACATTTAGTAAATGATTCAAATAAAAAAGATTCTTTTTGAATAAATTTAAATGTAAAAGGGGATTATACACCGTATAAAATAAAGCTGTGTATAAACCAAAATATGCCTCAATGAAAGGAGATTGAGATGAAGTCCCATACCTCGGGTCCGACTTGACTTGATCATTCTTTAACTTCCTGAATAATAAACATGAGTTAATTTCTACTTGCATAGGAACCTTTTTCAAGTTCATTTTTCCTTTTATATCACTTATTACCATGTTATGAATTCTATGTGATTATTTAAGTTAATAATGGTCGTTTTGTCGATCATTGGTACTTGAGTCAAAAATAAACTCTTTATAATTACAAGTTGTTCATGTAGTAAAATATCCATTATATCCATAATTATATTCATTATATATATTTAATATATATCATATATATCCAGTATATACATGCATTTATAATATTACATAACATTTGTAGGTAAGAAATGAAATGCACCGTTCATGGAGATGGTAAGCCGTACGTACGCATGAACGCTACTTTCATTTCTATTTAGTATTTTATGGAATGGAATCATAATGATATAAAGGTATATTATACTTCCAGTATAATATCATATATAATATCATTAACTCCATATTTTTTACGTCCCACATATGGCATTAACGAATCAAAACACTTTGAGGGGGCGGTAGTACGCACTTCTTAAAATGAAGATATAATGTTTACCCATAATGAAAACCATAAAGGTATGCCATAAATGTAAAAATACAGAAGCTTAATGAAAAAAATAAACATATCATATATAATATATAAATATAGTGACATATTAATGGCCACCTTTGTAGTTGTTAGAAAAATATTGAACAATCATCGTTTCGTGAGGCAGAAATTCGCCATCCACGGAAACAGTATGCTCTTTAACCATTAGATATAGGTTTCTGTATGTTTAGCTCGAATACTTCTTATAAAAACATTCTAGTATATTTAAGATACTTTTTTTGTTACAAAATAAATTAATAAAAATATTTTAGTGGGTTGGAGAAGCAAAATAAAACAAAAGAATATTAGAGAAGTCTTTACCTTTAAATCGGGTAACTCAAATTGGTTTGTACCAAAAGGGTTTCTTGAAGAGCTTTATGCATATGGTGAGGCTTCTAGGATGAATAGAGGGATTTGGATAGATAAAATGAGAAGATATTGGCCGAGCCAATGGCTTGATAGGTGTGTGTAAAGAGGTAGAGGTGGGGGACTTTTATAAAAGGAGAGTACGAGCACTCTTGGAAAGTCAAGAAATGTTACTTTATTTTAAATTGATTTTCGGATTTTAAAGGTCCCACATTGATATATTTCTAGGATAAGGTGATAAGGGTTCTCAATATACTCATACAATAGGTCTTAGACAAGTTTATGTCTTATATTTTACATTATATTTTCATATTATTTAAATCTTTCATTAATGAGATAATCGTTACATCATCCTGATGTCATAAATAATTTAATTAATATAATGTCTAAAAATTATAAAAAACTACTATAATGTAGTAAATATTTCTAGCTTTCCAATTACTATTTATATTCAAATAGATCATTTATGTAGACAAAATTAAATTTTTTTTACTCGGGTGATACATTCTTTAGTGATATTCTCTTTTCTTTAAAAATAAAATGATAAAGTGTCACTTTCACCCAAAAGTGATTCCATGGGGTCCCTAAGTTTGGTACAAGTCATCTCATGGTCGGCCATGACACAACCAGTAGCATTAGGACACATTTTTGGGTCATTTTGGATTGTTATGATATTATTTTATTATCCTTAACTACCCGATTACTAATTAATCAAGTTAATTAAAGATAATTATCGTCGTTACAATTCATTATGTCCAAAAACAAAAGAGTCTTAATTAAATAATTTGGACCTTATGATTCAAAATATGGAATCCATTTTTCCAAATTACAAACATAGATATTTCAATAATGAAATTAAAAATAATTCCCATTGTCAAAACAAATAGCGGGTTTTTTTTGAAACAATATCTATGAAAAGTTTGGCACTTGTTTATGCCCAATTCAAAAGTGAAATTAATTATAATGAACACCATTGGATTAAATGGTAAAAATATATTCTAATTACAATTTAAAACCAATTAAAAAGATAATATGATCAAATAATTAAATTATATGAAAAAAGCAGTTTTGATGTAAAATGCAGTATTTTTCACTATTCATTAAAAATGAACATTGTCAGACAAATACCAAAAAACTATACAATGTAAATTTAAATGTCCCAATCATAAATAATAAGTTTATTTTTAAAAACAAAGATTATAAAATTTTCAAAAGTGTTATTTAAAAATGGTTTACCATCAAAAGGTAATAAAACAATCTTTTTAAAATATTAGTGTATTTCATGCTTAAGATTGGATTTATTCTCATTTTAAGCCTCTAAAACAATATCTAATTCATAAATAGACATAGATAAGATTATATATTATTCATTACTTACTTGTGATTTTACATCCTTCCCCCCTTTAGAAAATTGTGTCCCCGCAATTTATTTACTTATTGAATAAGTGAGGGTATTTATCCCTCATTGCATTTTCAGATTCCCATGTTGTCTCATAACTCATGTGGTTTTTCCACAAAACCTTTACTTGATGAATTGTATTATTCCGTAACACTTGCTCCCAATGGTCAAAAATCTGGACCAGTTGTTCCTCATAAGATAGGTTCTCTTCCAGCTGAACTACCTCTGGACTCAGAACATGAGATGGATCTGGCATGTACTTCCTTAACATTGAAACATGAAAAACATTGTGTACCTGAGATAAACTCGGAGATAAATCCACTTGGTATTCAACTGATACAACTCTCTCCATAATTTCATATGGTCCAATGAACCTTGGACTCAACTTTCCTTTCTTACCAAATCGCATCATACTTTTCCATGGTGATACTTTTAGAAAAACATGATCACCTACCTCAAAAGAGGGATCCTTCCTCCTATTGTCTGCTTAACTCTTCTGCCTACTCTGAGTTGTACTCATGTGTCTCTGTATCAACTGAACTTATCCTGCCAACTCTTCAACCAATTCTGGTCCCATCAACTTCCTTTCACCCACTTCATCCTAGAAAGCTGGAGTTCGACACCGCTTACCATATAATTCCTCAAATGGTGCCATCTATATACTGGAATGAAAACTATTATTATAAGAAAACTCAACCAATGAATGATTTTGGTCCCAACTTCCCTAATAATCTATAGAACAAGCACATAGCATATCCTCCAAAGTCTGAATCGTTCATTCTGACTTCCCATATGATTGAGGATGAAAAGCTGTACTAAAATTTAATTCAGTACCCAATGAATTCTGAAGGCCTTTCCAAAAGTTAGAATTAAACCTGGGATCAAGATCAGATACAATAAAGAGAGGAACTCCATGTAACCTAACTATATCTTTAAGATACAAACAGAAAAGTTGATCTAGGGAAAAAGTATCTCGTATAGCAAGGAAATGAGAAGATTTATTCAAACGGTCAACAATAACCCAAATTTCATTATTACCTCAAGGTGTCTTTGACAATCCCACAACGAAGTCCACGGATATATTCTCCCATTTCCACTCTGGCACTGGTAAAGAATAAAGCATCCCTTTCGATAACTTCCACTCTGCTTTAACCTATTGAAAAGTCAAACACTTCATAGTAAAATCAGTAATATCTCTTTTCATTCCATCCCACCAATAATACTCCCGAAGATCTCTATAAATCTTAGTACTGCTTGGATGAACTGAAAACGAAGAACTATGAGCTTCACACAACAACTCTCTATTCAACTTTGAATCACATGGCACACACAATCTCCTCCCAAATCTCAAAACACAATCCTTATCAATGTTTAATTCAGGAAACTTACCCTTCTGAACCAGCTCTACCTTTTTCTACAACTCATTGTCTTGCTTCTAGGCTTGCTTAATTCTATCTAATAGAGAAGACTTCACCGATACCTGAAACAAAATATAAGGACATCCTACACCAACAACTTCTAGGCCAAAGTTCATCAAATCCTTAACCAAATTATCATGTTCCAAATGCAACATTGTTAATAAAGCATTACTTTTTTGACTCAAAGCATCAGCCACTTTATGTGCTTTTCCTGGATGGTAAAGAATTGTATAATCATAATCTTTGATTAATTCTAGCCATCTCTATTGTCCCATATTCAATTCTTTTTGAGTGAATATTTACTTTAAACTTTTGTGATAAATATATATTTTACACTTTACACCATACAAATGATGCCTCGAAATTTTTAAAGTGAAAACAACAGCAGCTAATTCCAAATCATGGGTAGGTTAATTTACCTCATGAGTTTTCAACTGACATGAAGCATAAGAAATTACCTGATAATTATGCAGTAGGATGCAACCAAGTCCATTTAATGAAGCATCACTATAGATAACAAACTCCCCATTCCTGGAAGGTAGTGCCAAAACTGGAGCATTCACCGATCTTCTTTTCAGTTCCTAAAAACAATCATCACATTTTTTTGTCCAGATAAACATAACACCCTTCTGAGTTAGCTTAGTCATTGGACTAGATAACCGGGAAAATTTTCTAACAAACCATCAGTAATATCCTGACAAACCAAGGAATATAAAAATCTCAGTTACATTTGTGGGTCTTGTCCATTCTTCCACAACCTTTTTTTTTGCAGGATCAACAGTTATCCCATCTTTAGAAACAATGTGACCAAGGAAAGAAATTTGTTGCAACCAGAAATCACACTTACTAAATTTTGCATACAATTTCTTTTCTATTAAGGTTTGCAAAATAACCCTTAAATTTCTTTCATGATCCTCTTTACTTTTAGAAAACACCAAAATATCATCAATGAAAACAACCACAAACTTATCCAAGAACTGATGGAAAATTCTATTCATAAGTTCCATGAATACAGCAGGTGCATTGGTTAGCCTAAAAGTCATAACTAGAAATTCATAATGGCCATATCTTTTATGAAATGCGGTCTTAGGAATATTTCCTTCTTTTACCTTCAACTGATGGTACCCCGATCTCATGTAAATCTTTGAAAAAAACTGAGCTCCCTGGAGCTGATCAAACAAATCTTCAATATGAGGCAAAGGATATTTGTTCTTAACAGTGATGTTATTCAAGGCTCTATAATCAATGAAAAGTCTCATTGAACCATCTTTCTTTTTAACAAATAAAATAGGATCACCCCATGGTTATGTGCTAGGTCAAATGAAACCTTTCTCTAATAAATATTGCAATTTCTCCTTCAACTCTAAAAGTTCAATTTGAGTCATTCGATAAGGGGGTCTTAAAATTGGCTTAGCATCAGGAACTAAGTCAATAGTAAACTCAACTTCCCGATCTGGTATTATTCCAGGCAATTCATCAGGATACTCATTTACCACTGGCACATCGTTAATATGAACAGTAACTTTGTTTTCAAAAATAAGTGCAAGGTAACATTCATTTCCATATTTTACAAGTTTCTCATCCTCTTGATATGTTATCAACAGTAAGGGTTCATTCTTGTACACAAACTGAAAGTATTTCTGAAAATAAACTTCTTTAGCTCTACAGTCAATCTTAGCATGGTAAACAGAGAGCCAATCCATACCTAGGATAACATCGAACTCTACCAGAGGTAAAACAATAAGGTTTTCAAGTAGGTTCTTTCCATAGATAAGGATAGGAAGATTATAATAAAAAACATTTCCTCAATATTTCCCCCATGTGTTTTTACCATAAGTTCATGAGTTATTTCTTGAGATGGTATTCCCATTTTACTAGAAAAGTTTTCAGATATGAAGGAATGTGTAGACCCCGAATCAATCAACACATTGGCATAATCTGAATAAACAAACAAAGTACCTGATACCACTTAATTTGATAGCCCAACATCTACTAAAGAAGTTTCAAGGGATTTCACCACCCCTTTCTTCTTGTAGTCTAACTGCTTCCCATCACTTGAGCTCTTTGTCGACACTCGTTTTCATAGTGACCCATCTCATTGAACTTAAAACATTTCACTAACTATAAATCAAATTTGGTATTACCATAACCCTGATCTTTCTCAGTGCAATCATGAGCCTTATGTCCCATCTTACCACATCGGTAGCACTTTCCAGAATTTAGAATACATTCCCTAGCATGCTTTTTACCACATTTATCACAAACTAGAAACATAGTTTTCTTACCATCACACCTTTTTTAAGAATTCTTCCCTTTCTCCGGCCACCTTGGTCTCTTCTTTTGTTGGTTGTTATATAACACTTGATCATCAGAAAACTCCATTTCCACCTTCTCAGCACATTGAACAATCTTTTCATAACTTTTGAACTCACGAGAATCCAATGCCCTTCGATATTTTGGCTTTAATCTTAAGTAAAAATGATTGATTTTACTATCAAGGTCTCAGATAAAATTTTGAACATACCTTGCCAATCGAGTGAACCTTTCTTCATAAGCAGCCACTGAGTCTTCCTCTTGCCTCAATTCCAAGAATTGTTTTTCCATCCTAAGTTGAACAGCCTTAGGAAAATACTTCTCAAGAAACATACCATTGAATTCATCCCAGTCGAGAGCATCAATCTCATCAGTGTCCCTGATATTTTTAACCATCGACCACCATTGACCTTCTTCACCCTCTAAACAATAAATTGCAAGACTAACCTTTTGATTTTCTGAACACCCCATGACATCGAAAATCTTCTCCAGTGCTTTAATCCACCCATCAGCTAGCACAAGGTCAGATGATCCCCTGAATGATGGGCGATGTTTCCTCATGAAATGTTCCACCACTGACATGTTCCTATTTGGTTGATCTAGCTAATCTCATGCATGGATACCACCAGCATATATCACTTGATTCAATTGTTCCATTACTACAACAAAATGTTCAGTTCCAATTCCAACCATCTCAGGATGCTGATTCGGAAGGTCATTTCCTTTTGTATGCCTTCCTAGCACTGCTTCCCTATTTCCTCTATGAAAAACCATTCTGAACAAACATGTCTTAGATGAAGCAACAAGGTAATCTTCAAATGCTATATCATTTCAATTTCACCATAAAAAAATATTTTTGGATAATGATTTAATAGAATTCTAACTCCTAAAGTTATCTAAAACAACCTCTGATACCAACTATAAGGCCCTAGCCTTAAACAATACTTAATCTTGAGTTATTACAAGATTACACATTGTGGATCATTTCAGGTTTATAGTTTTAGAGAATTAGACCATAAATCATGCATTACACTCCACATTTAAACAAGGTGGTTACATTAAAGACAATATTCACTTTTCCCATCAAAGGAAACATATTTAAAACAAAACATGGATTCTTTCATGACACTTCCTTCACACTATCATCTTATCATTTACCTTTCCCTTGACCTGTGAAAAACATTTCAAAAAATTAGGATGAGCATAAAAAGCTCAGTAAGGTATATGAAAGTACGAAATGAAAACATTAGTCCATGTATACATAAGAATTAATGAAATCATAATTTACTCATAAAACATAAGCACTTTAACATACCTCATCAAATCATGAATAAATAATAGAAATCACAAGACATAAAGGTAACTTGAGGCATTCATAACATTATTACGTAGGGAGTAACCTTCATGGTTATGTTTGGAATACCCATCACAGTATATTTCCTAAATCTCTTTGGAGAAACCTTAACGTTTAACCCCTTCACGTTACCCAATGCATTGGAGATCTATATCGGGCTCACCCGCAGTTAGTTTATCATGGAACCAACCATATTCATAACAATTCCCAAGAATCATAACATAATCGTATCACATAAAACATGCATAAAGGAAACATAACATTTCCATACTTCAATAACAACATATCAATAACACATCGATATAACAAAAACATTATCAAAACCATTTTCAATACCAAAATAAAATAAAAGTAAAACATGGTATTTATTTTTCATTTAAAAAATGTTATGGCTTGTAGAGGAAGTCGAAACTCAAATAATGGTCACGGCGGCGGAGAAGTCGTTGTCGCCACATACGTACGACAAAAAAAATTCCCTTTTGTTTTTTAGAAAATGATTCATATAAAAAAGATTCATTTTGAGTAATCATAAAATTAAAAGGGGTTTATACACCATATAAAATAATGTTGTGTATAAAACAAAATATGCCCCAATGAAAGGAGATTGAGACGAAGTCCCATACCTCAGGTCCGACTTGCCTTGATCATTATTTAACCTCATGAATACTAAACATGAGTTAATTTATACTTGATTAGGAAGATTTTTTAAGTTAATTGTTCTTTTTATATCACTTATTACCATGTTATGAACACTATCTAATTATTTAAGTTAATAATGATCGTTTTGTCGATCATTAGTACTTGAGTCAAAAATAAACTCTTTATAATTACAAGTTGTTCATGTGGTAAAATATCCATTATATCCATAATTATATTCATGATGTAGATATCATATATATCATATATATCTACTATATACATGCATTTATAATATTACATAACATTTAGAGGTAATAAATGAAATGCAACGTTCATGGAGACGGTAAGCCGTACGTAATCATTAACGCTACTTTCATTTCTATTTCATATTTTATGGAATGAATCTTAATGATATATAGGGATATTATAATTCTAGTATAATATCATATATAATATCATTAACTCCATCCTTTATACATCCCACATATAGAATTAACGAATCAAATCACTTTGAGGGGGCGGTAGTCTGCACTTCCTAAAATGAAGATATCGTGTTAACCCATAATGGAAACCATAAAGGTATGTCATAAATGTAAAAATACAGAATATTAAAAAAAATAAACATATTATATATCATATATAAATATAGTGACATCTTAATGGCCACCTTTGAATGTGATAGAAGAATATTAAACAATCATCGTTTCATGAGGCAGAAACTCACCATCCAGGAAAACAGTTTTCTCTTTAACAATTAGATGTAGGTGTGTGTAAGTGTAGCTCGAATACTTCTTATAAAAACATCCTAATATATTGAAGATAATGTTTTTGTTTCAAAAAAAATGAATAAAAAGATTTTAGTGGGTTGGAGAAGCGAAATAAAACAAAAGAACATTTGAGAAGTCTTTACCTTTAAATCAGGTAACTCCTCTTGGTTTGTACCAAAAGGGTTTCTTGAAGAGCTTTCTTCCTAAGGTAAGGCTTCTAGGATGAAGAGAGAAATGTGGAGAGATAAAATGAGCAGAGATTGGCCAAGCCAATGGCTTGAGAGTTGTGTGTAAAGAGGTATAGGTGGGGGCCTTTTATAAGAAAAGAGGTGGGGCACTCTTGGAAAGTCAAGAAATGTTTCATTATTTTAAAATGATTTTCAGATTTTAAAGGTCCCACATTGATATATTTCGAGGATAAGGTTATAAGGGTTCCAAATATACTCATACAATAGGTCTCTGACAAGTCTTATAAATTACATTATATTTTCATTTTATTTAAATCGTTCATTAATGAGATAATCGCTGCATCATCATGATGTCATAAATAATTAATTTTATATAATGTCTAAAAATTATAAAAAAAATACTATGATGTAGGAAATATTTTTATATTTCCAATTAATATTTATAGTTAAATATATAAATCATTTATACAAAACTAAAAATGTTTTACTCGGGTGATACATTCTTTAGTGATATTCTCCTTTCATTAAAAATAAATTGATAAAGTGTCACTTTCACCCAAAAGTGATTCCATGGGGTCCCTAAGTATGGAACAAGGCATCCCATGGTCGACCATGACACTACCAGAAGCATTAGGGAACATGTTGGGGTCATTTTTTATTATTATAATATTATTTTATTATCCTTAACTACTCGATTTCTAATTAATCAAGATAATTAAAGATAATTACTGTTGTTACTATTCATAATGTCCCAAAACAAAAGAGTCTTAATTAAATAATTTGGACCTTCTGATTCCAAATATGGAATCATTTTTACCAAATTCTAAACCCAGAAATTTCAATAATGAATTTAAAAATAGTTCTCATTGTCAAAACAAATAGTGGGTTTTTTTAAACAATATCTATGAAAATTTTCGCACTTGTTTATGCCCAATTCCAAAGTGAAATTAATTATAATGAAGACCATTGGATTATATGGTAAAAATATATTATAATTACACTTTAAAACTAATTAAAAATATAATCTAATAATATAATTAAATTAAATGAAAAAGCAGTTTTGATGTAAAATGCAGTATTTTTCACTATTCATTAAAAAATGAACATTGTCATAAAAATACCAAACAATTATCCAGTGTAAAATTCAATGTCCCAATAATAAATTAAAAGTTTATTTTGACAAATATAGCTTATAAAATTGTTAAAAGTTTATTTAAAAATGGTTTTCCATCAAATGGAAGTAAAATAATCTTTTAAAAATATTAGTGTATTCCATGCTTAAGATTGTATTTATTCTCCTTTTATGCCTCTAAAACACTATATAATTTATATATAGACATAGATAAGAATATATATTATTCATTACTTACTTGGGATGTTACATGGGGGTCGTAGAAGATTAGTCTCATGGCGTCATGGAGACGGTAATCCGTGTGTACGCATGAGAGACGATACCATTTCCATAATGCATAAATGATATGGAAGTGGATGGTATATTAATTATAAATAATAATCATCATTTAATGTTCATTATTTATTCCTATTATAATCAACATTATACCCATCCAAATAAATTTAGGTGGAATAAAAAATTACACCACGACATGGAGACGGTAAGCCGTACGTACTCCCAAATGCTGCTATTATTATTCTTAGGAAGGATAAAAAGATGAATATTGTTATAAAATTATTATAATAACATCTAAGTATATTTAATATACTATATTTATTACTTCAGTTTTGAAACAACATAGAAAGAGGAAGTAGAATAAGAAAAGAACATTAAAATAAGGGATAAAATGATTACCTCTTCTTCGTGTGTCTCTATTTGATTTGCACAAAAGAACTACTTAAGTTATTATTATTCTCAAAGGGTGAACTCTAAGATTAATTTTGGATATTTTGGAGGATATTTGGATAGGGTTTTTCTGGTCCCAAAGGATTTAGAGGTGTGAATAAAAGGGAAGGAAAAGATTCCTTTTATTAGAGAGGTGAAGGGAACTTTAGGAAAAGATTGAAATATAAATTTATTATATATTTATTTTCGGATTATAATGACTAAAAAATGAATTATTTTGAGGTTAATAAGTTTTTGGGTCTAAATCCTCACAACCAATAGATCTTAGACATGTTTAGGACATGAATATAACTTTATCGTTTGGCTTTATCCCTTAATTAAAAACTTTAAATCTTACCATGTCTTCTTCTATTTTCATAATATATGGTTAATATGTTAACTATAAGATGACAATATTACCCAAAGATGATCTTTAATTACATTTTTAACATTTTATTAGTCAGTTGGAGGATTATTTTTTTTAGGACTATTAAATCGATTAATAAAATAGTCTTTGTTTGGAAAAATCATTTATGACAATTTTAACGCAATTTAGTAATTGATTTTTTTTTAATTCATAAAAACTTGATTCATTCACAAATAGAAATTTAAAAAAAATATAAAATGTTACAATAATATTTTAAAATTTGTGGATGGAATTAAAACATTCCAATTACATTTATTTTAACATTTATAATATCATTTATTGGATTCTTTAATTAATAAGGTAAACACTCCATCATCATAGTGTCATAAGTAAATTTAATCATTTAATGTATAACAATTTCAAATAAAATACCATCTTATAGGAAATAATTTTATCCATACAATTACAATTTATAGAAGAATATATCACTTATATAAATTGAGTTAAAAAAAATTTAGTAAGAAGATACATGTTTGTGTTATATTTCCCTTTAATTTAAATTAATTATTACAACATGTCATTTCCACACCCAAGGGGATCCTAAAATCCACCTATGGATTCTCAAATTCATCCATATCTCATCCAATAGTAATAGTACACATGTTAATATTGTTTTATATTATTATTATATTATTTGTTTACCCTTATTTACTTGATTTACCCTTTAACTTTGGTAAATAAAAAGAGTTACTGAAGTTATTACACATAATTTCCAAAAATAAAAGATATATTTTTACACAATTTAGAACTTATTATTCCAAATATTTAATTGATTTTTTAAAATTAAAAACATAAAATTCCCTGAAAATAATTTTTAATTATTTCCCATTGTCAAAACCAGAAAGCTAGTTTTTAAGATGTAAAAACTATCAAAAGATTGACATATTTTTATGTTCAATTATAATCCAAAATTACTTAAAATTAAGTAAATTTAATTAAATTATAAAAATATAATCTAATTATACTTTAAAAACAATTAAAAATATAATCTAACTATATATATAATTTAGATGAAAAACCGTTTTGAATAAAATGCAATATTTTTCACTATTCATTATAATATGGATGTTATCAGAAAAACACCAAATATTTATGAAAACTAAATTTTTATGTCCCTATTATAAAGAATAATTTAATTTGGTCAAATCTAATATAAAAAAGTGTCAAATATTTTATTTAAAAATAATTTTCCATTAAAAGGCAAAAAAATGCATTTTCTGAAAAATACTATTGTATTTGAAAAAATGAATTTCTACTTTTATTACGTCTAAGAAACACATAATATGAATATTTAAATTATATTGGATATATTAAATTCAAAATTTGTTTAATTAAATTCATAACTTCTGTTTAAATGTCTAGTTTGATAGGTCGTGTTGCACTTGAACACGGTGTTGTGTACATCACACGCTATTAAATTATTTAAAAAGGAATTATATCATGGAAGCTAGGGGTGCTAAAAAGTATCATCAAAAAATATATATACATAGAATGATTTATCACTTCTCTAGTCTTTTCAAGGAGAGAGATAGATAGAAATGGTTTGATACTTCCAAGGCACTCTTTCAAAGTAGTCTTGGAGAGGGTTCCCTACAAAGACCTCACATATTCTAGATCATTTGATACTTTGAGTGCCTAGAGGTTCTAGGGTTTAAAATCCCTAAATAATTGGGTACCAATCTCATTGTGGTAGGAATTCCTTAATGCTTCTCCACTTTTTTTGTGAATTTTAATATGAAAAACATTGAGAAGTATCTGCCAGATCTTCTTATTCTCCTTCACCATATACATAAATGTATATAGCATTAAAAATCCGTCTTTCCTTATAGTGAACAAATGTAAAGGGAAATTAAAGATATTTAATCCAAAATCTTCTTCACTCCCTTCCAAAAATAAGTAGTTCAATGGGGAAACAATGTAACAAAATGTTGTCTATTTCTCATGAGGCATGAAGGGCCACTAGATGAAAAAATGTACCTATTTAAAAATGTTAGGGGAAGCTACAAGTGTGTTTATTATCGATGGAAATTTATCTATTTCTAAAAATCGATTATTAGATGCATCTAGTGGTTCTCTCATATGTATTCAAATATAGGAACAAATTAGATTCATAAATATTGATTTAGGGGTGTATATATAAGATTATCTAACAAATAAAATCCTTTTTTGAATATATTAGGGACTACCACCTCACAATGCCAACAAGAATGATCTTGGTTTTAAAGGAATTTTATTATATTCCTTTATTTTCCAAAAATATTATTTTTGAATCCACACTAGATACAGATGGATTCATTTTCAAATTAGAAAATAAATTTATTTCTTAAATTATATCATTCTTTATGGTAAGGAACATTTACATAATGGTCTTTACAAGTTGGATTATATAAACCAAGAAATATAAATAGATAACGAAGTTACTTCATATAACTCATACCACACACTACTTTTACATCACTAGATAGGTCATGTAAATGAAAATATACTTGAAAAAATTAAATGAATAAGTATATTTAGATTCATTCAAACTAAAACCACTTGGGTTTTCTAACGCATGATTATGAGGAAAAATAACCAAAGATTGATTTAGTTGGAAAGGTGAAAGGGATAAAATTATTCTTGAATTAGTTTATACCGATGTTTGTGGACCATTTAATGTTCAAGAAAGGGGTGTGTACCCATACTTCATAACATTTCCTGATGATTTTAGTATATATGGATATATTAACTTAATGATGTATAAGTAGTATTCTTTGGATAAATTCAGGGAATACAAGAGTGAATTTGAGAACCATCATGGTAGGAAGATTAAGAAAATCCACTCAAACTATGGTGAATACTGTATTAATAAAGACTTTATTGATTATTTATAGTATTTTGGGATCTTATCCCAACCCACTACTCCTTAAAAACCTCAGTTAAATGGTTTAATAGAAAAGAGGAACCCCACCTTGTTTAACATGGTACAATAAATTACTATTCATACGAGTATTCCACTATCCTTTTGAGGATATGCTTTACAAACAGAATCACACATACTAAACAAAGTACCAACTAATCGATAAATGGTATTACATATTAATTTTATAGTGGAACAAAAATCATGTTAATGAATTTACATGTGTGGGGAATTAAAGAGTTTGTTATGGCCTCTTTAGGTAAGAAACTTTCACCCTAAGTCACAAAGTGTACCTTAATATGACACCCCAATGAAACAAGGATGTATTACCTATACAACCACACATACAAAAAGGTTATAGTGGGAAGACTCACCATATTCGTTGAGAGGGAGAAAACATCCAAAAGATACAGTTGGAGTGAGATAAACTTCGATGAAGTCAAGGCTCAAGGCATAAAATATTTGGTAGAGGATCAGATTCCACAAAGCCCTATGGAAGAAGAAAATATTCCAAAGACATAAGTATTGTGAAGGAGTAAAATAGTGGATAGAGAACTAGAATGATATGGTTTTCTAGTTACTGAGTATGCTGACTCATTATTAGTTGATAATAATGATCCTCTAACCAACAAGGAAGTACTTTGTGATGCAGATGTTTCCAAGTGGAAAGAATCCATGAATTCTTAAATGGATTCCATGTAGCAAAACCAAGTCTGGAGTTTGGTAGATCCTATAGTGGATATAAATATAATTATTTTCAAATGGGTATTCATGAAGAAACTGGACATGGATGGACAAGGTAGTAACTATAAGGAACAACTAGTAGCAAAAGGGTTTAAACAGTGTCAATCCATTGACTATGAAGAAACCTTTTCACTAGTTGTAATGTTGAAATCCATCCATATTAGACTTTCCATTACAGCTTACCATAACTATGAGATTTAAAAAAATGTATGTAAAATCATGTTACCGTAATAGGAACCTCTAGGAAGATTTCTAAATGAAACAACCTGAAGGGTTTGTGACCCAGAAAATGCCAATAAGATACACAAGTTGTGAAAATATATTTATGGATTAAAGTAAGAATCTAGAAATTTGAACATTCATTTTGATGAAGCCATAATGTAATTTGGTTTTATAATTAACCAATGTGATCCTTGTGTCTAAAAAAGGTTTATTAGGAGTGAATTAATTTTCTTAATAGTATATGTTTATGAAATATTACTTATTGGGAATGAAATACGAACCATACAGTTTTTTATGGTGTGGTTGAATAAATTATTTTTCATGAAAGACTTGGACAAGGTAGCATATATTCATGTGATTGAGATCCATCATGATAGATCCAAGAAGTTTCTCATCCTTTGTCAATATACGTACATTGACATGATACTGAAGAGATTCAATATGGAATAATCCAAGATGGGATTGTTTCCAGTATCACATGGCATTTATCATTCCAAGAAAATGTGTCCTCTAAGCCATGATAAAATAAATATAATAAAAGTATTTGATATAAATTAGTGATTTGTTCATACATGAATGTTATGCTATATACTAAGATAGATGTCACCTACTCATTAATTATGGTATGAATAAATCATTTTAATCCAGGTAACATCCATTAGATGGTTGCCAAGACTATCCATAACTATCTGAGGCATACTAAGGATATATTTCGGTTTTATAGAGAAGATGAAGAACTATCCATAAAAGGATATGTAGAATCTAGTTTCCAAACAGATGAAGATGGCATAAAGTCACAAATAAGATACTTCTACATTTTTAATGGAGGTTTTGTTAGCAGGAAGAGCTCAAAGTAGGTTGTGGTTGCTGATTTTATAGCAGATTCTGTGTATATTGTGGATTCTAAGGTAGGTAAAGAAGCTTTTTATGTTCGGTTTCTTCCAATATATTGATTTCTTAATAAGAAATAAAGATTCCAACATACTCTATTGTGATAATACTACAGTGGTGGATCTCACAAAAGAGTCAAGGTCACATCAATAGAGGGAGATCATACTTTAAAAGTATTGTCTCTTGAGGTATTTTTCTCAAAGAGGTGAGGTTGCAGAGAGTTGTATTTCCATGGAAGGGAATATAAAGAACCCATTTAAAAAAGCCTGGACTTAGTATAAAAATGATTATCATGTGGGGTCTAGCGGACTGAAAGTCATAGGATGTTGTCTCCTATCCATGTGGGATTTTTTTATAGTTAGTGTCCTAGAACCAACTATTTTTACTTTGATTAAATGAATATTTAATGTGTTAAAAATTAAATTAAGTATATTATTATATATTATTCATTGTTCTGAAATACTATAATGTTATAATGTCCTAGATATTAGTTTCATTGATAAAGACATAGTAGTTCTCTACTATGATGAGAAACTTTAAGTGTTATAACAATATTTTTAATATAGTTCTGCAGTTGGATAACATATTATAATGGGATAAATAGTATATAGACCTTCAGGTGTGTGAACTCATAAGCAGATGAGACTTCCTCTCCTAAAGATCGAACTTGGTAATCATCATGATGGGAGATTATGAGAATAGACCATTTAGTAAGAATTCTTCATGTTTTGGTGTTATTGAATATTCCTATCTATGAGTGTGTTTAATGGTCCTGAGACATTAAGATTATCATTAATGGATGTCATGACTCATGCACTTAGATTTGATGACAAAAATTGTCATGCCATATGTTGGTGGGAAGTAGGGTATTTCGAGTGTCTCACAAATGACATGTTATTAATGGATAAGTCAAAGAAGGATTTTTACCTTCAATCATTATAGAAGTTAATATCTCATCCCTTTGATTAAAATATAACCATTGTCCTTAATTCCATGTATATTATATAATTATGAGTTTTTTAGATATTCAATGAATGATTAATTGAGAAAATGGGTTTATGACACCATCATGAAACCTACATGATGAGATATTGTGATAAAGGGATTATATTGCACAACAAGCATTCGTATGTGGTAGTCTTCATTGTGACTTTATGTTATTTATCTATGGGTGCCTCAATCTATTTCTTAATAGTAATCTTTGACTTTAGGTAGGCCCACCTAATAAAAATGAGAAATAATCCTAGAGGGTCACACACTAAGTGTTTCTATTGGTCTTGATTAAATTCTATTTGAATTTAATTAATAGACTAAATATTTTTCTCAAGACCATGGAATAATTTTACTAAAGTTATATTGATCGCATAAATTAAATAAATATTTATTCACGATATTGTAAATAAAATATAATTACTTATTTTATTAAATATTTAATAAATATGTATTTACTAGTTGGTGAATAGAATATTTCTTTAAGAGAAAAAAAATATTCATTTGGGTGTTCAATAACTGCAAGAGGAGTTTGAATGGACAGAGATTGTGTCTAGCAATGAAATAATTATTTATGAGACAATAAATATTATTTATCCATTTTGTGAAAGTTGGAACACCAAAAAATATTAGATTTATTATTATTATGTTGAATGGGATTTCATTAATGGTTCTAATTATATTTAGTAGATGTTATGTAATTAAATTTTTAGACTGAAATCCAATTTCTATAAATAGATGGATTTGTTTATTATGTAATTCATTCGAACCTAATTCCATGTTTCAGAATAGAGAATTGTTGCACCCAAAGAATTAAATCTTGACTCATCCTCCTCTATCCCTTTCAAAAATGTGAAACTCAAGAGATAATTTCTTTAATAAAGAAGAACAAGCGGTCAACAAAGAATAATGCATTACATTCAATTCACTGTGCGATCACCCATAGAATGAGTGGCATTTATAGGAAACCATTGAAGAACTTGTGAATAAACTCTAGAGGGGTTCTTCCCTTGGATCCTCCCAAGCACAATGAAGGAAATCTAGAAGGGACTTTTCAGATGATCATAAATCATCAATAAAGAAAATTCCTAATCCCAATTATTATTTTCTTTAGGTATTAAATAAATTAATTATAAATTTGATGTACAAGATCCCCACTCTTAGTTTTGACCAATGATTATTAAACTACATTTTAATATATTTGCCTTATACACAATGATTCCCCTATGATAGAAACCAAGATAATATAACACCCCGATATTTTTTGAAGTATGTTTTATAAATTAATTTAATGTTTTTCAAATTTTTCATTTCATGCAACACGGAATATTTTTTTAATATAAATTCAATATGTTTGGATTGCATATATGTAACACCAAGTTAAAATTTTACTACATGAAAAACTTATATTATCTTTTAATATATTAAAAACTATGTTTTTCTTATATTACTCACAATATTGAGTCCCTTTGATAACTTATGTTACACATAAGGATGAGTGTTTACCAAACTCCAAAATAATATTAATATAACTATTTAAATAATTATATAGCTACATGGTAGTAATTAAAATGGATGTTACGAATAAGGTCAATTAATTTGTTCAAATATGATTTAAAAATGTATATAAAATGAATCCTTTCATTATCAATTATAATAAGTGAATAAATGAAATATTCGAAAATAATGATATTTTAAAAACTATTTTTATATGTACAAACACAATTATATCTAAATAAACTAAAAAACACATTTTATAATGTTTTTAATAAAATTTAAATACTATATATTTAGTAAATATTTTTTATAATAATCCAATAGATTTGATATGTATAAGATAAAAATAAATACAATTTTATGAATAAAAAAGTATTTTTCTAAATGGTTATTTTTTTGCCTTTTAATAGAGAATCAATTTTAAATATGCTTTTTGAAAAATTAATAATTTTTATTTAAATAATTAAAATTAATTTTTAGAATTTCAATATCAGAATTTATTTTTGCTTACTTTTTGTTATTTTTCTGACAAGATTCATTTGTTTGATGAATAATGAAAACCACTGAATTTTAATTCAAAACATTATTTTAATCTAATTTATTTGTATAGTTAAATTATATTTTAGTTTGGTTTTAATGTTTAATTAGTTCAATTTTAAATAAATTAATCCATTTTGAGTCTTTTTAATAAATTTCACATTGAAATTGTATATAAAAACATTTTAAACTTTTGGATATTTTCGCTTAAAACCCTGTTTTCATGGCACGTCTTTAGGGTTAATTTTAAGTTAATTTCTACGAATTATGTGATTTTAATTTATAAAAAAGGATTAAAATTTTGGAATAATAATAAAATAAAATTTCTAATAATTTAAAATTAGTTTTTTTCTAAAACTTTTACTGAAAGTGATTAAAAATAATTATTGTGATTAAGAGAAAAATTATCTTAACAAAGAACTAGACCTTAATCTTAAGGCCCAAAATGACTATAAACCTGTCAAAATCCATTTTATGTTCCCATTTAGACCCTAAATTCCCTTTTCTCAGTTTTGGGCCCTTATTAGAGCCAATTTTCATGTAGAAAATGTGGGTGGAAGTCCATTTTCAAGAATTTACAAGAATGTCACTCCTCCTCCACTAAAAAAGAGCTCATCCCTCCTAGTTATCCACGCATCTCATGCGATCTGTCTCACCCAAACTATAATAAAATAATACCCAAACATCCCTAATTCCATCCTAGATTTCTCCTTTTTTTTATAAATCCAACCATGTATTCCCTTTGGGGAAAACCAATAATAGTTACCCAAAGATGAGTTAACATCCTTCCTCAAACTCTTTGGATTTATTTTCATTCTCCTCTAATAAAATATTATTATTAAATGATTATATAATAAACTAATTATAATAAATATACTGATATTTTTTATTATAATTTTTTAACCTAAACTTACAAACACTTCCATAAAATGGGTAAAAAACTTACCATTCTTGTGTATGGAAATCTACCTTCTCACGAAATGATGTTGTTCATTTTTCCTTTACAACCTATCATGGTTGGGAATTATGATGGAAAATATATATATATATATATATATATATATTATATTTATGATTTATTTATGATCATTGAATTATTATATAACACATACCTTCTTTCTTTCCATTTTTTTAAATACGATAACTTCGTTTGGGGACGTGTGGACTATCGCCTCCTCAACGTGATGTGATTCGTTCACACTTTACAAGGAATGTATTAAGGATGATTCAACAAAGTTATATGACATATATTAAATAATAATTCTTCTAAAATGATATTATATATATAAATGTATTTTATTTACTTTATTGCTTTCAAAATTACAATAAAACGAAAACAAAATTCATGAGTATGTACGGCCTACCGTCTCCATGAATTGTGTATTCCATTTCATATTCAAATATTTTATATAATATTATAAATAAATAAATACTAAATGTATATGATATTTATATATTTTTTTACATTATTTAATTAATTAAATATTTATCTAAGAATTAGAATCAATAATAACAGACTAAAAGATATACAAAAATGAAGCAGAAAGTACCTGAAACATAATATTATCATGCTGTTGTTAATAAATGGGTAATATAAAGTCATAAAAATGGTATTAGATATAATATTTGGTTTATGTGGTATATTTATAATAAACTTATATTTATTATATAGGAGTTTTGAATGTGTATGACTAAATTCAGGAATTAAGGTAAGGGTTTTCTCATCTCACTTTTTATATCGGTGAGATACATTCCATATTGAACACTCATTGATTTTTTATGGTGTATATACATACAATGAATTTACTCTATGATTATTATACATAAATTTATTTGTATTTAAATATAAATTTTATGATCTTTATTCCATAGCGTTTATGGAACAAAGTCTACCAAATTGGTAAAGTACTTTTTCTCTTAAGATTCCTTCTTTGAGATACATTCCATGTTATGCAACCTTCTATGGGGTGTACATACTTCCCATTTTTCATGTTATATAATTAATATTCTTATTCCAATATATTTTAATCTTAACTTAATTTTATTCTCTCATGTATATAATAAGTCATTATTACCAAAGTTGTAATATTTTACTGCTATAATCTCATCATTTATCGTAATGGTTTGTGATTGTGATGGAATTAATGGAATATTATGATCCATGTCTCAATGACACTCGTGAATATTATTATCCTATAATTATCCATGATATATTAATGATTTTGTACCATTTTTAACTCTTTGTTACTTAATATAATTAATAAAATGGTTTTATGAAAATCCTTCCTTTTTTTATTTCAGTGAGAAATCTGTTTTCTTTCCAAACAATTTTTTCTAAAAAGTGTTTTTAAAAAAAATTTGTCTTTAACAATAGTTTTAAAAGATTTTAAGACAATTTTATAAGTTTACAAGGAAAATTTATTTCAAAAAAATTAAACTTTTTTTAGAGGTTTTCCCTGTATTTTAAATTTAAAAGAAATTTTAATTTTTTGAAAGATTCATTTTTATGTTTTAAAATCTATTTAAAAAAAAGTTTTAAAACATTATTTATGTTTTAAAGAGAATTTTTCAAATTGGAGATTATATTTTTCGAAATAAATGTTTTAAATGCTTTTAAATATTACTTTATATGTTTTCAAAGTGGTTTTTTAAATAGATTTTTAATATGTTTTATGTTTTAAAATTTGAATTTCAAATAAAGGTTATTTTCTGAAATAAATGATCTAATTGATATTCCAAAAAACATATCCATATAATATGTAATCATTTGATATAGTTTAATATTTATTTGGGACATGATCTATGAATACAATACATATTCTTTCTCGAGATTTTTATGTTTTTATGGCATGATGTTTACGACAGTCATTTCTATTACATGGGTTATATGTTTTTGGAACCCACTTATTTTAATGGGTTATGCATTAATAAAATTATTTATAAACCAATATATTTTCCATAAGTTTTTATGAGATGAAATTTGAATGATACACATTTCTTTTCCTGGGAAATTATTTGATATTTATAAAGCCATACTATTTTCATGGGTCATGATATAATGAATGTTTTTTCATTGTGGCTCATGAAAGTATGATTTAATTATAGGATGGGTGGTAACTATATCTCCCTCTAATGAATTGGTTAATTCTAAATGTATAATGATCTCTAGAGGGTACATGGAAGGGATCCCAAGCCCAATATAAGAGGGAATCTTAATCTGGAAACAAGAGGTTACACGAGAAGGAATCCTAAGCTCTAATCAAGAGAGTACATAGAAGGTCATCCCATGTCCAAATAAATATGGTATATGGGATGGTATCTAAATCTCAAAAGAAGAGTGTACACAGGAGGGAATCCCAATCCTATTTTAATTGGGTTCACAGGAGAGAATCCAGTGTATTAAAGAAGAAGTTACATGGGAGGCAATCCCAAGACCGAATCAAGAGGGTACATGGGAGGGCATCTTGATCCCAAAAAAATAGGGTACATAAGATGGAATCCCATCCTAAAACAATAGTGTGCACAGGAGGACATCCCAATCTCAAAACAAGAGGGTACATAGGAGGTATCCAAAGCTGAAAGCAGGTACATGATTTATTATCCCAAGCCTAACATGTTATGAAGGTCTTGGTAGGTAGCCTTATCATAGGATTTTCTATGATTTTGTATTTTCCACTAATTATATGTCTATATCTTATGTTATTCATTCAAGGATTGTGCTCTTGATTCCCTTATGATTCATATCTTATGAACTAACAATAATTATTCCTTGAATCATGACTGTGATCCTTGATGTGTAGGGTGTTATCTTCTAATGTAATGATAACATTATTATAACCTTATGATCATGTTTATCTCTCGTTTTTACCCTTAATGAGCATCTGTGATCACCATTTTCTTATGTTTCATTTCCCCAGATTATCAAAATTGTTTTTTTAGTATAACTATATTAGGGTAATATCATTACAGATATGTTGAATATATTTTACAAAATAAGGACAATATATTCCATGCTTCCAAATAAACAAAACTATTATAGTACTGGGGAATTTATTTTTTTAATATGATAATTATTTATCCATAATAATGTAATATCCATTTATTGTATTCTTGGGTCTCTATAAGAAGACTTAGAGGCATGGAATGGAAAATGAAGTAGTACGTTTTTCATGTGGCAAGAAAGGACACTTGAAGAGGAATTAATTTCACCCAAAAGTAATGGGAAGATATAGGTGCAATAGTTATCAAGAGTAATCTTTCAATATCTACACATTGGTTATTATATATAGGTTTTGGTGCTAACATAATTATCCAAATTCAATAATCAAGTAAAATATGAAATATTTTTATTGGAGATTTGTATTTTCTAGTTGTCAATGGAGTAGGGTTAGAAAATCTCGCCATTAGAGGCCACTACTTTTCATTGAAAAAAATAATTATATTGGATTTAAGATATTTTTATTTATATACCAAATGTTCCTAAGAATAAAATTTCTATATACTTCTAAGAATGGTATGGTTTTATTCTCAAATTTGGAAATAATTTCTTTTTTATTTTATAAATACAACATATGTTATGGTATGGAACATTAAAATAACAATATTTGTGTATTAAGATAGGAAAAACAATTATTAGAAATAGATAATGAAACATCTTCTTGTGAATTATATAATTCCATGCTATGGAATTAATATCTTGGTCATATAAATGAAAAGTTTTTGACAACACTTTGTCAATATTTTTATATAGATTATTTTGAGATGAACACACCTGAAATATTTCATTCTTGTTTAAAAGGAAAAATTGAAAACCCACAATTTGGTGGATAGGGTGAAAGGTCCACAATGATATTAAGATTAATACTCACTAATGTGTGTAGACCATTTCCAGTAGAATCTATAGCTAGTTCTTCATACTTTATAAAATTTACTAATGACATTGTATATATTTATACTTTTACTTAATGTGGTATAAGTCTGATTCCTTTGATAAATTCAAATCATTAATTAATGAAGAAAATATTCCACTTGGATAGAAGATAAGGGCTCTTTGATCATATTGATGTGGTGAATATATTAATCATTAGTTTATCGACACTCTATGGGATTCTGGTATTCTATCTCAACTCACCCCACTTTAAACACTATAGTGTAATGGAGTTAGTGAATGGGTGAATGATCCCTTATTACACATGTTAAGGTCGATGACAAGTCAAACAGATCATTCATTATCCTTTTAGGGATATGGATTAAATTTTTTGGCATACACACTAATTTCAATACCAACTAAAGTGGAAAAGTGAATTCTATTTTCACTTATGGAGTGGAAAGAAAAATATTTTTCGAATACACGTATATTGGGTTGTGAGGCATTTGTTAATTCCATATCAAGAAATCAATTAGAACACTTGGGAACAACGTGTATCTTTATAGGTTATTCTAATGAAATATAGGGATGCTACATATAAAACCCCCTAGATAATAAAGTGATTATCACTAGAAAATCCATATTTCTTAAGAGGGATCATGTCATAAAAATGGATATTGGTAGAAATATTGAATTCAAGGAATATTTTTCTCAAGATACACAAGATTTGGTATAAGAATATATTCCACTAGTCCACATGAATGAATTAATTCTGAAAACACATTTACCTCATATAAGAACTAGAGACATAATAGAACCATAGATGTATGGTTATATAGTAACTAAAGATTGTGATTTATTATTGGTTGAAAATGATGAATTTATCTTCTAAAAAGAGGAAGTAGAGATATCATAAGATGTAATATAGAATGAATCCATGAATTTTAAAATAAATTCCATGTATCAAAACCATGTCTTGGTTTTGGTAAATGTGCTAGTTGATGTAAATCACATAGAGTGAAAATGGGTATTCAATAGAAAACTATACATGGAAGTTTAATTAAATACCTATAAAGCAAGGGGTAGTTGATAAAAGTTTTAAATGGTGTTAAGGAAGTATCTATGATGAAAAATTTTCTCTAGTTTCCATGTTCAAATACATTAGAATTATACTTACTATTATAGCTTTCTATGACTATTAAATTTCATAGATGGGTCTTAAAGATAGATTTCCTTATTAGTAACCTTCAAAAAGATGTCTACATGATGTAACTAAGAGGTTTTGTGACTCCAATTGATTCCAAAAATATTTTAATGTTATAGAGATCCATTTTTGGATTGAATAAATCATATGGGTCATAGAACCTTATATTAGACGAATCCATAAAATAATTTGGTTTCAATAAGAATTAATGTGATCAATTTTTTACAAGAGGTTTAGTGTAAATGTGGTTGTTATAGTAGTAGTATATATTGATTACATATTACTTATTATAAATGAAATACCAGTCTTTTATTTTTTAAAGGATTGGTTAAAATTTGTTTCTCCATGAAAAAATTAGGAGAAACGAATTATATTCTAGAGATCAAGATCATTTTTGATAGATCCAGGAGTCTTATTGGACTAAGTAAAAGAATTTTCATTAACAAGATACTAAATTGGTTTATTATAGAACAATCCAAGAATGGATTGATTCAACTACCACATGGTTTACATATTTTTAAGAAGATTCGTCCTCATACATAATAGGGTAAATGGATAATGAGTATGATCCCATAAATTTCAGTGACTGGATCAATCATCTATACCACATTATATACTAGACTTAATGTTTCCAATGCATTGAGAATGGTAGACATATATCAAAAAGATCTAGGAGAATAGAATCATCCTACTATTAAGGTTATCCTTAAGTATCTAATAATAACTTAGAATATGATCCTGTTGTATGGAGGATATTATGAGCTTGTTATCTGGGGATATACTGATGGTAGTTTTTTTGGAACCATGGTCATTCTATGCATGAATTAGAGTATGGTTTGTGTTTGTTGTCAATCCTCAGTGGATGTTCAGAATGTGTGCCAGTAAAGTGATCAAATGGTTCATGAAGACAATAGTGTGGTGCGCAAAAAATGTGGGATTTGCGCGAAATATTTGGGTTTTGCACAAAAAACAGTGTGGTGCACGAAATAGTGGAGCGATGTTTTTCATGAAAATACTGTTTCAGAATCAGAACGTCAAAAATGGAAAAGGCATGGCATGTGCAAAAAATATGGATATGTGCGTGAAAAATGATACATGCGTGAAATATTATGCGCCAAATGAGAGGTTTTTCCTGCCTCAGGGGATTTTTCTCGCGGGGGTCTGAGACTCCTACAAATAATCAGGGACTCCCTTCATTCTAGATAGTTGTAGACTGAGAAAAGATCTGAGGTCAAATGCACGTAAAAGGTTCACGTAAAGGGGTTTGTGCAAAAACTTCTGAGGTGCGTGAAAAATTACTGGGTGTGTAAAATATTCAATACTGTGAAATATTCTGGTTTTTTTTGAGAAAAACCATGTTGTGCAAAAAAATCTGTATTGCATGAAAAGGCAGAGTTGCACGTAAAAATTGAGGCAGAAATTCAAAGATTCAGTTGTGTGAAAAAGGGTGTTGTTGCGCGAAATATTTTTCAGCACGAAATGTAATTTTTGCGCACAATAGGAATTCCTTGCGTGAAAAGGGTTCGTGTTGCACGAAATTTTTAGTGAAATGTTTTTCACGTTCTAGTTATTCGATTCAGTGGTTTAGTGCATACAAGTGCATCATTTCCGGACGTCGATACAAGAAGAGTCTCGTGCTATGCAGAGGCAAAGACTTCAATGAAAATCTATTGAAGAGACCCTCACATCTATAAATTGACTGGGACTTCACCAAAGGCAGTGAGCTAGGGGGAGTCAACAGGAGTGACCCAAGGGACGCAATGGATAATCCCTAAACAGTTGTAAAGGCAGTAATCCTGGGATAGAGTGACTGCTCCCAAACCTTTGTAATCGAAAACTAGTGAAGACTAGTGGAATTTGGTATGATCAACAGCTTATCGGCATAGTCTTCTTGGATGTAGCCCTTAGTGGTGAACCAAGTAAAAAAGTTTTCTATCGTCTCTTTGCATGTGAATATTCCATTGCTTCTCATATCCATCATATAGGTTAAACTAGTTCCTACCAATGTGGGAACAAGATCCATTAGTTTAAAAGAAAAAGATAAAACCCGGATTCACCCCTCCCCTCTTAGGGTGTCCTGGGGTCCTTCAGTTTTCAAACATATCATAATGATCTAAAGTCATTATGGGGACATTTTTTTGTCTCAACGGAGGATCTATGAGATGAAATAGTTTATAGAATCTTGTTTTCATTGATTCTATAGTGTAATCATAGTATAAAGTGTATTATGATGTTTCCAAGGAATATATTTGGATATAAAATTTTTACACCATCTTGACGTGGTACCTAGTAGTAAAGACCCAATTACATTGTTATTTGATGATACTACATTAGTGTCTCTTGAAAAAAAGGAAATGTCACACCAATAGACAAGGAACATACTCCAAAAGAGCCACCACTGAAGGGATTTTTCTCAAAATTTTATATTTCTAGTAAGAAGAGTTATGAAAAATAAAACATGGTAGACTGCTAGTGGATAGAATATTTTTAGAAGTTGGATCTGGTGTAAGTGGGGGTCTTTTGGAGTCAGTTCCCTAGAAAAAAAATTATGTATGATTTATAATAATATGCATTCATTCTTTTGAATATTAATAAACTCATTATCAGATCATGATTGATCTTCTACGTAACATATCATGTGATGATGCTCTAATAGTATCTTTTACATTGAAAGGTCATATAATTTCCACGCTATGATGAGAACCCAGATGTTCCATGGAAGTATTCTTAAAAATATCACTACTGTAAAAACACAATATACCAATGCTCCTATACCAATGGTTTTCACAAACCATTTGTATCGGCCTGTTTAGAGACTGGTTTCCTGATGGTTTTGGAAAACTATTTGGATAGAACCAATATAACTCAATTGTTTAAGAATATTATTGGGATAATATCATTTCTATAAATCAATCCCGACAATTTTTTAAAACTATTGGGAAATTTGGCCCCAGATACAGAATCCCTCTACTCCCCCCCACCCATATTTTTCCCAGAACCGGATCTCCCCTCTTCCCCATCATGCAGACCTTCTTCCCACTAGTCGATCCATCTTTTTTCAAGCCTTTGTTTCGTTTTAAAACATCAAATTTGTAAGTGTTAACACATTTTTTATTTTATTTATCTATTTCTCTTTTGTTTTGTGTTTTTATTTTCCATAAAAGTCAACTCTCTTCTTCTTCCCAGTGTGTGAACAATTCATCCCAACTGCGGATCCATATTCATGTCATTTTATATCCTTCCACTTCAAATAGGTAATCTGTAACTGAGTTATATTTTCTACCTCCATTTATCTTTCCCCTTTCATGCATATTTATTATAATATTGGATTATTTTTTACCAATAATCCTTCATAAAATATAATTTTGGTAAGAAAATGTTTTCAATGATAGAAATTTTATTTGAAAATAAAAGAAAAGGGGGGATCTAAAAATCAAGTAGTATACCACTTTTAAAGTATTTACCACACAACCGAGGTGGAAATTCTAGACAAGTAACTATTTAATGAAATAATTACAAAAGATTAATAGTATCTGTTTGAAGGAGAAGTACAATGGTATGATGATATGTTAATTTTTCTTTTAACCTCTCATTTTCTATTATATCTAATCCAAAAAAATTATACTAAATATTTTAACATAGTTTTATTTTTGGTTAGATCTATATATATATATATCGATGTTTTATAATGATAAAATGTGCAACATATGTTTTTCAAACATTGATTTATAATATGTGTTATAATTTTACCAAATTTTATCTCTTAGAGGTTACTTTGAACATCAATGAACTTCTAGAAAAGTCCTTATATATAGAATATACCATCCCAAACATTTTAAGGATGCTTTTGAGTTTTATAATAAATATGAGTAGTAAAAATTCACTATAAATATATCTAAGAGATAATAAATACTTCAATGAGTGATTATTTTTGGTGAAATATTTAATGTATAGGGTATATACATTATAAAACCATTTCGTAAGTCATTTTGATATTCAGACATAGAGTTATTTGTTGAATATGATTGAAAATGTATTGAATACTAGGCATTAAATTGAATATTATAGTATTGTTTTTAATTTTTGAGTAATAATATCTTTTATGATTTATAATCCTATAAAAATTCATTAGTGACATATGAACCCACTTTCACTACAGGTGCTTGGAAGTTTTAATGGGGAAGTATAGAGTTCACCACAATACATCAACACCATAACATCCACAATCAAATGAAAAGGTTTAATTTTTTAAAATTGATATTAACGGAATCTTGGAAAAGATAGTAATGTCAAATAGAAAATATATGAGCAGCAGGTTTGGAGACACCTTGTGGGTTTATAGAATAGATTACAAAACCCCAAATGGAATGAGTGCATTCTAATTTATCAAATAGAATAATTATCATATGCATGTAGAGATAGAAGATAACTCTTATTAGGAAGTTAAAGAGATGAATATGGATATAGAAAATCTTAGATATTAAATAAGATTATATATTCAAGAACATACTATGATAAGAAGAGAATAATTTGTAAATCCCAGAATTTATATATAGAGAAAAGGAGTAGCACATAACTTGCTGATTCTATAGGGTAAGGCCCATTGACCATCACTAATGGGTATTTATTTAGTGATGTTTTGATAGTTAATAAAGGATAAATGTACAAATTTGTTTTCAATGGATATAGGATGAAGAATTATCTTAACAATATGATATTATTACTAGTGGAAAAGATCACACTAATCCAACCCTTATACTAATGAACTCTTACGCTATACCAACCCAGCTTAATTGAATTGAAATGACTTTATTAAACCCAAGTAGACTAAAAAACCACTAAATTTCATCAAAATGAACTAAAATAAATATAATTGAAGTAAATTGAACCTAACTAAATGAAATTATATTATAATTATAGAAAATGAATTGAGTTGAACAATTATTGTTTACTTAACAAAACATGTGTATAGAGTATTTTGTTGTCTATCATATTATGATTCTCATATATAATAGTGTGTTAGTTATAGTTTTATATAATGTGAATAATTATCATTTACTTGGATATATTTTAGATTAAACATCAATCTTATTGAATTTATTTCACAAAATGACTTATTACATTTCTTTATATAATGGATAGAAGTTGGACGTTTGAAACTAATTGGATATCTCAAGAAATTTTCAAAATAATTTGGAGAGAATTTTACATTTCACATTTGACAATGCTTTAGATAGTGGTTACATACACTTCCCATGCTATAGTTGTGTTGAAAGACCTTATTAGAGCTGTGAATAAGTTAGCTACCATATTACCAAATATAGTTTTCAAACAAACTACTATGTGTGGTATCCCAATGGGGAGAAAATTGAATCTAAAAATACTGATGACCCAAATTATAGGATTTGATTGGATAATTTTATATATAATATGTTTCCATTCATTCTTCATCATGGTAAGGAAAGTATTTCGACCCAAGAATACTTTGAGACGAGAACACATGATGTTTGCAATGAAAATGATGATGTTGACAGGGTGAATAAATTCAATGATGTTACAATGACTCCCTTATATAAGCAATGTGGTAAAATGGAAAGGCTAGAATTTTTAATCTTATTGTTTCATGGGAAATACATGTATGAGATTTATAATACTTCCATAGATTAAATTCATACTTACTTGAAGGAATTAATTCTAGATGATTCATATATTACCCCATAATAATATAAGGCATGGATGTTAGTTGAATAACATTAATTTTCAAAAAACGAAATCTATGTCAGTACAAAATATTAAAGCATATTTTAGGAGGAAACTGCTGAAAGAAATGGTTGTATAAATTTTGGAACATCCCAATGGAAGCCAAATACAAATGGAAAACCATATCGTGTTCCATATAAAGTAATGTGGGACTTTACATTGATCCCCAAACTCAAAAATATTTTCATGATAGATGAAATATCAATAAAAATGTGATGAAATTATACCAAGATAATGAAGTATAATGAACATTTTGTTCACCCTACAGATGGGTTTTCATGGAAGAGATTTGATGCTCGATATCCTAATTTTGTAGCTAACATGTGTAATGTGAGGATGGATCTTTCATGTTATGGTTTTAATCTTTTTGAGAAGATACTTACTTCTCACAACACATGGCCGATTTTCATACACATTTATAACCTTCCCATGGTTGTGTATGAAAAAACCTTACACTTAAATAAGTTTACTCATGTATGGACCTTATTATACTAGAAAAGATAGAGAAATATACATTAAACCTTTAATAAAAGAGTAAAAACGTATTTGGGATGTGGGTGTGTGCACATACAAGGCATGTCCTAAAGACACATTTCATATGTGTGATACTCTTATGTGGGTGATCAATGATTTTCTTGATTATGCAGTGATATTTAGTTGGAGCATGAATAGAAAACTAGCATGTCATGTTTTTAGGAAAAATACTCAACCTAGAAGACTGAAATATAATCATAGTTTTTTTATTATGGGACATTGAAAATTCTTGTCAACAGACCATCTAAATATAAATAATCATCGAAGATTTCACAATACTATAGAGACCGACAATACACCTTAGAAAATGTCTAGAACAGCTGTTCTTAATGAATTGCAAGATTTTGATTTTTTTTCCAGTAAGGCTCAAATGAAATCTAGAAAGGGGAATAATGTTTCCAATCATACCTATTACAATTAGATATAGAGAATTGTCTTCTTTGAGCTACCATATTGTTCAACCAATTTTTCATGTCATTTCTTAAACATAATTCACATTGAAAAGAATATATGTGAAATGTTGCTTTTGATTCTTCTAAATGTTAAGGGAATGAAAAATGATGATTTATAATATCGATGTGACATGGTGTATTGGGTGATCAGACTATAATTGCATCCTGTGTGTTTCAGTGAAAATAAATGGAATGTTCCATGTTCATCTTATGTGATGTCGCCTATAGAAAAAAATCAATTTCTAGAAGTACAAGAGAATATTTAAATTCCAGATGGTTATTCAATAAATATATCAAAATGGGAAAATAAAATAGATTTGAAGATGAAATCTTTGAAGTCTCATGATTATCATGTCCTTCTAAATGAGTTAATTCTAATTGAAATCTGTTATCTTTGGTCCAATAATGTAAGGGTGTCAATTATTCGGTTGTTCAATTTTTGTAGAGGACTTTTTGATAAGAATTTTTCCAAGTATTTATTATAAAAATGTTAGCAAAGGAACCATTAATTTTGTGTGAGTTAGAGAAAATATTTCCTACATCATTTTTCACATGCATGTTGCATCTGAATGTCCATATTCAAATCGAAATACTTCTTGGAGGACCTGTTTCTTTTCATTGGATATATCCAATTGAATGAAATATATACACATTGAAATATTATGTTTGGAATATGAATCATCCTAAATGTACTATTGTGAATAGTTACTTGGATAATGAATTTAGGGATTTATGCTCAATGTATTTGTATAATCGTACTAGGAGAATGAATAGACAAATGTGAAATGAAGTAAAACTGTATGAACAAATTGAACCAAATTTTCCCTCACTTTTTCACAAAGGTGGAATTCCTGAATTATATACATTTACAAAATTCATCCTTAAGGAACGGGAGATGTCATATCGAATAGTGTTGTTCAACTATGATTTGTTTGATGACTACATCAAGTAAGTAAATTAAACAACAATATCTTATCTCATATTTTTTAATTTTACATATTTTTTAAACTATTTATATTTTTAACTACATGGGACATAAATAAATGATAAATATAAATCACCATTCTTTATCTTTGAGAAGGAGAGAGACCTTTCATAGGAAATAGATTTCTACTTGGTTGAAATTAAAAGTAGATATATTGATGTAATTAATAAATAAAATAAATATTTAGTTAAGATTAATATTTGTTTATATTTGAGGTATTGAGTTTTCCTACTGAATCTATTTCTGAGGAAATAACCATTGGGTTTTGGTCATAATATTGTGGTTAAGGAATGTAAATTAATTGTGATCAATGGGTATAGATTTATTATCACTAAATGATCAAAGAACATAAGAACACAACATTATGGTGTTATGATAACTACCACAATAGACTGTTATTCCAATGCATCAGATAATAGACCTCATTTTTGAAAATGTAGCTTATTATATAGTCATTGATAAAATAATAATTTGGGATTTTTACTCTCATGGTCAAGTCATGAGGATGAAATGCTAGTGGTTTTATTTGATGTTGAGGTAGGGCAGCATTATTAATGATTATGGATTTTGACTTATTGAAGTCACTCGCACTCTTGCTACCGATGAACCATATGTATTGGCATCAATGATTAAACAGGTTTTTTATTTCAAAGATCCTCTCCAACTTAAATATGGGGTGATTGTTGAAGTAATTACAAGAATTTGTTTCATGATAGTGATGATAGAATTGACACCATCCCTACTATCATTGGAAAAAATCCATTTATTACTGATGATGACTCCAATATCTTGATTTTTAGAGTTGATTATGATCCATAAGTTCGGGAGGGAAAAATATAGAACCATCTATCGTTGTTCTCAGTTCATTTGGTTTAGCTCGACATGGGTTGTCAAGGTTTGTAATATTCAAAAATATTTAATATTGAATACAAATATTTTTTATCCAAATTCACCTTAATGTTAATTTTCAAAGTTTAATAGATGCATTTTTGTTTGAGTTTTACTTTCTAATAATCAATTGAACTATATTAAAACCTAAAAAACTAGACACAAATAAAACAATTAAATTAGAATAAATACAAGGGGAATTTAATTTGATATATTAAACTTATTGATATTAAAATAAAATTAAATGAAATTAATGACCTAAAAAAATACTAAATTACCTAACCCAAAATATTAACCAAATTACCTAAGAACAATAATTCATGTCTCATTTTTTTGGGTTACACAACAGTTATCCTTTTCAATTTACTTCAATATTTGTTTTCAAATGAAGGAAACGAAACCTATAGAAGAGCATTGAAGAAAAAGGATAACGAAAAACAATCTCCGAATGACTGCGATGAGAATTCCACCATTAGTGCATGTTGTGAGAATTTCATTTAATATATATATATATATATATATATATATATATCAATAACATATAATGTCATGTGATTAATTTTGTTTTAAAATTTTATGCTTGATCCAACACATAGGTGCCAGTTATTCGACGAGTAGCCTAGTAGTGGTCCCAAAACATAGACATATGTTATGAGGGGGTGGTATGAGAACTAGGCGCTCTAGTCGGCATACCTGATTAGACCATTCCCCTCACACTGAAATACCATATTCAACACATTATAATCTTGATATTTCATTAGGGACACATGGTATATTTAGGCCTCTAATGTTTTCATCACCCATTACATCTGAGCCTACTCACCCATCTTTATCATATCTGATGAGGATTCTCACTCCTCATCCATATCATGAATTTGGCTAGTCATCCATTCCATTATCATTACCATATAATTCTTCTCTCTAAGATTATACATTACTTATTAAACTACTACTCCGACACAGTCTATCCCTAATGATAACACACTAGAACCACCACATACAATTAAAGGTGGAATACGACAAAGACAACCAAATGATCAAAAAAACAGTGTAGGAATTTCAGACTTTTTTAGCGACACTTGCCAAAGACTCTGACATTATTCCTTCCATACCTCTCTCATGGAGACAATTTCCAAAAAAAGTCAAGGATATCTCTTGGGGAAAATATGGGTAAAAAATCTGTTGGATTTAATGTAATATTATTTTTGTATTTATATGAATTAATATTTTGGTGTTAGCTTTGTTTTAATTTTCTTGATGGTGAGGGTCTACGCCCAGCACATCTAAAGAAATTAGGTGAGAATTACAGAGCCTATAAACATGAGTTGTATATTAGATATTATGATACAGTTTTCACTGAGTTAGAGGAGATTCATATCAAGAATGAGTATCTTATATAATAGTATCAACAAATGATTACTCATTGGATGACTAAAATGTTTATGTTATTAATCACATTTGTGGTTTTTAAAAGAAAATTTTCAGGTTTATCATAAATACTATACTTTTTATTATTGAATTTTATTTAGGAATCATCTATATAAAATAAAAAATAAACATTGATTCTAAGAAATACCTCCACACTTTGGGGCATACTATGATGTCAGATCATGAGAGGAAGTAGGTACGATAGTTGATTAAACTTTTTCTTTAGGACATGAAATTTCTATTATTACCCCAATAATTTATTTTATTTTTAATGTTTTAACAAATTTTTAGTTATTAAATTCATTATATGTAACCTATTTTCAATTATTTTTTTCTATATTCAATGTAATTTCATAGTTAGGAATTTAATATTAAAGGATGTGTGGCTCAATAATTTTTTTTTGCTCAAGTAGAAAGAAAAAATATTGAAGTTTGGTTATTGAACTGATACGGTAGCAGATAGTATGTTTTAATTTTTCTATTTCAGATTTTAATATCTATTTTTTAACCTAATAATTTATTTATATTTGTATCAGGCTGTTTTGGAGGCTCTTGATGCCAAGGAACCTGATAATTTTGGGCCTAATATTCACTTACATCAGGTGTTGGGAGATGATAACCCTAGAAGAGTATGATGCCAACCTGGGAAGAGTATAGTCATGATGAGTTATTGGCCCTATTAAGGTACCATTACTATTAAAACCATGTAGTAAAAGGTTAAGGAAATGGTAGAAAATTCTGAAAATGGTCACATGGGTGGAAGAACGGGTTGATAGGGAAAACAATATTTTTATTAAACTAATGAAAGTATTATGTCTGTCACTTCCACCAGAGGCTAGCGCAGCATGCAATGAATATATGTCATCAATGCAATAATTTTGTAGTACACCATGATGATGTCTTATTGATGGTCAAGATGATTTTTTCCCAGTGATGACGATAGAGAGGAAGAGGTCGAGGATGAGGATGATGTTGTGATTGAGGCTCAGACGGAGGCCGAGGTAGAGGATGAGGGTGAGGATGAGGCCGATGATGAGGAAAAAGATAGGGAAAGGGACAAAAATAAGGATAGGGAAGAGGATGAGGATGAAACAGATGATGATGGTGATGATAGTGATGGTGATGAGGGAAATATAGATATATAACATTTTATGACTAATATTACTGACATTTGATGTTTGGTGTTTTTTGTGACAAAATATATTTGTGATTAGGTAGGTCACATTTTTCATAACTCATGTAGCCTAAATACTATATAGTTTTAATCAAATCACCTTTTACCAATGTACAATCATCTTTTTTGATAAATTAATTTGGGTATTTGTATTTTAGTATCATTTAGTTCTATGTAGGATTATTTTATTCTTGTACAACTCATCAAAGCCTCCACATGTCTTATAGATGATCATTTGGCTAATAAAATTTTTTCTATATATATAAAGATAATAAATATATCTCTTGAGGGTATGGAACTTGATTATAATTTGCTGGTAAATCCTCCCTCTTCCCTCTTCTTCGTGGGACAACTTTAAATTTCTCCACCACAGTGATATAAATTCTAGAAAGTATGACTACAATCAACATCTATTATTTCAATAATCATCTTTTTGAGTCAAATATTTTATGGATACTACGGTAGTTTCTCTATGATAGATCAGAGTTCCATGACATGTTTTAAAGGGAATGGTGGTGTGAACTATTCTACTACTCATGGAATTTTGTGTGGAAGTTTCCATAGACACATTATTTTACAACATTATGGGAAATAATTACATCATTTTAAAGTTTAAAAGACTATCAATGGATGCCCAATTTCCAATCACACTACCCAAGAGGCCTTCAGTGAGTCACAGGATCCTCAAAAGCATACACTCAAACTCTTGGATGAGGAACTTGATCATATTCGCTTTCATTATACCACATATTTTTCATTTTCCTCTGATTAATTATGTTTTTATGCTTTAAATTATGGGACAATGTTTTGATCTAGTCTCATTACCACTTTCCAAATGTGATTGGTATCTCACAGTCAATGTGATGATGATGGATCCCTTCATCTATAAATACATGGATGGTTTCTTCAATCTCTCTTTGAGTAATAATTCTACTCAATTTAATTATAATCCTTCATTTTAATACATCAATAAATATCACTACCAACCATTAAAAACCTATTCTAAAACTTTATTCAAGTATTTTAAATACTAAACTCATCAATAAATAAAATAAACACAACATGGATTTCCATTTCTCAATCTATCCAGTGTTCTTTTTCCGTAGTGTTCACTTTGGTGTGAATATCATCCTTCATTTGGTGTGGATACCATCCTTCTTTTTAGTTGTATTCTAGTGGCGTTTTGTTCATTCAAGTGTTATATTTTCCACTTTCATGGTATTATATAATGTTTGTATTTTCAAGTGTTTTTATAATGTGGTGTTTTTTCCAGTGCGGTGTTTTTTCAGGTGTTCTATTGGGGGTTTTTGGTGTTTTATTCATCATTATTCTGTAGTGTTTTTTCATATGTTTTTTGAGTATTTTCTATTTTTGTTCTTCCCAATGTGGTATTCTATATATTATATACATTATTTTTATTTTCCTTATCATGTATACACCTTATCATTTATTTCACTGATTTAGGAATATAATGATAAATTGATGATTGAATTATTAATTGAATGTGTGATTTATCTTTTCATAGTTGACAAAAACCTAAGGGATTTGGTGGTTGTTTGAATTTAACAGTTGGTAACCAAATCCCAATGAGGAGTCTATTGAGAAGAATTATTTGGATAGTATTAATGCCTAAAATTTTTAGATATTTTAAATAACCCCTAATAAGTGATCCTTTTAAAATGTGAATTTTTTTAGGTGAATATAATGTAGATATGAGTATGTGGCATTGGTGTTGGATTTTTTAGTCAACGCATATGTTATATGAGAATCATATTCTTTCTCAATTGATTCAAATTATTTCAGGCAAGGTGAAGTTCATTCTACGGTATCCGATTTATTCAATACGATTAGAATAATATTAGAGGAAAATTTAGAGAATAATGAAATGATTGTGACCTTATTATGCTATCATTAAATTCAAAAGCATGCATAATGATCATATTGGAAATAAAAGTAATTTTATACCCAGGATATGAGCAACATTCATGTCATTTTCTAAAACATTAGTCTTAACTATGTCATGGTGTAGTAGAAAACACACTGTAGTGGAGAATACCAAGAATTTCTGCTTAGAAATGAGAATTTTGTAGTCTGTGTCTGGGATCCAAAAATTACATTAATTAATGCATGATAAAATATTTTTGACTGTTTTGAGTAATGTAAAAAATTAGAGATCAATGCACAAAATAAATTGAAATGGGTTAGTTGGAATAGTTGTTCTCATATAAAGACTAAAATGGGAATTACTATATTGTGGTTCATGACATGGAGAGAATGAAAAATTCCTATCTAAAATAATGAATAGGTTTATACTATGACAGATGGTGTAGTGATCAAGTGTTAAAACTAAAACAAAATTTATACATGTCATGCTTGGTATTTTGAGAATATTTTTAGAGTAACTCAAAAAGGTTGAACCAAAAAAACATAATACATTCTGTACTGAGGGTAGTATAATATTTTTAGGTAAAATTACAATGGTGTTTTTTGTTCTGTTTTAAGTGTTATATATAGGTGTATATAAAGGAGTGGAGTCTGCTGGCTGCTAGGTAGATTTCTAAAAAGACATTATACCAATAGTTTTAAATAGTTAGTAAAGTATTTTTGAAAATACGACTACAAACGGTTAATAAACTATTGGTATAAATATATAGAATTGATTTTTTTTAAACCATTGGAATAATAAAATTTACACTACCCTATATGAATGTTTTATTAATAACCATTGTTATAGGCATATCCTATCTCCAAACTACCCCCACGGTTTGAAAAACCTTGGAATAGGGTATTCCAACAGTTTCTTACCTACACAAATGGTTTGAAACCATTGGTATAAACATGCTTTCTAGTAGTTTATTTTATATATCTAGATGAAATCATTTGAGAAAAACAAATAATATAGGCTATCAGGGGTACGAACACATAGGACTTTAGTCACATTTTCAATGTATACACCATTGGTAGTATCCAATGTAAGATATTATGAGAACAAGACTCACCAGTAGAAAATCCATATTTTGATGTGATATTGGATGTTTCCATATCCAGGTGTATAGATTGATACATAGACTTTAATGTTGTAATTGATGAGTATTATAAGAGAATTACATTGATGTATTGATGAAAACTATGAGGGCATATATTCATAATGAGGTATGCTATTTTCAGTTTATCGGAAATAATATTTCATTAACAAATATTTCGAGAATAGATTTTTCCCTTATGTTCTTTAATGGAAGCTGATATCTAATGACATTTTATTGAAATTATATAGCCAAAATAAATCCATTTTCATGGTTTTATATAGTAAATTTTTATTTCTAAAAAGTAATATAAATATTCATCTATCACATGGGTTGATGGAACTTTCATGCACCCTTCTTAATTAGAGATATAATGATAAAGGGATTTTAATATATAGTATGTGTATGTATAACATATTATAATATTATAGCGTTATATTATTTATTTATTGGTTCCTTCATGTGTTTCTAGATGCTAAATTTAGAATTTGGACTCAATCACCTAATTCCACTAAGAAAGAGGCCTAGAGGGTCACACAATATCTGTATCTAGAATCACTGTTAAATAATATATTCTTATTATTTAACAATTTAAATAAATATTATTCACACATCTGGTTTGAAATTTATTCAATTTTTATTCATTTCATATATTTTTTACCAGTTATTCGAGAAAATAATATGTTAGTAGAATACTTAATAAATATTAATTTGGTGTTTAGTGTATAAAATATCCATTTATTTATTAGTTAATAATGTTGTTATATTTATTTATTAAATAAATAGTCATTATTCAAATGTTGATAAATATTTTGAAATAATATAAAACTAAGTTTATTTATATTGTGATAAATAATATATATTGAATATTATTTTAACAAATAATATTTAATTTAATTCGTGAGTTTAGCATGTGTTAAGAATTAATAATATTATTATTATTATTATACATATGGTTTTCTACAGGGATTATAGAAATAATAAGTAAGCATGTGAAATTATTATTTTCTAACCCTAGTGGTGTATAAACCAGGGTATATTATTTTTAAAGATCCAATTAATTTTTATGTTATACACAATGAGATCTAGAGATAATCATCTCACATCCCAAAAGTGATCCCTTCTTATGAATGCTTTAAAGAATGGATAGAAGTCATCCTCCACCACCACACTAATTTATAGAGAGGTTGAAGAGAACCCTTCATTAAATCGATTCTCAGGGTGATCGATGATAAACAAAAGAAGCATTATGATGTATTGTGATAGCACCCTCGTATTGTAGGTTTTTGGAACACATGTGGATTACCACTGGAGGGAATCTACTATTGATTCCATACTAAAATGAAAATAAAACATAGAGACATTAGAAGATCAATCAATAAAAGAAAAAATTTCATGCAAGTTAATTATTTAAATGTTTAAATTAATTATAAATAAAATGTGAAGATCCTCCATTTGGTTCCAAAATGTTTCCATTGTCTATATTATTTAATATAATTTCATTGATCACCACATTTATCATCATGTAAATATCAGATAAATCATCATTTTTTATAGAAATAATGAGTTGCGAAAGCCTCATATAATGCTTCTATAGCACCCTAAACCTTTAAAATTTATTCAGCTTCTCTCTCTTCAATACAATAGTGAATTGGGGTCTTTCTCAGAATTGTCTATTCTAAAAAAATAAGTTACACCATTTCCCCTTTATATATTAACTCATTGAATACAAATAAATTTCTTTCAAACATGTTTTTAAAAACTCCCAAATTTTCAACTATATCAATGTACTAAGTCAAAGTCTCCACAAATATTAATATTAATAACATTTATTAATAACAATTAGAAATATTTAAATTAATGAATTCCAATGATTCTGGTCGTGATCCATTTCATTAAATTCCAATTCTAACTTTCGGGAAACGCATCTTGAATCATAGCTCTTGAATAAACCCATCATATTTTGGAAATACTCAAACAATAGAGAATTATAAGAACTAAAAAACTACTCTTCATTAGCAACTAATTCTTAAAACTCAAAATGCATATATATATGTTAGGATAACATATACTCTAATTCTGGTAACCTTTATATCGGTTTAGATGACCCTTACAAATCCTTTAGAATATTTTTGTAACCTTGTCCTAGATACCATTCAACTTTTACATATAAAAGGTTAATCTTTATGTAGCTATTTTATTTTTTCATTTATCATAGGACTTTGGAAGTTATAAGATTTGTGAATTCATATTCCAAGATCAAAGTTATACACTAAATTCATATTCTCTCATGAATTTCCAAATTTTATGTCCAACTATAATTTTCTATAACTTGTGAGGTCATATGATCCAAATTCATATACATATCTATAAATTCATATTATTCTTCATTGTCCTCAAATTATTACACTCACACATTCTAAAAGACTGACATTGGAAAATAATGTTTTTTGATTAATAAAAAGTCTTACATTGAATTTATATGATTTTTCTAGGTTATATTGTGAATTCAGCTGAAAATATATATATATTTAGTATAAAAATTCATATGTTTCAGAAATTTTACATTCCTAAACTCTAGGTATATCAAATTCAATTCTCAAATAACTACCATCAATAAAATACATATGATGGAGTCTTATGATTAAAAAAAACTAAATATGATGAAAATTCATACATTTGAGGACCTTTCCATATTTTAGTTCCAATTCAAGAATTCCAAACTCATTCAAGAGAATCAGAATCATATAAAACCCCTTCAAGATACTTTCAAAAAATTATAAAAGATCACAATATCTAACTTTTATAAGGATGAAAAAAAATACAACTTGACCATCAATTCGACAGGTACTTTAATCTCCCCCTTTTGAATTTGTTTTAAATCTATAAAACTATTTCTCAACATCATCACAAAACTAAAATTCTCATCCAAGGGGAAATACAACATGGAATTTGTCAATTTAAAAGCACAATTACACTATTCCATAGGCAAGTGTAGTGTTTTAAGGAAATATATTTCTTGGTTATATGAAATATTTTGGCCAAGTGATAAAGTGTTCTCCCACTCAATAGATAAACTATCCATGTTAAGAAACTCCCTCTTGTCATAATAAACACTTCCACTTTATTAAAATATATAATGAAACACATTTATTGTTCAATAAAATAATTTTACACCTCTCCCACTTTAAAACAATAATCCATGGACCAATGGGGGTTCCTCCAAAATCTTTTTACTATTGTGGGTGGTTCTGAATACCCATGTTTTGACTTAGTGTCTAAAATATGTCCTTATTGATAGACTTTATAAAGATATATACCAATAAATCTAATGATATAATAAATTAAAACTTTATGTTTATAACACTCATTTCATTATGAGATTTTTACATTTGGAATAAGTTTGAATTTTCCATTTAGAAAGAGGTTCATTTTGAGAAACATGATTTAGAATGGTATATTCATAGTATAGAAACCCAAGAACTGTTTTTGTGAATACTTTCTTAGGATAATATGGTGTCTTATTAGTTTAGGGGATATCAAGGAAGGTTCAGTATGACTAGGCTATTGAAATCCATTGAAGCAGGCCATTCACGGTGTGGAAAATAGTTCACTCCATGAATTTATCATGCAGAAGAGATGTACCATTCCTATATAAGGGTTTAAAACATGAACTAATGTTTATTATATAAAAAAATTTGGTACCTTTATTTAAATTTTTGATGTGTTTTTTTAGTTATAAAAATATCTAGTTTTTATCTCGAATAGACTCATAAATAGAGGGGAGTCCAAATCTCCTTCTCCCCCTTCCTTATAATTGTTTACAAGTGGGTTATTAGTGGTTCATCACATGAATTATTAGTTATACCTCTTACCCTATTTTCATTTATTTTCCATTTCATTTATCATTGATTTTGGTTTTAATTTTCTTATGTTTGGATAAAAGGTTTCATTAGAAAATGGACAAATTGTTGTGACCAATGGGGATGTCATGTGTGGCTCATAGAGGATGTCCTGGCAGTGGATATTCAATCCATTGTTCTCTTTTTGGATTAATTTATGTGGTTATATAAATTTATTTAAGTTTTTGGTCAAAATTGTTCTGAAATTGGTCTTTCATTCAGGTTATTATTTTTGGTTTTTTATGCAGCTTGGTTTTAGGGGTGCGTCGTGGGTGACCACATCCCTTTTCTTGTAGTTTCAACATTATAAATCACTCTGAGAGTTCTGTTCATATTATTACAGATTATAAATTTGGTATTATTTATTAAATTAAGTAATTTAATGGTTTTTACAGATTTTATGGGTTCATGTGGACTCTCTATAATCCATTATAGTCAAAGATAAATTATTGGAATATTGGTTGAGGTAAGTGGCCTTGAATGTACTTAATGATCATGGTTTTTAGTGGTTTAATGTTTTTTTCCTTCATTAATATTACTTCCTATATAATTTCATGAAATATGTAACATTTTACCAAAAATTCTTGGATGGTCTCTTATCTTCCAAATAGTTAACGTGGACCTTATAGATTATTAAATGGTTTGATGGTGTCACCTTGATCGAACGAGTATCGGTATATACTTATGTATTATTTGGAGGAATGCATTAGTTTTTAAACATAAATGTTTTTTCATTTTTATTAAGTGTTTTAAAATTAAATTTTTGTATTAAATTGAAATTTTAGGATTAATGGATTAATTGGGAAATAGTTTTTGAAAATTAATTTAAAATTAGGGATGATATTTTCTAAAGACATTTTTGTTGGGATTTTCACCAAGGGTCTTTTGTGGGTAAAATTAAATTTGATTCCTTTTTAAATACTCTAAAAATGTTGATTTGGATTTGTTTAAAATTCAAATACCAAGTGTCTTGTTAATTTAGTTTATTTTTCTTTTTGAATTTGTGAGGGTGATGCTCTATTTTTTAAAGTCTATATGTTTTATGTGATTCATGATTTTTTTTTACTGTTGAAAAAAGTCGATTCATGATAATAAAATTTGTGTGTATGGACCCATGAGAATTTATTTTTCATAATAATGGATTGTATTTGTGTGTATCCCAATGAGAAATATTATTTTATTATTGATCGTGTTATCGAGTGTGTCAAATTAGATTTTTATTTTTAACTAGAATTTCTGCAGTATATAAAAAACCCTATGTAATCTATCAATAGAGTATTAGACCATTAATTTATAATTATTTTTTGATTTTAAAATTAAAATAGGAGTGGGGTTTTATAAAACTTTTGTTTTTTTATTTTTAAATATAAATTGAAACTATATAACTAAGTGAGATAATCTAGATGAAGAAATCATGATCAACCTAGGTAAGTGTCCCTTAATGCTCAATCCACCATCGCTCCTAAAGGAATGGTAAGGGTCCTTGATTCCTTGATTTATACACAATGAAACCAGTATGTTATGTGAGTACTTACTAGGTTACCACAAAATATTTTATCGATCAATGATATTGATTATCAACAATCACTCAAACTCAATAAAAATGAATCGATGTAAAAACAGAACTCAATCAAGGCATCATATCAAAAACGTGATGATATGACTAGATTTTTGTCAATGGTAAAATATTCCACAAGATAATTATATGCATATTCATTGGTTCAATATCTTGTAATTTATCAACTTTCATAATCTATTCGCACACTCATGAAAGGGACTGGGTGAGAAAAGAGGCAACAATAATCAAATCATCACAAAATCCTGATTAGGCATGGAAGTATAAGTATTCATGCTCCCTTGATTTGTATTTTATCATATGAGAATAAAAAAAATAAGGATTTTGAAATGATGAACAATTGACAACAAACTTGTAAATCCAATTACCTTACAAAGATTAAAAGAATTGAGCTCGGGATTACAACAAAGAACACCCCCCAAATTGATCACTATGAAATTTATAAGCACATGATGGTGATGAGGAATACAATAGATGATTAGAGCTCTCCAATTTGACCAACCTTTACCCCTAGTCGTGAAAAATGAGATAATGAGGAGATGGAGTGATTTTATGGACAATTAGATCAAAATTTCAACAAAACGTGGTCAAGTATCTAAGAGGATAGGTTACTATTCATGATATTCTTTTTACTCCATCTTTATCGGACTAGTTGACTAACAAAAACACATTCAATTGATAAGAAATTTCATGTAGATGTGTTCCATTGAGTTTTATATCCAATGAAGATTGAATCAGTTCAAATTAATGTCTGAATCTCATGTAATGCCTCAAATAAAGAAGGGTGTTCCAATCTGGACAGACCAAAATCTCTTCACTTTTTTGCCACATTTGGGCCACTTCTCCTCACATTTGCCCATTATTCAAGTTATATGAATAAAACCACCATGACCATAGAATATTTAAAATAGATATTTAATATTTGTTTCATTGTAGTTAAGTATATCACCAAAACAATAAACTATTTTCAAATTGGCCAATTGTGAAACAATATCTTTTAATCATGGTTTCAACAAATTAATTCAAAAAACATATTGAGTGAAAAAATCATTAATGAATGAATTATAACATCTACGATCAATGTAATATATAGGTATAAGGGTGAAAACATATCTTATATAGTAGTATGATCACACCCCCACACTAACATGTGCTTATCGTGGGGTGTGACAAAAACAAATATAACCTAAGTTAAAATGTAGTAAAGTGGTTAACCTAGATTGTATCCAGAGAGGAGTACACAAAAATTACATTTTTCACTTTTAGTTAGAGGAAAAAATGGGTGGTTTCTGAGATTTAATAGGTTTTGAAAAGAAAATTAAAAAAATGGAATGAAATTAATTAACAGAATGAAATATTGAAAACTATGATATGAGAAGGTTGATTAGGTCAGGGTCAGTTTTCTAATTTTAATGCTATCCTTGTTTTATTTTATTCTAACCTATTCTTCTATATTGTTTAAAGTGAGATTACACGATTGTTTCCTTTCACTCCTTTAGTCGAATGGTGATGGTGAGAGAATTCCTTACCAATATCTCAGTTTTTTCTAATCTCCTTCTATGTGCATGATAGTTGTCGTAAATATCCTCAATTGACTTGATAAATACTCTATCGGGTCTTGTTTATCCCAAGCAATCAAAAACATTCACCACCACTTTCACACATACTAACGATCGTCGAGTACTTCACCACTAAGTATTGGTCTATTCCATTTTATATAAATAAAAACCTATTTTAGGAAGATAAAGATCATTGACCAAAGAAAAAATCAATAAAATAATAAAAAAATCAAATACGATCTCACTTGATAATAAAACCCGCTATATGAAATTGAAAACAATATTGCAGAAAAGATATAGAATTTTTATTCAATAAAGTACATGAACTCAAGAATTAAAAAATAGTAAACCTACCCTTCCCCATTCACTCAAAAGTTTACCCCACCATGGTAAAGGTAATAGATATTTATGGGGAAGGATAAGGCATTACAAAATTGTGAAAAAGAAAAGAAAGAAATAGAAAAGAAGAAAACAATTGTCCAGCATATTCAATCCTTTGAAAGTTTTCTCCTGTTTGGCACCCCTCATTATCAAATCACTAAAAGGTCCATTCTTATAGAATTATCCAAATCAAATTTTCTTTATTTCCTATAAATCACAAATTAATTGGTCAGTTATAGAGAAAAATATGTAATATTTTTTGAGGATGAATTTTTCATAGGGAGATTTCCAAAAATATTCATTCAATTTTTCTCATCCAATATCTTACTTAATGAATCTTAATCTTTTGGATATTCATCATAGATACGCATATATTATGTGGTTGACCATTGCAATTGGAATCACCTTAATTGGAGCTATTATGAATGATTTATGATGGATTAACTGATGTGGGGTCCACATGGTCATCTAGAATCTTTCTCCACATTAATGGAATTTTTAGGGTCCCTTGATGGCTGAATTATATCATGTCTCAACAGAAATAGTTCTATCCTGAAACTCTAGGTCTCCAACAAAAAATAAATCACATAAATTGGGATTATATTTTAAATATATGGTCGAATTACCACAACATATAAAATCTGTAAAATTACCAAAATTATGAAACATTCAAATTTTAACTCAAAACATACCATAAATCCAAAAAAGATGTAATTAAACTTCAATTGATGAATTTTTGGGGTTTAAATATTTGAAATACATATAAAAATGTGTAAAATGTTAACTCTATCACACACCTAAACCGTTGTACTCCTATGAAAAGTCTAAAATCCTAATCATGTCCCATTCCAAAATCAATGGTGTGATAACCTCTAAGATTTCTTTAAATGAAATTCCTAATGTCTCATTTAGGGAATAAATTTTCTTATCAATTTTCTTCTCTCACATTCCAATTTTTTTCTTCTTCATTTGTTCACCCATGAAACATGTCACAACCTACCTCACTTAAAATTTATCCCTCTTCACTCATGAAACATATTAAAGAGGAGTTATGATATTTTCCCAGAGTTCATATGATCATACCATATGCTTTAAAAGATTCTAACTTCTATACTGGTAGAATCTAGTATTCTACATCATAGGTCTTCCAACAGGTTGTTTTGAGGTTCAAGGGTTTGTAGGATTTTATGTTTAAAAATTATGAGGCAGATGTGGAGTCCTTAAACTCTTAAGTACAAAGAATGTCAAAATTCCACAAGTGTTCACAATTAATTTACTCACATAACCCTTAGAAGTATATCTCTTACAACTAACTCTCCCCTTTGTTCCTATTGTGTGGTTCAAAACCAAGAAGTGAATAGTAATGAGTAAACATACTCCTTTCTCAATTTTTTTCTTTTGATATGTTTTCATTATGTATAGAACTATATATTTTTTATATAAAATATTTTTGGAGATAAATAGGGAACCATGTATAACATAATGATATAATATGGTTTTTGGACCCAATGCCCAAAACAAATGTAGTAACCCTTTCTATCAATCTATAACAATGATTAATCCCTGATAATTTTCATAGAAATACTATATCCCACACACTTACTGAAAATAAAATAATAATGTACATAAGAGATGGGTAGGTAGGGATAAATTGGTTTGTAATGTAGCTACCTAATAGGAATTTCTTGGTCTCTAAGTATTAAGAAGGGTAAAATGTCAATGTGGCGAAAAATAGAAGTTAATTGGACAATTGTCTTTTAAATGAACTATGGCCTCTATCATGAGTATAGAAAACATTTAATCTTATGGATTTAAACAAAATCCAAGAAATTTCTTGTTTCTCTACATGACCCTAGACTCTCAAGAAAATTATTAAAAAGAATAATAACCAATAAAGGGATTCTAATTTCTCACAGGTAAGGTATTAATATATTGGTTAGTGATAATGAGGTATGGGTTTTGAAAATCCATTAAACACCTAATAATGATATGAAAATACAGATTCTAAAAAAATATTCTATATCAACATTCATTTGAAAAACATTTTTCCAAAAAATAGTGTAATTTTCTACATAATCGGCTCAATCATGAAATCTAATTTTGAATATTCTATTTAAGATCAATTTTTATTTTAAAAAATAAAATAAAGAAAAATAAATCAAAAATTGAAAAACATTTTTTTAATCATAACTATGACATGGAACCCTCCCCACACCTAAAAATCACATTGCACTCAAAGGATGTATTTTAAATAAATAAACAAGTAAATAAAGGTAGAGAGAATGGAGAGTCTGCTAAGTGGTTTCATATATAGAATCCATCAGTTGTATTTCCTACACGAGATTATTTGGAAAAATTTTATAGATGTCTTTGAGCCACTACCCATTTATAGTAATCCTCTGTCCACTCTTCTCATGAAAAACTTTTATAGCACAAAAAGGGTGAAAATCAGTAATAGTATAAGGAAGGAACCATCGAGAACGAAGCTTACCTAGGTAGAGATTTAGCCTATAATTTTACATGAGTACCTTCTCACCAATATAAAACTTTCATTGATGAACCATGCTATCAGGTATATCCTTTGTCTTCTCTTTATAGATTTGACAACTCTTATATGAATCATATTTAATATCTTCTAACATTGGAATTTGTAGCTTCCTATACACACATGTATCTGAAAGATTCATATTACATAGTTTAATATACAAATATTTATCGTGTTATACCTTCTGAACACAGTATCATATAGCGACATTTAGATTGGGATATCAAAAGCTATACAATATAATTAAAGTGCATCATCCAAGAACAATCTCAAATATTTCATGTTGGGTTATTCCAATGTTTCAAATATTCTCTTAAATTTATGATTTGATATTTCTACTTGTCTGTTAGTTTGGTTGAGATATGCAGTGGAGACTTTGTGAACAATCCCATACTTGTGAAGAAAATTTTTCATATTGCGATTGTAATAAATTTGAACACTAATAACTAATAATTAATATTGGAAAACAAAAACTACGGAAAATCTAGGACCCCACAAAATCAACAACAACTCGAGATTCAACATTCTTAGTATCCTTTCCTTCCACCATTTAGATAAATAGTCCACATCCAATAAGACGTACAAAAATCCAAATGAAATTGGAAAAGTTCCCATGAATTCAATTCCCCATGCATCGAAGATATGACATAATAATATGGGTTATTGGGGCATTTAATTCCTCTTAGATATATTTCCTTTGAATTGAAAATGACAACATGACTTTAAATATTGGAGGGCATCACTATACAATGTTTTCAAATAATATCTTGAGTCGAGGAACCTTCTAGTTATACATAGAGAGACAAAGTGGCCCCCACAATCCAAAGTGTGGAAGATGGTCAAACATAGGTGAACTCTTGGTTGAGGACACACCGACGAACAAGTTGGTCACTACAAATTATCCATAAATATGGTTCATCTCAAATATACCACTGAGAATCATTCTTAAGTCTCTGTGATTTTGAATTGTGGAAATAAATGGGGACCCTAGATGATTCTATAAAATTGACAATGTTTGAATTCTAGGGGGTAAGTTCGATAACATCACAAAGGTTCTCATGAGATAGTAATTCTACAATGGGAATGGATGGGTCAACATGGTGGTCAAGTGGTAGGAAAATCCCACTAATGTGGTCTTTTATTACATTTAACATTCTCCTCTTATCTCTAATCTCAAGGTCAAACTCCTAGAGTATGAGCATCCACCATATGAGAAGGGGCTTAGATTCAGGTTTATTTAAGAGAAAACGAAGGAAAATATGGTAAGAAAACATAATGAATTTTGACTTAAGAAGATATGAATTAAAGTTTTCCAAGGAAAACTTAATATAAAGGAGTTGTTTTTCAGTTTTTGGGTAGTTTACCTGGACATGTCAAGGGTACGTGAGGCATATGCAATGACATGAGGAGCCTTCTCAACCATTTGTGATAAAACTACCCCAACTGTAATGTTAAAGGCATCACACATAAGTTAGAAGGGGAGATCCCACCTTGGTGGATGGATGATCAGAGGTGATGTGATACTCTTTTTTTAGTGAATTTCAATCATCTTCGCAGATTTTATAAAAAAACCAGTAGACTTTTGCAACAATTGAGACATGGGTTGTGTGATCTTACTAATTCATTAATGGATCAGTGGTAGAATCCATCATGACCCAATATAGATCACACCCCTCGAACACATTTTGAGTACGGAAGGGTTTTTATTATTTAATTTTCTGATTTATCCACATAAATGTACTAATTTGAAATAACATTCCCAAGAACTATCCCTCACTAAACCTTGAAATGGTATTTCTCATAATTGAATATAAGATATTTTTCAATGTTGTGGAAGAGGATAGAACCTAGGTGTGTCAAAAAACCATCAAAAAAAGATACATATACTATGAAATCATAGATAAATACTTTCATACAATTCTCAAGGTTCTCAAAAATAATACTCAATATACATTGCTGAAAAGTATTAAGATTATTACATATACCAAAGACATCCTTATGTATCAAAATGTTCCAAATTGATAGGTAAATGTTGTCTTTTATTGACCCGCAAGGGCTATATGGATTTGTAAATAACCCAAATAGCCATCATGGAAACAATAATTGGACTTACCATCCAATATTTCAAATATGTGGTCAATGAAAGGAATAGGAATTTTGTCCTTCTGTGTGGAATGATCCAGTCAACAGTAGTCAATACAAACTCACCAACTGTTTTTCACTTGTTTTGGGGCCAATTCATCTTGTTCATTTGACATAACCACTATTCATGCTTTTAAGGCACAACTTTTACATTACTAACCCATTTACTATCATATATTAAATAAATGATCCCAACAACAAGTAATTTACTGGATTCCAATTTTACCACTTCAAAAAGAGTGGGATTCAACCAGCATTGAGATTGTCTTATGGGATTATCCACATCTTCCAAAATTATATAGTGCATACTAATATTTGGGATAATCTCAGGAATATATTCTAATGTCCATCATGTCACCTTTTTAAACTTCTCAAAAGTTCAAGATGTTTTTATTCCTAAGGTAGAGAGAGTTTATTGAAAATGATGAAGAGAAATTGGTCAATTCCCTCAAGATATTTGTATTTAAAATTATATTGGATTGGTTTTAATTCTAACCACAATAATTTTTTTATTGAGGGAGGGAATTCAGTGGGAGTGAAGTCTATCACACTATCTATCTGCTCATGTTTATTCTCTAATGAAAGATAATCTATATAAATTAGATTTGAAGAATCACCTACAGTTATGGGTACCTCATAATGAACACAATCATTAATTAAATTACAAAATTCAAATTTTTCAGAAGACACACAACAATCAAAACATGAATCAAAACTCAAATCATCCAAAGGTGAAGAATAAGAAACTGAGTCAGAGTATGGGTCGAGAAGAGAATTTTGTGTGTGTGTGTTGTTAGAGAGAACTTCCATTGAATATAAAGGAAGAGTCGACTGCTCTTCAAAGGGTTGTTTCATTGCATTAAATAGGTTAAAACTTTCCTTTTCTCCACCAAACTCCATGGACAAAGTACCATTGTGAACATTGATGATCGTCTTTTCTGTTTTATGGAATGGTATTCCAATTAATAGAGGAGCATTCCCTTGGGTTTGGGAATCCTCTATCAAGAATGTATAAATCGCTGGGAAAGATGAGATTTTTCACTCTTATATGGACATCCTCAATCACTCATGTTGGGTTTGTAGAGCTCTAGTTAAAACGTTTCACTAAAATTCCAATCTGTTGAAGCTCTCCAACCTAAAGACAAGTATACATAGAGTGAGGCGTTACGTTAATGGAAGCACCAAAATATAACATATCATCTGAAAAAAATTCCTCCTCTATGGTACATGGTATTATGAAAGTGCATGGATCCTTTTATTTGGTTGGTATTTTTGGTTGAATCAAGGCCGAGACATTCTTTATCAGGTTGTCTCTCTCATTCCCCTTCCTCCTTCATCTATTGGTGTTAAGATATTTATTAAATTTATAATATTAGGGGAATTTTTAACTGTATCCAATAAAGTAATGTTAACTTGAACCTTTTTAATTATATCCATTATTTATTTATCAATATTATTATAAAAATTCTTCATCTATTTAGAGATTATTTGTGGGAAAGTAAGAGTAATTGATTGTTTATTGGAATCAACAATGATAATTTGACTAGACTTTTTGTTTTGTTTTTTTATTGGATTATTTTATGGGTGGAGAAAGAATTTTTTCAAGAGGGGGACATACCTATTTGGTATAATCATTGTACGAAGAAAATTAGTTACCACTTTGAAGTGTGATTGAATAAACATTAACATTGTATTTTTGATTGGAAATATGTTAGAGAGGTAGTTTTCTAGAACCTTGTATATTTATCTCACTATTTGTGTTCAACAATTTTCCCATTAGAGTTAATGGGTCTTGAATAACCAATTTTGTGGTCTGTTGGAACTAGAGGTTCTAGGTTTCCATTTTAATCACCCTATCCTTGAGGCATGGTTCATGTTTGGGAGGAGAAAAGGAGGATTATTTCGAGAAGGTGAAGGATAAGAAGGTTTCATACCTTGGCCTTGTTGATTCCAATTCTTCGTGTGGTATCTTGAGTTGCCTCCTTGTTTGTACTATGCTTTTTCTTTCAAAATAGGGTTTTTATTTGTCTTGAATTGTTCTGTCTTGAAGGTAGTTTCATGTTGGAATAGATTCCCTGAAAACACTACTCAACAAGACAGAGGTAAATCTTGAAGTTATGAGAACTAGTTTGAAAAATGATTATTTTCAGAACAAATACCAAAATGTAATGGAACTAAAGAAGTGTGTCAATTACCATGTTCTGGAGATAATTTTATTATAAGGGCATGCATATCATCAAGTTAATTATATAACTTTTTTCTATGGATTAATATATTAACTCATGAACACCTCGGGTTGCTACAATAGCTCATGTACCAAATTATTGTACACTTTGAACCACGTTGACAATTATGTCATGAGAAGAAGAAAGAGTTTTTTCCAACAGGGAACCACTATCTAAAGTCTCAATCATTCCAAAATCAAGGGAGATAATTCACTCATATAATTAATATATTAATATTGGTTCACTAATATGGTGGTAGGGGTAGCTTGAGCAAAGTCTTTTGAATCTCTCCCAGTATTCATGAAGGGTCTCTCCTTATGATTGCCTAATGCCATAGATTTCTATCCTAATTGATGTAGTTTGGGAGGTAGGGAATAAAATATCTATAAAGTATCTTTTTAGGTCATTCCATCTCCAATTATTTTAAGAAGATAGTATATAAAGTCTTTGGCTACACCATCAAGGGAGAAAGGGAAGGCCTGAAACGTAATTAGGTCCTCAGAGACTTTTTAGGGTTTCATGGTGGAGAACACTATGTGAAAATCCGTGAGATTATATTGAGGGTAATCACCAAGAATAACATGGAATTTGGGAAGGGTTGGATGAGGCATAATCTCAACTCAATGTTGGCTGCTTCCTCAAGATATTGGATGTATGTAGGTTGGTACTCCACATCTGCGGTGGTCAGTTCTTTTAAAGATTGATTATTTGTATCAATGATTTATGGGGTTTTATTTGGTTCAATTTTTATTTGGTTTATGAACACTGGATGTTCAGAAATTAATTCATTTATGTTTCCTCATTTTCTTACTTTGGACGACTTAATTTTTGAGTGAAGTGTCTTTTCAATTTCAGTTTCTATTTCAAACTGTTTATCTTTTCCTGATCGGGTCATCCAATAACTAGCGAAATTTCATTGTTTTGTTTTTTTTTCTTTTTTTGATAGATGGTGGATATAAAAATAATAATTAATAGTAATTAAATGATAACATAAAATAAAATTTTATATTACATAATTATAGAGACAGATAGGAGAAGAAGAGTGAGGGAGAGATAAAGAAGAAGAACACACAAAACAAATAAAAACAAAAACCATAAAAAATCAATAAAATGGGAAGGGGTATTTAAAAGAGTAAAAATTAAAATAAAATAGTAAAAGGGAAAATTATCTTGGATCCCTAGTAATGGCGCCAAAATTTTATTGCATTTTCATGGGTATAAAATTGGATGTTTATTTTTAACTATAATTTCTTTATTATAGAAGCAACCCTAGGTCATCTCTTGACGGAGCCTTAGATAAATTATTTAATAATAGTGTTCTGATTTTAAAATTAAAAGGGTAATTAAATTTTATAAAACATGGGTTTTTTTATTTATAAATAAAAAATTGAAACTATATTACTAAGTGAGAGAAATTGTATTGAGAAATTGTGATCAACCCAGGTAAGTGTCCCTTGTTGCTCAATCCATCCTCTCAGTCAAGGGAATAGGGAACATAATTGATTAATTAATTTATAAAAAATGAAACCAATATATTATGTGATTAATTAATAGGTTCCCACCTAGTATTTGATCAATCAATGATATCGATTATAAGTAACCGCACAAAACCAACAAACTTGAATCGATGTAAAAAACGGAACTCAATCAAGACATCACATCAACAATGTGATGAGGTGAACGGATTTGAGTTAATGATTAAATATTCCACAAGAAAAGAAAATTAATATTCATGGGATCAATATCTTGTAAAACTTAATCCATTATCTCACTCATTAAAGGAAAGGGGTGAGAAAAGAGGCAACTGCACTCAAATTATTACAAGATCTGGGTTATGCATGGAAGCATGTGGATTTTTATTCATTTAATTTTTATTTGATCATACCAGGAAAAATATTAAGGAGGTAGAAAGGAATAACAATTTAAAACAAACCTTTAAATTCAATTACCTTACCAAGATTAAAATCATGGAGCTCGGGATTATAACAAATAACACCCCCTAAACTAATCATTAGGAAATTTAGAAGCACATGATAGAGAAGGGGAATGAAATGGATGAAGTGAGACCTCCAATTCAACCAACCTTCATCCTAGGTCTTAAAACATTAGATAATGAGGGGGAGGAGTTATTTTATGGAGGATTGCATCAAAATTTAAACATAAAGTAGGAATGTATCTAAGAGGCTAGGACGCTATTCCTGGAAGACTTTTAACTCCATATTTATCTAGCTGGTTGACAGAACAAACACATTTAATTGTCATTACATTTTGTGGATATGTGCAAATTTTCATTATTTTTTCAATAGAGTTGGAATCATCCCAAATTATGTTTCGAAGCTTGAGTTATGGCCCAAATACAGACTGGTGAACCAATCTGGCCCTCCCATAATTTCTTTAATTGTTGGCCATGTTTGGGCCCCTACTGCTCGCATTCAGCCTTTGGCCCAGTAAGATGAATTGAATCCCCCAAACCATAGAATCCTAAAAAATTATATTTTTAAAATTTTGATTATTTTATTTAATGATATTATAGAGAAAATGAACTTATATGAAATTGGTCCATTGAGAAATTTTATATTTTAAGCAAGTTTTCAACAAATGAATTCAAAAAAAAATTTGAGCTCCAAAGGATTTAATAATGGGATGATCAAACCCATAAACAATGTAATAAATAGGTATAACGGTGATAATAAATGTTATATTTATGTGAGATCAAGTATAAAAATTATTTTTTATCCAAAGAGAGATAATAGAGCTTGTGGAAGGTCAAGGTGGGTCTTGGAACTATTTGATACATGGGACTAGGCCGTGAAGGACTAGTTTTCTAGTGATTAGTTGGTATAATGTTTTAAGGGTTTTGAGACTAATGTATGTTTCACTTGTGATACTATAATATGGGCCAATAGTGTGAGAGGTTTCCCCAGCCTTGATTTGAACTTGAGTGAGAAGGATCAACATTATATAGGAACTTTACTTATGTAGGATTAGGTTAAGAAATTGGACCTTTCTAAAGAGTGATATGGCATGGGTAAGGGACTGCCCAAGATAGGGATAGATTAATATATGTTTTCTGAAATTTGACCTTACCTTAGTAGTTTTGGGTCATAGAATGACTTAGGGGTTGGTTCATGGTGTGATATGATGTGTATATGTTGGACCTCCATTGAGTGAGAAAGGTATTTTTGAGTCTATAGGTGTGAGATAGACATAATTCCAATGGGATCCCTACTATTAATCACTAGGTATGGTTCATTTTATGTTACATGGTGACTTTATTCAAGAAAATAGATTAATTAGGTTGGGATAAGTGTCTTAGTATCCTAGATAACACACGACGTCCTGATTTGTATGATTTTATGTGCATTGTGTGTAATGTTTCTGGGTGGGTGTGTTATATGGGAATTACTACAGTCCTTATATATAAATTTTATACACATCCACTTGATTATAATAACACTCAATATTTTTACGATATTGGGGGTTTCTTTTAGGTGGTTGGACTCACCCCTTACCCATGTACAAGACATGGGTTTCTATATGCACTATTATATTCTCTTGTTTACTCTCAAAGAATAGGTGTTTCATGGAGATAAATGTGTATTATAGATATTGTATATTATAGAGATCGAGTATTTAGTTGGGTGGTATATGAGTTATTCTATACTCCAAGTAGTTTATTTTTATTATATATTTATCATGTGTATATTCTTATTGTTTCTTTTTTGCTTATATAATTTTATATTATCTTTTTATTAGTCATTTTTTATGCATCATACAACTATATTTACAATATTTATTTTTTAATGTGGGGCCCATGGGTCTCCATGTTTTATATCAACAAGTATTTTTAGGATGTTTTATATATTACTAGGTGATGCTGAATTTTTTGTAGATTCTGGGTCTGGAACTCATGCTTTATTTTAGAGGGTATAATCCTCTCATAGTTGTGTTATGACCTTATAGTTGGATGGTATTTTTTGGTCTGTGTGTGGAAGGTGCATGTGAGGTGTTATGGTGACCCTTGTTGGTTTCTATTTAGGCATCTCAAGATGATGTGTTACAAAATACTATAAGAGTATGTATTTTTTATGGGATACTATATTTAGTAATGTAAATTTATTCTTAGGGATCATGAGGTATCCTGATTTCATGCTAATCTACTATGACATCATTTGAAATCCATGTTTCTATGGGATGTCCAATTTTAGTACAAGGCACTATATGATGAATGAGGTATTGTTTTGGACTAAGGATCACAAAGTGGGATTGATGAGACTCATTATGAGTCATAAGGCACATCTAGAATATAATGATTTATTCATGCATTATAATAGTAGCATGTTAGGGGGTGATACATATTATTATGGGTGACTATTTTTTTAACATGCCTCCCCATCAGAATCCATATTAATTTAAATAACTTATAATATAAATGAAGTTTTATTTACATAAATTATAATAGTTTATTATATTGATATAGATATATCGGTCTTGATTTATTCATATTTATTATGTTTGGTTGGTTTCCATAAGACAATGGTTATTGGGATTTTATAATTTTTAGAAAAAACACATTTTGGAAATAATAACTCATGCTATGGAATGAGGTTTGATTAAAATGGTTTTGAAATTTTGTTTTATTTAAAAAAGATTATGGAGACAATGATTTTAAAATATAAATTATTTTTAGGTTTTTGGAAAATGGTAAAAAAATGGGTTTAAATATATTTTTTATGTGTGGACTATTTTTGGGAAAGTTCACTTCTATGCTAAGGATTCTAGTGATTTTTGTTTTAATGGAATCCAGGGTATGCCATGGGTTTTTTAAAAACATGGGTGAGATTTGGTGTGTGTAAAGGTGTTTTTTTAATGTTCTTAAAAATAAGAGAACAGATCATATTTAAACCAGGCTGGTTGGATTTTTTTATGGTGGGAATAACCTAGATATTTGACAATGTGTTTAGATTTTATATTGTGGTTAGAAACTACTAAGTGATTTTGGTGGGTGTGTTTGGATTGTCTTGTTTTAATGTTTGGAAAATGAAACAGGTTCCTATATAAGATAGGTTTGGTTGATTTTCAGTGGATAATGGGTAGTTACTTGGGTATTAGTTTGTGTGTTTGGTAAGTATTCCCTTATTGTTTTGAGGGTGCTTTCAGTAGGGGAATAATGAAATCAATGTTATGTGGGAGCCGCTTATGGCAAGATTTAGGGTAGTTAGATGTTTTTATATGCTCAAGTTTCAAGATGTGTGTTTTCATGTATTCCTGCTGATTTTACAGGTCAGATAGGTTGATATGTGATTTTGGTAGGTGATTCATATAGTGGGGAGAACCATAATCTTGAAAATGGATCTATCATTAGTGTTTCAAAATTTCAGAATTGATAAGTACAGTTGATCACCATTATGTAACTTCAAGATTAGTGTTTTGTGTTTGGAACTCGGGTGAGAGTATAGTAGTCATGTCCACTCATTACATGATTTAACAAATGATACATGGGTAGTGTAGAATAGGTGTTAGTTTTAGTGGGGTTATGAAAAGAATAATCCTATATTTGGGAGTATCAAATCCATCATGCATTCCTGAACATCATTTTTAAAGGGTAATGGTGTAGTAAAAATAGTCGATAGACAGTTGAAACGATAGTGGGATGTGGGTGAATATGTAGACCTGATTGAGGAGTTGGGTGTGGATTTAGTTGGATTTAGTTTGTGTCCATTGATATTAGGATGGTTGTAGTGTGATTTGAGGTCAAGTAAGATAATAGGTTCATCGGTGCTTGGAGAGTGAGGTGGTTGATGTCGTCAGTTGAGGATGCAATTGTGAAGTCACACCATGTTTTGATCTCAGTCCTTGGTGTGTGGATTCTGATGTTTCAGTAATGCATTTAGGTGTGGATTCATCATGATTGGTCAGTTTGATGATATTTAAATGCATTTATGACTAAGTCATCTTGTTTGGAAAATGTGGTGATCTGTCAGAAGATCGGACTGGAAATTTTGGAGGTTCTCATTTATGGAGAACCAACTGGTGTTTCATCATAAATAATAGATGAAATGAGTTATAAATCATATCAAGAGTATCATTTGGAATGTGGTTAACAACTTTTGGATTTAGAACCAATAGTTTTTTAGGAAACATGGTGTGCCTTGGTTTAATGGTTGGAGTTTTAGTGTAGAATCATGGTTGCAACTCATGGATGGAAATAGACTAGTTGGCAGTTAATTGACAAATAAGGTAGTTCATGAGTCATGTATAGATGAAAAATATGGATTCATGAAGATGATAAGAATTATTGTGGGGATTTTTTAATTAACCATGTCATTATCATTTGTGAAATTCATATTATGTTTCAATTTTTCATTTGGTTTGAAGTTTGTTTTGATAACTGGAACTCAAAATGTGATTCTAAGTGTATTAAAACCCTTAAAATGTGTTTTTGGATAGGGTTTAAGGCTCATGTGGTGTCTCATGAGTTCATAGGGATAATGGAGGACATTCAAGATGGACAGCTTTTTTAAAGAAGTCTTAGATGGTCATTCAAAGAATAAACAATGGCTCACACTATAATTTTATCAGGAAGTGGGGTTGTCCCCTACCTTGAGAAGGGTTCATGGAATAAACCCTTATTCCTACTATGAACCCATGATGATTATTTTATGAATGGTTCAATGTGGTTTCTAAAATATAAACCCCTAAAAGTTCTTTCTCAGATGGCCACATGAATAGAAGGGAGGTTGAACCACCCTATCCCTGTTTCTTTCCCTTTGTTCTAGGTAAATTCTAGGTGGATCGTTATGATAATTATTTGTTAGATCTATTCTCCTCTCCTCCTTTATTCATCTTATTTTTTATTTTTTATTTTTTTGTATTATCTATGGTTCATATTAATGGTTTCACCATATAGTAGTGAAATTATGGTTCTTGATGGGGATTTCATGTGTAGCTTGTTGGGGATGTCCCAAGAGGGAGTACTCAAGCCTCCATTATCTATTTGGATTAAATTTTGTGGTTTAATTTTTTTATTTATGGTTTTCAGTTATTTTTCATAAAATTATCCATTTATTCAAGTTATTATTTTGGGGATATTTTGTATCCTATATTAGGGGGTGTTTCAGGGTTGGTCACACTATGACAACCCTGCTTTTTATTATAACTTAAACATGCTTTATTACATAAAACATCACTTGATACAACAATGAAGATCGAGAGGTTTAGTGTCTTTGGGGTTTAGTATCATTACATAAAAACTTTAAACTTTAAATACAACATCTTTATTGAAAACTTCCTTTACATGACCACTATATTCCTTCTTACTTAGCATTGCATGGGATAACCTGAGGACATGCATAAGAAAAGGGTGAGCTATAAAGCCCAGTAAGGGAGTACACATGGAATAACATGAGGAGTACAATACATGTTAGGCAATAGGCATATCAATAGAGCATAAGAGAAACATGAACATAAAGTCATGATAAAGCATGATAATCATAACATGGAAATGTGGCAACAACACTTAACATTGAATTAGCATGAGCCGAGGCTCATTGCACATGGAGCATGAGTAAACCCTCATTGCACATGAAGCACGAGTAAACCCTCTTTTCACTTGAATTATCATGATTCAACACTCATTGCACATGACTTATCATGATACTATACATTACCCAATGCATTGGAGCGCTATAAAGGGTGCACCCTTCTTAAACATTTCAGTTCATGCATAAGTGTGCCACATGGATCATAAAACATGGATTCATAAAACATAATCATTTATTCCACGATAAAGGAATGTGGAATTCATACATGAAACTTTATAATCAATAAGTAAATGTGCATAAAGGTGAATACCCTTAATGGAGAAATGGGCATGGTATTCACTACACAATGATATTGGCTTAGAAAATCGGTGTGATTTCGGCAGCGTAACGGCGTGACATAAGAATTCATAAAAAAGGTTGATGAGAGATAAAGGGGTTCCTAATAATATTTACATGTAATGGAAAGTAAAGAGGTCATATAGATACATGTCCCAACAATTTAAAAGGAATTTAGATTCATGATACAAAAGTATTGCTTGAATATATAAGAGGAGAAAAAGTTCCTTTCGGAATTTCGGCATAGTAACGGGTGTACATGGGAGGCATTTAATGAGAGAGAAAGGGGTCTCCCATCATTAAAACAATAATAGGGAAGTATGGGGGAGGTGAGAAACCATACCCCAACATTCATAATTGAAATTAAAAGGGCTATACAACTTAAAGAAAATTGAAAAAAATGAGAAAGGAAGAAAAAAACCCTTACTTGGAAGTGTGCTTCCAAAGGCTAGAGAGAGGCTTGTGAGAGGTTTCATGGGAGCTTAGGGCACCTTGGGAGGATTCTAGCGAGAGTAGGGAAGAGGTTAGATGAACTCCAAGGGATTTTAGTGAGGGGGAAGTGGGAGCTTGGGTGGGTTTATATAGGAAAGGTGAGAGAATTCTTTATTATTTAGGTTTGGGACCCCTTATATTAAAATAATCCAAACCACAAACCATCCCATGGTATTTTCCCATGGTTTCTGGAAACAGAAAGAGGAAAAAAATATTTTACAAGGACAATGTCCGAAATTATTAAAAAATTAGGGTTCCTTATGTGGAGGTGAGTCACACTCCCATGGAAATTAATTTAAAAAGGCAAAGTGTTGAATATGTCTTGAGGGGTTCATTAATGCTTTGAAAATTAAGTCAAACAAACCCAAAACCTCATTATTTTAATGATAAAACATATATTTCCCGAACATAAGGATTATGGTATTTTATTAAATCACCATTGGGTCATTATGATGTCATAAAACACATTATATATTTAAATGGTATTTAATTTTTACCCAAAAATTTGACAGTCTCAGAAAATTATGAAACATTCACCGTTGGATAATTTCGACATTCTGATTCCAAAAATAATATTTATTTTATCTAAATAATTTTCTAAATATGTGATTTTTCAATTTTAAAATAAAAACCGATATTTATCAAAAATTCACGGGTTTTGACAGAAATGGCTTTCAAACCTTAATAAAAAATTTAATTGCATTCATAAAATTATAAGATCATTTATATTTAATAAAAATTAATTTAATATTAATAATAATATTTTATTAAAATCTTATTTAATTCAAAAATCCCTTAATTTAATAAAATATAATTCCTAATTAAATAATAACCAAAAAACACCATTTGTACTTTAAAAACTATTACAATGTATCAAAAATGACTAGAAATTATATTCATTATTATATACAAAAATAATTCCCATGAACATAGTACTACTTATTTGTTACATAACCCCTTAAAATAGCCGCATAAGACCTAAGTGTAAGGTGTGCGATGGTGACAGACTCTTGGGGTGGCTCGGGTAACATCGCTCGAGTGGTAATCTCTATCAACTTCCACTTTTCCCGTAGACGATCACGTTCGAGCTTGACATAATGAATCTCAGATTGGGTTTGGTCAAGGGCGAAGCCCAAAGATGGCACCTCTTTTCCGAGCTCTGACAAATGGGCTTCGTATGGGGCAATTCTACTGGATGAGGCCATCGACTCCTTTGTCTGAGTAAAATTGGGTTAGTTAAAGACATATATTTATACTACTCATGTGATCACAGTTTAATGGCTATAAAAGTAATGGTCACAAATCTTAACATAAAACCAAATAAGTTGACATCTTATAAAAACATTTTTCATAAAGAAACATTTAACTGTATCAAGAGGGATTTTCCATTAATGAAACTTTGGGTCGTTACAATATTCCCCCCTTAAGAAATTTCGCCCTCAAAATTTTCCTTTTCCCACACTAAAACAAATGTGGGTAACTCAGCTTCATCATATCCTCCGACTCCCAAGTCACTTCTTCAAACTTGTGGTTTCTCTATAACACCATGATGAGGGGCATTTTCTTATTTCGTAGAACTTTTCCTCTACGATCTAAGACCTTAACTGGTTTCTCCTCATAAGAAAGATCGTCTTCCAATTGTACCAACTTGGAAGAGAGTACATGTGAAGGGTCCGGTATGTACTTCCTTAAGAGGGATACATGGAAGACATCATGCACCTTGGCCATAGTAGGTGGAAGTGCTAGTCGATAGGCCACAGCCCCAACACGATCAAGAATCTCGAAGGGGCCGATGTACCTTGGACTTAACTTCCCTTTCTTTCCAAACCTCATGACCTTCTTCCACGGAGATATGCGTAAAAACACCATGTCTCTGACTTTGAACTCAAGGTCTCGTCGACGATTATCTGCATAACTCTTCTGTCGACTTTGGGCTACCTTGATATGCTGCTGAATGGTTTTCACCTTCTCCACCATTTCTTCAACCATTTCTGTTCCAAGCAGCTTACGTTCACTGACCTCATCCCAACATTCTGGTGTTCTACACCTTTTCCCATACAGGGCTTCATATGGTTCCATTTGGATGCTCGAGTGGAAACTATTATTATAATAGAACTCAACCAGAGGAAGATGTTGATCCCATCCTCCTTTAAAGTCCATTGAGCACGCTCTCGAAATATCCTCAAGTGTTTGGATAGTCTGTTCGGATTGGCCATTAGTTTGAGGATGATAGGCCGTACTGATGTTCAGTTCAGTATTCAGAGCATGTTGAAGACTCTTCCAAAAATTAGAGGTAAATCATGGATCTCGGTCAGACACAATAGATAGTGGTACTCCATGCAACCGTACCACTTCCTGATATATATCTGTGCCAGTTGATCCAAAGATAAATCCTCTCGAATAGCAATGAAGTGTGAAGTCTTTGTAAGACGGTCCACAACAACCCAAATTGCATTGTTGCCTTTGGATGTCCTTAGAAGTCCGGTGACAAAGTCCATGGTGATGTTCTCCCATTTCCATTCTATTATGGGAAATGGTTGCATCATCCCCTTAGACTTCTGCCTCTCTTCCTTCACTTGCTGACACACCAGGCACTTTGATTTATATTCAGCGATCTCCTTCTTCATATTATCCCACCAAAAGTTTTCTCAGAGATCTCGATACATCTTTGTGCTCCCTGTGTGAATAGAGAAATTTGAACTATTTGCATCATCCAAGAGTTCCTTCTTCAGCTCCAGACTTGATGAAACACATAGTCTTTTCCCAAACCACACAGTTCCTTCTTCATTAACATTAAACTCCGAAGATTTCCCCTTTTTGATAGCTTCCACTTTTTCTTGGATTCTTGAATCATCCTTTTGAGCATCCTTTAACCTTTCTAAAAGAGATGGTTGAGCAATCATTTGTGAAAGTATGGATGATTTTCCCTTATTTATGATTCCCATGTCCATATTCATCAAGTCTAAGATGATTGGATCCTTCTCAATTCTCATCATTGATAGAATCGATGGATCCTTTCTACTTAGGGCATCTACCACCTTGTTCGCCTTCCCAGGGTGGTAATGTATTGAACAGTCATAATACTTGATGAGCTCTATCCATATTCTCTGGTGCATATTAAGCTCTTTCTGTGTGAATATATATTTAAGACTCTTGTGGTCAGTATATATCTCACATTTCTCTCCATAGAGATAATGCCGCCAGATTTTCAAGGAAAAGATCACCACCGCCAACTCCAGATCATGCGTTGGATAGTTTTGCTCATGGATTTTCAACTGCCTTGAAGCATAGGATATCACTTTATCATTCTACATTAGCACACATCCTAAGCCCTTCTTTGAGGCATCACTGAATACCACAAAAAGTTCCCCACTTGTGGGTAAAGTGAGCACGGGTGCAGTGATAAGCCTCCTTTTCAACTCCTTGAAGCTTTCTTCGCATTCATCACTCCAAGAAAACATTACTCCCTTTCGAGTTATCTTGGTAAGAGGGTTGTAAAATCGTGAGAAATTTCTCACAAATCATCGATAATATCCAGTTAACCCCAAGAAGCTACGGATATCCATTACCGATGTTGGCCTCGTCCATCCCTCAATTGTATCTATTTTGGAGGGGTCCATAGATATCCCATTGCATGTGATGATATGACCCAAGAATGAGACTTCCTTTAACCAAAACTCAAACTTGTTGTACTTTTCATAGAGCTTCTCCTTGTGCAAAGTCTCTAGTACAGTTTTTAAATACTCCTCATGGTCCTCCTTGGTTTTGGAGTATATTAGAATATCATCTATAAAGACTACCACAAATTTGTCAAGGTAATATTTAAAGACTCTATTCATCAAGTACATGAATATTACTGTAGCATTGTTGAGTCCGAAAGGCATTACTATGAATTCATAGTTCATGTACCTTGTACGAAAAGCAGTCTTGGGGATATCTTCCTTCTTCACCCTTACCTGATAATATCCCGACCGTAAGTCCACATTGGAGAAGTATTGTGCTCCACGCAGCTGATCAAACAAGTCATCGATTCTTGGGAGAGGATACTTGTTCTTTATCATGATTTTGTTAAGTTCACGATAATCGATGTAAATCCGCATTGACCCATCCTTCTTCTTGACGAAGAGGACTGGTGCACCCCATGGTGATGCACTTGGGCCTATAAACCCTTTATCCAGATTCTCCTGTAGTTGTTTCTTCATCTCTTCAAGCTCAACAACAGCCATTCTATATGGATTCTTGGATATTGGTAGCGCCCCAGGTATAAGTTCAATTGAGAACTCAACATCTCTTCTTGGAGGAAGACCAGGACGTTCCTCGGGAAACACTTCAGCGAATTCCCTCACAATAGGCATTTCTTCAAGGGTGGTTTCTTCCTTGGACTCAATCATCTGAGCCAGATATGCATGATCATAGGGCAGTAATATCCATGCTTGAGATGATGGAGCTAAATGAAATTCATCTTCCTCCTGACACTTGTAAATAATCGGGGGTCGATTCTCCATATGGAGTGTGATTTCCCTCTCCTGACAATTTATGTTGGCTCTATATAAGGAAAGCCAATCCATGACAAGAATTGCATCAAAGTCCACTAAAGGGAGTATGATGAGGTTCGCCGTGAAATTCAATCCACATATTATAACAGGGGAGGACTTATATTCATGGGATGCAATGATTGCCCCATTTTCCGTACTCACCGACATCTTTACTTCCAGGATTTGTGGTGGTGCTGGGATTGTTCTACTAAACATTCGAGATATAAAAGAATGCGTAGAACCTGAATCAAAAAGTACTTTTTCTATTCTTGAATGAATAACTAGCGTACCTGTCACCACTTCGTTTTCGGGGTTCACTTCGGCATAAGTGATCGCAAAAGCTCTTCCTTGTTGTCTTGGAGGTTGTTGGTTGCTCCTATAACCCTTGGATTAGGGCACTAATTTGCAAAATGACCCGGTTCATTGCATTTGTAGCATTGAACAACGCGTTGAGGTTCGAACGGAGCATTACTCTCCTCTGTCGTAGCCACGGGTCCTTCTTGCCGATAGTTAATAGCTAGGTGCCCTTCTCTTCCACACCTAAAGCATTTTCTCGTCCCCCTAAGGAAATTTCTTGGGTGCTTCTTTCCGCACTTTTGGAAAGTGGGGTGCTGGAACTTCATAGTTCCATTGGATTTATCCATCGGACCACCAGCATTGAAGTCCACCTTAAGCTTCTTGTCCCCATGATACCCCTATGATTCTCTGATCTCCATTTCAACCTTGAGGGCACATCGGACAATTTCCTCATAACTGTCGAAGTCACGGATCGCTAATGCTTTCTGCAAAATAGGCTTCAGCACACTAAAGAAGCTGTCAACCTTGCATTCAGGGGTAACGACAAAGCTGGAAGCGTATCGTGCAAGCCTTGTGAAGTTTGCCTCGTACACTCCCACATATTCTTCATCTTTTTGTTTGAGGGAAAGGAAGTCCCTTTCCATCTTAAGACGGAGGGTGCGTGGAAAATATTTATCAAAAAACATCTTACGGAATTCTTTCCATTCCAAAGCCTTGATCTCCTCCTCAGGCTTCGTATTTTTTATCAACGTCCACCATTGATCAGCTTCACCCTCCATACGATAAGCCGCCAGGAGAACCTTCTCTTGTTCAGAACATTGGAGTATGGAGAATATCTTTTCAATGGAGTTGATCCATTGCTCAGCGATCGTGGGATCAGATGATCCACTAAAAGTAGGAGGCCTTTGTCTCATGAAGCTCTCGAGAGTGACTTGTTCTTTCTTAGGGGGGCTTGAACATTCCTCTTGACCCGTGTTTCTATTCAAAACTTGAGTTAGCTGAGAGAGAAGCGTGGCAAAGTTCATGATTCCCGCTCCCATTGGATTGGGCATCTCATTAATACAATCATCACACTGATCTTCACAATGGTTGTTAGCCCGAGTCCTCCTATTACCGGCCATTGGCTGGAATAAAAGGAAAGTTAGGGGTAAAACATAAAGGGTAGTCCAATGACAAAAGTTGATGACTTATAAATAAACTTTAATCTCTTTAACTCATGAGTCTATAGGATTCAATCCAGGATTTTCATGATCTACCTTCTAACATATATTATTAGGGGCATTTTTTCCTTAATAAGGGTTCATACTAAGATTGTGAATTTATCAAAACATATCCCCCAGGAGTGTCATAACCAAGAGTGCAGCAAGGCCTGTTGTCGTGCACCAGTTCCCGTTCGATTCTAGCTCAAAGCGTTGTTTTCGGGTTTTACCCCTAGAATACATCTGTGCCAGAGCCGCCTCTACCTGCTCGTATCCAAACAGGGATGTATTTGTTTGATAAACCACTTACTTAGTATTTACCAAAACTTAGGGATGTTTTTATTATACTTAGTCTTGTATCTAAGGCTTTACTAGGGTTTCTTAATCCAAAAAATAACTAAACATATCCTCTAATACCAACTATGACAACCCTGCTTTTTATTACAACTTAAACATGCATTATTACATAAAACCTAACTTGATACAACAAAGAATATCGAGAGGTTTAGTGTCTTTGGGGCTTAGGATCATTACATAAAAACTTTAAACTTGAAATACAACATCTTTATTGAAAACTTCCTTTACATGACCACTATATTCCTTCGTACTTAGCATTGCATGGGATAACCTGAGGACATGCATAAGAAAAGGGTGAGCTATAAATCCCAGTAAGGGAGTACCCATGGAATAACATGAGGAGTACAATACATGTTAGGCAATAGGAATATAAATAGAGCATAAGAGAAACATGAACATAAAGGCATGATAAATCATGATAATCATAATATGGAAATGTGGAAACAACACTTAACATTGAATTAGCATGAGCCAAGGCTCATTGCACATGGAGCATGAGTAAACCCTCATTGCACATGAAGCACGAGTAAACCCTCATTGCAATTGAATTATCATGAGTCAACACTCATTGCACATGACGTATCATGATACTATACTTTACTCAATGCATTGGAGCGCTATAAAGGGAGCACCCTTCTTAATCATTTCATTTCATGCATAAGTGTGCCACATGGATCATAAAACATGGATTCATAAAACATAATCATTTATTCCACGATAAAGGAATGTGGAATTCATACATGAAAATTTATAATAAATAAGTAAATGTGCATAAAGATGAATACCCTTGATGGAGAAATGGGCATGGTATTCACTACACAATGATATTGGCTTAGAAAATCGGTGTGATTTCGGCAGCCTAACGGCGTGACATAAGAATTCATAAAAAAAGGATGATGAGAGATAAAGGGGTTACTCATCATATTTACATGTAATGGACAGTAAGGAGGTAATATAGATACATGTCCCAACAATTTAAAAGGAATTTAGTTTCATGATACAAAAGTATTACTTGAATATATAAGAGGAGAAAAAGTTCCTTTCGGAATTTCGGCATAGTAACGGGTGTACATGGGAGGAATTTAATGAGAGAGAAAGGGGTCTCCCATCATTCAAAAAATAATAGGGCAGTATGGGTGAGGTGAGAAACTATACCCCAACATTCATAATTGAAATTAAAAGGGCAATACAACTTAAAGAAAATTGGACAAAAATGAGAAAGGAAGAAAAAACCCTTACTTGGAAGTGTGCTTCCAAAGGCTAGAGAGAGGATTGTGAGAGGATTCTTGGGAGCTTGGGAAACCTTGGGAGGATTCTAGAGAGAGTAGGTCAGAGGTTGGACGAACTCCAAGGGATTTTAGTGAGGAGGAAGTGGGAGCTTGGGTGGGTTTATATAGGAATGGTGAGAGAATTCTTTATTATTTTGGTTTGGGACCCCTTATATTAAAATAATCAAAACCACAAACCATCCCATGGTATTTGCCCATGGTTTCTGGAAAAGGAAAGAGGAAAACAATATTTTACAAGACCAAGGTCCGAACCTATTAAAAAATTAGGGTTGCTTATGTGGAGGTGAGTCACACTCCCATGGAAATTAATTTAAAAAGGCAAAGTGTTGAATAAGTCTTGAGGGGTTCATTAATGCTTTGAAAAGTAAGTCAAACAAACCCAAAACCTCATTATTTTAATGATAAAACATATATTAGCCGAACATAAGGATTATGGTATTTTATTACATCACCATTAGGTCATTATGATGTCATAAAACACATTATATATTTAAATGGTATTTAATTTTTACACAAAAATTTGACTGTCTTAGAAAATTATGAAAAATTCACCGTTGGATAATTTCGACGTAATGATTCCAAAAATAATATTTATTTTATCTAAATAATTTTATAAATATGTTATTTTTCACTTTTAAAATAAAAACCTATATTTATCAAAAATTCACGGGTTTTGACAGAAATGGCTTTCAAACCTTAATAAAAAATTTAATTGCATTCATAAAATTATAAGATCATTTATATTTAATAAAAATTAATTTAATATTAATAATAATATTTTATTAAAATATTATTTAATTCAAAAATCCCTTAATTAAATAAAATATAATTCTTAATTAAATAATAACCAAAAAACACCATTTGTACTTTAAAAAATATTACAATGTATCAAAAATGACTAGAAATTATATTCATTATTATATAAAAAAATAATGCACATGAACATAGTACTACTTATTTGTTACATAACCCCTTAAAATAGCCACATAAGACCTAAGGGTAAGGTGTGCGATGGTGATAGACTCTTGGGGCAGCTCGGATAACATCGCTCGAGTGGTAATCTCTATCAACTTCCACGTTTCCCATAGACGATCACGTTCGAGCTTGACATAATGAAGCTCAGCTTGGTCTTGGTCAAGGGAAAAGCCCAAAGATGCCACCTCTTTTCTGAGATCTGACCAATGGGCTTCGTATGGGGAAATTCTACTGGATCAGGCCATCGATTCCTTTGTCTGAGTAAAATTGGGTTCGTTAAAGCCATATATTTATACTACTCATGTGATCACTATTCAACGGCTATAAAATTAATGGTCACAAATCTTAACATAAAACCAAAGAAGTTGACATCTTATAAAAACGTTTTTCATAAAGAAACATTTAACTGGATCAAGAGGGATTTTCCATTAATGAAACTTTGGGTCATTACACACACCCTTTTGGTTTTTTTCCCGGCTTCATTGCAACACTAAATGAGTTTAAAACGTAATTTTTAAATTAATTAATTGAATGGTGATTATGGATGAGATGAGTTCTCATAGACTCTATGGAATATGGTATTTTATTGGGTTAAATTATTATAATTTTGTATGAGAAAGGGGATTGAATATACTTGAGTATCTTAGTTAATTAGTTATTTAATATTCATGTTCCATCATTATTATTTTTTCTCCCACAATTATATGAATCATGTGACATGTCCCCCATACGGTTGGGATGGTCTTGCATTGGATTAATAGTCATCATGGAATATATATCTTTCTAAATGGTTCAATAGTTGTTCCTTGGTTAAATGAGAATCAATGGCCCTTCTTGTGGATTTTTTGGAGGCGTGCATTATTATTTCAAATATAAAAGAGGTTTCCTTTTTAAAAATTGTTTAAAAAATGGTTCTTGGATTAAATATAAGTTTGAGGAGAAAATATTTGAACTGGGAAATGGGTTTTGAAATGATATTGCAAAATGGTTAAGGGGCTCATGTGGGGGAAATGGTATGTCATGAAATTAGAAATAGTTGAAAATGGGGATTTTACATGGTTTCAAATGGAAATCCGGAGAGGTTTGTTGATTTAGTTTTGGTTAACTTAAACATGTGAATTTGATTCCTTATTTTGAAATTCTAGTGTGTTTGTTTTGCTTCCAAATTTGTTTTTCCAAGTTTGTTTATTAATCCATGAAGATTCAATTTTTGTGTGTATCCCTAGGAGAACTTGTTTTTCATGATGATGATTTCATGTGCGTGTATAACTATGAGAACTCTTCTGGTGGAATAAAAGTCATAGTTGATCAAGATAGATGTGATAGACCCCATTGAGGATTTAATTAGGTCTTAGAAGTATTTGAGATGTCAAACTATGTCCATAGGGACTAGTTCCCTACTAATGAACTAGCAATCTATGTTATGGGATTTGATATCGGTGCATGTGCTATATTTTGTGCTAGGTGGTGGATCCAAAGTGGTAGATGGATATTGAGGCCTATGTGACACCCCAAACCTACACTCCCAAATATAGTGCTCATAGACACATACATTACATACACATTTTGATACCATCTCTATAAGCTTTTATATAAGCATCCATATTAAAAAATTAATAATGATTATTGTATCTCTTACATCTCAAGGACCTTTTCAGGTTCAATAATGAAAGAATTTGGATACATCAAGGGCTAATAAATAACATGTTTTTTGTTTTAATAAGACATTTTTTCGATTATACATAAAAATACTTAATCCATAATGTGTCTTTAAGATCTCCCTAAATTCTTACACACTTTTAATCCTTCTAAACATGTCATGTGTATTAATTTTATCTAGAACCTATGGAAATTGAAACATAAGAAGGGGAGATCTCAAACACTCAGTAAGGGAAAACATACCATTTGAAAAATAATGGGATAATCATTGAATAAATATTATAATATGAAAAGTTAAACAATATGAATCCATAATCAACCTAAAATTGAGAGCATACTATATTTGTGACAATAAATGAAAACATGGGTATCAATAATACTAATATCATAATCCCTATATGCATAATATCAGACATACAAAACCAATTTTCAAATCTTCATTCCATAACTATATCCTATTATGGGAAGATAGATACACCAAAACCCCACTTTTTGTCTTGTGAGACCTGTTGATGCATCAAAGGGATATAGAATTTTGGGCCCCACCCATCACCTGATTAAGTCCTATGCATTCACCATAAGAGTAAAAAAACATTTCATTCCCTTACTTTAGGAACCTATTTCTAAATAAAAACATGCAAATATATATTATGAAATATATATAATTTCAATACATAATCAACCTATTTTTGTAGTCTATAATCATGAATATTTTCAACAGTATACACCATGTCAATAAAAGGGATATCATGATCATAACCCTTCTAGAAAAAGAACATGTATGGTCAAACAATACATAGTGAAATTTGAAATAATAATCCAAATCTGAATAACAATATTCATAATGCTATTAATTTCCCCATGTTAATAAATTAAGGTTTCTTCTATGTGAACATCCTCTAATCTGAATTTGTAATATGATACATTCACACCAAATTGGGTAATTAGTATATAGTTAAGTCAATTATAGAATAAAATGATCATAATACATGAAAATATGTAATGTAGATGGTTGTAAAGGAATATAACCCCAATTCAACAAAGTAATCATATAAGGGTGTCGAAATAAATGAAAAATAACCCCACAAAAAGAATACATCAATTTATATCACAAAATAAGGGGTAAAGAATCAAATTTTTTTAAACGATAAGTTCAATCCCCAAAATGATAACATATATATGTATATATGATGGTAAATAATGAAACATAAACCAAAATAGTTAAGAAAAATTATAAACCAAAAAGTTAAGTGTAAATTAAAACTTAAAATATATTTTCAAAAATATATTTAACATTGATATAAAATATAAATTTTCATGTCTCTTTCAAATGAATCATTATAAATATTGAAGAGAAATATTTTGAAATAATTTAAATTTAAAAATAATATAAAAATATTTATACTTAAGAAGGTATATATTTTATCTTGTCTAAATGTTTAGAAGAAGAAAAAACATTTGAAATTGAAAGGAACACATCTTTTATCATTTTCAGAATACTTTTGTTTCAAAACACATTATTAGAAAAGTAAAAAACATTAATCTATATTAAAAATAATTATTAAAATAGGATTATAAAATACAATGTAATAAAATATTAGGATTGGATAACTTAATCATGGAACAAATAAGATCATGAAGAAACAATATAACTCAAGGAAAGATGACTTGATTTGTCAACGTCCCTTGTTAGAAACATGCTCCATGAAGCAAGAATCATTTAAAAAGGGGTTTATGTGTTAAAAATATAAAAAAATTAGATAATACCACATAATAAAATTAAATGGTAGAGTTTACTCACCTTATTTAAAATAATTTCATGTGAATGATAATATCTCAATGAATAAAAATTGAGTTACCAATAACTCTTACGACTAGGGTAACACTTGAGTCAAAATACATTTGAATAAAAGAACATGTTTTTTATTATTTAATTCCATTAATTACATAGAAATAAAATATATAAATAAATTTGATATTAAATCAATATAAAATCATACAAAAAAACATGGTTCATTTCATGTTACATTTCTAAAGGAATCTAAATTTAGACAAAGAAAACCCTTGTGGAATGAGTAACGCATTAATCAAAACACCATGAATTGTACAATTGTAATTAAACATAAAATATATTATTCAAATATAACTCATGATATTATAACTCAAATATTAATTATATAAACCAAAAAATAAAGTTATGATTATAATACCAATGGTTCTTGAAGAGAGGAATTTGAGACGAAAACACTTACCTCGATCCAGATTAGTTCTATACATAAACCAAATGTAATGAATAGTTAAAATAATTTAATTAAATATATAAGAAAAAACTATTATTCATAATTATACCCATTTATACGATTTATTTTCAATAATTATATACATAGACATATTAGTTAATTTTTACCAATTTTCAACACCGGTTGTAAGTAATATTTATCGCTTTGAACTAGTTTCATAAAAGTGGGTTTAATGTATTTTTTTCACAAGGTACATCATTATTACAAAATATATGTTATATTAATAGATATTATATTTATTTATAATGTTATAATTTCATTCCATAGTGGTTTTGGTTTCAAAATATGAAGATGAAATCGAGGATGATCATATTTTGTTGATTCTTAATAAATGAAGGCTGATTTCTTAATTAATGAATTAAATATTCATATAAACTTACTCAACACAAAAGAAATATTATTTACATATTTATATTATATTATACAATTAAATAATTTCTCATTGTCATCTATGATACAAATTCATTTTATTGTTCAAGTATGTGGCTAAACTGACCCAAACATGATCCAGTCATGATTAATGGGTGATTATGAGGTGGTTTAGTTGTAATATTACTATAAAAAATAATATTATTATTTAATTTTTATTAGTTTGATATATCTAAAATATAAAGAATTATAAAGTGTATATAATTTATATAATGTCATTACTTAGAAATAAGTGATCATTTTCCTTTTAGTTCACTCGTTCTAAACGATTGAATTAATGATAATCGTTTATTGATCATATCATTAACTGGATATCCAATTTATTATAATAGAACATTAATAAGTTCATAATAATCATATTTATATTTTAATATAATCTTCATGACCATAAATATAAGGCAGGGATGAAAATAAAAATTAAAATTAATCATTCCATTGATGTGGTGGTCCACAAATATTCATGGTTGACTATTTCATTTTTCATTAGACAAAAGATAACATTATTAAGGTTTAATATTTTAGAATAAAAAAACATGATCTAAATATAATAATTATTTATTAAATTCCCATTTTAGACCAACCATCTATGGTGATGAAGTAAAATGAAATACATTGTGTCAATGAGGTGGTAGTCCGCCCAACACAAAAAGTATGGTTTAGTTTTTATTAATATAAAAGGAAAAAAGGTATAAAAATACATGTATGGTTATTTAAAAATAAATTTAATTTCTTATTAATAATAATTAATTATATGTTATACATTAATATGCATTATAAGAATATTAAGTAATTTTTAAATCAAAAATGAAATGGTGTAATTATTATTAAATTATTTTTCCTGTATTATGAATTTTAATTTAAAAGATTAATTTATAAATTTTAGAATAAATAATTTAAAAAATTAAATTATTTTTTGAAATAATCATATCAAGTATATCTTATGGTTAATTTTTTTATTTTTTTTGAAAATATTGCTTTTTCAGTGAATAGTGAGAAATATGGATTTATTCTTAAAACATCATTTTATTTTGATAAAATAAAGTAATTTTAAAGTATAATTTTTTCTCAAAGTAAAATAAGTCTCGTTTAATTAAAAATAATCGAATTATTTAAAAAGGAGTCATTATTATACTTACTTTTAGTATAAGTTCATCTTCTGGATAAAAAATACATTTTTCCTAAAACCTATACCTCATTAAATTTTATGTACTTATATAAATTTAATTTTTTTAACTTATAGAAATTGAATATTAAAAAATAGATTAAATTTTTGGAATCAAGAGTTCCAAATATGGTAAATATCTCCATTTCATTTGTAGTCATTATGAATGGAAACTAGAGTAAATATTTGTCACCTTGGTTAGGGTAAATTGGGTAATTAATGTTAAGAATAATGTGACGAGGCCTAAATATATTCCTGACACTTTTATTTATTTTATTTAATAATTTTTTTCAATCAAGAACATTAGTGGATTGCAACAATAGCAATTTCATGAAACATTTCTTTGATAATGTCTTTAATATAATTTTAAATAAAAATAAAAACAAAAGGTCACTCTATTTATTTTAATATCACTAAATTTTATTCATTTTGATTAAAATAGGTTATATTAAATTATAAAGTTTTAATTTAAATATAAATTATTTCTTTATCAATTTAATTTATTTTTAATTTTTAGTGATCAAATAATTACCATAAACACTTATACAACTCCTACACAATGCTTCTATAAGTAGTAGAAAAATCATCTTGAGTATTCTATAAATTATGAAAGTAATAGTTTTTCCTTGAGTTATGGTGTCTTGTTAATTTTAAAAATAAATATAAAATATTAGGTTTTTTACAAAATTTAATTTTTAATTTTATTTCTATCTTGATCAATTTAAATTCAAATTAAATGAATATGCCCAAAAATTAAATTAATTATATTTTTTGATGAAAAATATGTAATTAAATAAATTAAAATTAATAAAAACACATATTAGGAAAATTTAATATGATGGGGTTTAAAATATAAACCATTCTATATATATTGGTCAATTTTAATTTCATAGACTTTACTAACTCCTATAGTGTGAAAAACATTGATATCATGATAATCATCAAAAGAGTTAATGGGGGATAATATAGAGAGATAAGGGTTAGAACATCACCTAAAAATATCTAGATTTTATTGGATGAGAAGGATTCATCCTCATCCTAAATTATAAATATATCAATTTGGTTCAATTTTTTCATGAAAATTAATTTATATTAATTAAATACTTTATGTAATTCCAAGAGATCCACTCCCCTCACTTATAAAAGGGCACCACTTCTCCACTATTAATCTTACCTTTTTATATCTCAGGTTTAGTCAATTTCTTTCCAATTCTCTACCCAACTTCACTCATCATGTCCTAGAGGTCCCGATCTCACCAAAAGGAAAATCATATAAGTCTTATTGTGTAAGAAAAAATTGTTTTCTAAGGATAAATAATTAAAGAAGGTATGATGGTAGAGAGTATTTAAGGTAAGGGAATTTCTTTAAAAAAATATATTTTTTATGTTTTACAACCAAATAATTTCATTTTCTGTCTATATTGTTTTAAATGGTTTAATAAAATTCTTATTTTTAAATTAATGGTTGTTGAAGGTCGTTTTCAACCATATTATAATTTATTTACAATGGTTTAAAAAGAAATATTTTTAACATTATCCACACATTCTACTTTGGAATATTTTTTCCAAATTTTAATGGAATATATTTATTTAACAAATATTTCATGAATATAATTTTTCACCATCAAGATTTTTAATTTCTTAGAAACCTCTTTTACATGTTTTTGTGGTTATTTTCAAAAGAAAACATTTTCATAATATTTTGGGAATTTTTTATTTAAAAAAATAACAAGAGATGAGCATTTATACCTATTTTTGTAGAATAATTGAATGTATTTTTAATTATTTGTAAAAAATTAATTATCAAAGGATTTATGATGGAAATTTAAAAGCTTATTTTTTATGATGTTATGGTACATGATAATTATAAAGGATGATGGGTGATCCTAATATAGCTTATAAAATGGGTGAGCCTCATATATCTTATACAACGGGGGAGCCTGATGTAGATTATATAATGGTTTTTCCCAATTTAGATCTCCAATTAAATTGGTAATTATCCTTTTATTCAAAGTAATAAAGGGGGTGTTTACTAGTGTGGATTATCCTATGGATTTAACTGGGATCCATTTATTTTATATAAAGGTTAAATCTGATTATAAATATAATACTCTATGTTACCTACAAGGGTTTCTATATTCATATTATTTATTTAAAACGTTTTATCTGAGGAGAAGATGTTTTTTTCATGTGGATATGATTTATTTTATATTCACAAAGAATAACTTGTAAAAGGTAATCATTTTATGTGTTTTCATGATTTTCATGATACTAGTAAATTTATTTCATTTATATCCCTTACTAAGATTTTTCTAGTCATCCCACATTTTCAAATGTTTTTAATAGGGTTTAATGATGAGTAGGGACATAGAATAATTAAATTTTCAATTCATAAATATTATTCATGAAATGAAAGAAAATCATTTTTAAAGTTATATATAGTGGTAAAAATGGATAATGAGTGGAATTATCCACTTTGTAATATATGAGTTTGTTTTATAAGAGTTATGGACTAATTATATAAAACTATGGACCAATAATTTCTTTTAGAATATGGGAATGTAAATTATTGTATAAAGAAACTAGATTATGTAATTATTTAAGGTTGGGTCTTTATAGTTGAAATTTAAGAAAAGGTTTATAAAAAATAATGGTTAGGATAGTGTTAATTGAATATACTGGAAATCTTATACTTTATTGTTAATTTTAAATGATATAGAATTTAAATATTAACATTTTTTTCTAATTTATTTATGTTATAAATGGTTTTCCTAAGAGTAAATAGGGAAGATGAAATAATAATGTATCAAGAAGATAATATCCTACCAAACTAGTAGCCTAGAATAGCTGAAATTAGAATTGAGATGTTTTTTTATAGAGATGGATTATTTGAGGAAGGATATAAATGGTGGTGGAATATATGGTAGAGATAAATTAGATTTACCATAGAGAAACATGTCAATAGCTGGCCATTTTATAAAACAACACCCTCTAGATTTTGATGTAACTTTAGATCCATTTATATCCAGAGGATTGATTAGTACTCTAGAAAAGATACTTAATGTAATGGTATGTTCAAAAAATAAAAAGGAAACTCTTTCGATTTATCATTTTGAAGGTGAATCTAATCAATTGTGGTTATTGTTTAAGAATACTAGAGAGATAGATGGTCTTTATTCGATGTAATTAGATGTATTTAATAATATTTTCCTGTAAAAATATTACCCTAAGTTTATTTAACTAAGGATGGAGAAACAGTTCTAATAATTGAGGCAATAGAATGATTTAGTATCCACGTATAAAGATACTTTTTCAATATTGGCTATCTAATCACTTAATTTTATTAAAGAAATTTATATTAAATTTGATATATTTTAATCTATATTTAAACCTTGTTTATTAAGATTGTTGGAATCTTGATAATTTAAAAGTTATGATAAGTTTATACATTGTGATGAGAATATTTAGATTGAGTTTTTTGATACTTATGTTCCTATAGATTAAAAAATTAATAAGTGTTCAAGATAGGGGAATGTAGGTAATTGTTCTACAAAAACATCTTGAGGGATTCCCACAACATGTCCCAAGTGCAGTAAAAAATATTTCAAGGAATGATTAACATGATCTAAAAGGCGTTATTAGTTTGTTAATATTGGTCATAGGGATCAGGACTACAAATAAAGAGTCTTCAAATATCCAAAAATGGAGTAATAAATGGACATACAAATTTGAGATGTTTTAAATTCACCGAGTTGGTATTTTATACAAATTTTCCTCCCAAGTTTCTCAGAAAGTGTGTAAATCATCAAGATTGTAAGAAAAATAATTTGTGGAAAAATAATTTTCTACCACTATGATAGAAATTTTTAAATATAATAAAGTGGTTACATGTATGTTAGGTTTTTATTCAAATTATGATGATCCCCTATTTGACTCTATATTTTCACATTACTTCATTTTTGAGAAATTTACAAGTAAAATTTAAATATTTCCTCATGAAAATAATATATATTTTTTATTGAGAACATAGAGTAGAGATATTAAAGTATCCATGATTTATAAAAATCTTCATATTGTTATTAGTGGGATATTGTTTCTTAAAACTCTTGTTGAAATTCTCATAGAAGAGTTTGATATTATTATGGGTATGGATTGAAGTTTAGTTTTTCATGTCAATATAGATTTAAAATATAATAAATTTATATTAAATAATTTCATACATTTGTAAATATATCAAGATGTGGAGAAATTGATTATAGATGAAATTAGAAGTTACATAACTAAAATTATCGAGAATAAATAAATTTTTTATGTTTATAATGTTCTATTAGTGAATGAATATATAAGGGTATTTTTGGATGATTTTTATAATTTTATTCCTGACTAGGAGGTTGAGTTTACAATTTAATTAATGTTTGATGCTATGATAATATTGAACCCCCTATTGAATAGATTGTGTATAATTTATGGAATTTAAAAATCATTTGTAAGAGTTCCAAGATAATGATTTAATTTGTATGACACTTCTCCATGCGGTTCTCCTGATATATTTTTGAAAAATAAATATAGTTCAACGAGACTTTATATTTTTTATAGAGCTTTGGATAACATCACTATTAAGAAACAAATATCATTTTTCTAATATTGATGATTTGTTTGATTAGATCTAGGGAGAAAAAATTTTTATGGAAATTTATCTCATGTAAGGGTAGCATCTGATAAAGGTGAAGGAGGAAGACAAACCAATGGTATCATTTTTAACAAGATACAAGCATTATGAGGCTGTATTTATTCCATTTCAGTTTTCTAATGCGCCTGTTATTTTCATAGATATTATGATTATAGTTTTCCTGACTATTTGGATATGGATGAGGTTTTTTATCAATGATATTATTTTATAACATAAAATTAATGAGGATCCTAAAAAACAATGATTTACTATTTTGAAAACCCTGTAAGAAAACAATTATTTGTCAAATTTAGTAAATGTGAATTTTGGTAGCAGTATATTTCTTTCCTCAAGTACATTGTTTATAAATATGGGATAACTGTTGACCCTAATAAAACTATTATGGTTAAATAATGTACAAGACCAACAAAATTAACAAATATTCATAGTTTTCTTAAATAATTATGATAGTACATGTAGATTGTTGAAAACCATTCTCAGTTATCAATTCCACTAACTAAGTTAACTCAAAAAGGAGTTAAATTCATCTATATGAAAGAGTTTAATTATTTTTTCCAAGAATTGAAAAAAACATTTGTGAATGGTATAGATTTCAACCTACCCTCTTGAAATGTTCAATTATTCATCTTTGGTGATCCTTATTTGAAGTGAATTGGTAGTATTATGACATACAATTATCAGTTAATTGTGTTTGCTTCATGTTAGTTGAAACCACATTTGGTAAACTATAATTCACATTATCTGGAACTTTTTTTGTGGTTATTACTTTAAAATTATAAATACATCATTCAAATTGAATAAAATTTCAAATATATATTTATTATTAATTTTTTAAGTATATATTCACTCAAAAATATTAGAACATGAGACCAAAAAGATGGTTAAAACTAATTGAGGATTATGACAGCATGATTCATTACCATTCTGGATATGAAAATAAAGTAGTTGATTATTTAAGTTGAAAATAGAATGAAATATTAAACATTATATGTTTGTAATATGGACCTTAGAAAATAATTTATTGAATTATGGCCTAGAAATTTTTCATATAGGAACACACTTAATTATTTTTCAAAAAAATTAATAGTCAAAATTTCCAAATAAAATTAAGAAAGCTCAAAAGGAAGACCATGATTTGAAAGGAAAGGTGGAACTGGTAAAAAGAAGTAGGTCGCATGAATTTAAAATTTATATATAAGTTGTTTAAAGATTTTGAAAAAATATTTTATATGATAGTTATCACCCAATTGAAGAAGTAATTATGGAGCACAATTCATAGATCTCCCTTTTCAGTTCATCCCAAAAGCACTAAAATGAATATAGGCCTTTAAAAGTATTAATGGTGGGATGAAATGAAGAAATATATTTCAGAGTTTAACATGAAATTTTTAAATTTTCAACCAGTTAAAGCCAGTATAAAATAACATAAATTGAATTTTATCATTTTTCAATGCCGGATTGGAAATGGGAAAATATATCCATGGTATTTATGGTTGTATTACCAAATACATATCCATGTAATAATTAAATTTGGGTATTTTTTTATTAACTAACGAAATCTATACATTTCCTTCCCTTTTGACATACTATGAATTTTTCATAAAATTTAAACTATGCCTCTAGGATTTAGTCAAGTTACATAGAGTTCCTGTGACCTTATCTTTATGTATAATTTTTTGAAAGGCCTTTATAAGTTTTTGGTACTAAAATAAAATTTAGTACACATATTTATCCTCAATATAATGGATAGTCCGATCGAATGATTCATACATTGGATGAAATGTTTCATTATTGTTCTATAGAATAACTGGTTATTTGGGATCAACATCTTTCATTAGTTTAGTTTTATTAAAATAATAGTTTTCATTTTAATATAATGAGGGAATGTTTTTAGGTATTATATGTATATCAGTGTTAGACTCTAACTTGTTGGAATTAATTATATAAAAAGAATTTTTTTCTACTAGATTTGGTAAAATAAATCATTGATAAGGTGGATATGATTTAGCAATAAATTATTATGGACAATAGTTTGTGGATGTTTTTTATTGATAATCATAGGAATGATCTTTCTAAAGAGGTATATGATCATGTTTTTCTTTAAGTGTCTCCATATAAAACTTTTATGTGTTTTATTGAAAGAGAGAAGTATAGTCTATGGATATTTGATCTATAGGAAATCCTTGATAAATTTAGTCAAGTTTAGTATTGATTCTACTCACCACTAATTTTATCTTAGGTGTATTCCATATTTCATCATTCATTATTATGAAAACTTGTGATGGATCCATCTCATGTTTTGATCCTTGAATTAGTTTAGTAAGAAGAAAAATTTTCTTATTAGGTATATCAAGTAATGATTCTTAACCAATAATAGAAAGAGTTATAGAATAAGTTAATTAGTAAATTTAAGGCTTTGTATTAAATTTTATGTTTTAATAATAGATATGGAAATAACAAACTTCTATGAAGGAAAAATATCCCCACTTGTTTAAGAAATGAAGAAAATTGTGAGGAAGCAATTTCCAAAATGGGGGAAGAATGTAACAACCCTGGTAAAGTTAATAGAAAATCATTTTAATACAATATTAATATTCATTAATTAATTTTTATATAGTTATATTCATTATAAGAATATTAAGTAATTTTTAAATAAAAAAGAAATGGTTTTATTCTTATTAAATTCATATCAATGAATTAAAAGTTTTTATTTCAAATATTAATTTCTAAATTTTAGAATTTTAATTTTATAAATTTAAATTCAATTTTTAAATTTTTATATAAAATTTATATTAGGGGAAAAAATTGTATTTTCAAAAAAGTTTTATTTTTTAGTGAATTCTGAAAACACCTAAATTTTGTAAAACTACCATTTATTTTCATCAATTAAAGCAATTGAAATGTATTATTTGAAATTAAATTAACATAAAAATAATTTAATTATAAATACCCCAATAAATTAAATATGATTAATCATTATACTTGGTTTTGGTATAAGTTCATTTTTGGACAGAAAATGTATTTTTAACAAAACTGTTTTTCATTTTGTTTTGAGTTTTTATCTCAAATTAATTTATTCCACATCTATAAATTGAATATTTAAAAATGTATTCCGTATTTAAAATATATATTTATAAATTTGGTAAATATTTCCCTTTTATTGTGTTTCCATTATTAATAGCAATCTTAGTAAATAATTGTCACATTGGTAAGGGTAAATTGGATAATTAAGGTTAAAAATAATATCACATTGCCTAAAATTGTCCCTACCACTTGTATTTACTTTATTGGTTAATTATTTTTTTAACATGATGATCAATTATTTTAAAATGTGGTAACTTAATTTTGTAACACCCCAAGATTCCACGGTATGTTTTCCTTTGAATAATGTAATAGCATGCATTGTACGCTACTTCGAGATTCTAACACACCACGACTAATCAAACTAGCAGTTATGAATAGTAATAACCACTTTTAGAAATTTTATAAATTTTATCATTCAAAATGGACTTCATTTTTAGATTAAGAATATCAAAATAAGCTTAGGGTGATTTTTCAGTATTTTTCTAAAAACCTTCAATTTTTTATGAATAGTTAAAAACACTAAGTTATATTTTAAAACTGAATTTTAATTTAAATAATTATTTATTTTATTTAAATATATTTTAGGTAAACATAGATACATAATACCTATATATGTTTAATTTAATTCATTGGAGTCAGTTTATAATAATTTTAGATATATAAAAATTTTATTGAACTTTTTGTCGTCTTTTACCCACCTCCTAGGAGAATTTGCTAATTTACATAAAACATAATTTTACCGCTTCCGTGAGTTGAATTTCAAAAATCTTAGAGACACGGTTGATGTCAATAAGTAAAATTTGGTTCAATATGATGAAAATAATTTTTGGTGAATAATAACTTTTTTCTTTTATTTATCACGGTTAAAAGTAAATAGGGTAATTAAGGGTACAAATGATATTATTATTATCCTAACACATGTCCTAATTCTATTTTATAAGTATAATTAGACCAAAAAACCCTTAGTAATAACATATGAATCTCTTTGGTCCACTTGGATTAGATTAGGACATTTATTATTATTTAATTCAAAGAAGAGTTAAAAGAGTTAAAATTAAAGTTTAATAAATAAAACATTTTTAATATAGGGATAAACATAAGATAAATTCAACTATAAAAATTCATTAGAAAAATAAAATGATTTCCTACATAATTGGGTTTAATTTATATTTTTTAGAGATTAAATAATTTAATTCATTTATGTTAAAATGATGATGCTGTAATTACCTAATTAATGAAATATTAAAATAATTGATATTATAAATATCCAAATAAATGTGATTTGAAGATTTTTATGAATTAAACTAATTTTATATGTTAATATGACATACTAAGGTTGGTTATATTAATTTATTTCAAAGTAATAATGCTGTTATGAATTTAGAAAAAACAAAATACCAAATAGTGTCAAAATTGACATAAAAGAGTTTTTAAAACAAATATTATATTATTAATTGAGATTATATTATTAAATATTTCAGGTTCTACAAAAAAACATATATAATGATAGTTGTATCATTAATTAACCACTTTGGGTTCTCTTGGTTGTATATAGTAAATTTATTAACCATATAATATAAAAATACAAAGAGACATGGTAAATGTCAAACTATTTAACTTAGAGTTAAATCTAAAATATAAAGTTAATATAGTGACCCAAACCAATATAAAGCCTATTGGTTGTGTGGTTTTTGACCCATCCCAACCTTAGACTTTAAATAATACATTTTAGTGCCATTTGAAACTGAAGATTATTTAATTATAAAAAAATATTTCTAGTCTTTCCTAAGGTGCCCTTCACCCTCTTATAAAAGGGAACTCCCCCTTCTCTCTAATTCACACCTTCAATGTCTTTTGGATCATCCAAACTTTACCCAAATACCCTCTCAAATGTTCTCTTTTAATGTTAGAGGCCTTCCTTTAGTCAGAAATCTAACCTAAGGGGCCCTTTTGATCAAATCAAAAGGAAGAACCCGGAGAAGAGGAGGTTGACCTACCATCGACCAAGGAAAAGTACAAGGTAAGGGGTTTCTTATCTCACTTTTAATTCTGTGAGATTTCCATTGTTCACCACTTATTTATTAAATGTGGTGTATTGTATACTGTCATTTGATATATATATATATATATATTATCATTATTCTCTTTATATTCATGGTATTCAGTGATTCATTTGTATGTTTTTAAATTTTGGCCATACGACTTGATTGATTACAAGTAAGTAAGGGTTTTCATATCACTTCCTATTTCAGTGAGATATATACCATGCTGCCACTATTTTGTTTTGTGTGGTGCATGTACTACCCAATGATTATATTATTTGTGTAATAAACTTTATTTTATGAATAATTATGTTTTCATTTTATGATCCATCTTTCATGGGATGTATGTTTCGTAAGTTACCAAATTGGTAACGGAATTTTAAATTTCAATTTCCACTCATTCGACATTACGCATACACCATTGATTATTTTACTCCATGATTATGTGTGGAATAACTATTTATTATTTGTGTATTAATTTCTACTCCCCTTTCATAGGATATTCTTTTGCTACACATAATGACTCCATTGATTAATTCTCAAGTCATCGATAGGAACTTGATAAGATTAATTTTAACTTAATCTCTATTTATTGAGTTAAACATCCAATTCATTGGTGTTTTTTTACAAGAATATGTGTGAATTTACTCATATTTATTTTCACTAAATATCTAATCCTATTGAGTGTATTTATATTTTTCCCACATAATTATGTCGTTGGTTTATCCTTACCCTAAGGATATGGTCTTTATAAGATATTTCATCTCAATTTACATTCCATTGAGACTTCTTTGTTGTTATACACCGATTCTCTTTTATATAGTGCGTAGAATTTACTTTGACAGAGTATATCATGAATCCCTTTATTCTCATGATATTATAATGTTTTGATTACTACAATTATTTGTATTCAATTGTCTCTCTTTTGGTTAGGAACTCTAACTAAAATATCATTTTAAATGTTTTAAAGATTTATTATTCTAAATATTTCTTAATAATGTCCATGTTTTAAAAACGTTTTTAAGGATTTATTTATATTGACATTAAAGTCTTAAAATTAAAATTCTCTTTAAAAGTTTCAAAGTGGTATGGGAGACTTTGATTCAAAAATCTATTTTAAACAGATTCTTGACAAATATTTTGACTTTTAAATGTTTTCAAGAAAATGGGGGATATTTCTCTCAAATAGTTTGGAGGATTATTTTCATCTATGTCAATATCCTTTATTATTATTGATTAAGGTTAATCTATTACAATACAATATTCCATATTTTATTTAATGAGTTATTTTTTACTATGGATGTGCTATTTTTATACCATTCATGGTTTTTGTATAAATTATTGACATTTCGTAGTTTTAATACGAATTTTTATGTTTTGTTTCAAACTTTTCATATTAGGAATGAATTGGACTTAGTATGTAATTGGTGGAGCCCGCTATAGCTCCTAGTTGCATTGGTAGGTCTCATGAGACAAACTAGTGTCTTGGAATAAGGCCTTGAGAAAATCTTATTTTTAGTCTTGGCACAAGGCCTTGACTATGTGGTTAAGAAGTCCAGCATTATGGATTCCATCATTTTGAAAGTGTCTATTGATATTGCCTGTGATTATTCAATTAGTAAAATATCCATGGGAGTAAGTAAATGGAATTATTTTAATTTTTATTTTCTATATTATGCTGAACTTCAAGTTTAAAAAGTCTTTTTTTAGTTTTATACATTTCCTTAAATATTTATGCTTATTTATGAAAGTTTCCACTAAATTTTTGTCATTAATAATCATATGAGCTCACCCCTTTTTATGTTTTATTTTCCCAAGATGCGAAGAAGTATATTATGACTGACCAACAGGGATAGTCTATGGGATCTCAGTGTTGTCCATGGAAACAATTTTGTTGTATTTTTCTATTTTATGATGTAATGTAAACCTTATGAATATATCTAGTACTTCCAAGGCTACTAAACTAATCGATCTTTCAAGACTTTATCTTTTCTGATCTTTTCAATGATACGTAATAATGCACTGACTCAGGGCTTTTGGGGGTTAGGGCGTTACAGTTTCTATCAGAGAAAGTTTATTACAAACATGAGAAACTAGATTTAGATAAAATATGATTAGAGAACATAACCCTAAGATAGACTTTGAGGATTAGTATATAAAAACTTCCTAAAATTTTGGTATTGTAGAGATTTTGTGAGTTTTCCATGAAAAACATCCTTGTCTGGATACAAGATGGAAGAGACGGCTCTAGCACAAATGTACCTAGGGGTAAAACCTGAAAACACCGCTTTGATCTAGACTTGAACGGGAACTGGTGCACAATAATGGTCCTTGTTGCACTCTTGGTTACGACACTCTTAGGGGATATTCTTAGGATAATTTTCATTTTTTTATAAACATATTTGAAGGATTTTATTATAAGATGAGAATAAATGACCTTGGTTAATCTTAAGGTGTTTGAAATTGAAAATATGGTGTCATGATATTCTCTAAATGATTTTATGACTACTGTTACTCACACAATGCTTTCTGGTTTTAGTCAATGGCTAGAATCCAAGGAAGTTATAGTAACTATGAGCATGATGTACAAGGTGGGAACGGTGATGGAAATGAGAAACAAAATGGAATATTGATAGGCATAAAAAATATGGTGTTCATGCCAAAACAGTTTTCCAAAAATATGAAAATATATATATATATTAACCAACTCCCTGACTCAACAAAGAAGGGAAAGGTGATGAATGATAAGAGCACCAGTAGTGGAAACCATGGAGAAAAGAATCCTCAATTTCCATCTTGTTGGAAATGTGGAAGGAGACACCCAAGAAAGTGTATCTATGGAAAAAATAAATTATTTACGTGTGGGAAAGAAAGACAAAACGTAAATAATTACCGAGGAAAAATGAAGAGTACTATAGAATAAAATAAAAATGGACCCAAGAATCCATTTACAACCGTTTTATGTAAATGTAGGGGACTTGGCCATTACCTAAGTGAATGCCCTATTATATTTGATATTTTCTTGGTCAAAGAACAAGCTATGTGGAAATAAATGGTTGTACAAATGTTTAAATGTATTAGTGCTCCATGTTGATGGGATTACTTTGGAATAATTTTCTCTTTTATTTGTAACCCCGTAGTTTCTCATGTGAAATGATATTTGAGGAAGAATTATCTTTTCTCTTCTGGATATAGTTATAAATAACCATTTTGTTTTATATGATCATTGGTTTTGAGGCAATTATAAGTTATTATATTTTTGGATGAAAATGAAAATTTTGATATAACTTTTGTGGATAAATTATGTTATGGTTATTTAGAGGAATTTATCTCATTTTGGTAATGTTATAAAATATATTTTTTGAAAAAGGACAACACGTAGACCATGTCACAACCCGTCATGTCGGAAAAATCTGTGGGAATCGAACCCACAACTAGAGTGCGATTTTGATTTATCTCCTACCACTGGACTACGTGAAGTCACTGGTTAGTGTGACTAATTTTTTGTTAAATGATTTTATTGATCAATAATAAGTTGATTTGGTATCTTATATCTTATCAAATGAATACCCTTTTATAGGAAAATTATATGGTGATTAAGCGATAAATGTTATATTGGAAGACGTTCACTCTATTGGGAACACTATATGCCTAAGGAAAATAGAATACTATGGGATTTCATTTGATGAGTAAAAGTTGATTTTTATCTATGTTTTTATTAAATATTTATAGTGACTTGGGTTATTTATGGAAATGATTAACCTATAATAGAGAATATGTTATTAGGTTAATTACTTTTAAGTATCTGACTTTAAGAGTAGTCAATGTCATTTGGAGATACAATTTAACTAGGAAGACTACAAATCCAAAGTCATCTATGTTTTTTGTTTCAATATTAGTTTGGATTATATTGAAGGATTTCAAGCCCAATTGTTTATTTAATGGTTTTTATTTAACAATGGGGTATTGTTGGTTTAATTTTAGAAATTAAGATTAGTGTTTCTTTATCTAAAGAAATATCCTTTTGGGGTATCATCTGATCTTGTACTAACCATTTTCATATTGATTAATCTCTAAAGACAAGGTAAATATATAGTGTATCCTTTGTGGATCATGTGATTCTTTAGAAGTTGATTATAGCTCTTCTGGTGTGACCAAGTCATCTTGAATACTCATCGTTTGAAAAAACAATAGTTAGTGGTAGAAATTTATTAAAGAATGAAACTCTAATTAAAAAGTATGTATATCTCTTTATATACTTAGTCAATCTCATAAATAAATTCCTCATCTTTATGAAATGAATCATAAAACAAAAAACATTGTCTATTTTCTTTTCCTACTAGGAAACTAATGACCATTTTTTCCATCACAAGTTTATGGTTTTCATGTTGTTATCTTTCACTGAATCATGTTTTCTATCCCTCTCCATCTGAACATGACACATAGTTTATCATCCATATCCATGTTTTTCTACATGGAATCCTAGTATGGGTTATCTCGGGTGACCTTTGTACTTCTCTTTTTTTCTTTTAAAGTGATAGTTTTATTGACTCTTTTTCTGATATGGGACTTTCAATTACGTTACCAAGACCAATTTTAAAAACTTTTAGGACACAATTTCCAAAAGGGGGGAAGAATGTAACACTCCAAGCTTCCAGGGTACGTTTCCCTTTGAATAATGTAATATCATGCAGTGTACACAACTTCGAGATTCTAACACACTAGGACCAATCAAACTAGCGATTGTGAATTTTAATACCCATTTTTAAAATTTTATCAATTTTACCTTTCAAAATGGACTTCATTTTTGGATTCGGAATATCGAAATTAGCTTTGGGTTATTTTTTTGGTATTTTTCTGAAAACGTTCAATTTTTTATGAATAATGAAAAACATTGAGTTATAGTTTAAAACTGAATTTTTATGTAAATAATTATTTATTTTATTTAAATTTATTTTAGGTTGAAATAAATACATAATACCTATATAAGTTCAATTTAATTCATTGGAGTCATTTTATAATAATTTTAGATATATAAAAATTTTATTGAACTTTTTACCATCTTTTACCCACCTCTTAGGAGCATTTGCAAATTTACATAATTGTTAATTTTACCATTTCTATGAGTTGAGTTTTAAAAATCCGAGAGACATGGTTGATGTCAGTAAGTAAAAATTGGGTTAATAAGATGACAATATTTTCTGATGAATAGTAACTTTTTTACTTTTATTTACCATGGTTAAAAGTAAATAGGGTAATTAAGGCTAAAAGTGATATTATTATTACCCTAACACATATCCTAATTCTATTGGATAAATATAATTCGACCAAAAAAAACCTTAGGAATAAAATATGAACCACTCTAGTCCACTTGGATTATATTAGGACATTTATTATTATTTAATCCAAAGAAGAGTAAAAAGAGTTAAAATCAAAGTTTAATAACTAAAACATTTTTAATATGGGGTTACACATAAGATAAATTCGACTATAAATATTACTTATAAATCTAACAATATTTCCCACATAATGGTATTTTATTTATATTTTTTAGACATTAAATAATTTAATTTATTTATTACACCATGATGATGCAGTAATTACCTAATTAATGAAATATTATAATAATTGATATTATAAATATCCAAATAAATGTAATTTGAGACATTTTATGAATTCCACTAATTTTATAGGTTAATATTCCATATTATAGATGGATAGATGAATTTGTTTCTATGTAAAAATGATTTTATGAATTAAAAAAAATACCAAATCGTTTCAAAATTGACATAAAAGTGTTTTTAAAACAAATATTATATTATTAATTGATATTCTAATCTTAAAAATATAAGGTTTGGCCAAAAGACTTATATAATGATATGTGTATCATTAATTAACCACTTTGGGTTCTCTTAAAATTATATTGTAAATTTATTAGGCATATCATATAAAAATACAAAGAGACGTGGTAAATGTCAAACTATTTAACTAAGAGTTAAATCTAAAAGATAAAGTTAATATAGTGACCCAAACCTGTCTAAAACCTATTGGATGAGTAGTTTTTGACCCATCTCCGACTTAAGCTTTAAATAATCCATTTTGGAGCCATTAGAAACCTAAAATGATTTTATGATAAAATAATATTTCTAGATTTTCCTTGGGTGCCCCTCACCCCTCTTATAAAAGGGCACTCCCCCTTCTCTCTAATTCAGAACTTCAATGCCTTTTGGCTCGGCCAACCTCTTCCCGAATACCCTCTCAAATATCATCCCTTCATCATATAGGCCTTAATTTAGTCATAAATCCAACCTAAGGATCCCTTTTGATCAAATCTATAGGAAGAACCCGAAGAAGAAGACGTTAACCTACCCTCGGCCAAGGAAAAGTACAAGGTAAGGGGTTTCTTATCTCACTTTTAATTCCATGAGATTTCCATTGTTCACCACTTATTTATTAAATGTGGTGTATTTTTTACTATCATTTGATTTATATACTATCATTATTCTCTTTATATTCATGGTATTCAATGATTCATTTGGTTGTTATTAACTTTTGGCCATATGGCTTGATTGATTACAACAAAGTAAGGGTTTTCATCTCACTTCCTATTTCCATGAGATTCATGCCATACTACCACTATTTACTTTTGTGTGGTGTATGTACTACCCTATGATTGTATTATTTATGTAATATACTTTAATTTATGAGTAATTACATCTTCATTTTATTATCCATCTTTTAGAGGATGTATGTTTTTTAAGTAACCAAATTGGTAAGGGAATTTCAAATTTCAATTTCCACTCATTCGGATTTACACAAACTTCATTGATTATTTTACTCCATTATTATGTGTGGAATCACTATTTATTATTTTTATAGTAATCAATACTCCCCTTTCTAAGGATATACTTTTGATAAACATAATCACTCCATTGATTAATTCTCAAGTCATCGATATGAACTTGATAAGAGTAATTTTAACTCAATCTCCATTTATTGAGTTAAACATCCAATTCTTTGGTGTTGTTTTTACAAGAATATGTGTTAATATCCTTTAATTAATTTAATCTAAATATCCAATCATATTGAGTGTATTTATCCTTGTCACACATAATTATTTTGTTTATTTATCCTTAACCTAAGGATATAATCTTTATTAGAGATTTCATCTCAATTTACATTCCATTGATACTTCTTTGTTGTTATACACCAATTCACATTTATATGGTGTATATAATTTAATTTTACATAGTATATCATGAATACCTTTATTCTCATGATATTATAATGTTTTTATTACCACAATTATTTTTATTCAAATGTCACTCTTTTGGTTAGGAACTCTAACTAAAATATCATTTTAAATGTTTTAAAGATTTATTATTCTAAATCTTTCTCATTATTGTCCATGTTTTAAAAATTGTTTTAAGGATTTATTTATATTGACATTAAACTTTTAAAATTAAAATTCCCTTTAAAAGTTTCAATGTGGGATGGGACACTTTGATTCAAAAATCTATTTTAAACGGCTTCTTGATAAATAGTGTGGCTTTTAAATGTTTTCAAGTAAAAGGGGGATATTTCTCTAAAATAGTTTTTAGGATTATTTTCATCTATGTCAATATCCTTCATTATTCATGATTGAGGTTAATCTGTTACAATAAAGTCTTCCATATTGTATTAAATGAGTTATTTTTTACAGTGGATGTGCTATTTTTATACCATTCATGGTTTGTGGATAATGTATTGACATTTCGTAGTTTTAATACGAATGTTTTTGTTATGTTTCAAACTTTTCATATGAGGAATGAATTGGACTTATTAAGTGATGGTTGGAGCCCACCATAGATCCTTGATGCATCGGTAGGTCTCATGAGACAAAGTAGTGTCTTGGTACAAGGCCTTGACAAAATCTTATTTGTAGACTTGGAACAAGGCCATGACTATATGGTTATGAATACTACCATTATGTAGTCCCTCATTTTAAAAGTGGCTATTTATATTGCATGTGATTATTAGACTAGTATAATATCCATGGGAGTAAGTAAATTGAATTATTTTGATTTATATTTTCCATATTATGTTGAAGTTCAATTTTAAAAAAGATTTTGTTTTAGTTTTTTACATTTCCTTAAATGTTTATGCTTATTTATGAAATTTTCTGCTATATTGTTATCCTTAATGAGCATTTGAGATCACCCCTTTCTATATTTTATTTTCCCATGATATGAAGAAGTATATTATGACTGACCAACAGGGAAAGTCTATGGGATCTCAGTATTGTCTATGGAAACAATGTTGTTGTGGTTTTCCATTTTATGATGTAATGTAAACCTTATGAATGTATCTAGTACTTCTAAGGCTACTAAACTAATCGGTCTTTCAAGACTTGATCTTTTGTGATCTTGCCAATGAAACATAATAATGCAATGACTCTGGGATTCTAGGGTCGGGGAATTACAAATTCCACATTCCTTTAATAAGGACCTTAATATAATTTTATATAAATAATAAAAACATAATGTCACTCTATTTTAATTTGTCTAGATTTTTTCATAGGCGTAGAAAAGATAATTTTTGATTAAAAATGGTTACACTAAATATATATTATTTAATTCTATCAAGTTAATTTATTTTTAATGTTTATTTATGATATAATTACATTAAATTCTTATGCAAAGCTGACAGTGTGTCTATGAAAATAGTATAAAAATCATGTAAATGAATTTAAAAGAATATAAAAGTAATATTTTTTGAATTAGTTAGAGTGTTCCAGGAATCTTATACATATATAATATTATATACGGATTAAAATTTTATATTCAATTTCAATTTCTATATTAATGAATTTAAATTAAAATTTAATCAATATTTCCAAAAATGACATTAATGATTTTTTATAATAAATAATATTTTATTAAATGATTTATAATTTGTAAAAATATTATCAACATCCAAATGAATTTAATATGATTTATAATATCAACCATGGTCTATTTATTTTTCACTTGTCCTTTTATAGTAACTTTCATCACTCTTATAGTTTAAAAACCTTTCCAACTATGGTAATCGTCAAAAGGGTTAATAAGGTGTTAAAACAAAGAGATAAGGGTGAAAACATCTCCTACCCTTGTACAAATTTTATTATATGAAGGTATTTAAACTCTTACACATCCTATATTAGAAATATATCAATTTCTTTCTGTTTTTCTAGGAAAATTAATTTATATTAATTTAATACTTTAAGTAATTCAAATAGAACCCCTCCCCTCACTTATAAAAGGGAACCTAGTCTCCTTTATTCCTTACACGTTTTGAGCACTCTAGTTCAGCCAAGCCCAGCCCATGTCTCTCCAAAAATTATCTCCCTATGTTTTAGAGACCCCAGTCTAACCGAAAGTATAAACATATAAGGATTAAGGTATAATCCAAAGATGTTATCTAAGTATAAGGAGTTAAAGAACATATAAAACTAGATATTATTTACGGTAAGGGTATTTATTTTAAAAAAAAATTAAAATGTTTCCCATAAAACTCTTTTTGTTTCATTTCCATGTTATTTTAAATGTTTCACAAAAAATATTATTATTCTTCAATGGTTGATAAATTTTATTTTCAAAAATATTTTACTTTCTTTGCATTGATTTAAAAAAGAATTTTTTTAAATTTTTTCATATGGGTCACTTTTGACTCTTTTTACCAAAGTGTATATTTTTTCATTAGCACTTATAGTGTAGATGTAATTTTCTGAAATCATGAATTTTCATTGATTTATAGCTTAATTTACAAGTTTATATGTTTATTTTTAAATGAAATCATTTCCATAATATTTTTTGAATTTTTATTTTAAATATTCTTCAAGAGATAGGGAAATTTCTAAACGTTTTTATTTGAAAATAGAATGTGTTTTTATTATGGTTTTAAAATATTATTTCAAGTAATTTATGTTGAAAAGGTAAATTCTTAAAAAAATATTTGTTTTTTTATTGTACTTAAGAAAAATATATGATAACTTTTGATCTAGATATAGCATGTATGATGCGTGATCTCGATATAGGTTATACGATGGGTGATCCTGATAAAATGTATAAGATAGGTGAGCCAAATATAACTCTCCAATACATTTGGTAACGTTCCATGACTTAAAATGAAAGAATTTGGTAGTTAACCAGGGTGTTTTATCCTCCAGATTTATCTGAGCTCCACTTATTTTCACATGAGTTAACAAAGGATATGAACATAATTCTTTCTTCTTCTTGCAAGGGTTTTCAATTTCACTATTTAGTTTTTAAAGGTTTTCTTTGAGTAAAAATTATGTTTTCTATATGGACATGATTTATTTTATACACTCAAATAATAACATGGAAAACCTATACATTTTATGGGTTTTCATATCATTCTCAATACTAATGGACTTATTTTCATTATATCCATTAGGGAAATTTTTGTGATCATACCATGTTTTCAAAAGTTTTTATTAGGGTTTAAGGATGAGTATGGATAATAAATAAGTCAAGATGAAAGTCAGAAATATTTTTCATCCGAATAAAACATGTTTTGTTTTAAATGTTTTATATTGTGGGAAAATGGATAAATAGTATTTGTGTACACTTTTTAATGTATGGTTTTTAATGTAAGAGTTATGAATTAATTTCAAAAAAATATAATCCTATAAGATATTTGTGAAAGAAAAAAGTGAATTCTAGTCTAAAGACACAAGATTATGTAATGATTTAAGGTCAGGTCCATTTAAAATTAAATTAATGAGTATTCCCAAAAAAATAAAATTTAATATATAACCAATATTTTCATTAAATTTTGATTTTAAATTATAATTGGGAAAGAGAACTAAAAAATAAAAAAGTTAAAAAAATTACTCATGTTGAGCACTATGAGACTTCCTATGATGAACCATAGAAAATAATTACATAAGATAATATTATTTGAACATGTGTTTAATTGATTGAAATATTATTATAGGAGAGGAACAATTGTAAGGTTTCATAAGGAAAAATAATTTTTAAGACTTCCTTGAAGGTGTGGTTAGAGACCCATTTTATAAGTGGTTAGAAAGTCATTTTTGTAAATATTTCAACATAATAAAAATGGAGAACATGTTACACATGTAAAGTGGAATACAAATTAAAAAAACATTGTATGGGAAGAGATAATGTTTATCCAAACCTCATCCAATAAATTTTAGACATTTTTTATCTTTCTTAAATCACTTTACACCTTGAATGATTACTTTTACCCTTTCAGGATTTATCAGAGTAACTAGTTTTTATCTAAGTTAACTTAATATTTATGTATTACAATATAGTGGTACATATTAGTTAATTTGGAAAAAGTAATTTAAAATTTTATATTAATTTCATTTCATTCAGTTTATAAATGTGATATAAATTAATTTTAAAATAAAAAATGTAAAATTTATTCAAATTAATTTTTTAAGAAATATTAATTATGTTGTAAAATAGAAAATATGGGTTTTTAAATTATTAAAAAAATTATGAATTGACATTAAAAATACATATTTTTCCCAAGAATTTTTTTCTCAATAATTTCTAATTCATACTTATAAACTAATAATGTCATAAAATTCATTTTATTTATAAAAACTATATTTTTTACTATTTAATTAAAAAGAATTCTATTTAGAAAAATATTGAAAATCCATCTTAATAATATGTTATTATACTTAATGGTAAAATGATGTTCATTTTCTTGAATAATTTTTTAAAAATTTGATAATTCTATATTTAAATAAAATCCAAAATATAGTGTAAAACTATTCATATTAGAAAATTGATTTTTAAAATGTGAGCTATTATTTATTCAAATTTCCTACCAGATACTAATTAATTTATTGGTTATATATTAATCCTATTATAAATATATTTTATTATTATTTAATAATAATATACTTAGTTTCTTGATATAAAATTATAATTTTTAGAAATTAAATTTTTAAGAATAAATTCTCTTTTGTAAAGTAAAAAAATCATGAATTGTATATAAATATAAATTTTTTATTAAATATTGTTATAATATTAATTTTTAATTATATAAACCCATATGATATATGGATAAACTTAAGAATATAATAAGATCTAGGGGAATTCGAGGGTGGTGATTCCCCTAGCTTAGATCTCGTGGAAATTTCCTTAAGCTTGAATTTATGAATCATACAATTTTTCCCATATTGTAATTGTTTGCATTTGGATTCAGTTAATTATATAGAAAATACATGAGAATATTCTTCATTCCCAATATTATATAAATGTGATTCATAAGATATAATTATATTATATGAAAAAATTACAATCTATTATAAATTTCATAATATGGTTACTTCTTTTTATACTCTCTAATTTAATAGTTATATTATAACATTAAAATTTTATTTTAACATATCATAATTTTGTTTTAATATAATTTTTTGTATTAAACATGATACTAAAATATTTAGTTAAGGGTACCATATATTTAAATATTTGGTCATTATATCATGATGTCTCCTTGAGTGAGAAGGCTGGTCATGATATAGGATATTGCCTTGTGTTGCCTTGGGTAAAGATGGTGGTCATTACCAAGGGTGATCGAGCTTGGGTTGGGGACTTCTAGTAGGAGGTCTATTTCGGTATATGTTTTGAGATAGTTTACCATGATTTATTAAGCTTGGAATGAGGATATATTTGTGGGATGGGTCATGGTATGATATGAAACATAGAAAATTGACCTCCTATGAATAAGAAATGGATGGTTTAGGGATTACAGATTTAAGATCATTCCCTATTACTTTGGGAAATAAATTGAGGATTGAATGATTCCCCGTCATATTTATTCATATACATGATAGGTATTATTTTATTTATAATCCTACCCTATATCTTTATGTATGTTCTGGTTATGGTATATGGTGACTTCCTTCTAATATGGAGCCAATGAAGGTAGGGTTTGTTATCATGGTGTCTAGGTTAGCACACAATGAACTAACATTTATGATTATATACACCTTTTGTGTTATATTTATAGTTGGATTTTTTTCAAGGGCATGAATTAACTATTTATATATGTATTGCATGCACATCTACATGATCATAATATAGATTAGTATTGTTGAAGGATTTGGGGTTTCTATTGGGTCATTTGACTCACTCCTTATCTGCTTACACATCATTGGTTTTGATTTATGTGGGTAGACTCATCTATTTTATATTAGGGCACAAGTATTTCGTATAATTGGGAATGTGGTATAGATTTGGTATGTTATGGAGGTTGAGGATTCAGAAGGATGGTATGTGTGTTGGGTCAGAGTATGTGTAGTTTATTTTCAGTTCATGTTCCACATATATTCATTCCAATTATCAATTTTTTACTTATATAATAACATGTTACCTCCTTAAAATCTATTTTATTTTGATGAATCACATAGATATATTTAATTCTTTATCTTATAGACTATTTGTTCCTATAGGGATCCCTATATTTTTTCTATAGAATTTTTTATATTAGATAAACATATAGGTCTGGATAAATTTTTGGTGGAATTTGAGAATAATACTTGGGATTTGTTTTAGAGGGTGTAGTCTTCCTATAACTATGTTTGGACCTCAGTGTTATTCATAAGACTCTGATGTATAGGGATATATGCCTATGTTATTGTGGAAACCCTCACTCAGTCACCATTCAAGTGGCCCAATATAGGGCATTACGATGATTAAATTTTCCACTCCCTTCTTAAAGAAATGAAATCTAAAATCAATATACATGGACCATGAGTATTTTCTAGGACTTTTATATTGGTTTATAGTACTTATATTATCATAGTAAATCATTAGAGGCCTCTTAATATTTTCCCTCAGATAATTATGTTTTACATTCATCTAAATTATTTGAGTGGAAATAGTCATAGAATCATTATACTTAGACTTTTATGAAATAATATTGACTAGGCTCTATTTGTTATAGTGAAAACCCACATAGCTGTCTCCAAAGTGAAAATTTCCTCTTGAATTGGATCTTATATCATCACAATCACCTTCCCTATCAACATATATAATCCTCTAAATATTTAAATCATTTCCTCTCTTCTAAATAACCCTATATCGCATAGTCTATTTGACATATATAATTAATCTTTTAGGTTTTATAGGATGTGACTCATTTGCAGCACTTTGATATCCAGAATATAAACTCACCATATAAAAAATATCAGGTCTATAAGTTATGATAAAAAAAATTCTCCAAACTATTCTTTTAAATTCTCTTTATTTTAAACTATTTACTTTCGTTTCATTAGATAATTATAGTACATCATGGATGGATGTTCATGCTATACTTTAATCATCCATATATAAATTTTTTCATAATTATATTGAGTACTTATCTTGGGATAAGAAAATAAAATTTTCTTTTTTCATCACTTTTCGATGAATAAAAATCCCCTTTGTCTTATTTTAAGACATATTAATCATTCTATAATTTGAAAACTCTTGTTTCGTCATTAGATATCAAAAACTAAGTAGGATACTATTTGTAAATCAATTATTTAATCTTACTATTTATAAATTTAGATTTTTCATCTATCAAAAAAGTTATGTAACACGTATAAGCTACCACATTAAGGAACATCTTGATATCTTCCAAAATTTCAACAGGTGAAAATGTTTCATCAAAAATGAAATCCTTCTTCTTAAGAGTGTCTCTTATATCTAATTTTGGATTAATTGATTATTAATTTCCCCCAGTTATTCATTTTGATCCTAAAATCTAACTTGTTTCTAATGAGATTTGCAAAAATCAGGTCTTAGAACTAGATCCAAAATAGAATTATTTTCAATCTAACTCAGTTATTTATTCATAGTCTCAATACACTCCTCATGTTCAAAAGATTATTTTAGTGAATATGGTCCTATGTAAGAAATGAGTAAAGTATGATTTTCACACCATAGTTTTCATTGATTTTATTCTATTGTAGACTCATCATATCTTATATTTCATCTAGTATACATTGTTTTTTAATGTTATCCAATGATATTATTTTTGTACATGTGTTTCTTTAGACTCTAAAACCTCTGTTTTTCATTATTATCATCCATTTCAAGATCACAAGTTGATTCATCATTTATTTCTCTTAGTTCATCCTTAATTAGTTTTAAATTATTCTATCCATAAATAAGCTTTTTTGAATAATTTCTTTTTTAAAAAACTGTTTCATATTAAACCAAATATATGGGTTGGTTTTTAGTTATCTTTACATCATAACAGTTTACTACCATGTGAAGTCTTTTATTCTGATATTTATAGTCTTTCAAATTAGATAGGTACCAAAATATATTCCTCAACATTCTCATAGAAATTTTATATATTTCATTATTTAATTATTATGAAAATAAGGATTCCAATGTGATTTAAGTGACTCACTGTTGGATTATTATTATTATACCACGCTCATATAAATTTATATCTATTTTTTTCTCAAAAATAATCAATTTTAATTTTGTACCCATCTTATCTCTAAAAAATGTTAACTTCCTAAACTAATAAAATCATGGTTCTTCCAATCCCCATAATGGTTTAATTCATTCTTATAGTAACCTCTTTTTATTGGGTTGTTTAAGGAGTTTCATATTATTTTTTAACAACACACTTACCACGGAAAGACTCAAATTCACTACTAGTGTACTCATTACCATTATCAATACTCAACTTCTTGATGTAAAATCTATGTTCTCTTTAAAATCACATTTGATAAATATTGAACATATCCACTTCATGTGACTTTTTCATTAATAATAACACATTTACCATTCTTGTGTAGTCATTAATGAATGGGATGAAGTAAAAATAACCACCTGTAGGTTTTAATATCATGTTTATACATAAATATGAGTAAAGTAAATAAAATGGTGTTATTGATTATATATCTACTATTTTATTACTCAATTTAACCATTTTCCCCTTTTTATAGGTTTTACAAACCTGATCTCTATCTCCGGCCAGTTGAGGAAAATATCATAAAACATTTTTCATAGATATTTTACATAGATCCATTTGGAAAATGTGACATCATCTCTTATGACAAAATAATTATATTCCCTATCATTTAGGTAGTAGTAATTTATGGAATCTATAACCCAAACTAAATTCTAATATTAATCTATTTATTTTTGATGATTCAACCATATTCAACTATTTTAATTCAGAAAAAATCCTTTTATGGAGGTCTCCTCTTTACCCTTAACTATAATGGAATCAAACTCAAAAGGTTCTTCTTTATCCCATTATTAAATTCAACCTCATTTGAATTTGTTATGTTATGTTTAATCACAGTTTAGCTTAATCCCTTAATATAATTTTTATCTTCCTTCTTGAGTATCATGATACTATCCATAAAAACATCATGATTTTTCCTCAGTATGTGAATCATGTAGGATTAATCTTTTTCATATTAAATATTGGGTTTGTCTTTTTCGATTTCAATATGTTATATAAAGTTATTTTATTTTATAGAACACTCCTATTTAGATTAAAAAATAAAATAATATTTTCCTTCTTCCACTTTTCTCAGCACGCTTCTCTTTTTCTCTCTGAAGATATTCAGTTTCTTCTTTCATTATATCTCTTATGAATTTTTATATATCATTCTTTTGAATTAAATTTTAATTTTTTTTTCTTCTTCTTCATCTGAATCCATAGATTTATTTTTATTGGGATAGTATATAGTAAATATATAATTTCTTCACATCTAAAACACTCATGTGGAATATTTTATTTATCATTTCCCTTTTCCTTTTTGAGGTTTTTAATATATGAGTTTTGTGATTAACTTTTCATTATTATAACTCTCATCAGCTTTATCTAAATCACTTAGGGGGTAAAGTAGTTCTTTATCCTAAATATTTTGCTTGTTAAAATCTTAAAAATCTCTTTCTTCTTTTTTATTTTTTATTAAAAATTTGTTCTTTTCTCAACACTTAAAGTATGAGGGAATTATGTATATCATACATAAATATATCATGAATTTCTAACAAAAGTGATATTTTTTGGACAAATATATCTAAAAAATCTCAATATTGTTTTTTACCATAGATGAATCACCCATATTTTCCATAAGGCCACTAATATGAATGCATATCTCATTTACCCTTTTGAAATAATTATAAATATTCTCATCTTTAGCCATTATTATATCTTTATATTTTTCCTTGAAATTTTCATCTTTGATTACATTATCTTGATGTTTCCCACATACATGTTCAAAATTCTATCCCATATTTCCTTATTTGTTTACATCCCCATAACATTGTTATATAATTTGTCAAAAAAAATATGATAATATTGAATTTTTATATTTTCTATCAATATAAAGATTACTATAATTCTCAAATCCCATAACATCATCCCTTTTAATTGGTGGGTAGCCCACAGTAATAACAGCAGACACTTAAAGTCTTTGTGATAATATAAATTGCATCATTTGACACTTTCACACATTAAAATTCTTTCCATAAAAGAGGGAACACCTCTATTATTCATATAATTTAGATTCTCCATTATAAATATTTAATGAGAAGAATCTCAAGGGATACATTGTATCTAATGCCTCTTGTGAATCCCATATCCTGTTAGTCTACCACTAATATAAGTGAATCAGTGGTACCAATTTATTTTAATAAGTTTCTTTTGGAATTTAAACCTTATGATATGTTAATGTTACGATTCACTCCTTATATGTGTTTACTCACGTGTATACAATATATATAAAGTAAAATTGGAACACAAGAATTTTTACATGGTTCAACCATAGTGTGAGACGATAATACTTACCATGTTTAATTTTTGTCAGTTATATAGATTTTCTTATCTCCAGAAAATTTCAATGACTACAACACATAAAATTTGTTCATCAGGTTTGAGAATGTTGTTTCCCTATCTCTGAGGGTAGGTATCTCCACTTCTCACTAAAATATCAAAGGAATTAATTTAACTATAACCACTAGTAGATTAAAATTTCTTCTTTTCTCTTGTGTTTGGATAATATATTTAGATAAATACTGGATGGTGCAGCACCAAAATATGTTTCTAATTCAATAATTACTTTTATATCCAAATATATAATAGTTTAATGGTTTTATATTTATCTTTCTTTTTATAATATTTATAAAAATAATATCATGCATGAAATAATGTGTGATTGGGATGATCTTATTCCTTCATAGTAGCTCAAAAATAGTTATGTAGTGTAATTTGATCTTATCAAGATTTTATACATTTAATATGATTGAGTATCAGGGTATCTATTACAATTATCTATTAAAAACATTTCTATGCATCATTTTCTATTTCAATATTCACTCTTTGAATACAAATAATGTTTTTCCAAATAGGTTTTTGAAAATTCAACCTTTTTTGGTAGCAAAAAATTCTTTATCAAAGTCTCTATGAATAATAGAAGTCAATTTCCTGATAAAAAATTATGAATATTTGAATTTAAAATATATAAAAAATCTATTCCAGATCCATCTCATTAAATAATAATTCAATCTTCCTTAAAATATGGCTTAAATAATGTATGTCGAATGAGCCCATAATATTTTAAAAATACTCGAACTATAAAGCATCTTCAAAATTAAAAAACACTTGTTCATAAAAAATAATTCTAGAAACTTATAATACATTTAAAAAATTTAGGTTGACCTTTATTCATATTCCAGTTACCTTTACATAGGTTCATATGACCCTTACAAAGCAATTAGAATCATTGAATAACCCAAATAGTGAGACCATAATTCCTTTGTATAGAACATGTTATCCTTTATATAGAACAGGTTAACCTTTAAAATGGTAGTTCCTTATTTAATTTATCATATAAATTTGTAATTCATATTATTAGTGAACTAATATGGTCATATCAAAATCATATACTGAAATTATACACTCTCATACTTTTCTATTTTTATGCCCAAATAGAATTTTGTATGACTTATAAAATCTCACAATCAAAATTCATATGGTTTTCAGTAATGTTATATGATTATAGATTTACCTAAAAGTAATAAACTCGAACATTCTAAAATATGGACATTTTAAAACAAATTCATATGATCTACACAAATTCTTATGATGAATTCACATGTTTCGGCCATGTTGTACATAGAATTTATATTGTAAAGTCTTATGGTCAGTAGTCAAAGTCATAATTTATGAAACATTTTCATTTTTAAGGTCATGGAAACTCGAAGTTATATAATTACAAACTTATGATAATTAAAAGACATATCATAGAGTCATATTATTAGACAAATTAATATGATTCGAATTAATACATTCAGGGACCCTACTGCTTTTTAGTTCTAGATCAGGAATTGTAGACCCATTCAAAAAACTTAGAATAATACAACCACAATTTATGCCACTTCTAAACTATTATAAAAGATATAAATAGTTATTTTAAATAGGGTTTAAAACAAATATAACTTCACTAAAAATTCCTAGGGTGCTTCAATATCTAACTATAGATTTATTCTCAACCCATCCAAACCTTTCTCAATACCATCACAAAATCAGCTTATCATTCAAGATAAACTAAATCATGTCCATTTCTAAATATAAAAACTTATTAAAACCACACCATAGATCAATGTAGTATAATTTAGATAACTCTACCTCTTGATAATAATAAATTTTTTGGCCTAATGATTAAGTGATCCCCCGCTCAATACATGCACTCATATCTTCAAACAACTCACCCTTTTCATTATAAACAGAGACACTTAATTAGAAAAAATAATTAAATTTATGTTCTAATTAATAAAATAGTTGGTTACCATCTCTCCCCATTTTAAAACATATTACATGGCTCAGTGGGGGTTCTTCACAAATCTTTTTAATGATACTGGATGAGATAAGAATCCATGTTTAACCTTTGTGTCTCAAATATATCCTTAGGGGTAACATTGGTGATGATATCTACCAATTGTTCTCATGTTGGAATAAATTCCAAATTTTTGTTTATATTTTCTATATTCTATTTGATGAAATGAAATATGATATCATTATTCATAGACCTTTATTGTAACACAAGATTTTTAGAAATTTCTATAACACATTGATTATCATGGTGAATTATAACAGGTATTCAACATTCGCTCTCAAATATTTCATTTGATACTTCATCCAGGTAATTTGAATATGCGGACTATTAGTAATATTATAATTTTCCTCAATTGTAATTTGTTTTATTGAGTTATATTTATTAAAATTCTAATTAACATAGTTGTCTCCCAAGAAATAAAACCACCTTTTGTGGACATTCTATCATCCCAATCACCCAACCAATATAAATATATAATCTAAAAAATATTTAAACCCTTTACCCTATTATAATGAATCCCATAGCTCATAGTACCTTTTAATTACATGAGGACTCTTTTTTAATCCATAGTATATGACTCATTTGGGAGATTTTGATATCTATTAAAGAGACTCACAGAATAAACCATATCAATTATAGATGTTATGATATCAATTTTACTCTCAATAAGTATTTTAGATTCTCAATGATTTACAATATCACCTTTAAAATCATTAAATAATATTGGTCCAACTTTAATGCATGTAGATAATGGATTTGAATCTTATCTTAAAACATCTTCAAAAACTATCTAGATTAAATTTTTGTGGATAAGAAAATAATATTTTCTATTTTCATCACTAGCAATCCCATTAAGTATCTAATATCACTAGTTATGTACATATCCAATTTTTAATTCATTTAATTTGAAAAAACATGAGAATAATTCACTTACTAGACTATAAAAATGATATCATCAATATAGACAAACAAAATAAGTGTGAATTCCGTTATTTCTTTAATATATAGGTTTTTTTCTACTTTTCATTTGATGAATTTAGACTCCCTCAATCCATTTTTCATCCTTGAAAACTAGGAAGGTTGGGAATATTATAAGGAATATAAATCCTTATTTAATATTCACACTATTTTTTCATCATTATATTGAAGAAAATCATCAAGTTTTTCAATGTAGACCTCTTCTTCAAGATCACTATTTAAGAAGTGATATATGAAATCCATCTAAAAAAATTTATATTGCCTATAAGCTTCCATAGCAAGGAACATCATGATAGCTCCCAGCCATAAAATGTATGTTAAGGTTTCATCAAAATAAACTCATTATACTTGATATTATCCCTTGTATATAAGACTAGGTTTTTTGAATAACTTTTCTCTAGTTATTCATATTGGTCATAAAACCCCACTGGGTTATAATGACATTTTTATCATCTAGTATTAGAATCAAATCCCATGTGGAATAATTTTCAATATTAATCAACTCTTCATCTATAGCCTTATTCCACTCCTCATGTTTCAAATTTTCTTTCACAGGATGAGATTCAAAATATGAAATGAGTGGACTCTAATTTTTAAAGCCCGACCTTCTTCTAGTCAATTATGATATGGAATCATCACTTATTAGATTTATTTTATTATGTATAGGTGAAAATTATTCTCTAATGATATTATCTTTCTATAAATATTTATTTAGCCTTTAAAACTTTATTTTTCATTCTCAGTAGAATGTTTTTCATCCCTAGATTAATATAATTCATTATATGATACTTCTTTTTCAGTATCAATCTATTTTTCATTATCTTTTCCAAAAATATTATTTCTAGAACCATCACATTCTTATAAAACTACTTCATCTCTAACACTATTTATAGGATCTTTTTCAATGATCTTGACATTATAACTAAAAACCACATTGTGTGGTATTTTTTTCTGTATTTGAAACATTTACCATTAGATAAGTTCTAAATAATGACACCTTCATCAGTTTTCATAATTAGACTATCTAATTTGGATAATGAAAATTTTTTTAACACTCTAAAGTAACTCATTTTTGTCTTATTGTTATACCACATCTCATATGAGGTTGTATTTGAGTTTGGCCTAAAAAATCCCTGATTTTCAAGGTGTATAGAAATGCACGTTGCTTATCTCTAAAAGACTTTTAACCTCCTAAACTCAACCAAAATGGTTCTACAAATATCCATAATTTTTTTAATCATTCTATCAGTAACTCCTTTCCGTTGAGGTGTGTAAAAATTGTTTAATTGGTGTTTAATCCCATACATACAAAGGTAAGACTCAAATTAACTATCAGTGTACTAATTCCCATTATCTATTGTCAACATCTTGAGGGAAAATCCATGTTCTCTTTTAACATACATTTTATAATTATTTAACATATCCTTTATATTTTACTTTTTTCTTCATAGTAACACCTCGGTCATTCTTGTGTACTCATCAATGAATGTGTCAGATTACATGTAAATTCTATAGATTTATTACTCATCGGTCCACAAAAACTTATTAAACTAATTCTAAAGGACTTTTATATTTTGTTTCCCTTAAAATATTATCCCTTTTTGATAGGTTGTAAAAACTAATCACTATATTTACTCAGTTGAGGTAAAAATCTCACTAAATTTGTCTTAGAGATTTTACTCAAATTATTTTGACAATTATGGCTATGTATTCTATACAACATATGATTTTTTTCCTAGCACTGAGATATTAGGAATTTTTGAGATATCCAAATTAAAAAAAACCACTAGTCCTTTATCTTATTGTGATGATTCTCTGATATTCAACTATTTAAATGGGACAATAATTATTTTTGAATATCACCTCATTTCTCCCATAGTATAATTTTCACATACTCAAAAGTTTGTTCTTTATCCCATAAAAAATTAAAACATCCATTGAATTTAGTCTTATATATTCAATTATACTTGATTCAAGACCAATGATATAATTTTAAGATTCCTTATTGATACCATTATTCCTTCCAAGATATAATTAAATATCTTCCATAAAAATTTGAAACATGTCAGCATATTCTTCTTCTTATTCACCATTGGATATGAATTATTTACTCTCAACATGTTCTATAATTTTTTTATTTCCTTTCTAGAATACATATCTTATGACTCACCACTTAAGGAATATATGTTTTATTCCTCTTTTATTATCATGATTATAATTTACTTTATAAATATATACTTTTTTACTTTCATTATATTTGTTATAACTTTTGGTATATTTTCCTTTTGAGATATATTATGTTCATTCTTCTTCTTCTTCTTCTGACTCCGTAAATTTCTTCTTCTTGGGGTAGTCTACAAAAACATTTATAATTTCTCCACATATAAAACACTTAAAGGGAATATTTCCTTTATATTTATCTTTTAAAATTTTAATTTTTGAAATATGATTTATATGATTTACGTGTGACTCTAATCACTCTCATCAACTTACTCTAAAAAATAATATCTTAAGGATTTATTCCTCCTTTATCTTTATGTTATTAAAATCCTTGAATGTAATTACTTATTTTTACATATTCATAAAAATTGGTGCCTTTATAATTAAATAATTTAGAAGAGTATTGTGTACTTTATTTAGATATAAATAATAAACTTCCTCTAAACATGAGAGTTTTAGGTTAAATAATTTTGGAAAAAATCTCATTGATTTTTTTACTGTAATTGAATCATCCTACTTGTCCCTAAATCATATGATATAACTAACTATATCATTAACCCATTTAAAATAGTCATCAATGTTATCATCTTCATCCATTAATATATCTTCAAAAACTTTGTTCTATATTTGAGCATTCTCTTACTTTATTTTGATTTTTCTTTCATAGATGTTCTCAAGATTATACCACATCTCCTTGGTTGTTTATAGGCCCATCAATTTTTTTGTATAATTTTTTAAAAAAAATGATGGTAATAATGAATTTATTTCTTTCCCATTGATATCAATATTAAACTATTCATAAAATTACATTGAATCGTCCCTTTCAATTTCTGGGTAGCCCATAGTAGCAACATTACTCATTTCTAGTCCGTGTGATAATAAATATTGTAGCATTTAATTAGTTCACCCTTGAAATTTGTTTCAATTGAAAAATGTGACACCAATGTTATTCATAGAATTAATAATCTCTATGATAAAATTTTAAATAGAATAATTTTTTGGGAGACCTTGGATCTTATATAACTTCTATATCCCAAATCTTATAAAAGTGCCATTGAGAGGATATTAAATCTGTTGTACCAATTTCTTTTAAAAATTATTCATTTGGAATTTAACCCTTGTGATATATTAATTTGTTCATTCACTCTTTGAATTCACTTACCCACCAATATGTAAGAAATATAAATTATAATTGGAACCCATTAATTTTTATAATGTACGACCTAGGTGTGATATCCTACTCCTTAAACATGTTTGAACTATTCGAATATATGGATTTTCTTATCACTATAAAATTTTAGTGAACACTAACATTAAAAAATTATGAATGTGGTTTTAGAAGGTTTTATCCACATATATGTGGAAAAGGAATCATCCACTTCCCACTAAACCTTTCATGGTTTTATTTGGATTTGAACCACCAAGAGATAAAAATTTATTCTTTTCTCTTATGGTTGAATAAGATATTAAAATAATTACCATATTCTTCAACACCAAAATATAGAATTTATTTAAGTAATACTTATACTAAAAAATATGTAATAGTGATAAAAATTTATATTGATATTATTTTCACTAATCCACATAAAGATAATCTCATGCATGAGAGCATGAATTCATTAGATAGTCTTATTCCTACTCAATAGCAAACACATAGATCTATGAAAACAATGTTGACTTTCCTTAAAATAATTTGGAAGAATGAAAAATAAATTTTCAGAGATACACTTTTTAGAAATACATGTTTAATAATTTGTGTAGGGTTTTCTCTATCCCTATTTAAAGAAATCCTAATTGAAGTTTAAGATATATTTTTTGTTATTATATTTTGAAGATCTGAATACATCAATCAGTGATTACTATAACTCTGAAGTGATATCCATATCATCAACAAAATCAATCTATACTGATTTTTTAGAGTTTCAACTATTTAGAATAATTTAGGGTTATGTTTAAGATTCATAGACAAATATATGGTTTTATAGTTCCTTTAAAAAGAACATAAAATCTTTATAAAGAAATTTTATTAAGGTGTCCACTACCTACACTCAGTTGTAGAATAAAGGTCTTAGGATAAGAGAACAAATTGAAAATTTTAAAGCTTGTGTAGTTGAGAATTGGTGGAGTGTACTACTGTATTTTTTTACTTAAACTAATATACATTATTGTGTTCACTTTCTTTATTTATATCCATTTCTCTCTCATTTTTGAGTTAAAATAAATGGCTCGCTACTAAACCAGAGAGGCATTTTTAATTGTTTAAAGTTCATGGTGTACACAATTCACCCCCCCCCCCCCCACCATTGTGTCTTTAACTTCTTTATAACCATCCTGGAAAAATAATTTCTATCAAATTTATGTCCCTACATATAGGTTCCAGGAGCAGTAGAAGCGGGCGATGGGCGGTGCCTAACTTGGATTTTTTCCATAATCGATGATCAATCTGAGATCTATGGGATGATTAACATCAATATAAATGGAATCAAATCAAAGAAATAGACAATGGATAATTACACTAAAACTAAGAGAGAAGATCATATCATGTTATTTATAATTAATTAAATTAAATAAAAAATACCTTTATGAAATTCTTTCTTTATTGTTGAATCTGGTGATAGATCTGTGATCTGTCATCATTTAATTGGGGAAACTATGTGTATATTTCCTCTAGTGGTGATCCATACGGGTTCCAAAAAACATCAAACATCACCGAATGAATCTCTAGGTTCTAGTATGGTATATCGTTATACATACGTCATCCTCTTTTTAATTCATTGAGAATCACTTCAAAATAATTCTCAATAATCTAGTGGAGTAGGATTTCTCTCCGTTCTTAGGAGCGTTCTTGGAGAAGGGAGCTCTCTAGTCTTGATAGGATTCTCCGAATTTGTTGTGCACAACCAATAAAAATGAATTGGATCTCTTGAGAAAATAACATAATTGGGAATTTATATAGTTATGGTTAAAATAAATAAATTTCACAGGTGTCCTTAATTATTTATTTTATCCTCAAAAAACACTATGTCAAATAATATTATTATTATTATTTCTTAACATGCACTTAGCTTATGAATTTAAAGTAAATATTATTTAATTAAATAATATTCAATATTTATTATTTCTCACCAAACCCTTAAACTCAGTCTTCCATTCCTCCAGAAAATTTATCAGGCCTTAAATAATGTCTATTTATTTGTTAAATAAAAATCACTACATTATTCATCAATAAATATATAAATATTATATTCACTAAATAGAAAATAAATATTTATATGTGGTCAAGAATATATGAATAATTATTAAACCATGTATTGGAATAATATTTATTTAACCTATTATATAATAAATAATAATATATTATTTAACTAATATTCTAGACACACTTAGTGTGTAACCCTCTAGGCCTTTTTCTCAGTAGCATTAGGTGAAGCAACCTAAAGTCCAAGTTAGCATCTAGAAACATTCCAAGGAACCCACAAAGAAATAATTTAATTCCAAAATGATATGTTACCTCATATGTACAGTTACTATGTAATATAATCCATTTATCTCGATATCTCTAATCAAGCGGGTTTCCTTCTGGTGCCATCAACCAATGTGCTCAGTGTCTAATTCATTGACATCCCAAAAAATGAAGTGGCCTTTATAAAATTATAGAAATTGATTTATTTAGGAAATATAATTTCCATCATAGGTCCTAAGATATCAATATACATTAATAAATATAAGTTACAAATCATTTCTTTCATTATTCATTACTTTAATATTATTTGTGATGCACCCGGCATATCTTACTTCATCGCGAACATTTTTCATTACAGTTTTCATCAATAAATATAAGCATGAGACTCATAATACTCATTAATAATAATAATAAATTCTAAGGTCCAATACACACATCCATAGATATGAACATCCATAGACACATATAAAGGTGTATTTCCTACTGGTAGGTCTGATTCTCATAATATCCTATTGGATATTATTAAGGGTGTACACCATGAGAAGGTTACTCAATGTCTAATGAATCTCAACCCTTGATTGCCTATATAATTTGTGTCCCTCAAATTATATCATCCAGCTATAGAATATATATTCAAGAATATTTTCATAGAACTTCCAGGTTCTCATCATAGTGGGGAACTCGTATGAACTTTTAGTGAGACAATTACTCTTAGGAAATTATCACATACTATGTCTCCCATAAGAATAATCATGATGTGAAAGTAGTTTATTAATATTCAAAACTCTGAATATAGGTTATCATAAACTACACATAAGTTGGTTCTAGGGTACCAACTCCAAAACTCCCACTTTTACTATATCCAACTACTAATAACATTTAGTCTTTTGGATCTCACATGATACTCAATCTTTTTCTAGGATAGGTCTTTATTCAAGAGGTCTGAAATTTTCTCTTTTTTGGGTACTATTCTTTCTAAAAATTCACCCCTATGGTAGAAATACCTCAAGAGGTGGTACTTCTGGAGTATGTTATTTATCTTTTGTTGTGACCTTGTCTCTTTTTCAAGAACCACCACCACAATATTATCACAATATAATGTGATAGGGTCTTTATTGATAGATACTAGATCAATATCATAGAAAAACTACTGAATCCATATAGCTTCATTAGCTACATCATAAGGCATTATATACTCTAACTCCATTATAGAATTAGTGACAATTGGCTATTTTGAAATCTTCCAGCTCACAGATCCTCTAACTAGACTAAAGACATATATTGATTGTGATATCAGACCATTCTGATCTGTCTGAAAACTAGAATTAGTATAACCTCTGATGACTAGCTCCTTGTCTTCTTCATACACTAGGAACATGTCTTGAGTTCTTCTCAGACACATAAGGATAGACTTAACCACAGTCCAACATTATTCTCTGGGCTCTGCTTGATATCTTCCTACTATGATCAGTGTCTAAGAAACATAATGTCTATTTCATAACATGGAATAAAAGAATGATCATATTGCTGAAGAATATGGGATATTAATTGTTCTATCTTTCTCATGTTGTGTCTGAGGACACATTTTATTAAAAATATGTAAACCATGTGAAACTGAAACTAATCCCCTCTTGGATTGTTCCATAATAAATCATATTAGTATTTTGTCAACATATGTACTCTGACATAGTCCAACCAGCCTCTTGGATCTATCTAGAATGATCTTGATCCTTGGAATATAGGCTTCTTTTCCTAAGTCCTTTATGAAAAAACACTTGTTTAACAAGTCCTTAACTGACTATAAGATTGGTATATTGTTTCCAATAAGTAATATTTCATCATCATATACTACTTGGGTAATGACTGCATTCCCACTAAACTTATTTTAAACACATGGTTAACATTCAATATTTATGAAACAAAATTATTTGATGGATTCATCTAATAGTGTCTTCAATGACCTAGATGCTTGATTGAATCCATAAAAGGATCTCTGTAACTTCAAAATTCTTTTGAAATATCCTAGTGTCATAAACCATTCTATTTGTGTCATATATACATCTTTGTGAAGGTTCCCATTAATGAATGTAGTATTGAAATCCATCTTCTAAATATAATATTCATGGTAAACTACTATAAAAATTAGAATTCAAGTGGATTTAAACATGAAAACTAGAAAAAAATCATTTTTTTCAATTCCTTGATATTTGTTAAACCCTTTAGACACAACCCTTACTTTATAACTATTTATTTTACCTTAAATGTCCATTTTCGTCTGGAATACCGATTTTCATCCAATAGGGTTTACATCATCTAGTGCATCGACCATAACCCAAACATGGTTTTGATACATGGAAACCATTTCAGAATTCAGGGAATCTTTCCATATTGATGATTCTATGTTTTCTACTACCTCCATGTAGGATAGTGGTTCACCATTTTTAACCAATAATTATTCAATATCCTCCGCAACTATAAAACCATATCTATCTAGTTCTCTTACATATCTTATGCTCCTACACAATACATGTGTTTCGGGAACTACTTCTTCCATGGGAACCTGTGGAATATGTTCCTATTCTTACTCTTGTGTATCTTGGGAATCAAATTCATCAAAGTTAATCCAGCTCCAACAATCCTTTTTGAGGATGTTCTCCCTCTCAATAAAGACATATTTTCTAGCGATATTCACTTTCTTATCTGAGGGGTTTTGTATATAGTATCCCCTTGTTTCCTTAGGACCCCCAATAGAGATACACTTCATTCCACGGGGTTCTAGTTTGTTTCCTAAGAAGATCTTAACAAATTCCATACAACCCCGTACATGTGTATACAAAAAAATTGGTTTCTTTTCACTCCATAGATTGAAGGTAATTCAACTTTCTACTTTAGTTGGAACTCACTTTAATTTTTATGTAATATTTTTTAATCTATATCCCAAAAAGGATAATGTAATATCTTCATGACTCATCATCGACCTTATCATGCTAAATAGGGTACATTTCCTCCTTTCACTAACACCACTCCACTATAGTGTATAAGGTTGAGTGATTTGATATATAATCTATAACTCTAGAAAATATTCAATGAAATATTGGTTAAGATATTCAACACCTCTATCTGATAAAAGATTCTTTATCTTCTTTCCAAGTTTATTATCTACTTCGTTCATGAATTCCTTGAATTTCTCAAAGTATTGGGACTTATAACTCATCAAATAGTTATATCCATATCTACTCAAGTCATTAGTAAAAGTTATAAAGTATGAATATCCACCTCTAACTTCTACTGGAAATAGTCAAAACACATTATTGTGTACCAATCTTTGAAGCTCTATGTCACTTTCACTCTATCCACCAGATGGTGGTTTGGTCATTTTACCTTGTAAACAAGCATGAAATCTATCAAGAGGACTTATCTCAGAACAGTCTAAATAACCATCCAAATAGAGCTTTTTCAAATTCTTCTCATTTAAATAACCAATATGGAGATGCCACAACTGGTTGTTATATGATTCATGTGAAAATGATTCGTTATTGATTTCCAAAACTTGTTTTTCATAATTTAATACATAAATACCATTATTTAAATGTTCCATACCGTAACATATATTTTCCTTATAAAGGTAACAACTTTTATTTCCAAACATAAAAATAAACCCATTTATACTGAGGCATGATATAGAAATTATGATATTTGTAACATTAGGCACATAATAATAATATTTCAACACAAAAATCATATTTTTTGGTAATGAGAGGTGGTAGTCACTAATTTCCAGATTATCCAACCTCTCAACATTAGCATCTCTTAGATCCAACTCCCCACAGGAAATCCTTTGGAATTTACTTGGTTCTGATATTTGGATATAGAGGTGGTCACAAAAAGAAATATATAATACCCAATTTATAGATATTGAAATATTACAATCGATAACAAATTCACCTTTACCTACCCCTTACTTTTGGGTTTAGTCCCTCTTTCAGTGGCCTGACTTTCCTCATGAAAAAAATTACTACCTCATTTTCCTTACCCTTCCTCTGGATATTCTTATTAATGGATGGATAGTGCTCAAGATCTTTAGAATATTTATATATATTGGTCCCATTTTCCTTGTTATTTATTTTATTATTCACCATAAATATTGTGGGTTTGTCACGCCCTACATTCTTATCCACATAGAGAATCAAATTAAGAAGTCCTAAAAGAATCTTCTCATTATTTCTCATATTGTAATTAATAAAAAATTTATATATGGTCTTGGGAAGTGAGGAATTTATGAGATCATTATGCAACTCATTTGGGAATTTAATCCCTGATATTTCCACGCATTCAATGTGGCCATTAATCCTGACTACATGAGGCACATATGGTGTACACTCTCTAAGATTGTTTGTAAAAAAATCATTTTATATCTCATTACACTCTCTTATATCCTTCTCTTGATAAATATCCTGAAGTTGAGACATCATACTATAGGAATACATATCCTCATGTTGCTTTAAATGATCATTAGATATGGATGATAGCATAAAACTCTAAACATATATATCATAATTTATATATTTCTCATGGATATATAATTCTTCATCACTTACCTAATTACAATGTATCTCATTCGATGAATGAGAGGAGCCGCGATGCCGATCGCTGAAGTCGTCATGGGAGAACAGAATCAAAACCCTAGCACCGCAGATCCGGGAATCACTGATGCTAGGTCTTTCACCGAAGTAGTTTTGGGTAGATTTCCTCACTCTGAATCGAATACCTCCGATATCATTTCTCCAAAAGTGTATCGGCACAGAGGTTTGTCGGCGATTTAATTTTCTAAAGATGAGGTACTTAATCTTTCCTTTGATCTTCACTTTGCGCTTGTTGGATGTTTTTTCAAGAATCATCCCTTGCTTTTATTTCTACGCAAAACCCTGGAAAACATCGGTTTCATTAATTTTCTTATTGTCCTGATGAATTCAACTCATGTTTTATTTCATTTTTCTTTGGAAAATGACTATTATCATTTCTGTAATTGGGGCTCTTGGTCCTTTGGAGGTGCGTTTATGAAAGTTTTCAAGTGGTCTCTAGACTTCGACATTGGTACTGAACCTCCTATCTCTCCTATATGGATTGGGTTCCCCAGTTTACCATTGCATCATTTCAAACAGTGTGCTCTCTTTGCAATTACTAATCTATTTGGAATTCCAATTATACTGGACTTAGCTACCTTGAATCTGTCTCGGCCTTCAGTAGCTAGGGTTTGCACTGAAATTTATATCTCACATGAACTGCCTTCTCGTTTCTAGATTCAAAATGGAGATTCTGGTTTTATTCAGGACGTTGTTTTTGAGAATGTTCTAGCTTACTTTAAATGTTGTTCTAGAATTGGTCATTTGATGACTGACTGTGAGTCTCAAAATCTTGAACCTCATCCACCTCGTTCCAGGCTCATTTGGGTGGAAAGGACTGCTTCTAATAAGGATCAAACAATAAGGACTGCTACCAACACACCACCACCAAACCCCATTGATATACCTAAGACTCTCACTAAGACTTTGTCTTCTAAGGGAACTCTATACAACCAGGAAGATAGGATAGACACTCCTTTGGAATAGTGTGAGCATTCTAATAAGGACAATACAGGTCTGATTCAACCTTCAAACAATCCCAATAACCATAATATGCTGCTTTCACCCCTTATTGAGGAACAAGAGAAGCACCTTGAATCCAATGAATCTCAAAATAGGGATCAAAATGATTCTTCTAATACTAAAAGCTCTTATCAGGATGTTGATGATTAGCCTAGTCAGATTGAAGAAACCTATTTAAGTTCAAGACCCAGAAAAGGAAAAAAACCAATGGTTAATGCTGATGGCTTCATCTCCCCCAATCCTAGAAAAACTAAAAAGTGTAGAGACTATTCCTAGATGGAAAGAACTATTGTTACAAGGTCTCTGTCTCATGCCAAGATGGAAAATTCTGATCCTCCAGTGCCCCCGTTACTAGATGATATCACATCACATCCCATAACTGTAGAACAATCAACTTCCTCCTCTCAATCATCTGACTCAGATTTCTATGAGAGTGATCCTGAAAATGACCCCTCTTATAGGGATACCTTCCAAATTGATAATAATTTGGATATCTTTGAGGAACTCAAAGGTTTGATGGATGATAATGACGGACATGTATTCTGACAATACAAGAATGGGGAAATGACGGCTGAAAACTATTTACAGCTCAGGAAGAGAATGTTCTTTAGAGTGGTGGATGAATTTAAAAGGAATCCCCATTTTGATTTCAATTTTATTCCTTGGTAATAATAGTTTTTTGCAAAAAATATTATGATTTGATGTTCTGACTTTGACTTGCATCGATCTTGCTTGAACTTTGAGGACTCTTTTCAGTTCCTATCTCCATTTTGAACGTATGTCATGGCAGATTGTATTCCTAGATTGCTCTTTGTTTGTTTCCTTTTGTCTTTCATTTATCAGACTTCCCAGGTTCTCTCAGCATATGGAGCATTACTATTTTTTCTCACTGCTTGATGTGTGGTTCAGAAACATGAAGCATATTCTGCTTGACTACTCAGGTCTGGTCTGCTTGGTTGGCTAGGAGTTGATTGGTTCTAGATCTTTTTATCCTTATCTGCTTATGGCTTAATTAACACTGCACTTCTTTAGACTCTCTATTTATACTAATCTTGTGTAGGAAACATATTCAGAGGTTTCGTTTCTGATGTGGGGTGCGAAGGTGGTCATTATTGCCAGCAGTTTTTTAGGTTTTGATGAAGTTTATAGAACCACTTTTTGTTCCACTGGTTTGATGTGGTCTACAGCACAGTTTGAGATTAGATGGTCTCTTTATGGAAAAAAAGAATTTTCTAATGAAATAAAGAGCAGGTCTGGAAAGTCCTTTTTTTATCCTCTATTCTTCATTGTCTAACCTATTTGTCTCTACAAATTTGTGATGGTGTAAGCTTATTACACCTCGTGTTTCCATTGTAATATTTTGATTTGATAAATTCCCGAGGCATGGACTATTTTTCAGTTCATGTCACCTTGTTCGAAAAAAAACCTATGTATCTCATTGGATTAGTTTTTCTTCATCTCCAAACTTGAACCACCTCTACTAGCTTGGGAGTTTTATCCATTACATATTCCATTTACTCAAAAATGGGTGAGGGGAAAGGGGGTTTACATAAAAGATTCCAAGTCCATGTAGGCCCTACATAATAGAGGATAAAAGCTATGTAGGCCAACAATTTAATTTAATAATAAATTAAATGAAACTAATCACATAAAAATGTCTGGTATAGCTCATGATCATCCACATTCATGAAATGAATTACAAGTTTAATAAAACGAGAATTCAATTCATGATTTTTCTTATTTATGAAAAATCATGCTCGAATAAATTAATTATTATCCTTAATTAATCAATTCATTTATCTTAATTATCAACCGAATTTTCTTGAGATTCTCATCCAAGATAATTATTTATAAAATTAAATAATTCTTTTAAAATAAACTATGTATTTAAATGTACCTTAAAGGTAACACGGTGAATGATCATCTGATTCTTCCGAAAATTCATTATAGTTATATACTATTTTACTCTTATGACATATGGTATACATGACTCATCATGTACTTTCACAACATATACTTCGTGGATGATTACATGAATTACATGATTTTTTCATGTGTTATGATTAAATGTGTGTTGAGTAAGAACTTGTAATATGACTCATACATGATATGTAGATGTGAACATTATGTAGATATTAATTAAAATTTTAAATATTTATGTATTTCAAAACCCATCACATGGAATTTCCTATCTTTATTACCACACATAAGTACATGTCTCAAGGTTTAGAGAGTAAAATAAAAAAGTAAACAATCTATGTAACTTGGTATAAGTACAATGAATGTGCATCTAAGATACACATCATGTACATATCACACCATATATCTAAGGTACACACCTAGGGACACGACATGTGAATCATAACTTGTAAACTAGAGTTCATAGAATATCCAATGGGCTACACAACATGTGATTTCCAAATTACACATTCACCAGTCAAGTAGGCTTTGTATTAAAATACACGACCCGTCTTTGACTCAAAGGGACTACACACTGTGTGCATGGGATAAACGGTGTGTAATTCAAATGACCATGTACCATTATGTTCTAGTCAACATGTGGTGCAATTAAATCTTATAAATAATGCATAATCTTGAATTAATTTCTGAATCAATTTTGTTTTATTAAATATGACAATACGAAGTGTTGTCCTATTTTGTCTGGAAAACCCTTAAAACATCTAGATAAGTACCCTGATTTTATTTTAGTCATAAATTTAGTCTTCTCAGATTATATCTATTTGAAACGAGGGAGGAAGAAGTAGATCTCATGATTCGGATTACAAGAATGATTAAAATTGAATTGAAAATATAAATTAAAAATTCATAAATCACCAATAATATTTAAATAATTATAAATAATTATGTAGCCACCCAGATATGACGTGTAGGTTTCGGACCCACTAGAATCATGAGATGGGCACTTCCCAACCTAGATTTTTTCCATAATTGATGATCAATCCAATATCAATACGACAATGAATGCAGAGATCAACATAATTGAATAAAATAAATAGAAAATGGATGATAACTTTAGAACCAAGAGAGAGGATCATAACATATTATTTATAATTAATATAATTAAATAAATAATTTAATTTACGGAATTCCTTCTTTATTGATGAATATGGTAACAGATCTATGGACCACCATTGTTTCATTATAGAAGCCAACTATATATTTTATATAGTGGTGGCCCATACATGTTCCACAAATATCCATACATCACTAATGGAATATCCATGTGATTTCATAGTAGATACTTTTTCTTGCATATTCCACCATTGATCGCTTCAATAATAGATTCCCAAATTTTCTCCTTGATCCGGTGGAGGAGTATTTCTCTCCATTATTGGGAGTGTTCTTGGACAAGGGAGCTCTCTAGGCTTGAGAAGATTCTCCAAATCCATTGTGCACAACCAAAAAAATGAGTTTCCTCTCTTTATAAAATAAAATAACTGGGCATTTATATTTATAGGATTAAAATAAAATAGTTGAACAAGTTGCCTTAATTATTTATTTAATCCTAGAAAACCCCCATGTCAAATAATAATAATAATAATAATATCATTTCTATACATGCGCACAACTTGAAAATTAAAAATTAAAAATTATTTAATTTGATAATATTCATTATTCATTATTTCTCACCAGACAATTAGTCTCAGTTTTTCATTACTCCATAATATTTATCGGGCCTTGAATAATGTCTATTTATTTATTAAATAAATAACATTGCATTATTCACTAATAAATAAATAAATATTGTATTCACTAAATAGAAAAATAAATATTTATATTCGATCAAACATAAATTAATAATTATTAAACCATGTAAAGGAATAATATTTATTCAACCTCTTAAATAATAAATAATAAAATGTTATTTAACTAAGATTTTCGACACAATTAGGGTGTGACCCGCTAGGCCACTTTCTCAGGGGAATTAGGTGAAGTAGTCTAAAGTCAAAGGTTAGAATCTAGTAACATGCCAAGGAACCCATAGATAAATAATTTAAAGCCGCGATGACATGTTACCTGATACATATGCTTATTGTCTCATATAATCCCATTATATGGATATCTTTAATATAGAAGGTTCCATGAAGATGGTATCAACCTATGTTCATGATGTCTCATTCTTTGACTTCCTGAAAATTTAACATTCCTTTAGAAAACCTTGAAAATGGATTTATTTATGCTATATCATTTCCATCAAAGGGTCTGAGATATCAACATCTATTAATAAATAAAAGGGAAAAATCCTTTCACTTATTATTCATTAATGCAATATTACTCTTGACACACCCAGCACACCCTACTTCTCCATAAAAATTTGTCATCATGGATTTCATAAATACATATATGTGTGTTACTAATAATACTTTTTGACGTCTCTAAGATTTAATAATCCCAAATCATACTTGATTATATTTGGAATGAGTTTACTAAGTTATGTTAGCATTTGGAATTATAAGGTAGATTGGTAGAATGTTCTAATTACGAGTCACAGTTTGTCTGACTCACCACTCATTACTCATCAGTCCTGGCTCACCACTTAGGATGACTCACTACTAAGTCTTAATCACCACTAAGTCTAAATAACCACTCCTGACTCACCAATAAGTCTGAGTCACCGCTCTTATGATTCACTATTCCAAAGATAGTGATAGGCTAACAAAACTGTGAACAAGTCACCACCATCTATGAGTCACTATTGAATCAATATACCACCAAAACATGATTCACCACTTATTCTAATTATTCTAGAGATTCCACGCTCAAAATAATCACCACTACCTTTAAATTATCATTTTAGAATACAATATTTCTATTGGTAGTATTTGTGGAATTTAATGCTACTGGTTATTTTAATAACCTTTTGTAGAAAACATTGAAATCAATGTCAGATAAAAGTATGAGGTTCTAGAACACAATAGAGAACATTTTTTTTGTATGTTATAAATCTAAAAACAAAACCTCAAAAAAGGAGGCCATGTGATATGTGAGGAAAAAACAAGATTCAACGTGTGTGTTGATCAAAATAGATCTATTTTCATGTGTGTAATCTTATACTTAAAAACTTCAAAGAATAGATATAGAATTGGATTGTTGTACAATTCGATTACTCATACACCATAAAAAAGAATCTTCTATGATACTCTATTTTAAGAAAAATTATGAAAAACAACTTGATCCTTATTTCAATCTACTTTTAAGGAGTCAAGAAGCTGCAATGAAAATCAGAGAGAGAAAAAATATCCCTTCTACTCTTTTATCTACTCTATTTGTGTACTTTATTTAAATTATGAGTAGTGTGTGATTATATCTATTTTATGAACACACGTGGACTCCTATGCATAAATATAAGATACACATATATATTCTCAGCCTATCTTTTCACACCATACATTCTCATGGATAACATTAGAAGAGGTCCCTACATGGTCTTTCACTTTTGTCACTCCCACAAAAACATTGAAAGAGGTCATTGTGACATGGAAAACATTTTTTGCACTAATTTATACTCATATCCTAGTTATGGATCAATTTTCTATTTATATAAACTAAATAATGGTAAGTGATCACCAAGTGAAGAGAAATTTGTCTCATCTTGATACTATACATCTTTTTATTATTTTTGGTATGCCTTTTAATGTTCTTTTCTCACTACTCTACCATTATAAAAAAAATTATTTCACTTTGATAGTAAATCATACATAGTGTTTATATTAGAATATTATTTATTAAATTGATTTCAGAAGTTAAAATAGTATTTCATATTTTTTAATTCAGAACAAATCACTCATTGAGAAATATTTTAAAATTTCAAAACTATTATAAATCTACTACAATCCTTAATTAGGCTATATTTTATAATAAGTTGGGGGATTTATTTTAAACCCTTTTTAAATATAAATTTTAATTTGGAACTCCCTTTCCCCCAACCCCCTTGAGTCTCACACTCCAACCAATATTTGGTATCAGAGAAGTTAAAATATTTTCAAATCCTTTTAAATGTGATTATTATTGTGCGTTAAATATCTTAAAATTTCTATTAATTATAAATTTTTAGTTCATTATATTTATTTTTTATCCTTTTAATATGGGTTAAAGATAGGAATGTGTCTCTATTAAGAGTCCTCTATATTTCAATGGCACTAATTACTTCTACTAAAAAATAAAAATGAAAAATAATATTGAATGAATGGGATTTTATATCTGGTCTTCCAAATTAGATGAGTATAAAATTCTTAATATTGTTAGAAGTAATTGGGATGATCCAACTAAAGAAATATATAATAATAATTGAAAATACATGAACGAATTATATAGTTTCTTATGAGATAAAGAGTTTAATAGAATTTCTTCATGTGAAACTGCCTACAAGATATGGGATACTCTATTTGTATCACATGAAGGAAAAAAATATTAAATAATTGAGGCTTAACACTTACACTATTAAATATGAGAATTTTAAGATGAGGCTTAATGATATAATCTCTGACATGTATCTTAGGTTCAATGAGATTGTGAATACAATGAGATCACTAAGAAAATGAGTCACTACAAAAGAACAGATCACGTGACTCTTGAGATGTCTTCCAGAAAGATGGAGAGAGACATCAGTGGCAATTAGAGAATCTTGTGACATCAATACACTACCCGTAAAGGAGATGATATGAAAATTTATGATTTATGAGTAAGATCTAAAGGTTAATAAAGAATAAGATGATAAAACTAAGAGAAAACCCATTTCTTTCAAAACCACTACATCTATGAAAAATGAAATGAAAAAATTTTAAGTTCTTGCTGAATGTTCAAGTGATGAAGATTCATCAACTGACAAAGTTGAAGAAATGGCTCATCCAGATATAATATTAAATCAATTTTATAAAAATAAGAATTTATTCAAGAAATATAACTGCAAAGGAAAATATGAAAATCATAGGAATTGGAAAAATTATTCTAAGATATATTATCATTCAAATGACATCATATGTTACGAATGCAAGAGAAAAGGACATGTGAAGGTTGACTAGCCAAAAATGAAGTACAAGAAGAAATATGATAAGAATGATCAAAAGTACAAGAAATCTATGAAATATACCTAGAGATATTTTGAGGACTCCTCCAGAAACATTTTATTATGTCATGATAAAAAGGATGATAAATCCAGCATGTGATTTATGAAATATTTATCTGAAGTAACATTGGTATCTCTTGGAAATAACATTCATTACTCTGAAGATGAAAAAAAATTAAGAGAAAACTACTAAATAATTATTTTTTTAATATTGAAACATGCTTAATAACACTTTTATTAATCAAAATGAAAAATAACAAACACTTAAAATAGTATGCTTTTACTAATTCTGTTAAATTTAAAGATGATATCAAAAAAGAGAAAAATTATGAGTTTCTTAAAGAAAATACTAAAGATAAGAAATCTAATGAATAGTTAAAGAAACATCTAGAAAAATTCATTTACGGGAAAAATATTTTTAAAAAAATTATTGGGGATAAAATTTCTCCATAAATACACTATAGTTCTAGGATACCAACATGGACATGGGAGAATAATTAAGAAAACATTTATTCCAAAATCTGGTAAATATTCTGATAGTTCCAGTTTTGAAAATTCTTATGTTGCATCCAGTTATGAAAATCATTCTATAATATATTTTACTGGAAGACCTAATAGATTTTCGTTCTCTAAAGATTTACAAACTGCTTATAAGAATACCATTAAAAAATTGTGGGTTCCAAAATCTTTTATTAATAACATTTTTTGAACCAAGAAAATCTATATACCAAAATCATTTATTGCCTAATCTATATTTTAGAAATAATTCTTGAAATTTTCCTATAAGAACTTATGGTACTTGTATAATGGGTGTTCAAAGAATATGACAGGAGACTGCTCAAACTTCAATAATCTAATAAAGTTTTATGTTTGATACGTCACCATTGGTGACAAGGCTAGAGGAAATTTCATGGATCTTAGACAAATTGGTAACAAAAAATTAATTTTAATTACCAATGTACTTTTCGTTGATCGTTTAAAGTATAGTATTCATATAATTTAATAATTATGTGATGATGGTTTTCGTATAAAATTTGAAAATAATGCATGTAATGTTTTTGAATTTAAAAATGTTTTAGTTTTTTCTACTTGTATAAATGAAATTTTTTATGTTGTTAATATGTATTCTTTATGTTCACAAAATGCTTCTTGATTAAGTTCCTTGCATTGAGAATCTTTTATTTTCCATGAGAGACTAGGACATTGTAACATTAACTCACTTATAAAGAATACTATAAAATGTTTAGTCAATGATCTACCCAAACATGGGTTTCCAAATAGTAACGTTTGTAATCCTTGTCAAAAAGGAAAAAAACAAAAGATATCCTTCAATCCAAAGAATAGACTATCAACTTCTCAACCTCTTGAGTTGGTTCACATAGACCTTTTTGGACCAACTATAGTTTCATGTTTAAATGGGAATAACTAAATTTATATTCTTATATATGAATTTTCTATGTATACATGGGTTTTCTTTTTAGAATATAAAAGTGAATCTAGTTTGTATTTTACCAAGTATGCTAGATTGGTAGAAAAGATAAGTGGACTTAAAATTTTGACATCAAGAAGTGACCATGTCCATGAGTTTGAAAATCACGATTTCAAATAAATTTGCTGAAAAAAATGGCTATATTCACAACTACTCTGTACCTAGGACACCTTAGTAGAATGAGGTTATAGAAATAAGAAATATAACCCTTCATAAGATTTCTAGGAATATACACAATTAATATGACTTACCTATCTATTTTTTCGGAAGAGGTTTTGTATATATCTTTCCATGTAATCAATAGATTCGTATTCATACCTATCTTGAATAAATCCCAATATCAATTATGAAATAATAGGAAGCATAAGTTTAACTACATTATAGTTTCTGGTTGTAAAGTCTCTATTATTTTTACAAATGATATTCATAAAAAGAAATTCATCCACAAGTGATGGAGGAATTTTTCATGTTTATTCAGTTTCTAGAAAATTATATGGAGTATTTAATAAGAGAAACAAGCGTTTGAAAGAATCTGTACATGTCAATTTTATTAAACAAATCCACATGATCCAAAAACATCTCTATAAAATCATGAGGATGATCTATAAAATCTGGACTCGAATTCCAAACCTCTCGATTATTCTATCAAACAATTATCAATATCATCTAGTTATGGAAAATTTTCAAACTTTGAACCTGTAGAACCCAAATCTATATAATACATCTAGGAAACCAATCCATATTTTTCTAGAGGCTTTAAGACTATTAAAAATAACTATTTAGATATTGTAGTTGGAGACTTAATCAAAGGTACACAAACTATATCTTCTCTAAGAAATCGGGTTAAACATCAAGAATTTTTGTCACAACTTGAACCTAATAACATCAATGAAGAAATCATTGATGAATTTTGGGTAATTGATATGCAAGAAGAAATAAATCATTTTGAAATAAATAATGTATGGAAATGTTTTGATTGATCTGAGAATATCTTAACTATAGGCAATAAATGGGTTTTTAGAAATAATGTTGATGAAGTTGGAACTATAGTAAAGAATAAGGCTAGATTAGTTGAACAAGGTTATAGTTAATAAGAATCCATAGACTATGAAGGTACCTTTTCACTTGTAGTCCAAGTTGAATCCATTAGAACCCTACTAGCTTTTACAGCTCATCTAAAATTTAAACTTTATAAAATAGGTGTCAAAGTGCATTTATAAATGTTTATTTAAGTGAATATTTTTTTAACAACCCCATGGTTTTAAAAATCCCCATTTTCCAAATTATTTTTTCTAATTAACAAAAGAATTATATGGTTTAAAACAAGATCTTAAAAATAGTATGATAGGCTCATCTCATTAATTATTTCAAAGGCTTTTATAAAAGGAATAATTTAACTAACCCTTTATATAAAAATAATTTCAAAATAAGTTTTTGTAGTTAAAAAATATGTAGATGAAATTATTTATGGATTTCTTAAAAACATTCTATTTTCAGATTTTGAAAAAATGATGAAAATTGAATTGGAAATGAGTTTAATGGTTGAACTTAAGAATTATATATTATATTTAAAATCTTTTTAAACAAAGAAAGAATTATTTTAAATCAAACTAAATATACTAAAGATCAAATAAATGGTTTTGTTCTAGATAACACTAAAGTTAGTGATACTCCCATGAGTACCATAAAAAATTTGGATCTTGATAAGTCAAGGAAACCATTGGATCAATCCAATTACATAGGTATGATTGGATTTCTTCTATACTTAACTACCAGTCGACCTGAGATTATGTTTAGTGTGTCTATGTGTGATCTTTTCCAAGAAAACACAAAATATTTACATTAACTTTCTATTAAGAGGATTTTTAAATACCTCAAATGTACTACCAATTTAAGAATATTCTATCCTAGAGGATTGGAATTTTATTAGTTAGTTATTCTGATGCCGATTTTGGTAGATAAAAGTTAGATATAAAAAGTACATTTGGAACATGTTATTTTTTGGGTAAGGCGTTGTCTTCATGGTGTAGAAAGAAGCAAAATTCTATTTCATTATCAATTGTTGAAGCTGAAAATGTAGTTGTTGGTATTTTTTGTGCTCATATTTTGTGGATTAAATACACATTACTACATTATAGATATCAATACTGACATATCCCTATAAATTGTGACAACACAAGTGCAATTATAATTTCTAAAAATCAATTATCTCAATCTAGAACAACACATATTGATGTAAGACACCACATTTTGAGATATCATTATAAAAAATGATATAACTCTTGAATACATTTGAACAAAACATCATATTACTAATATTTTTAATAAGACATTGAATTTTTAGAGAATTTGTTACATCAAATATGTGTTAGGAATGATTAATTTCATTTAAGTAAAACTATGTTGATGTCTCACCATTGTTTTCTCACCATTTATGACTCACCATTGATGTATCATCATTTATGACTTTTCGATGATGTCTCACTTTTGATGTCTCTCTATTGATGACTCAGTGTTGATGTCTCACTATTGATGACCCACCATTGATTTCTTATCGTTGATGAGTCACTTTGTATGTCACACTACTGATGTCTCACAATTGATGTCTTTTTATTTAGGTCTCACCATGGATGAACCAATGTTTATGTCGCACCGTCGATGTCTCTCCATTAATGTCGCATCATTGAGTGTCTCACCATTGGTTTGTCTCATCATTATTTTTCCTTTGAGAATATATATCTGACTAATATGCTGATTATTATTATTATTTAATATTATTCGATGTACTTTATATATTTTATTTTAGAATAAATAAATGATAAATTCAGAACCCCTATATTTTCATTGGGCCTCTAGAACTTTAAAACCAATTTTCAAACCACATTCCCTCCAATTTTTCCATCTCTCCATTACCTTATAACTCTCCCAAATTCTTAAAATTTCTATTATAAAGTGACCATCTGAATCGTCTCTAGAAAAAATACAACCATCAAAGAATAAGAAAAGTGTTTCCGGACAAAATACTAAAGAATCTTTAAATCTAAAACTCATTAACCAAGTTTTTGTACTGAAAAAAGTGATCTATGGAAAATGGATTCTCTCAAGTAAGTATCTAGTGATAAGGGTATTGATAGAACAAGGTTCGGTTGACTAGTTTTAGAATAATAATCAAACCATGTATCTAAATAAAGTGTTTTATTTCTATCAAAATGTTGATATTTCTTTGAATAAAAGAGATGATTTCTTGATAAGAAGAAAAATTAACAGATACTTATGTCTCTCATCCTCAAGTCTATGGGTAGCATGTTAAATTGTACTTCATGAGGATATCTTTGAATATCATCATGTAAGTTCCCCTCTTGATAATGAAATGTTATGTTATGAAGAGTCTTTAACAAAATTAACAGGTGATGGGATTCTTAGAAGACCTATTGCATTCTAGATAGATGGTGAAACTAGACTACTATTTAAATTTATCCAACAAATTCTTTTCCCTTGAAAATGTGACTTTTACACCTTCAAGTATCATGATGTATATTTTTTATATCTTACGAATGAAAGGATATAAATTCTTTCTGTGAAAATACCTAATTCTTCATATGTGTGATATTATTAAACCCACTTCAAGATCCACTTAACTATTTTATTCAAAGTCCATTTATTCAATGTTAAAATCTAATGTATTAGTAGGAGAAAATAAATATTCAATTAGAGACTATGGTGTTTTTTACATTACCAAGGTTACATGAAAGAGGATGAAAAGATGTTAAAATCTGTAGAAGAAACAATGTGTGGAGGAAAATGAAAGGATTTATGAAGATTTCAACCCTGTTTGCCATCCCACAAGACCAAAATATTTTATTGATTATGGTTTGTAACTAGATTGACTATTGAAATACTTGGATGATGATGAAGAGGATTCTACCTCTAGAGATAAAGAATATAATCTATCTAATAAAGATGAAAGTGATCCTGATATTCCGAAATACCATGAAGAAACTTCACATGAATCTCTTAGACCTTTATAGGCACTCCCCTCTTGAGAAACTCTTGTCAAGGATAAATAATATGATGAGACTCAGGAAAAAATAATTGAATATAAAAGTATATTAGAAACCCCATAAAATCTTCTACAAAAATCAGATGACGAGGAGGAGAATTAAAGTGATAGTGAGTACGAATAAAGAGAAGAAGTTGAATATGATGATGAAGAGAAGGATGATGAAAATGAATAAGAAGAATAAAATTGTAAAGATGGAGAAGAAGAATATGATAAAAATAAAGGAAATACAGAATAAAAGGAATGTGGTGGTGATAAATTGGATCATTCAAATCATGATAGAGATGAGGCAATGGATTATTCTCTATCTTCAAGAGATAAAGATGAATTGATTTAAGTGTCAAAGTAATTTGATTTTGAAACTAAGGAACCTAAAAATATAGCTGAAATAGTGGATGGAAGTTATGATATTTGATTGATAGAATCATTTGAAAATCAATAGGGAGTATATATTGGCGGGGGGACCCCCAGTTTGGTAAGAGTTGATGTACCTAAGCCTTTTGATCAAGCCTCTATGGATGAATGGTAAAAATACCATGGTAATATCAGTTTTGGTTTGGGTTATCCAACTTCCAATGACTCTTAGGGATCCTTAATTTAGAAAATTTACTTATCAAAATAATTTCATCTCAATCAAATATTATTTAAGTCATCTTCCCATGCCACTTCTCATACACCTTCAAACTATTTAAGTCATGATCACTTAAAATATTTTTGACAGAAACTATAAAATGTATTTAGAGATATTTTAAGATCAAATATTTCACCTGAAACAAAACTTAGTGAAGGATATATTTTATCTCTTATGGAGAAAATACATGGAAAAATACAACCTTGGATGATTCATGAAATTTAGAAATTAATCATTGAGCATAATCAGATAAGTGATGAACAGGAAACTCCCAAATATTTTGTTAATGGAATGACATGTGACTATAAAGAATCTCGTGAAGGTATTGTGAAAAGTCTTATAGATACTTCTTCTGAGCCTTCTCTAGTTGTTTCACATTATCCTCCAGTGTTTGATTTTGATTAGTTGAGATCAATATTCAAATATAAGTTAAGATTTGAATCTACCTCTACTGATACTTCTCTTTCTGAATCATTGAATGTTGGGTTACTTAGATTATTTGTCAGAGAATCAATATAGACTATGATGTTTGGTTCATATCAGGAGATCGTGAGGAAAAAATATACAAAACAATGATAATTTAAATTCCATGGTTAGGATTAATTTCAAAGATTTCATTGCTGATCAAGAAGATATCACCATGAATGTAGATTACTACATTAAAATAATTTATGTTAAACATTATTTGAATAGACATTTCATGTTTTGGGATGAAAATATGTGGATTCTAGTAGTCACACAAGACTTTAGGGAGAAAATTAATCAATGTAAGGAACTCACTCCTTCTCTTAAATATTTTATATAAAATAAGGATGAATTCAATAAAGATAAGGAAAAGGGATGCCAAATTATTATGGACTTTATCAATCTATTATAGCCTTATCTTCTTTTTCATAACACTGCAATTGTAGTTCCAAATGCCTTTATCATTCCTTTATCTTCTGTTGCACTCACTGTTGGACATTTTTTCCCTTCTCATCACTTACAACATCGTTCTTCCTTGGCAACCAATCCTTTTAAACCTTTACCTTCTAGACACTAACCTTTTCCCATGACTCCTACAGAGGCACTCATATATTTGAGACTAGTTGTTTATAGAGAATTACCTTCATCAACTACATCAGCTCCTCCAACAATGCTGATAGCTATTCCAAAGCCTTCATCATCTACTCCCAACACATCTGATAAAGGCAAAGAACCTCTACATCCTACTATTTAGAATCACAAAACTTAAATTTTTTTATTCGGATGTACCTGGAGAAAATTATTAAAATATATATTTCTTTTTTTCTCATTCCTTGTGTTTTTATCTATTCTTACCTTATAGACAATCCAAAAAGGGGGATAAGAGAATTATGGAATATTAATTTTATTTTCTTTCTTGTACTCTAATACAATATGAATTTTTTTTATATTCTTTTATGTTTTACCATATTTTATATTAATTGGATATGTCTAATTCTGTGATTTTTTATCATTAAATGGGAGATATTATTAACCTATATGAGTTTTAATAATCCCAAACCATGATTAAATATGTTTCTAATGAGTTTACTTTGTTATGTTACCATTTGGAATTAAAATAAAGAGTGTCAGGATGATCTAAGTATGAGTCAGTATTAGCCTGACTCACTACTCATGACTCGCTGCTCTTGACTCAATGTTAAGGATGAGTCACCACTAAGGCTAGATGAATACTAAGGATATCTCACCACTATGTATTACTCACTGCTCCTAAATTTCAATTCTAGACTCATGGCTATGTCTGATTCACCAATCTAGGCTTCCACCATTCTAAAGATACTACCAACATGACACTGCCCAGAATAAGTCACTACCGACCATGATTCACTATTCAATCAACCTAACACCAAAACATGAATCAACACTAATTTTCCCTACTCTAGAGATTCACCACTCAAAATAATCACCAACACATTTCTATTATCATTTCCAAATACAATATTTCTAATGGTCATATTATTGAGTTTAATGCTACTATTATTTTAATGACCTTTTGCAGAAAATATTAAATTCAATGTCAGACTAAATTATGTGGTAATAGGTACCCAAACACGATTGATAACATTATTTATGTATATTGTAAAGATAAAAATCTAAAAATAATGAATAATAAGATCCATGGTGACAAACGAGAAAAACATGATTCAACAAGTGTGTCAAATGAAATAGAGCTATTTTCATGTGTGGAAGAAAATACATCAAGAATTTGAAGAACACATAAAGAATAAGATAATTTTACACTTGTATTAATCATACCCCAAAAATAGAAAATTCTACAATACCCTATTTTTCAAAAAAAATTAAAATTTACTTGAGCCTCATTTCAAACTACTTTCAAGGAGTCAAGAAGATTCTACACATATCACATAGAGAAACACTATCCATTATACTCTTTTATTTTCTCTGTTTGTATAATTCATTTACATTATGGGAAGTGCAGGATTATCACTATTTTATGAACAAACATTGACTCTTATACATAACTATAAGATACAAAGATATATTCTCAACATATCTGTTTACAGCTTATATTACCACGGATAATAGTGGAAGAGGTCCCTGCGTGGCCTGCCACTTTTTTCACTCCCACCAAAACTATGGAGGAGGTATTTGTGAATTGGAAAATATTGTATGAGTTTTTTTATACATAGATCCATGTTTTGGATCAATTTTATGTTTATATAAATAGCTTGGTGGCTGGTTATCAATATGTTAAGAAGACTAAGTCTCAACTTAAGAATAAACATCTTGTTGTTATTTATGTTGTTTCTTTTAAAGATTTTTTTCCCTGCTCTATCATTTTAAAACTGAAAACATTTCTCTCACTTTTTTAGTTAATCATAGATATTGTTTATATGAGAATTTAATTTAGTAAATTTACTTAAAAATATGAAATATTATTACACCAGATAACTAATCACTCATTGAAAATATTTAAAAAGATCAAAACTTTTATAAATCTTATACTTTTGTCAACTGGGTTGTCTTTTTTCTAATTTGGGGGATTTTTTTATATCTAATTTAAATAGAAATTTTAATTAGGAACTCAAATCACCCCCCCCCCCTGAGTATCCTACTCTAACCAACAATACTAACTAATAATAATCTTAAATTATAAGAACCAATACATGCGTCTGAAGATAATAACATCCAATGACACAAATAAATGTGGATTTCCTTCTAAAATGGCTTTTACTCATAATATCCTATTGAATATTAATAAGGGAGTACACCATGTGAAGGTTCCTCAAAATATTATTAATATTCACCCCTAATATCCTATATCATTTTTCCCTAATATGTAATCATCTGGCTATGGAACACATATTCCAGAACAGTGTCGTAGCACTTTTGAGTTCTCATCATAGTCGGGAACTACTATGAACTTTTTTTGTGGCAGCCACTCTTAAGAAATTATAACATACTATGTCACGCTAATAACAATCATGTAGTGATAACTGGTCTATTAAAATTCAAAACTATGAATATAAGTTATCATAAAGTACATCGAAGTTTGTTCTAGGGAACCGACTCCAACACTACTGGTATGCTTTCTTCTGGAATTTTTTTATGATAGAAAATATTAAAATAAAAGGAATTTCTCTACTAATATAGTTGATGATTATTATATATTATGGATCTAATAATCCCAAGTTAAGGATTCAGAAGAAGATGTATAGAAATAACCTATTTGAGAGAAGGCATGTCTATAACCCATACTCCTTATTTTAATGGTGATATTTATGGATGTTGCAAAATCCGTATGATCATAAACTTAAAAAATATTAGAATAATAGGTAATGTGAATATATTTAAACCTTATAAAATTATTAAAAATGATATGGGCAATTGGAGTGATGATCAAGAAAGGGAATATGATCTTAATACAAAATCAATGAATGTTATTGTGTGTGGTATGGGATCTGTTTAATTCAATCGAGTATCTCAATGTACTATTTCATATGAGATGTGGAAGAATATTATTGTTTCCTATGAATGAACTGAAGATATCAAACAATTAAGGAACAATATTTGGAAATTAAGTATTGATTATTTCATAATGAGTGAGGATGAAACCATCACCAAGATGAATGGTCGGCTGATAGAAATAGTCAATGATGTTGCTACTTTGGGAAATAAAATTTTACAATTAGAATAAGAATTAAAAGTACTCAGAGTAATACCATTTATGTTTAGTAGAATATTTGTAGATATAAATCAATATACACCTATAAAAAATTTAGCTATGAAGTTTTTGATTGGAACTCTGATGATGTATGAAGCGGGGATGTAGGATGAAGCTGAAAATCATGTGAAACATGAATAAGATGCTCTCAAAAATACTATGAATGAATCATATGATTCAAATCATCAACACTTGGATGAATATATAATTGATCTTTATAAGCTGTTTGAAGAGGTATGCAGGGAAAAAATGAAGGGACTAATGACAAAAGATGGTGTGAATACAATGGAAAACATGATATAAAGGAAAATTGTCCTTTAGAAAAATGTGAAGTAAATCTCACTACAAACAAAAAGGGAAGAAAATTATGAAATCCACCTAGGGTAATACTACTATCTCATATAACAACTATTCTACATACTTTGATTCTGAGCGTAAAAATATAATGGAATATCTAATAGCACATACAAATCATGAGGTATAATCTTCTTACTCTCAAAACTCTAGCTGTGAAAAATTATCTTAGGATGAAATAAAAAAAATATTATTTTATTCTACAAAAAAAACTGAATCATTAAATAAATATTATAAAAATTAATATATATTATGATATTGTTCATTTTGATAAAGAAAATTTATCAAAATAGATTTTTGATTTAAAATCAAACTCTTTTAAATCAATTGATCTACATGACATGGAAATTAAATAACTATTATCTGGGATTGGTGATTTAAAAACAAGCATCTAGTATTCTGAATAAATGATAAAATACAAAAATCAAATCCTAGGTAAAAATTAAATACCAAATAAAAATTAGGAATATAAAGTAATGGTGAAATACTAGAAATATATAATAATTTCATTGTCCCTGGTTTAAATAGGAAAAACATATCTAGTGTTAAATGTTTTAATTATGGATTTAATTCTCATTATCTAAATGATTTTTTTTATAAAACCTAAAAAAATTTGTATTGAAAATGTGTATTGTTCAAAATAATTGTTTGACATAAGTAGTAGAATTACTACTAAAAATAAATAATTTTGGTTACATACAAATTTAATTTATAACAATTTTGGACCCAAAATTATATGGGTACCAAAAGAATCTGTATTTCATGTTATATAGAATTACACCACAAATCTGTATTGTTAAATCTTTAAGTGGTTGATTGATGGATATAAATTAAAGTATCTAAAGAAGGAGTTCACAACTCTGAAGTAGTTCATTATCAAAAAAATCATCAATAATAAAGTTACTTACTCATTAAGTTGTTGTTTTTAAATATATATACTTCCAATAAATTAATGGTTTTTTAAAAATAACTTTTCGAATATACTTTTATCCAAAGGTTTTTTTTATTTTTATAAAAACTATAATATATATTATAAAATATTTTAATTTTAAAATTCATTATATTTCTTATTCTTAAAATATTATTCAATTGTTAAAATTTGAATACTCTTTTTAGATAATATGTTATAATTGTTCTATATTTTTAGGATAAATAAAATGAAGTTTCATATGCAATATTAGAACCTAATGTTTAATCTTCTTATAAAAACTTTTAAATAATCGAATCATTTTCTTTAAAATATATTGTTCAATTGTTTTTGAAAAATAAAACCCCCAAAAATGAAGAATTCAGGATCATTATGCTTAGAAGAAAATCATTCTTAAAAAGGATTAAAGGTAATCCTTCTAGTTTATTTATTTCATTTTTGGATGATTCGATTGAAAAGACTTATAATAAAAATAAGAATGTTCTAAGACATTAAGAATAAGAAGTATCCTATTCTCAATTATCTTATTATAATATTTTGATCAAAGTCAACACTCTAAATGAAGAAAAATTAAATATATGAGCTGATATGGAAGTGCCTAAATGGTAGTATGATGACCTATAGAAATATTATTTATTAAAAGTTGATATTGATTTGTTATAAATAGAGTATCTAAATATCAGAAACAGTTTGATCTCAAAAATAAATTTTAAAACATTAAAAGGAGAAATGAAATTCCAAATATAATTGTTCAAAAAAGAGTCCTCTACAAAGATAGATCTTGATAAGTTGATTTTTTTTTGTTAAACAATGTGTTTATTCTTCGTATCAAAGAATAGAAGGTATTAAAAGTTTAGTATATGGACTATCAAGAGTATTATATTCTCTAAGAGATAATGTTCAAAGTTTGGAATTATTAGATGAACCATCCACTTCTTTATAACTATTCTTATTTTTTCTTTCTTTAATATTATTGTACACTTTTTAATACATATTTATTAATAAAATTATGTGTTAACGGTTAGTTTTTAATTTACCCTTTTTAATCATATTACATAATAATGTATTTATTATTTAATTATTTTCTCATAAAAATAAAGTAAATTAATAGTTTTATTTTATGAAACAATGTTTTAATAAATAATTAATTATTAGTCAAATTTATTTTCCCAATTCATTGAATATCCTAAATTCTATGATTCAGGAGTTGTTTTTTAATCAAATGATAAATTTATAATGTTTCTTACATTCTTATCTATGTCTTTAGCATGACATTAGGGGTATATTCTTTTAAAGACACTTTACTCTTATCTTTTTAATGTCATAAAATTAGGGAGGTTTTTTCAAAGAATTAGTTTTAATATTAAAACTAAAATGGAGATTTTTTCAAAATTTTAGTCTTCATTTTAGGAGGGAAAACTTTTTTTCCCTTCTTTCTTTCCATAAATAAATAGAGCTCTTAGTAATAATTTGGGGGGGAAATTTTATAGGGATTCATTTTTTTGGGAGAATGGAATAATTTTATTTATTTATATTAAATTTATTTATTTCAACATCATCTTTGACATGAGTTTTATGACCGTAAAAATGGAGGGATTTTTCAGCATGTGTTGATTTAAAAAATTTATTAACCTCTTTTTGGTTTTGATGCTCACTAATGCCCACATTTTTTAACTTATTAATTTACTTTTAAGTGAATTTCAAGAATTTATTATTCATAGAAATATTTATTAGGGACTTATAATCATTTCATTGATCTGTGAGCATTATTTTTTGAAGTATTCATGACATGTTTTAATATATTCTATAAACAGTTTTTATACCCTAAGTGTGTAGGCATAATGTATAAAATAAAACCTAAGTTCATAACAACATGTATGGATCATTAACCCTATATCATCTTGAAACTATGGTTCAATAACCTTATATTCAGAAGAAACCCTAAATTTTAGGAAACAGATGTATGATATATAAAACAAACTTTTGTGAACAACCAGATGTTTTTAAACCCTACATTTGGAGTCTTGTCCTTATGTGATGGAACCCTATGGTTGACCATTCAACAATAGTGTTTTAAATCAGTGATATTATTCCTAATTTATACAACAGACTTAATGGTATTTAAGATATATTCAATGTTGACTTATGACCAATCAGAAGGATTAGTATGATCGACTTAATGTCTCATATTCATCAGAGTATATCATTACAATTCTTACAGGAAGTTATGACTCTCTTGAATTTTTTTTGAATTCAAATATTCAACATTTAATATGTGATAAGAGTTATTTTTGCCATGGATCTACTAGAACAATAGTATAAATATAAAGATTATATTCATTGATATATACATATATATATGTGTGTGAAAATGTACATAAGTGTTGATTATATAGAAAAATTTATCTACATAAAAAATCATGTATCATTGTTTTTAGAGTTACACTGTCGAGAAATACGTGATTTGATCTGTCATCACGTTGTTATTGATGCTACTATTATTATTTTCACTACTACTAAACCTTATCACTAAATATTCATTTTCAATAATGATGAAGAATTTTTCCGATATACACTTTGGATACAAACATGTTTAAACATCAACTTGATGTTTTCTCTATCATAATTTAAGGAAATCCAACGCGTAGTTGAAGATCTATTTATCGTTATGTTATACTGAATATATGAATAAATATTTTAGTTGTTACTAAAACTGTAATGTAAAACACATAACATAAAAAAATCATTTTATATTGATTTTGTGGTGTTTTTACTACTCATAATCAGTCAATGTTAAGTTTCATCTGTAGGTTCCGGGCGCAGCGGAATCACGTTGGTGGGTTTGTCCAACTTTAATTTTAGCGTTAAACAACATTCAATCCAAGATCCACCACAATATAAAATGCAGGATATTTGGAATGGAATGAAGAATGAAAAAGAAAAGATGAGTCCCAGAACCATTGAGATACGATCATCATATGTTGGTTATAACTAATTTTATTAATTTACAAGAATAACCTCTGTGGAATTATTTCTTCGTCGATGTCTCTAGTCACGATCCTGTGATCTGTTGTTGCGTCATAGAATCCAAGTATATGATTCCTCTAGCAGTGATCCACACGTGCTCCATGTATCTATGGACGTCGCCGAACGGATCTCCGGGTGCTAGCACAGAAGAACCTTCACTTGTGATGTCTGCCTTCAACCGCCTTAATCCGGTGGAGGATCTCGCTATCGTAACTTGAGAGTGTTCTTGGTGGAAAGGGAATTCTATATTTTCTTGAGAGTATTTCCAAATCTGTTATGCACAATAATGGCTCCGGAAAAGTGTTGCGGTTGTGAGGATATTTATAATCGGGTTTGAGGTTAATAGAGTTATGAAAATAAATAAATGTGTAACATGTTTTATTTATTTCATTAACTCTTATTGAAACCCCATGTAGAATTATTAACTCCTTGACATGTTCCCACGCTGATTATAATTAATATCATTTAATAAAACGATATTATATCCTCAAAATCCCGACTGGGAAACTACATGACGTGTAATAATTAATACATGGTGTGTACTTGTTTTCCATAAAACTACACGGTGTGTATATTTAATATACATGGTGTGTACTTTTATTTTCCATTTTTCTCCAACACATTTATTAGACCTTGAGTAATGGCTATTTATATCATAAATAAATGTAACTGCATTACTCATTAATAAATATATTATTTTGCCCACAATATATTCTCTCGAATAACTAGTGTCAAAATAAATGCGATCAGGCATCCTTAAATAATTATTAAACCACGGTCGGGAATAATATTTATTTAACTTGTTAAATTAATATTTAACTGAGATACATGGACACAATTAGTGTGTGACCCTCTAGGCCTCTTTCTCAATGGCATTAGGCAGAGCCTGCCTAAAGTCCAAGCTTAGCATCTAGCAACACGCCAAGGCACCCATAGAGAAAGAATTTAACACCGCAATGACGTGTCACCTCCTACGAACGCTTACTGTGTAATATAATCCCTTTTTCTCTATATCTATAATCAAGAGGGTTTCATTCTATTGCCATAAACCTATGTGCTCAATTATTCTTTCATTAACTTCCCGGAATTGAACTCACACATACCTTATGATGGCCATGGATTTATTTAGGCTATATCAATTCCATCAAAGGGCATGAGATATCTACTTCCGTTATGGAACAGAAGGGTAAAATCCTTTCTCGCATTATCTATAAATGCAGTATTACTCAAGACGCACCCAACATATCCTACCTCACTGCGAACAGGGTTTTATCACAGTTTTTGTCAATACATCTAAGTGCATGAGTTGTAATACCCATTAATAATAATCTTAAAGTGTAAGGACCAATACACACGTCCGAAGATAGGAACATCCAATGAAACTATGAAATGTGGATTTTCTACTGGTGGGTCTCATTATCATAATATCCTCCTGGATATTACCAAGGTCGCACACCCTGAGAAGGTGCCTCAAAGTTTTATGAGTCCTCACCCCTAATAACCTGTATTATTTGTGTCCCTCAAATAATATCATCCGGCCATAGAACATTTATTCAAGAATAGTGTTATGGCACTTCTGGGTTCTCGTCATAGCAGGGATCCGCTATGACCCTTTAATGCAACAGCTGTCCTTGGGAAATTATCACATGAATTGTCATGTAGAAGAACAATCAATATGTAATAAGGCTTTTATTAATGAATAAATTACAAAGTAGTTGGTTCTAGACCACCAACTCCAACAGACCCCAACTTGGACTAGAGCCAACTACTAACAACCTTTAACACACTAGCTCTCACATGATATTCGTGCTTCTACTGAGATATGCCTTTAGTCATGGGGTCCGCTGCGTTCTCTTCCATGGACACTCTGCTCACAGCAACTTCACCCCTCTGATAGAAATCCCTCAAGAGGTGATACTTCCGGAGTATGTGCTTTGTCCATTGATGTGACCCTGGTTATTTTGCAAGAGCCACCGTTGTAGTATTATCGCAATACAATGTAATGGGATCTTTACTGCTAGGAACCACATCAAGCTCCTGGACAAAGTTCCGAATCTAGATGGCTTCCTTGGCTACATCAGAAGCCTCTATATATTCAGACTCCGCTGTAGAATCGGCGACAACTGGCTAATTTGAACTCTTCCAGCTCACAGCTCCTATATTGAGACAGAAAACATATCCAGATTGTGACTTCAAATCATTTTGATCTATCTGAAAACTAGCATCATCATACCCTCTGATGACAAGCTCCTCGTCTCCTCCATAAACAGGAACATATCTTTAGTTCTTCTTAGATACGTAAGGATAGTCTTAACATCAGTCCATTGCTATTCTCCTGGATCTTCTTTATATCTGCCTACCATGCTCAGTGCATAGGCAACATCAATCCTGGTACATAACATGGCATACATGATGGATCCTATAGCCGAAGCGTATGGGATCTTACACATTATATCTTTCTCTTGTTGTGTTTGAGGACACATTTTCTTAGAAAGATGTAGGCCATGTGACATTGGAACCAATCCCCTCTTGGATTGATCCATACTAAATCTCTTTAGTATCTGGTCAATGTATGTACCCTGAGCTAGTCCAAGAATCCTATTGGATCTATCACGAATGATCTTTATCCCTAGAATGTAGGCTGCTTCTCCTAATTCCTTCAGGGATAAACACTTGTTCAACCTGTACGTAACTGACTGTAAGACTGGTACATTGTTTCCAATAAGTAATATGTCGTCAACATATACTACTAGGATAATGATCACATTCCCATTAAACCACTTATAAACACATGGCTCACATTCGTTCTTAATGAAACCAAATTCTGTTATGGCTTCATCAAATCGAATGTTCCATGACCTGGATTCTTGATTCAATCCATAAATGGATTTGTGCAACTTACAAACCTGTTTGGCTTCACCTGGTGTCACAAACCCTTTTGGGTGTGTCATATAGACATCTTCTTGAAGGTTCCCATTAAGGAATGTTGTTTTGACATCCATTTTTCAAATCTCGTAGTCATGGTAAGCTACTATAGAATGTATGATTCTAATGGATTTAAACATGGAAACTGGTGAGAAGGTTTCATCATAGTCAATTCATTGATGCTGTCTGAATCCTTTAGCCACTAGCCTTCCTTTATAGGTTCTAACTTGACCATCCATGTCCAGTTTTCTCTTGAATACCCATTTGCATCCAACTGGATTTACATCAACTGGCTCATCAACCAGAACCCAGACTTGGTTTTGATAGATGGAATCCATCTCAAAATTCATAGCTTCTAGCCATCTTGAAGCTTCTGATATTTCTACTGCTTCCTTGTAGGAGAGAGGTTCATCATTTTCCTATAATAATGATCCACCATCCTCGGTGACTAGGAAACCAAATCTCTCTGGTTCCCTTACCTCTCTTGAGCTCCTACGCAGTACTTGTGTTTCTGGAACCTCTTCCACGGGGACCTTTGGAACTTGTTATTGTACCAAATCCTGTGTATCTTGAGAATCAACTTCGTCAAAGTCAATCTTTCTCCCATTATCCATTTAGAGGATGTGCTCCCTCTCAAGAAAGACGGCTTGTCTGAAGACAGTCACTTTCTTGTCCTGAGGGTTATATAGGTAATATCCTTTCATTTCCTCATAATATCCTATAAAGATACACTTTGTGCCCCGGGGTGGTAGATTTTTCTAGATAAGGCCTTAACAAATGCCTCGCATCTCCATAAACATGTATATGAAAAAATGGGTTTCTTTCCATTCCATAACTCGGAGGGAATTCCATTGGCCGCCTTAGTTGGTACTCTGTTTAATGTGTATGCTGCAATTTGTAATGAATATCCCCAAAAGGATAATGTATGATCCGCATGACTCATCATAGACCTCACTATGTCCAACAAGGTGTGGTTCCTCCTTTCACTAACACCGTTCCACTGTGGTGTATAAGGAGGAGTGAGCTGAGATAGAATTCCAGAATCCCGTAGATGATCGATGAACTCTTGGTTTAGATATTCTCCACCTCGATCCAATCAAAGTTTCTTTATCTTCTTACTAAGCTGATTCTCTACTTCATTCTTGAATTCCTTAAATTTCTCTAAGGCTTCTGACTTATACCTCATTAAGTAAACAAATATGTATCTACTAAAATCATCAGGAAAAGTAATGAAGTAAGAATATCCACCTCTAGCTTCTACTGGAAATGGTCCACATACATCCATGTGTACCAATCCTAGAAGCTCTGTGGCCCTTTCACCCTGTCCATCGAAAGGCAGGTTGGTCATTTTACCTGGTAAACAAGCGTGACATATATCAAGTGTTTTTAGCTCAGTAGATTCTAAATAGCCATCTTGGCAGAGCTTTGTTAAGAACTTCTCGTTTACATGACCGATACGGTGATGCCACAACTCGGTGATGTATGAGTCATGTGAGTTTGTTTCTTTATCGATTTCCAACACTTGTTTTTCATAATTTAATACATACAAACCATTATTTAAATGTTCCATACCATAACATAATTTGTTCTTATAAAAGAGACAACCTTTATTTCCAAACATGAAAATAAATCCATCCATATCCAAACAAGACACAGAAATTATGTTTTTGGTAAAACTAGGCACATAATAACAGTTATGTAAAACCAAGATCATCCCAATCGGCAATGAGAGGTGGTAGTCGCCAATAGCCAATGCAACCAGCCTTGCACCATTGGCAGCTTGAAGATCGACCTCTCCTTTGGAAATATTTCTAAATCTACTTGGTTCTTGCATTTGAATACAGATGTGAGCCCCACAAGCTGTATCTAATACCCAATGTGTAGAAATAGAAAGATTACACTTGATAACGAATGCACCATTAGCGTCCCGACACTTCTGGGTAAAGTTCCTCTTCTAGTTCCCTTGCTTGCCACATGAAAAACACATTGCCTCCCATTCCTTGACCTTCCTCTGGATCTTCCCCTTCTTAGAGGGATGGTTCTTGGGGGCTTCAGGCCATTTATAAGTCTTTGTCCCCTTTTCCTTGTCCTTCCTTTTCTTATTCACCACAAGGACTGCAGGCTTGTTGCGCCCCATGTCCTTATCTACCTGGTGAGTTAAGGGTAGAAGTTCCGATTTAGGCACAACTGGAACAGGCTCTTCCATCACATACAATTTTCTCTCGTGGTGTTGGATAACGTGTAGACACTTCTGCCACTCTTGGAAATTGGTGCCGGTGAGAAGGTTTTACTTCTCGAGTATGGTTCGCAATGATATATTTGAAGTCATTTTATTTCCATTTCTACAAATTAAGATGAGAAAATGTTTAGTACTTTTTTACCAAACTGATATGAATAAAAAAAATAATACTTATTAGTATCCCACTATTTTATCGAAATCCAATAGCCCTCACTATAGATTTTGGAATATTCTGTTCCCTGAATATTCTAGTGGCAAGGATCCATATTTTCCTTCACATTACCCCAACTAGGGTTGTTCAAGTAACATGAAGAGTTTTAGTTAGGCATTCCAAATGCCAAATGCATTAACTCACAGCTTCTTGATCCGCTGAGTGGACTCCCCAATCCTGAAATCCTTTTATTTTGGATTTCCTCAACTTTTGGCTCTTAGTCACACCAAGTCCTATTGTGGCAGTCAAACCTTGATGTGAACCAAGTCATGTCAACCCAAAACCTTGAATTATAATTCATAGATAATTGAAATCACCACAACTAGGTTTGGTCAAGCACTTTGAACTATGGTTCGATTATAACCAAGATTATGGAAGGCTATACCGACTTAATATTTCTTTTGAGGGATTTTATCCTTATACGTAAATTGTTATTTTATTATCTTTGATTAAATGCTTTGTTAATATTAAGTGGGATATACTTAAGTGATTAACCATGTCTAAGATAATATTTACATATAAGCTGGTTTTATTTTAGTTCCATCTTGCATGCTCTTTTAATTCATTAATTATGTGATCATGACAACACACCCACAATAAATAAACCATGCAACTGACAGAAATAAAATAAATGGTATGATCATGAGCTTTTTCTATTGGTTAGTTTATCTAGTGTTTGATAAACTAACCCAAGACCTTGGGGAGAAACACCTTGAACCTTTCGGGTTCATGTTTACAGCTTTCCACCTGTCCACTTTTATATCTCCTTGGACTGGTTTAACCTTGGCTCTAGATTTGAGCTGCCTCCACTATCTTGGGATATCTATCCATTAAATATGCATTTATCTCACACGCAAGTGAGGGGTAAAAAGGGTTTTTTAAATAAAATAATCTTTGGGTGCGCAGACACTACATATTAATGAGGAGATGGCTCTTAGGCCAACAAATTTAATTTAAATAAATAAATTAAAAGAAACCATTCACATACAAAGGTCTCAGTCTAGCTCATGATCATCCATACATGCAACGATATTTACGCATAAATGAAACTAGAATTCAATTATTTAATCGCTCTTGTTGAAGATAAATCACTCTTGAATTAATTAATTATCTCTAATTAATCAATCCTTTTATCTTAAATCCTTTTCTGAACTTCCTTGATATTCTCATCCATAAAAATTTTAAACAAATAAAATAATTTAAAATTATCCTTGTATGTAACTTGTAACTTGGAGGCAACCCCGTGAATTCCCGTTCATTATGTAGATGTTAAATTAAACACATATATATAAAACACCTATCACGTGTTGTGCCTCAGCTTTACGCCTGCACCATGGTACACGTCTCAAGGGTTTGTATAATATAATAATAAATTTTAATAAATTTGTGTAATTTGAGTGAGTACAAGGAATGTAGTTACGACTACACGGCGTGTACTTTTCTTCACCATCCATCCGAAGTACATGCCTGGGTACAGGGTGTGTTAATGTACTTTGGAAATTTTCAGAGTACACGGCATGTTCTGTGGGACACATGCCATGTAGTTTTCGCGTTACATGGTTTCCATCCAAGCAAGCCAAGTACGGGGTACACGGACCAACCCTAACCCGAAGGGACTACACGCCGTGTTCATTGGACCACATGACGTGTAATCCGGAAACCATGTGCCACTTGTTTCTGTTCCACACACAGTGTCTTAAATTATTAGAAATAATCCAATACATGGCCTAATTTGGCGGATTAGTCAATGCATTTAACCTAGACTACAGGGCGTGTACTTTCGAATACACACTGTGTATTTTGGTGTTATAAAGCCAGAAATGTTTGCCTCCTCTGGATGAGTTCCTCTATTATATTTTAATCAAAATTAAAAGAAAAAAAATTCATTTTTGTGAGGTGAATGAGAAATGAGGGAGGAGGAATAGATCTCAAGATTTCGATTTTCAGAATGATTAAACATGAATTGAAATAACTAAATTATTAAATGTGTAAATCACCAATGAAAAACTAAATAATTATAATCAACGATATGATCCCTTTGATACAACTTGTAGGTTCCAGGCACAGCGGAAGTGTGTTGGTGGGTTTGTCCAACTTTAATTTTAGCGTTAAACAACATTCAATCTGAGATCCATAACAATATAAAACGCCAGATCTTTGGAATGGAACGAAGAACGAAAAATAAAAGAAGAGTCATGAAACCATTGAGATAGGATCATCATATGTTGGTTATAATTAATTTAATTAATTCACAAGAATTACCTCGGTGGAATTATTTCTTCGTCGATGTCTCCGTTCATGATCCTGTGATCCTTTATTACGTTGTAGAATCCAAGTATAGGATTCCCCTAGTGGTGATCCACACGTGCTCCACGTATCTCTGGATGTCACCGAAGGGATCTCCGGGTGCTAGCGCAGAAGAACCTTTGCTTACATTGTCTGCCTTCGACCACCTTGATCCGGTGGAGGATCTCACTCTCGTAACTTGAGGGTGTTCATGGTGGAAAGGGAATTCTCTCTTTTCTTGAGAGTATTTCCAAATCTGTTGTGCACAAAAATGGCTCAAGAAAGGCGTTGGGGTTGTGAGGATATTTATAATCGGTTTTGAGGTTAATAGAGTTATGACAATAAATAAATGTGTTACATGTTTTATTTATTTCATTAACTATTATTGAAACCCCATGTTGAATTATTAATTCCTTGACATGTTCCCACGCTAATTATAATTAATATCATTTAATAAAACAATATCATATCCTCAAAATCCCGACTGGAAAACTACACGGCGTGTAATAATTAATACACGGCATGTACTTATTTTCCATAAAAATATAGGGCGTGTATATTTAATATACATGGAGTGTACTTTTATTTCTGATTTTTCTCCACCACATTTATCAGACCTTGAGTAATGGATATTTATTTCTTAAATAAATGTAACTACATTACTCGCTAATAAATATATTATTTTCCCCACAAGATATTCTCTTGAATAACTAGTGTCGAAATAAATGCGATCAGGCATCCTTAAATAATTATTAAACCATGGTCGGGAATAATATTTATTTAAATTGTTAAATTAATATTTAACAGAGATACATGGACACACTTAGTGTGTGACCCTCTAGGCCTCTTTCTCAGTGGCATTAGGCAGAGCCTGCCTAAAGTCCAAGTTTGGCATCTAGCAACATGCCAAGGCACCCATAGAGAAAGAATTTAATGCCGCAATGACATGTCACCTCCTACGAATGCTTACCGTGTAATATAATCCCTTTGTATCGATATCTCTAATCAAGCAGGTTGCATGCTAGTGCCATCAATCCATGTGCTTGATTATTCTTTCTTTGACTTCCTGGAATTGAACTCACCCATACCTTACCATAGCCATGGATTTATTTAGGATATATCAATTCCATCAAAGGGCCTGAGATATCTACTAACTTTATGTAACATAAGAGTCAAATCCTTTCTCGCATTATCTATTAATGCAGTATTACTTGTGACGCACCCAACGTATCCTACCTCGCTGCGAAAAGTGTGTCGTCACAGTTTTCATCAATACATCTAAGTGTGTGAGTTTTAATACCCATTAATAATAATCTTAAAGTCTAAGGACCAATACACACATCCGCAGATAGGAAGAACCAATGACACTATGAAATGTGGATTTCCTACTGGTGGGTCTTATTCTCATAATAACTTCCTGAATATTACCAAGGGTGCACACCATGAAAAAGTGCCTCAAAGATTTATGAGTCTTCACCCTTAATGACCTGTATTATTTTTGTCCCTTAAATAATATCATCCGGCTATAGAACATATATTCACGAACAGTGTAATGTCACTTCTGGGTCCTCATCATAGCAGGGATCCGTTATGACCCTTTAATGCAATAGCAGTCCTTAGGACATTATCACATGCATTGTCACGCAGAAGAGCAATCAAGATGTGATAAGGATTTTATTAATGAATAAAGTACAAAGTAGTTGGTTCTAGACCACCAACTCCAACATCATATTTTTTCACTAAGGGATGGTTTTACAGTTCCCTGTAAAAGAACGGGAAGGGTTAATAAATCGTTAATGTAAAGGTGTCAACTGTCTTCACTCATTTATGCATTAAAGGACAGAGGATAAGAGGAATTATTTTATTCATATATTTGTAACTTTTTTTACTCCCTTTACTTATTTTGAATTAAAAGTGCATAATTGGTGTGAAATACTCATGCATTAATATTAAATATATTTTTTGAGCATTATTTTTATTAATCCAAATTTGAGATAGTTCACTATTTTAATTAAAACACTCACCCTAGTTATCCAAATTGTGTTATGAATATTTTTATGGTTACCAATTAAATATTCTATTAATCATTCTACTAGATATTTGTCCAATTCATCCATTTCAAGGTTCATATGGACCACACAAGAAGGCCCAATGAATCTGTCAAAGAAATTGGACCAGTCGTGAAGATAGACTTTCTTGGATCAATCAGAAATTAAAAAAATTATGATACTCTTTGATATATTCTATAATACCCTCAATGAATAATGGAGAAGAATTATATGGCCCTAATACACCTAAAATGTTCCTAACTAGTTCTTTGAGTTCCAACACACCATTCTGTATGGGAATTAAAAACTTTTCACCATTATTGATGTTTCTCCCAATCCATCTATCCAATTGAGATGATATTTTTTGGTGTGAAATATAAGGTTTATTTTGAAGGATTTTTATTATAAACTTCTGAGATTTCATGGAATATTCATAACCTAAAATTAATTCACATTTATACCAATGAAAACCCCAAGAGAAAATTGTATAGAATAACATTGTTTTGTAAAATAGACATAACTTTGGCTTAAAAAATCCAATAGATGCCATATTTTATTTTTACATTAAAAATAAATATATATAACTTTTAAAAAGATTATATATCTAAATTTATTGTTTAAAATTCCCAAATTGTTGAGCCATGTAGAGGGAAAGATTTAGAATACAAACAGTCTTCCACCTTGGGATATAAATACATCACCCTCTTCTCCTTGAAAGGGGATGGAATTTCAGAGAATAGAAGGATATATTCTCATGAAAAAGGCCCTAAAAAGGATTTGAAGAATCTTACAAACTCTTTTTTTCACTTAATATACCTTTACTCATCTCTTTTTTTCATGTTCTTTTGTGTTATTTTCATTTCTAATCATGTATGTTGTTTTCAATTTTTTTCGAATTTTAATGAATGTTTCTTATTAATATTATCTTTTAATAATCCGCCCTATTTTTTTTTAATATTAATGGTCTTAAAATATTTCAAATCAATTTTAAACCCCTTTCCTCTTTTTCGTTCTCATTCAATCAAAAGTTTGTTTTTAACTATCCTCTTCGTTAGTGTGTGTGTTCGATGCACAACTCTTTTCTTTTCTCATTATCTTCATTATATTTAAATTTCATCACCATAATAAAATTAAAACAAGATTATTAACCACTAAAATGGTTGAGTATATCTTCCATTGGGGTGAGTCATAATTTTGGTATGTTTGGTGATTGAGAAAACTTGTTCTCGATGAATATTCTTTAGGTTAACATTGTGTATGTAAAATATAAAATTTCATGTATTAATGACATATTTTTTTAACATATGGATTCTATGGAATATTGGAAACATAAATAAAATACTATAAAAAATATTTTATGTATATTATAAACCTATTTATGTTAATGATTTGATTAAAACATCAACACTTGGAAATTTTGATACAAATCATCTTGTGAAGTGGGTGTTAATTTAGTGTAATACAAAGCAAGGATCATATATATCATAAGATAAAATCCCCAAAAATGAACTCAAACCAATCATTAGGAAAAGCTTAAATCAATATTCATTAATCAATCATTTGATGTAAGCTATGCAATCTAACCCCCTAATGAAAATGCAATCAACTAAAAACAATCAACTCTAAAATTTTTATCATCATCAGGGATTCAAACTGAGGGCTGCTATAAACATTAGCTAAGTACCATACCTTTGAACAGTCGATAGGTGGAAATCATTTATGCTTCAAATGGAACCCCGACCAGATATGGTTCAACTAGTAACCAATTTTTTTTTATTTTTTTAAAATACAAAAAAAATTAATATATATATATATATATAAATACTCAAAGTAAAACATGACTTCTCATAAAAATAATAAACAAAAAAACATTTCCTTCCTTATCCTTTAAAAATATCTTTGAATACTTCAGTAGCCTCTCAAACAATCCATAAAATATTTTTGTCCCATAAATTAATAAAACTCTACACTGACATAGGAGGTACATTAGGAATAACCAAATCAATCAATACCCTTTCATTTACCATCCAATAGTTCTAGATATAGATAATCCTTGGGAACAACCCCTAAAATAACTCACTTCCCCTGATATATATTACCAATCCATTAGTATTAAATATCCAAATAGTGATGCTAATTTCAATATCAATTCATGTTTGATTCATATTCTATAATATTACCACAGGTTAGTTGGTGAGGATCCATATCTTCACTTAAAAGAGTTCAAAGTGGTGTACTCTACCATTAATCCATAAGGGGTTTCAAAAGAACAAATCAAAAATAAATCACTCCCTTTCTCCCTAGATAAATCCACCAATTCACAAATCTATTACCTCCCTCAGGGTTTCATAACCACATGGAATGATAAGAAGTGTTTCTTTATAGATAAATTATTCATTTCTTTTTGAATCGCTTCTTTACAAAAGGAAATAAGTGGTATCTATCAATTCCCTAATGAATTACTCCACGAGTACAATAAGAACCATGTTCATAGTTTTGAGGTACGTGTTTCTTCTTTTCTCTTTTCCTTAAGTGTTTTTGAGAAAATATGGGAAATGTGAAAAATCCTAAATTTTGGAAAGTACACACCGTGTACTTTTGGCCATGTGGGATAAGTACACAGGGTGTGTGGCCATGTCGGTGATGAAGGGTGTAGGAACCGACTACACACCATGTAGTGGTCCTTTACATGCCGTGTAGTCAGTTGGCAAGTTAATAGTAGGGAAGTGGCCAGCTGTGGGGCAGCACATGTTGTGTACTCATGAAGACACGTCATGTAGTCATGTTGGAAGGTGAACACTTCCTAGCTGGCGGGAAGCCTCTAGAGGAACATTTTAAAAAATGGGCATTACACGCCTTGTACCCAGAAGTTCATGCCGTGTACTTTGTTTTGTTTCGCTTAAAATGGGAAGTAGCCTCCCCTGTTCACAAGGAAGTCTTAGAATGGGAAGAGAACACTAGAGGAGAAGGTCGGAGCTTTGGGGATCCACCGAGAGCACGTTGGGAATCCGTTTCTACCTCGGATGATCTCGTTAAAACCATGTGGGTAAGCCCTCCCCTCTAATTTTATCATTCTTGCCAATTCTTCCCCTAATAGGAGTTATTTGCATTTAAGTGATAATTATTTTACCTTAGATCAACGGTGTTCTTGGACGTTTCTGGAATCGACGTTCACGTATAGCGTTCGTTGGCGTTAAAGGTAGGTGGCTTGGTATTTATTTTCCAATTGTTGTGTATTTTGTGTATTTTAGTTCCACGAACCCATATAGGGGTGTCGTGTGGCTGAGGACATGACTATTTTTACTACCTAGAACTATATTGGTAATTAAATGAAATTGTAAAATTGTTGTTGGGATCAGTACTTGGATCCAGGACCTCCTCGGGGGTGCGTTCCTCTATTTAGCCATTTGGCCAGGATACCCAAGGGTATGCCTCTGAAGTAATGATTGAAGAATTGCCTTGGGAGGAATTGCTTGTGAATGTTTATTTACATGTTGGGCATGTCCTGGTTACCTGTTTAGCCTAAGGGCAGTGTTGTGGTTAGCCTATGGTCATTGTACTACTTAGCCTGTGGGAAACTTCTTCCACTCCTGTGGGCAGTTGATTCTGTGCCTGTGGGCGACACTACTTACACCTGTGGGCAATATCTGTATGCCTGTGGGAAGATTTTTGTGTTTGGTTTCTCTTTACCCGATGGTAGGAGTTTACGTGTCTGAGGACATTGGCTTCTTACTTAAAATATTCACTGTGGTGATATTTTAAATTAAATGAATAAATAGATATTAAAATGGAAATATAACTGGTTATGTTAGTCACTTTCAGTACAGATTACTTTAATGCATTTTATTACTACACACTATTGTTGCATGTTTACACACAGTTGGGCACGAGCCTTTGGTTGGTGTTTACTGGAAATTTATTTCTCACACCCTGTTTGGGTCATGATTTTCGACCCAAACAGACTATGTTTATACAGGTGTAGATAAGGGCAAGGTTCGCTATACAAGTACTTGATTGTTGTTGAGGTTTAGGGGAGCATGGGATCGGGCATAGGCTCGCAATGCTGCTGGTTGTTCTGTTTTTCTTTTAAGTACTTTTACTCTGTATTTTATTGTACTTCTATGTAACATGTTCTGGCTGTTTTCATAGAATTTGAGACATGTTGCATTATATCTATATATCTGGTTTGTTATATCTACTATAGTAGTTAATTTTAGGTGTGTATGGTTTACTGATTCCGCGGTTGTTGTATGTTATGTTTAATTCTGTTGCGCTACACTTTGACAAATGAGGACATAGTTTCCCCACTATCAGACCTGGGCCCTCACTGCTAGTTGGCAGCCTCTGGCATTTTGGGAAATTCGCTTGAGGTTACATGGTGAATCGGGTTCGGGGCACCCGTTGTGTGGCACCCGGATCCGGGATGTTACAAAGTGGTATCAGAGGAGGTTATTTTCTTTGACATACTATTTGGAGCCTTAGTCGGGGATTGGACGGAACAGTATTTGGTAATAAGTTGTGCATAGGCATTGCTAACCCGTGTACCGGGAAAAGACAATTTACCTCATGTTTCATTTTTATGATTTTGAAAATTACAGTTGATTTGATTTTACTGTTGGGTGACGCACTTGTGATTGTGCTGGTTATATTTTTTTGTGGGTTTTATTTAGTTGCAACCTGATGAGATGAGGGTATTCCATATCATGCATCATTTAGGAAGATGCTAGAAATCACATGCCATTCATAGTTCCATGTCATGTAGGTGCATTAGAAATTGCATGTTTTTGTGATAGTTATTATTCTAGTAAAGAATGTTGTTGTGATAGCTTCTTGATAAATACCTTCTATGTGATAGGGTATTTTTTTTGTATGAGCCTGTATATCGAATGGATGCCAAACTTTCGTTTTTAGAGAGTATGGGACATCATTTACTGTAATTTGGTGGATCATTGGGTGTTTCCTGTATTTTATAATACAGATAAGATTTCAAACTTTGATTCGTGGAGAGTATGGGCCCTCACGGATCGGAATTTGACACTTAGGTGTTGTTTTTTAGTGTTTTCTGGGTTCCAGAGAAGTTTCTGAGGCATACTGTCCAGAAAACCTAGTATACATGTCGTGTAGTACCTTCAACACGCCGTGTATGGTCTTCTGTTCCGGAAGAAAAATAAACTTTTTGGGTACACGCCGTGTAGTCTCTTCCCGTGTCACAAACCGTGTGGGTGGCAACACGGTGAAGGGAAGATCTTGGGGCGAACATGTTGTGTACCGAATATACACGCCATGTAGTGTTGACCCGGAGTCTACCCGCGTAACAAACAACATGGACAGAGGAGACTTTAAGACATACACATCGTGTCCATTTTGGAACACGCCGTGTAGTGTGACCTGGGGACCTGGCCGTGTAACTAACAACACGGGTCGGTGTTATCCTCTTGAGTACTTTCCGTGTCAATGTTGAACACGTCGTGTGGTGTGACCTGGGTACTTGGTTGTGTAATGAACAACATGGGTCATGTCGCCTCTCCATGAACATGCCATGTACTTGTGGGACACGCCATGTAGTCTTGTCTAAGGACAGACCGTGTAGAGTTATCCATGTGGCTGGGAAACAGGGTAGTGTACACGCCGTGTACGTGTGTAACACGCCATGTAATGTCAAGCCAAGTAGTCGGCAGTGTCACAAGAGACACGGGTAGTTGAAAATAACACCATACAAATTGTGTAGATTATATACACACCGTGTAGTTTCATTCGAACGGAAGTTGTGTGGCTTATCCATGTCGAAGGACCCGGGTAGGGGAAGGGAAGTCAAGTACATGCCATGTAGTCATTATACACGCCATGTAGTCTTGTTTTGAAAATCTTGAAATACCTTCTTCCTCTTGTTCCATTTGTGGTTTCTTCATTTTCAGTCTTGATAAATCTTGAATCTAAGGCGTTTTTTTTTGACATTTTAGTGTCATGCTGCCTAGACAACCACACGTTTTTCGCTAGGAGAGCAGCAATGAGTATACTCTAGATATGGTGGGCCATGGGCTACCAGTGGATCCTCCAGTAGAGCCAGATGCAGCACTAGCTATTATACCGGACACAGGCATGGAGGCACAGTTCCGTGAAGGCTTTATGTGGTTCATCCAGACCTTTAAGGGAGCACTGCCAGCTGCCACATCTATGGCTGAGCTTACACGCATATTCGAGTAGCAGCATCCGCCAACATTTTCAGGGGATGGCGGACCACAGGCTGCGGAGTCTTGGCTTGGATTGATGCAGACTATTTTCAAGCATCTTGAGATGCCTCCAGGGTGGAGGGTCAAGCTCACGACATACATGCTACGTGATTCTGCCAAGAGGTGGTGGGATGTTACCACCTAGTCAGAGCATCACAGAGACATGGAGTGGGAGGATTTTCAGGTAGTCTTCTATGACTTCTTCTTTCCCGAGATGTTGAGGGAAGATAGAGATCGATATTTCATGAATCTGCAGCAGGGAGCTATGTCGGTGATGGATTATTCTGCTCTATTTACCGAGCTTTAGTGCTTTTCACCCGTGTTGGTGGGTGATGAGACGTTGAGAGCCAGGTGTTTTGAGGATGGTCTCTAACATGACATTCGAGCACTGGTGAAAGTTCTCAGGTTGCCTACTATACATGCTATTGTGTACCAGACACTGATTACAGAGAGGAACCTATGGAAAGCTAGTTGTGTGGGTTAGGGCGGTTCAGCACTAGTTACTGGTACTATTTCTGCTGGCAAGAGGAAGAGAGAGATGGACTTCTCTTAGGGTGGCAGTACTAGTTAGAATAATGCTTCAGGTGGGCAGGTCATGTGCTACTAGTGTGGTAGAGAGGGGCACAAGAGGCCACAGTTTCCATGAGACCCAGTGGATTGTCGAGCTTGCAGCAGGATGGGTCATCTGCAGCGCTTTTCTAGGGCGTTTCCATCGATGGCCAGTTAGAGGGGTTCTGTGCAGACTCCGCATACAGGAGTAGGACCAGTAGCTTCTTACTAGTCAGGGAACTGGAATACGTTAGGGCATGCAGGAAGAGATGGTGGTCGTGGTCATGGTAGCCAGACACGAGGATCTCAAAGGCAGCAGGGCAGGACAGCTCAGGGTATCCAGGTTGTGTCGTAGGGTCGCGGCACTGGGCAGGCATATGCAGTGCAACTGACCCAGCAGGAGTAGGATCCCGGACCTTCTACAGTCAGAGTTACTATTCTAGTAACTTCTATTTTATCTTCAGTACTTTTTAATATGGGTGCTACGCATAGTTTCATATATGTACCCGTAGTGGAGAGCCTTGGGATCTATGTTTCTACTTCTTCTAATATCATGATGCTAGACACTCCGTTGGGAACTAGAACGGCTGGTGTGCGCTAGTGCAAGGAGTTCCCCCTTGAGGTTGGTGGGTGTCATTTCCTTTGGGACCTCTATGTCTTAGAGATGGCAGCTTATAACGTCATTCTTGGGATGGACTGGTTGGTTCCCTTTCGAGACTTTGTGGACTGTTATCATTGTAGGGTGCGTTTCACGTCACCAAAGGGCAGAGAGTTTCTATACAAGGGCAAATGGGATGTTCAGGAAAGTTGAGCTGGACCAGAGCATCATGGGCGAGGTGGAGTCATAGGCCAGATTGTGAGTTTATATCTAGATGATCAGGGGACTTGTCTAATGGATTTCCCTCCAGTGGTTGATTGTTTCAGGGATGTCTTCCCAGATGACTTTTCAGGTCTACCTCTAGAATGTGAGGTGGATTTCTCTATTGATCTGGTGCCAGGAGCAGCACCGGTGTCCATTACTCCTTATAGGATGGCTACACCTGAGTTTCAGGAGATCAAGAGGCAGTTAGAGGAGTTACAGGAAAAGGGTTTTATCCAACCCAGTACTTCTCCTTGGGGTTCTCCGGTACTTTTTTCAAAGAAGGCGGACGGTACCCTCAGACTCTGTGTGGATTATCGGAAGCTGAACTAGTTGATGGTTAAGAACTGATATCCTTTACCGAGGATTGATGATCTTTTTTATCAACTTCATGGGGAACGAGTGTTCTCAAAGATTGAATTGAGATCAGGATATCATCAGTTGTGTGCTAGACCATATGATATACCTATCATGGCTTTTAGAAGTAGTTATGGTCTATACGAGTATATGGTTATGCCGTTTGGACTCACGAACGTGCCAGTAGTTTTCATGGATCTGATGAATCGTGTGTTCCATCCTTACCTGGAATCTTTTGTGGTAGTATTCTTGGATGACATCTTGGTGTAATCTCACATTCGACAGGACCATACCACCCATCTTGAGATTGTATTGAGTACACTAAGAGAGCATTGGCTATATGATAAACTCTCAAAGTGCCACTTTTGGATGGACCAGATTCACTTCCTGGGTCATGTCATCTCAGAGGCAGGAGTTTCAGTAGACACAGAGAAGGTGAGAGCAGTAATTTCCTAGGAGCAGCCTAAGAACATGTTTGAGATACGATGTTTCTTGGGGCTGGATGGTTACTACAGACACTTTATATAGTACTTTTCCCGCCTAGCAGCACCATTGATGGGTTTGACTAAGAAGGGTGTGAAGTTCATATGGTCGAAAGCTTGCGAGATATCCTTCCAGGACCTGAAAGGAAGTTTGACATCAACACCGATCCTAATACTTCCAGAGTAGGGGAAGAGCTATACAGTTTACTGTGATGCATCAGGTATTGGGCTGGGAGCAGTGTTGATGCAGGGCGATTGAGTTGTTGCGTACGGGTCTCAGCAGTTGAGGCCACATGAGAGGAATTACCCGACGCATGATCTCGAGTTGGCTGTAGTTGTTCATGCGTTGTGTTGTTGGAGACACTATCTATTGGGAGATCTTTTTGTGGTTTTCACTAACCAAAAAAGTCTCAAGTATATCTTTACTCAGTGTGACTTGAATCTGAGACAGCGGAGGTGGGTCGAGTACCTTCAGTCCTTTGATTTTGAGCTTGCCTATACCCAAGGTGAAGTTAATGCAGTAGCTGATGCACTGAGCAGGAAGACTCAGATATAGGCTGTGCAGGAGGCCAGTGGGGAGTGGCAGATCATGGATTTGTTCTCTGAGATGCATTTGGAGGTGCACAATATTCAGGAGCAAACTTATTTTTTCTCTTTAGCTGTGACTTCTACCCTCCGTGATAGAGTGGGGATGAGACAGCTATCAGATTCGGAAGGCCTAGTTCTATGGGATTCAATGGAAAGTGAGGACCCTCCTCCTGGGTGGATGATAGGCAATGATAAAATTATGTGTTTCCATGGATGAGTGTGGGTTACAAGGGATATACGCGAGGAGCTGATGTGGGAGTTTCATGCTTCATCTTGGGAAGTTCATCCCGGGGTTACGAAGATGTACCGAGACTTGAGACGTCAGTACTGGTGGCTGGGTATGAAGATAGATGTGGATGGTTTTGTTACGAGGTGTTCCACCTGTCAGTAGGTGAATGCAGAGCATCAGAAACCGGCTGGACTATTACAGAAGTTACCCATTCCAGAGTGGAAATGGGATGATGTCGCGATGGATATCGTGACCGGTTTGCCGAGGTCACTCGAGGCAATGATGTCATGTGGGTTGTTGTGGACAGACTCACGAAGGTAGCTCACTTTTTTCCAATCAAGGAGACATTCGGTGTTGACGGGCTTGGAAAGTTATATCTCTGAGAGATCATGCGTCTTCATGGGGTCCCTTGTTCTATCATTTCAGATAGAGATGCCCATTTTACTTCTCATTTCTAGCAGAGCTTTCAGAGGGCACAAGGTACACAGGTGCTTCTGAGCACAGCTTACCACCCTCACACTGATGGCCAGTCAGATCGTATGATACAGGTGATTGAGGACAAGCTGTGAGCATGCGTCCTAGACTTTGGGGGCTCTTGGGAGAAGAACATACCCCTACTCGGGTTTTCCTATAATAATAGTTTTCAAGAAACTATTGAGATGGAACCATACGAGGATTTATATGGTAGTTCGTGCCGATCACCTTTGTTCAGGTTAAAGGCAAGTGAGGTAGCTTTACTGGGACCAGGTCTCATGCAGGAGACTTCTGAGAAGGTCTGGTTGATTCATAAGCGGATGGCTCCCTCACATTCTCATTAGAAATCTTATGCTGATTGCTGCAGACACCCTTTGGAGTTAGTGGTTGGGGATCAGGTTTTCTTGCGTGTTTCTCTGAGACTGGGACACAAGCGGATTAAGAGACAGGGTAAACTTTCACCGAGGTATGTGGGGCCATTTTATATTTCGGAGAGAGTTGGGCTGGTTGCCTATCGATTTCAGTTACCTCAGAGGTACCAAGCCATGCACGATGTCTTCCATGTATCTCAGTTTCATCGCTATCATTCAGACTCATCTCACATCTTTCTACTTGAGGAGGTTGATCTTCAGGTGGATGCGTACTTTGAGGAGCATCTAATTCATATCATTGATAGGAGCACGAAGGTTCTATGAGGTCGGTCAGTTCCTCTCATACGGGTGCTATGGAAGCATGGCCAAGTGCAGGACAAAACCTAGGAGCAGGTGACCGATGTACGTGCTCAGTGGCCAAAGTTGTTCATGGCTTTATCTTTGCCACCCTTGGAAGGGCAATTCGGGGAAGAATGGCTTTAAGGGGGGAAGTTTTTAAGAACTTGGTTCTTAGTTTTGAGGTATGGATTTCTTCTTTTCTCTTTTCCTTAAGTGTTTTTGAGAAAATATGGGAAATGGGAAAAATCCTAAATTTTGGAAAGTACACTCCGTGTACTTTGTCCACACGCCAGCTACGTTTGGCCGTGTGGGATAATTACATAGGGCGTGTGGCCATGTCGGTGATGAAGGGTGCAGGAACCGACTACACGCCATGTAGTAGTCCTGTAGGTGCTGTGTAGTCACTCGGAAGGCGAATAGTAAGGCGTTGGCCAGCTGTGGGGAAGCACACGCCATGTACTCATGAAGAAATTCCATGTAGTCATGTCGGTATGTCAACAGTGCCTAGCTGGCAGGAAGCTGCTAGAGGAACAGTTTAAAAAATGGGAAGTACGCACTGTGTACCCAAAAGTACACACTGTGTACTTTGTTTTTTTGGCTTAAAATGGGAAGTAGCCTCACCTGTTCACAGGGAAGGCATAGAATGGGAAGACAGCTCTGGAGGAGAAGGCCAGAGCTTCGGAGATCCGCCAAGAGCACATCGGGAATTCGTTTCCTCCTTAGATGATCTCGTTGGAACTACGCGGGTAATCCCTCCCCTCTACTTTGATAGTTCTTACCCATTCTTCCCCTAATGAGAGTTATTTACATTTAAGAAATAATTCTTTTACCTCAGATCTATGGTGTTATGGGATGTTTCTGGAATCGACGTTTAGTATTGTGTTCGTTGGCGTTAAAGGTAGGTGGATTGGTATTTATTTTCCAACTGTTGTGTGTTTTGTGTATTTTAGTTCCATGAACCCATGTAGGGGTGTCGTGTGGATGAGGTCGTGACTATTTTAACTACCTATAACTATATAGGTAATTAAATGAAATTGTAAAATTGTTGTTGGGATCAGTGCTTGGATCCAGGACCACCCCGGGGGTGTGTTCCTCTATTTAGTTGTTTAGCCAGGATACCTAAGGGTATGCCTCTAAAGTAATGATTGAATAATTGCTTTGAGAGAAATTTCTTGTGAATGTTTATTTACATGTTGAGAAAGGCTCAGTTACCTGTTTTTCCTGAGGGCAGTGTTGTGATTAGCCTTTGGGCATTGTACTACTTAGCCTGTGTAAAACTTCTTATGTGCCTATGGGCAGTTGATTCTTCGCCTGTGGGAGACACTACATACGCCTGTGGGAAATATCCATATTCCTGTGGGTAGATTTTTGTGTTTGGTTTCTCTTTACTGGAGGGTAGGAGTTTTCATGTCTGGGTATATTGGCTGCTTACTTGGAATATTCACTGTGGTGATATTTTAAATTAAATGAATAAATGGATACTAAAATGGAAATATAACTAGTTAAGTTAGTTACTTTTAGTATATCTTAAATTATTTCATTTTATTACTGCACACAGTTGTTTCATGTTTACACATAGTTGGGCATGGGCCTTTGGTGGGTGCATACTGGGAATTTATTTCTCACACCCTGTTTGGGTCATGCTTTTCGGCTCAAACAAACTACGTTTCTGTAGGTGTAGATAAGGGCAAGGGTCCATATACAGGTACTTGATTACTACTAAGGTGTAGGGGAGCATGGGACCGGGCTTAGGCTCGTGATGCCGCTGGCTGTTCTGTTGTGATTTTCAGTGCTTGTACTCTGTATTGTATTGTACTATTATGTAACATGTTCTGGCTATTTTCTTAGAATTTGAGACATGTTGCATCATATCTATATATCTGGTTTGTTATATCTATTGTAGTTTTTAATTTCATTTTTGTATGGGTTACTGATTCTATTGTTGTTGTATGTTATGTTTCATTCTGTTGCGCTACACTTTGACAGATGAGGGTATAGTTTCCCCACTATCATAATTGGGCCCTCGCTGCTAGTCGGCAGCCTCTGGCGTTTGGGGAAATACACTTGAGGTCACGTGGCCAACCGGGTTCGAGGCACCCATTGCATGGCACCGGGATCCGAGATGTTACAAGTACTTGGATAGGTCCAAAAGTCTTGTGAATCATTCCCATACAACCAAATACCTAACCAACTCTTGATACAATGCTTATACTAGGGTTTAATGGCTATGTAATAAACACTTGTTGATTTCTCTAGTAGTGGTTCTCTTGTTGGCAAAACTCATGTAGTTGAATGATATCTCATAAGCCACATGGATTCACATGAACAAAAATTCCATACTCATGCACATGATCAAGTTAAAAAAGTCTAAGAGAATCAATTCTTATATCCAAATAAGATAAATGAGTGGATAAGTGAACTTTCTAGTCATTGAAACAACTAGTGGTGGATCCCAGAGCCCCAACCTCATATCACCACTATCTCTATTCCCTATACCTGTCAAAAAAATGGAATATATAGCTCACTAGCTCATCCAACTGACAAATTTCCACAAATTCAAGATGATCCATTTGATTCTTATAGTCCAATGTATCTCAATGAAACAGATTTTTAGTGGAACACCATCCCCCAAAATTTAGGTTAGCTCATTAGAAACTGAATCCAACCACACTCTAAGCCATGCTCTTCTTCCAATAACCCATCCTTGAGGTATGGTAATCCCATTTCTTATCTCCCTCATTTCCATCCGTGTAATTTAAACCAATTCCAATATGGTCAAGGTGGTGGTAACATCAAACAACATTATCCTATTATTCCTCAACCTCAAAGGAGAAATCCTCTTCTTTCTCCTCCTGGATTTCACTATCCTAATGAGCCTTCCAAATTCTAAACCCAATAAAAATGATTTACCAATAACCAAAATTAAATAAATACCAATTCGGGACAAGCCTCCTTTTCCAATAAACCATGTTAATGAATTATAGATCATCTTCCCTCTTTCACCCATTATTTCTTGAAAAACCTTGAAACCTAATTTTGTCAAATTTTGTCCCTCCCCAACCACTAACCACAAACCAATTTTTCCCAACTCCTAGCTCAACCATTTCCTAACCCCAAAAAAAATTTCAATTACACATTTATCTAAAAAACAAATTGATATTTATCCTAATGAATCCATGAAATACCTTTTAAATGGTGGTCAAGAAAAAAGAAAAGACCAAAAATCTGGAAAAGGAACTTGAATACACTCCCTCACCTTCTTTCATCCCCCTATGTAATCCAATTCATTTTCCTCAAGTAGTCTCTAATCCAAGGAAGTCCTTTCACCCCAATACAGAAATGATCGACATTATTAGACATGTTGAATTCAACATTTCCCTCTTAGATTCCATAAAACAAATTATTTTGTATTCCATGCTTCTTGAAGAATTTTTCACCCAAAAGAGGCAACATAGGGTGATTGAAAATGTTTTGAACCAACAGTCTATTCCCATGAAGTGCAAAGATATAGGGACCTTTATGGTTACATTTCAAATAGGGAGTTCAAACTTTGATGGTGCACTTATAGACCTAGGATCCTCAATAAATTTGATGTCCAAATACATTTTCTCCAACCTTGTTCTAGATCCATTTCACCCACCAAGTGTTGTTATATAGTTAGTAAATTTAATCCCTTCCATTCTTGAGAGAATAATTGAGGATGTTCGTGTCTATGTCAATGGTATTATCTTCATAACTAACTTATATGTACTTGACATGGAAGGTAGGAAAAATTCTTACCAATATCCTTTTATTCTAGGAAGACCTTTCCTCATGAAATCTATAAGAAAAATTGATGTCCACATTGGTATCTTATCCACATAATTTGGTGACCAACAAGTAAAGTTAAATATTTTTCAATCCATGTGATACTCATAAGAGAGTCACTATATATTCTTTAAATAAGCTTATAAAATAATTTCTGTACAGACCCGTATCTTGACGTACATTGACATTACATTACTTTTGTGGAATACTTAGTACATTACAAAAACACACACACAAGGACCATAATAGTTTAGTGTCTTTGGAAACTCGGAATGTAATCTTCTAATCGTGGTGAAAGATCTTCAATATCTCCCATAAAGATCTCCTTTTTTTACCTAAAACCTTTCTTTATATCCTGGGGAAAAGAAAACATAAAAGAGTGAGCTCAAATGCTCAGTAAGGGTAAACAAAAGAATAATCAATCACTTCATATTCATAAGAACATAACTTTTGGAAATCTTAACCTGCAAAAGAGATCATAATTTCATAACATGGGATAAATCATAGTAGTGAAATGAAATCACAAAAATCATAACTTAAAACATGAAACTTTGTGGCATACACACATAATCATATAGAATCATTTCTTGTTAGTCAAGACTCATTGCCAAGACTATCTTAGTGGACAAAGTCCCTTTCTGAATCGAGTAACCCTCGTTTCAGTCCTGTTTCACTGAACCGGTATAACCTACCATTTCAGCCATGTCTATCTCATGAGATATAAAATCTTTACCCAATGCATTGGAGGGAGATATAGGTCCCACCCATCTTATAATGAATCCTTTCTTATGTGTTCCACATAATCATAAACCATACATCATCGCATAACACATGTAACAAAAATGGGATTCTTGAAACATCATGACATCATAAAACAAACCATATAAGATAAAGGAATTCATAAAAATATTTCCATCACAACATAATCAAATCCATGTAATAATAGGGATAAAAACAGAACCCTTTTATTATCTTAGATGGAAAATAATTTTGATAAAATACTTGAACTCCATTCTTGAGGAAAATATCCTTTCTATTTCAAAAACATTTTTCCTTTCATAACATGTCATATGACTTTAAAACAAAAGAAGATGATTAAAAATAAACTTAAAAACTTGTAAAGGAAGCTTCTTGGAAATAATGTTTTAAAAATCCATTCATACCATATAAGTTAAAAAAAACATTCTTCGTACTTTTGTCGGAAAAGTCAAAAAGTACTTCGTACGAAAAACGACAAAAGATTCCTTTCATTTCTTTTACTAAAAACTCACCAAAGGGTAAAAATGGATTTAAAAAATTGTAGGTGGATGGAAATAATATTACATATTGATAAAACATGGATGTGGATGATAAAATACACCCCAGTAAATACTTACGAATAAACAGTCTCGGATAAAAATGAGATTGTGATATTTCCCTTACCTTAGGTCCGATTTGCTTTGTACGTGTCCGAAGCTCCTGTATAATGGTTTAAATAATGTCATTGACTTATTAAAGAATCATATTCATTGTTATGATATCATATATGGTTCACTTATGACATTATATTACCCGTTCTTTTGTAAATTCCATGTTAAAGAAGCGTTTTGGGTAAAATCGTTTCTTTTATCGTAGGTGTTTTGACTTGTTGTTCTTGACATTATTATTACTTATATCATGATTTACTTACTTCAAGAATATAAAATATGATTTATATATCATATATATTCAGTATATATATATATAATAGATAGATAAATGAAATGAAAAACACCGTTCATGGAGACGGTAGTCCGTACGTACGCATGAACGCTGTTTTCCTTTCCCTATTGTCTTGAATGGAAGTAAGTAGATGACATACATATATATATACATAAATCCAGTAGCTTTATAATGTCATATATTTCATTATTATTTCTTATATATACTTTATAATCATTCTTAAATGGTTAACATGGAGAATGAATCTCATCGCGTCGTGGAGACGGTAGTCCGTACGTACGCACGAGCGATGATATCATTTCCATAAATATTGAATTGAATTGGAGTGGATTATACAATATATCAGAATCAATATGATGTTTTAATAACTATGTATAGTTATTCTTTACACCATTATACCCATCCATGTAAGGTGGTGGTGGAAAATAGATTACACCACGGCGTGGAGACGGTATTCCGTACGTACGCACGCGCGGTGATTTCTTTTTCCGTAGGATAGATAGATGGTGAAATAGGTTTGTTTCATACTTATAATAACATATCAGTATATGAGTGATACTTATGTTATTACTTCATAATGAAACAACCTAATAAGAAGATGTGGAAGAAGAAATAAAGATGAAAGAATTGGTAACGGTAATTACCTCTTCTTTGAAGCGCCTTTTGGAGACCTCCTCTTAGGGAACTAAAATTGGTCTTTGAGGAAGACCAGAACATCTAGGATGTTGCTAGGGAAGTGGAGAAGAGATTTTGGCAGGGGTTGGCCGAGCTTGAGTGCTCAAATTGGTGTGAGGAGGAGGGGGAGGAGGTGCCCTTTTATAAGGGAGGAGAGGGGCACCTTAGGAATATCTCAAAATATTATTTTATATTAAAGTAAAAATCGGTTTATAATGGTTCCAAAGGGTCTTATTTCGAAGCTAAAGTGGGGAGGGGTAGAAATCCTATCAACCAATAGGATTTAGACAAGTTTAGGTTCTTATTTTAACCTTATCAATTAGATTTAACTCTAAGTTAAATAATTTAACTTTTACCGTGTCTTTTTGTTTTCTTTCACTATATGGTTAATACACTTACTATAACATGCCAAACGAACCCCAAATTGTTTATTATTAATATATATATCCTTATCTAAGTCATTTGGCCGAACCTTAGATTTTTAGGAATAAAATAACAATTAATAATATAATATTTGATTTAAAAACTATTTTGTGTCAATTTTGACACTATTTGATATATGATTTTTGTGAAAGTCATAACAGAATTATATGTTCGAACCAAGTTGATTAAATCAACACTAATATATCATAGTAACCTAGAAAATTAGTGGAATTCATAAAAAGTCTCAAATTACATTCATTTGAGTATTTATAACATCAATTATGTTAATATTTCCTTAAAAGGGTAATTACTGCATCATCGTTGTGTCATAAATAAATTACTTTATTTAAAGTCTAAAAATTATAAATAAAATATAATTATCTAGGAAATCTTTTTATCTTTCTAATGAATATTTATAGTCTAATTTATCTTATGTATAACCCCATATTAAAAATGTTTTAGTGAATAAACGTTGATTTTAACTCTTTTAACTCTTCTTTGAATTAAATAATAATAAATGTCCTAATCTAATCCAAGTGGGCCTAAATGATAATATTTTACACTTAAGGTTGTTTTTGGTCGAGATACACTTATCCAATAGAATTAGGACATGTGTTAGGGTAATATTAATATCATTCTTACCCTTAATTACCCTATTTACTTTTAACCGTGGTAAATAAAAGTAAAAAGTTACTATTCACCAAAAATTATTTTCATCTCATTGAACCACATTTTACTTACTGACATCAACCGTGTCTCTCGGATTTTTGAAATTCCATTCACAGAAGCGGTAAAATTAAGTTTTATGAAAAATTCAGTTTTTTAACTACCACTTAGTAGTTTCACTATTCATCAAAAAATGAAGGTTTTCAGAAAAATGCCAAAATTTCATCCTAAGCTATATTTCATATTCCGAATTCAAAAATGAAGTCTATTTTACCAAATTCATAACATAGAAGTTGCATTAATTAATTTTATAATTAAATCCCGCTGTTAAAACAAATAGCGTGTTTTTAAGAAACAATATCTATCAAAAGATTGACACTTGTTTATGTCTGGTTTAAATTTGCAATTACATCCAATGAACAACATTGTATTAAATTGTAAAAATATATTCTAAATATACTTTAAAACTACTCCAATTAATAATTTATCACTATTAATTATTTCGATTAAAAAAGTTGTTTTTTAATTATAATTTAGTAATTTTCACTATTCATCAGAATATGAAAGTTATCCGAAATGTACCAAAATTTCACCTTAGGCTAAATTCGATACTCCGAATCCAAAAATGAAGTTCATTTTGAAAAATAAGATTTAAAGAATTTTAAAAAGTGGTTATTACTATTCATACAGGCTAGTTTTAATAATATTTTAATAGCATATCGTTGTTTAGTGAAACTCGGTATTGCGTATTACACACGCTATCGAGGAAGGTCGCGATTGCGTGTAATGCAAGGCAAGTCAAGGATGCGTGTTGTGCAAGCTCCTTTTGGTGTAGCGTACAACACAAGACATTAATAAAATTAAAAAAAATATTTTTTATAAAATCTTGGGCTGTTACATTCTACCCCCTTAAAATGAATTTTGCCCTCGAAATTCGTCGGGGTTATAAATGGTTTACTATTTGAAAGTTTCTTTAATAGAAACCCACATAGTAAAAAGGAATATCAAAACCAATCTTTAAAAACAAAAGTATGAAACGTAACGGTTACCCAAATAAACTAATCATTGGGTTTCCACATAGGTGAAAATATGGATATGGAAGAGAAATCTAACCATCATGTTCTGATGGAGAGTGGTAGAGAACATGGCTATGGAAAATCCAATAATCACAAATCCATAAATTTGTGACGATCTAAGGTACCATCCGATTCATCAGGTATAAGATCACTAGGACAACATTTTTGGTTTTCAAGATCATTTCCCTAAAGTTGAAAATTTGAATTGGAATAAATACTTTCTTTATTTTGGTACAATCTCACTATTGTTCGTGCCTAGAACAATTTCCACTTCATCTCTTAAATAAATGAAGTTGAATTTGTTATTCGTGAAGTGTTAGCAGATCATGTGATAGAATGATGGGTCATTCCATCTGTCTCAAACAAAAGGTTAGAAAAAATTATATTCATAAGTCGATCTATAGTGAGATTAATCATATATAGTTCCTAAAATGGACTTATACTTCATATATCATATTGCTTAATATAATAAAACTAGTTTCTAATAAACAGGGACTTCCTGTAGGCCAGTGGTAGGCGATAAAGGCCAGTCGCACTTCAGTTGTGGGTTCGATTCCCACAGCCTTGTCCGAAGCGATGGGCTGTCGCCCGTCCTGCAGGTTGTCCTTTTTCTAAAACTATATTACTATAACATCCCATAAATAATATCGAAAAAACTTCTATCCTTAAACAATACTAACTTATGTCCAACATAATCCATTCCAATCTTTAGTCCTATCCATAATACTGCAGTCCATTCTCATAACATAGTGAAAACGATTACCAGAGATTTAATACCATCGTTGATCCCCATATATCATAAGATATATCTTGTTGGACACATTCCAAACATTCAAAGGCCTTAATCTTGTACTCTCTTGAATACCCATTGAACCTTAGTGAAAACTTGAATGCAGTTACATACCAAAATCCTCAAAATTCTATATACTCAAACCATGATATCACTTAGTCCTTATATCAATCATGATCTCATGAATACTGTTAAACATTTCATTTTCTCGTTTTCCCTTCATTATGCGCATAATATCTCAATCACTTTGAATACCACATTAGACCAATACATAAATATTCCAATATTCCATGATACAACATTATTTTGGAATCCCATTACATAAAAACTTAATCATTCCACCACATCGTTGTCATATTCAACATTGCCAATAGTGATCGCATGTGACTTCCCTTTGTCCTTTGCCTTAAGCGGTTTCTCATGTAGATCATCACTAACCCTTGGATTAGGGCATTTATTGTCATAATGTCCCATCTCCTTGCACTTGAAGCATTGAAGTGTTGGTTGTGCGTTCTCTGCAGTGTTTGCTTTATTCACTTCATTAGAATCCCTTTTTCCATTACTTCGACACTCAGCTGCTCGATGACCTTCTTTTCCACACTTAAAACATTTTCTAGTCCCTTTAAGACAATCTCCACCATGCTTCTTTCCACACTTTGTGCATAAGGAAACATTCATCTTCTTTTCACCATTATTCTGAGATTTCTCCTTGAACTCCATCTTTCGTTTCTTGTCAAAACCATGAGATGGATATGTAACACCAACTTCCATTTCTACCTTGATAGCACAACGCACAATTTCTTCATAGCTACTGAAGTCTCTTATAGCTAATGCCCTTCGAAGACTTGGTTTTAAGCCACTGAAAAATCGATCAACTTTACTTTCAGGTTGGATGATAATGCCAGATGCATACCTTGCAAGTCTTGTAAAATTCGCTTCGTATATACCAAAAGATTCATCATCCTTTTGCTTTAGTTCAAGAAACTCCTTCTCCATCTTCGTTCGAAGAATACGAGGGAAGTACTTACTGAAAAACAAGTTCTTGAACTCGTCCCATTCCATGGAATCAATTTCATCTCTTTGCCTCGTATTCTTGATAAGATTCCACCATTGATCAGCTTCACCTTCCAAACGATATACTGCTAAGATGACTTTATCATGTTCAGAACATTGAAGAACTGAAAATATCTTTTCAGTATTACTAATCCATTGTTCAGCAACTAATGGATCAGTAGACCCACTGAAAGAAGGCGGACGCTGCCTCATGAAGGATTCAACAGAATGTTGCTCCTTCCTTTGCTCGTTTGGAAGTCCTGCATGATTCATAGCTTGAGAGAGTTGTTTGAGCATGGCTACAAGATTTTTCATTCCAGCTCCCATATCATTTGGTTGCTCAGGGGGACAATCATTGCATTGTCCATTGCATTGATCAACACGGTTCCTTCGGGTTCCAGCCATCGTCTAAAACCCCAAAAGAATAGTGTGAGAGGAAAAAATCATGCTAGGGAAAACAACATAATAAAGGGGTAGTACCCTCAATATCTAACATCTTAGGTAAAATTCTAAGATCATTAGAGCAATTCTAGGACTATAAACTATACGTATACTTAACCTTAGAGACATCCCTAGACATACCTTAGAAATATCTCTAGGGATCTCACTAACGTTTTCGCATCCTAGTTTCCAAAGGTTGACTAAACCTTTCCTCTGATACCAACTGTAGAGACCCGTATCTTGACGTACATTGACATTACATTACTTTTGCGGAATACTTAATACATTACAAAAACACACACACAAGGACCGTAATAGTTTAGTGTCTTTGGAATTTCGGAACGTAATCTTCTAATCGTGGTGAAATATCTTCAATATCTCCCATAAAGATCTCCTTTTTTTTACCTAAAACCTTTCTTTATATCCTGGGGAAAAGAAAACATAAAAGAGTGAGCTCAAATGCTCAGTAAGGGTAAACAAAAGAATAATCAATCACTTCATATTCATAAGAACATAACTTTTGGAAATCTTAACCTGCAAAAGAGATCATAATTTCATAACATGGGATAAATCATAGTAGTGAAATGAAATCCCAAAAATCATAACTTAAAACATGAAACTTTGTGGCATACACACATAATCATATAGAATCATTTCTTGTTAGTCAAGACTCATTGCCAAGACTATCTTAGTGGACAAAGTCCCTTTCTGAATCGAGTAACCCTCATTTCAGTCCTGTTTCACTGAACCGGTATAACCTACCATTTCAGCCATGTCTATCACATGAGATATAAAATCTTTACCCAATGCATTGGAGGGAGATATAGGTCCCACCCATCTTATAATGAATCTTTTCTTATGTGTGCCACATAATCATAAACCATACATCATCGCATAACACATGTAACAAAAATGGGATTCTTGAAACATCATGACATCATAAAACAAACCATATAAGATAAAGGAATTCATAAAAATATTTCCATCACAACATAATCAAATCCATGTAATAATATGGATAAAAACAGAACCCTTTTATTATCTTAGATGGAAAATAATTTTTATAAAATACTTGAACTCCATTCTTGAGGAAAATATCCTTTCTATTTCAAAAACATTTTTCCTTTCATAACATGTCATATGACTTTAAAACAAAAGAAGATGATTAAAAATAAACTTAAAAACTTGTAAAGGAAGCTTCTTGGAAATAATTTTTTAAAAAACCATCCATGCCGTATAAGTTTAAAAAAACATTCTTCGTACTTTTGTCGGAAAAGTCAAAAAGTACTTCGTACGAAAAACGACAAAAGATTCCTTTCATTTCTTTTACTAAAAACTCACCGAAGGGTAAAAATGGATTTACAAAATTGTAGGTGGATGGAAATAATATTACATATTGATGAAACATGGATGTGGATGATAAAATACACCCCAGTAAATACTTACGAATAAACAGTCTCGGATAAAAATGAGATTGTGATATTTCCCTTACCTTAGGTCCGATTTGCTTTGTACGTGTCCGAATCTCCTGTATAATGGTTTAAATAATGTCATTGACTTATTAAAGAATCATATTCATTGTTATTATATCATATATGGTTCACTTATGACATTATATTACCCGTTCTTTTGTAAATTCCATGTTAAAGAAGCGTTTTGGGTAAAATCGTTTCTTTTATCGTAGGTGTTTTGACTTGTTGTTATTGACATTATTATTACTTATATCATGATTTAATTACTTCCAGAATATAAAATATGATTTATATATCATATATATTCAGTATATATATATATATATAATAGATAGATAAATGAAATGAAAAACACCGTTCATGGAGACGGTAGTCCGTACGTACGCATGAACGCTGTTTTCCTTTCCCTATTGTCTTGAATGGAAGTAAGTAGATGACATACATATATATATACATAAATCCAGTAGCATTATAATGTCATATATTTCATTATTATTTCTTATATATACTTTATAATCATTCTTAAATGGTTAACATGGAGAATGAATCTCATCGCGTCGTGGAGACGGTAGTCCGTACGTACGCACGAGCGATGATATAATTTCCATAAATATTGAATTGAATTGGAGTGGATTATACAATATATCAGAATCAATATGATGTTTTAATAACTATGTATAGTTATTCTTTACACCATTATACCCATCCATGTAAGGTGGTGGTGGAAAATAGATTACACCACGGCGTGGAGACGGTATTCCGTACGTACGCACGCGCGGTGATTTCTTTTTCCGTAGGATAGATAGATGGTGAAATAGGGTTGTTTCATACTTATAATAACATATCAGTATATGAGTGATACTGATGTTATTACTTCATAATGAAACAACCTAAGAAGAAGAAGTGGAAGAAGAAATAAAGATGAAAGAATTGGTAACGGTAATTACCTCTTCTTTGAAGCGCCTTTTGGAGACCTCCTCTTAGGGAACTAAAATTGGTCTTTGAGGAATACCAGAACCTCTAGGATGTTGCTAGGGAAGTGGAGAAGATATTTTGGCAGGGTTTGGCCGAGCTTGAGTGCTCAAATTGGTGTGAGGAGGAGGGGGAGGAGGTGCCCTTTTATAAGGGAGGAGAGGGGCACCTTAGGAATATCTCAAAATATTATTTTATATTAAAGTAAAAATCGGTTTATAATGGTTCCAAAGGGTCTTATTTCAAAGCTAAAGTGGGGATGGGTAGAAATCCTATAAACCAATAGGATTTAGACAAGTTTAGGTTCTTATTGTAACCTTATCAATTAGATTTAACTCTTAGTTAAATAATTTAACTTTTACCGTGGCTTTTTGTTTTCTTTCACTATATGGTTAATACACTTACTATAACATGCCAAACGAACCCCAAATTGTTTATTATTAATATATATATCCTTATCTAAGTCATTTGGTAGAACCTTAGATTTTTAGGAATAAAATAACAATTAATAATATAATATTTGATTTAAAAACTATTTTGTGTCAATTTTGACACTATTTGATATATGATTTTTGTGAAAGTCATAACAGAATTATATGTTCTAACCAAGTTGATTAAATCAACACTAACATATCATAGTAACCTAGAAAATTAGTGTAATTCATAAAAAGTCTCAAATTACATTCATTTGAGTATTTATATCATCAATTATGTTCATATTTCCTTAAAAGGGTAATTACTGCATCATCGTTGTGTCATAAATAAATTAATTTATTTAAAGTCTAAAAATTATAAATAAAATATCATTATATAGGAAATCTTTTTATCTTTCTAATTAATATTTATAGTCGAATTGATCTTATGTATAACCCCATATTAAAAATTTTTTAGTGAATAAACTTTGATTTTAACTCTTTTAACTCTTCTTTGAATTAAATAATAATAAATGTCCTAATCTAATCCAAGTGGGCCTAAATGATAATATTTTACACTTAAGGTTGTTTTTGGTCGAGATACACTTGTCAAATAGAATTAGGACATGTGTTAGGGTAATATTAATATCATTCTTACCCTTAATTACCCTATTTACTTTTAACCGTGGTAAATAAAAGTAAAAAGTTACTATTCACCAAAAATTATTTTCATCTCATTGAACCACATTTTACTTACTGACCTCAACCGTGTCTCTCGGATTTTTGAAATTCCATTCACAGAAGCGGTAAAATTAGGTTTTATGAAAAATTCAGTTTTTTAACTACCACTTAGTAGTTTCACTATTCATCAAAAAATGAAGGTTTTCAGAAAAATGCCAAAATTTCATCCTAAGCTATATTTCATATTCCGAATTCAAAAATGAAGTCTATTTTACCAAATTCATAACATAGAAGTTGCATTAATTAATTTTATAATTAAATCCCGCTGTTAAAACAAATAGCGTGTTTTTAAGAAACAATATATATCAAAAGATTGACACTTGTTTATGTCTGGTTTAAATGTGCAATTACATCCAATGACCAACATTGTATTAAATTGTAAAAATATATTCTAAATATACTTTAAAACTACTCCAATTAATAATTTATCACTATTAATTATTTCGATTAAAAAAGTTGTTTTTTAATTATAATTTAGTAATTTTCACTATTCATCAGAATATGAAAGTTATCCGAAATGTACCAAAATTTCACCTTAGGCTAAATTCGATACTCCGAATCCAAAAATGAAGTTCATTTTGAAAAATAAGATTTACAGAATTTTAAAAAGTGGTTATTACTATTCATACCGGCTAGTTTTAATAATATTTTAATAGCATATCGTTGTTTAGTGAAACTCGGTATTGCGTATTACACACGCTATCGAGGAAGGTCGCGATTGCGTGTAATGCAAGGCAAGTCAAGGATGTGTGTTGTGCAAGCTCCTTTTGGTGTAGCGTACAACACAAGACATTAATAAAATTAAAAAGAATATTTTTTATAAAATCTTGGGCTGTTACAATTTCGGAGTGTGTTGAACCCTAATCTATAATGTTCTTCATGTTATAATGAAAGAGGTTTTTTTAATGTTTCATCCTTATTAACCACGTTATAATTAGGGAAGTTGATGTTGACCTTCCACATGTAAAATCCATCAATCTAATGGAACTTAAAAATAAATTGGAATATCATCTCACCTTTGGTCTCCAATAATCCCACATGGATGGTAATGAGGGAAATGAACTAGCATGCTCATTTTTTTATTCAAATCAGATTCTCTATCATTCATCATTTCTTATACATGATTATAAATATAATCTTATAAGTCAAGTGAACCCTGAACCAATGGGTTTATCTTGTCCCAATGGAAGTGAAGTTTGTAATATTTTTTCCCTCATTAATAAAGTGATCATTGGTGACGTTAAAATAGACAATTCTTCGGAAAAACAACATTGATATAGAGTATCTCAAAAAAAAATATTGAGTCTCATGTCCACTTTGATCCTCATTACTCCAAATTGAAATGTGATGAAGTAAAAGAGTTAAAATCAATTGGGATCTTGTAATATGATTTAATATTGTATTAACCACACATAAACACACAATTAGAATTGAAGAATCTTCATGAAAATTCATTCATAGAAAAATAAACTTCTTTGGATTGTATCAATCCTAATGTTGAAGAGAAAATGGAGGATACCCTCAATCTCTTTCTGCCCCCATTGAATTTCAATAACAATAATAAGGCAAGGAAGAAATCATCCAATAAAAAATTGGGCATCCCAAATGAGATGTTTTTTGTAAATATATCTGTGTTGAGAAAATATAGTGGCCACCATAAGACTATGGGTATTCCACTACAACTTTCCATCTGTAGGAAAACTAAATGTTGTGCTCATTGGGAGAAACCCCAAATCTTATTTTACATTTATGAAATTTTAATTTCTTATTATATTTTCATTAAATGAATAAATATTTTTGTTTTTGTTTCTCTTTTACGTAAAGGGAATTTTCTAAATCATCTCCATAGAGGAAATATTCTTTAGGAACCACATCTACTTCCACTGACCTTCCATTGGATAGAGATGGAAACCCACCAAATCAAAATCTGTGAGCACCTCATTTCCTTTAACTCTCTTTTCCTCTATTCTTCCACATTATCTCCCTCTCTATATTTCATTCTTTTTCTTCCTCTATCTTCCATTTTTTCCACTTTCTTCATAAAACCCTTTTTTATATTTCACTTTTGTGTGAGTTTTTATTTTAAAAAAAAACTAGAAAAACACTAAAAAACTAAATAAATAAAATAAAAACAAAAAAAAGATACCTAATTACTAAAAATTTAATTTTCAATTTTTATCCAACTTTTTGGGGGATTCCAATGACTTTTTTTTTCTCAAACATTTTTTATTTCCATCCAAAATTTTGATAAAGATTTTTTTTTGAAGAATAATGATTTTTTAATGCTTAATTTTTTATTTGGAAAATTATTTTTCCCCAACAATGAGGAACAAAATTATCTTTGATGCTATGGTCACCACTGAACATATTTTTATTCTATGTGTTTTTCAACCCCACATTTGATTCTTGGGTTTGTGGACCTTCATGATTAATTTAATACTTTAGAATACATTGATTTGATAGAGGTATTTTCTGAACCACATAAGAATCACAATATACAAATAGAATTACATTACCCTTATATTAATCCTCACTTAAAAATACCCTTCGATCCCATGAAAACAGTTTTTGATAGCCACATTTCAATCCTAAAATATTCTCCCATCCAACATCAACATGTATTTTCATTACATAATTTATTGAAATTTAAGTGTGGGTGGAATGGATTTATTTTTTGGTATTATTTCTTTTACTTTCATTGTGTCATAATATGGTTGAGATAAATCATCTATTTTTGTTTGGGGGAGTGGTTTTCATTTAGTGAGTTTTTTGAATGTCTATATATTACATCATGTACAAATGATGTTGGAAAGTGTTCAAAAAATTGAAAAAAAATCAAAACATAGTGGGTTGTTTCTTTGGCAGGAAAAAATAAATCTTCATAAACCATTGATGTTTTTAAAAATATTACAATTAGTCTCATGAGGATATAGAAAATAGTTCAAGATATGGGTATAATATTTGTTTCATGTTTAAAGTTTTCAAGAAAACAAAAAAAATAAAAAAAAGGTAAAAAAACACTTCTGTCATTGGGAGAAGTTTTGTGTTTTTGTAAATATTTCATATTTTCATCCCCTTCCAATTTTATTCCACTTATTTGTATTCCTTCACATAATAAATCCCATTTAAATATATGTTTTTATTTTATTCCATATTTTATTTCAAAAAAAATGTTCATTTTTTCCCATGTCGGTGTTTTACCCTTCTTTTCTAATCTTTTGGACATTATATTCTTACTATCCCATAGCCGTTGAAAAATATCCAAAAACTACCACTTGATTCTTGAGAACTTTAGGATAGGGAATGGAAGATAAGATATATTTCAAAATTATATAATTTCAAGTTTATTTGGAGGATGAGTGAACCTCCAAAAATAACTTTCTATCATCTTGGGAGGAGTGAGTTTTGAGTTCCTACATATTGTATTTATAATTTGAAGCATGAAAAATGATTTTTTTTTAAAAAAAATTAGTAATTTGTGTTGGAACTCAATATGGTTGATTGAAATGGTCTAGACCTCTTTTTATTTGGGAAAAAATTAATATTTCTTGGTGAGTGAAAATAATTTAGGTGTGTTTTTATATTTTATGTACATGAGGACATGAAAAAGCATATGTCTGGGGGAGTTGATTTTATTAACATATTAATAACTTTTTATTTACTCCCATTTCATAGTTTCAATGAAAAGTTCATAATTGGTGTGAAATACTCATGTTTTAATATTAAATATATTTTTAACCATTATTTTTATTAATCCAAATTTAAGTCAGCTTACTATTTTAATTATAACTCTCTCTCTACTTATCCAAATTATGTTATGAATATTTTTAGGGTTACCAGTTAAATATTATACAAATAATTAAACTATATATTGGAATAAATTTTTCTATTTTAAGGTTCATATGGATGACATAATAAGTCCCAATGGATGTTTTAAATGAACTGGACCAGCCATTAAGATAGAATTTATGGGATCAATCAAAAAGCTCAAATTTTATAAAATTATTAAATATATTCATGAATATAAAAAAGAATCATGGATAAAATTTTGAAATCAGAACTCCAAAAAAAATTGGGTCCAATCGATTATTTTAAGTCCAACCCACCACTCTATAGGGGAATTAACAACATCCCACCATTATTGACGTTTCACCCAATCCAATCGTCCAATTAAGATAAAATTTTGTAGTGTGAAAGACAAGATATAGGAGGAAGACATTATATAATAAATGGTTCATATTTTTGGGCATATTCTTGTCCTAAAATGTATTCACATTTATACAATGATAAACATCAATAGAAAAATGGTGTTGAATTTTTGTCTTCTTGAAATGGTTTTCCTGTGGTGTTTTTTACGGTCCTTCTGTTCGTGGTTTAAGACCCTTTGAAACCTGTTCAACTACATGGGACTGCCTTAAATGAGGTTCAGAGCGAGACTTTCATTGGTCCATTTTTATATGGATTTGGATGTTCGAGACGGTATGGGTCTTCCATCGTTACCGGGACCATACATTTTTTCACTATATAATTAGTCGTGCAGTGATGGGTTGGTGGAACTGATCTTCACGTTTTTTATGCTGGGTAGGGGATTTTTTCTGTAGTCTATAATGGTTTTCTTGGATTTGAATTTGTTTTAGTGACATGATTTTTGGTATTTCCTTTGATTTCATTTTGGGTTCCCCCTTACCCCTTAAAAGGGTATTATGATAATAAAAAAGTAATTTTCTATCAGTTAGATAAAAATGTCCAATAACCCAAAAATTTCGAGTGTTGACATTGAAAATAAAAATATAAAACTTTTAAGAAGAAGATATATTGAGATTAAACTATCTGGATTTCCAAATTGGTGAGTCAAATGGAGGGGTGTATTTGGAATGCAAATATTCCACCACCTGGGGCTATAAATACATCCCCCTCTTCTCATTGAAAGGGGTTGGCATTTCAGAGCATAAGAGGATATAATGGGATGACCAATTTTCTTAAAAGGGATTAAAAGGATCTTTAAAACTCAATTTTTCACTTGAGATAACCAATTCATGCCTGTTGTAGGTCATGGATAAAGCAATTTAATTTTCCTAATGTAGCACAGAGGTTAATCAGTGTCGTCTCACATTAGGAGTATTGCAGTCAGTTCAATAACTAATTTTTAGTTCAATTAATATAATTATTTTTTGTTTTTTTTATTTATGAAAAATATGGTAATGGGTTTCTTATTTGAAATTAGAAATTAAAATAATGCAATGTATAATTGAAATTTAAATGTACATACAGGTGTATACAAAGTGATAGTATAGAAGAAAGGCCTTGGTCCAGGGTTGGATAACATAGGTTACTTAATTATTTAATTGTTGTTTAAATTAAATATTATAATTTATTTTATGAAACCTCTTTAAAATATTAATTTACATCTATTGATTGTGTATATGATTATATCATGCCTTCGGCACACCTTACCATAACTCCTCCTATAGTCAAATAGGATAACACCACAACCCAGAATGTTATTCCTAAAGAGACTCAACTCCACCATATGTCTTTTCATCCCTTAAGGCAACCCCAGCTCTACTGTATGAAGGGTTTGACAAAGATAAGGGTGTGATAAATTTTGAATCAGATTAAATAATGTAATTGGATATAATGTCATGGTAGACGACCTCTACACCCATACTATACTCTCGCATCCATTACAAATAGATTAAAAACATGTTTCACTGATGTGAAATAATTATGAACACCATGAATCCTCCCCCAAGTCCAAGACATGAGTTGTTCACTTTTCATTTCAAAGTGAAAATAGATCACGACAAAAATATGGAGTAGATAAAGATAATTAGTTAGGTTTCTAAGATAAATAGATATGTAAGAAGAAAAAGGAAACACTTTAATAAAAAAATATAATGTGTTACATAGGAAAAGAAAAAAAGAATAAAAATACAAAAGCATGGATATCATTTTAACTTACCTCTATGGTCGATATTCTCTTTAATTCACCACTTGACTATTATTTATTGGCAGTGAAGTATCCTTATGGTGTTATAACGGTCCATTAATGACATAGTGATCATAATGTTTCTTCAACAGTTGAAATTTTATTAACAAAATATTACTTCCAACATATCCACATGTGAACCCCATCAAATTATAGAATTGGGGATTGGTGTATTCATGAATGTTGTTTGAAATTATATTTTGAATTTTTCCTAAAACATTCACATTTATTGGATGTGTCTAAAGTATGTTATGGAATAAATATTGAACATGATTGTTTCTATCCAAGAATTACAGAATTCATCCTTTGATGTATAACATCCAATGGCCCACTTAATGAGTGAAAAACTCCATAAAATCCATTGATGAAATGAGAATATTTTCCCTATTTCAAATCCATTTGGAATCACCTTAACTGATGTTGTGTATCCTGGTTTTTCCCTAATTTCATAGGTTTGGGTCCACTATAGCCACCCAAACAATATGTAAACTAGATTGATTTATTCAGACCTCATGTTTCTCGAATCAGATTTTGGTCCATAATAAAAAGTTAAATAAAATAAATCAATAAATACTAAATATAATTCATATTGTAATAATATTGTAAACATTATTCCTAAAATATCCCTATGTTTAAAATTTGCTAATATTCCAAAATTAAATATTTTTAATATTTTAGCCCAAAACACTTGAAAAATACAAAATTTCTCAAAATAATCTCAAATTGAAAATTTTTGAGGATACAAGTAATTTAAATAGATATAAAAATTATTTAAATATTACATCAATAAATTCCACCACACATAAGACATACTTTTCCTCAAGCATAAATCTCAACATAGAATTTAGAGGGCTCCAATGTAACCAATTTTTAAATTCAAAAGTAATAAAATCAAAAAAATCAATGTAAAATCAAATTTTCAAATATCCACATAAAATATGAATTAAATTTATCATTTTTAAAAGAATCAATAAACTCATGTATTTTAATTTTCCCCTTTTAAAAATGATAGAACTTCTCCTTTAATTCATTCAATCTCTTTAATTCATTATTATTAAACATGTTAAGTCATGATATACCTTCGTTATGTATTTTCTCTCATATTTCATGATAAAATGTAGGTGGAGTTATGATCATATCATCTGAACATTCTCCTTATCCATATTATTTTAAAGGAACTAATCTTTATACTTTTTAAAGATGAATGTCACATAAAATCGTGAGGGATTTCATGGAAGGTTCAAATGACTCTAAGGCTCAAAGCTAGTATGAATTGATGTTTGAAAATTAAGGATAAAGTATTATGTTTATCTATTAATTAAAATTAATGATATAAAAAATAAATGTGTAATTAAAATATACTCTTTAATGTAGCAACACCAATTTCCCCAAAACTCAAAGAAAATGTCATTATAATGAAATCATAATGAATGGCGGTCACTTTCATCAAATTGTCTCTACTTTTATGATTTTTTATTTTTTTTTTAAAGTAGTTTTTTTTTATTTTTTTGAATGTTATTATAAAAAAACACACATCCACCATCTAACAATAAATGATATAAATCGTCATTCTGGTGATTGTGACTTTTTATTTTTCTATGTCCAAGACCAATTTTTTTTCAAGAATGAAAAAAAAATAAGTACATTGAATAAATCTAATCATTTATTTCCTACAATAATCACCCACACACAATTTTATTACAATGTATTTCATACCTTCAACCATGACTCCATTCACCACTACAATTTAATTCTAAATAACAGGAAAATACTAATAGGATGGTAAGAATGGCTAAAAATTGTTGGAAACATGGCCCATTACTATAAATTTTATTCATGGTATCTATGGGATAAAAAATGATTGATGTAAAGGTAGTATTTTAAGATAAATTGGTTTATAAAAACATTCCTCATTTATTTTCTATTTGTTTTTCCAAAGTAATATCTTTGAAATGTTCCAATGTAATTTCTGTTAGGTGACATGTCCCAAGATCACTCAAGAATCATGGTCAAGAAAAATTTGAATTACTTGGTCTATAAATACTCTCAGTAATGGGAAATATGATATTGGAAAATCACTAAATGCATGATTAATAAAGAAAATAAATTTACATAAATTTTAAAAACTAAAATCATGAAAAAATGATAGGGAATTTTCATTTACAGGAATCATTTAATTTCCTTAAATCATGAGTCCTCATTTTTATATTAATGATTCATTTTAATAATTCAATTATCCATATTAATCATCTAATATCATTATCTTTGAAATATAAACATGGAATCACAGGATCTCTAAAAAACTCATGTATCCTAGAAAATCTATGTAAATCATAATTCATGTCTGGGCATGTAATTTCAACTTTATAACTCAAAACATGTTGTTGGACAAAAATATATGGTGTTTATTAGAACAAAAAATAAGTTAACACCATTTTTAAATGAAGATTCTATTATCTTACTATAATTTATGGGGATTCCTTTTTACATCATGGTCCTATAAAATAAAATTAATCAATTAATCACAATGATTGTTTAATTTATTCTCAAAAAGAAAAGAGGTAGTGGTCCAAAAGATGGAATAAATAAAGTAAATTCAAATTCAAATTCCCAAAAAGCGTTTAAATATAAATCTTGGTATGATCCTATAATTGGGCCATGATTTTTTACTTCTTCCAGAAGATAGTTTGATTTTTTATCCAATGTCTGATGGTGGTTGGGGATTCTTGGATTTTAACCACCACATGTGGTTCCTTCTAGATTTCACCTCATTATTCTTGTTTTCTTTAATTCCATATATAGAGTACATATTATCCTCCCCCTTCTCAATGTAGTATTTTTTCATGGTGGGGGTTGGATTAATTATGGAACCACATATTCCTTTTCTTATACTTGTGTAATATTTTATTTATCTTATTGTACTCCCTATAGTGAATATTCGATGTTTTCTAGGAGCTCAAGGTGTTCCTAAGTATGTGAAATTTATTTTTTTCTTGTCATCCTATAGGGAATAATAAGAGTCAAATGGTACGTAAAATTAAAAATTAGTGGGATTAATACTCAAAATACTTTCAATAAAATTTAATGAGTGTTATTTTAAGAATATATCATCTCCCTATGTTTGTTCATATTAAATCTCCTATTTGAGGGAAAGATCATATTAGAGTTGATCATCACTCAATGAAGGTTGGTAGCTAGACTCCTTTATTTTTAGTTTGGCCTCAACTTATTAGATTTCCTCAATAAAATGGGAAAAATGCTAGAAATTCTTTCTTGGATTCAAATCTTTGCAAGTCAGTTTGGAGTTCATCAATCATGCTCATTAAACATTTTGGTGAGATCAATTTCTCTTGGACTCTTCGAAACTATTTGAATATTATCGTAAAAGAATAACCCTTTCATTTAAGTACCTCCTTGGTCTAATCTATTTCTTATTATTTAAACTATGTGTAAATCTTCCATGTATAATAATTTGAATTTGAATATATCATGGAAAAGGGTTTTTTATGGTGTTTTAATTTATAAAAGAAATATATATTTTTTAAATCGTGAATTTTAAAAAACTGATTGAAATAAATTTTAAGTTCCATAGAAATGAATCCAGTTTTGATTCACACCTATCGTAGATCATGGAAAAAATTAATTTTCCAATTTCATCAAAGATTCTAACCATGGTCGTCTCACTTAATCAAAGTTGCAGTCAGTTCAATCACTAATTTTAAATTCACTTAATATAATTCTTTTTGGATTTTTTATTATTTTCGAAAATAGTGGTAACAAGGTTTTTATGGGAAATTAAAAATTAAAATAATGAAATGCATAATTAAAATATAAATTTAAATTAAAATTCATATAGAATGATATTATAGAAGAAACAGATCAGTCTAGGGTTTGATGACATGGGTTATTATATTATTTAATTTTTTTTAAATTAAATTTGATAAATTTTTATGAAACCTCATTAAAAATTTACTTTCCTTTTATTTATTGAATTAATTATTATTGAATTCCTTTGTTTCACATAAAAATACCTCATCAAATAGTTCAATAGAATAACACCTCAACCTAGAATATTATTCCTAAAAAGACTGAACTCCATTGTCTATTGTTTTATCCCTTAAAGAAACCCCACATCCACCGTATGAAGGGTTTTCCTGAGAGAAGGGAGTGACAAATAGTGAATCAAAGAAAAAAATGGAATTGAAAAGAATTTTGTGGTATACAACCATGTCACCCATGAAATACTATCGCATCTTTTACAAATAGATTAAAAATATTTCTCATTGAAGTGAAATAATTAAAAATTCCATGAATCCTCTCCCTGGTCCAAGCCTCAGGTTAGTCACTTTCCATTTCAAAGTGAAAATGCATCCTGATGGAAATATGGATTAATGAAAGATAATTAAATTAGTGTTTGAAGAGAAAGAGAGATGGAAGAAAAAAATGAAATACTTTATTAAAAGAAATATGATACATTACATGAAAAAAGAACACAAAAAAATAAAAGAAAATAACAAAAATTCTAAAGCATGGCTATTGTCTTAGATTCCCTCTATAATTTATATTTTCTTCAATCCACCATCAGCCTTTTATTTATAGTCATGGAACTGTCCTTGGGGTGTCATAATGGACCATTAATGACTTTGGGGTTATGATGGGTCTTCAATGGTTGAAATTTTAGTTATAAAAAAATAATTCAAAAGTATTTGTGTGCTAACCCAATCCAATGGAAGAATTTGGAATAGGTGTATTCATGAACATTGTTTGAAAATATGTTTTAATTTTTTCCTCAAAATTTCACATTGATTAGACATGTCTAGAGGATGTTATGGAATAAATAATGAGCATGAATTTTTCATGATGGGAATCTCATAATTATTCATTCAAATTATAATTTCTAATGGCCAAATTAACATGTTAAAAACTACATAAAATTAATTTGAGAAATTAATCTATGTTTAATCTTTAAAATAGATTTGGAACCATCTTAATTAGAGGTTTTTATCCCAATTTTTTCCTCATTTTCATATGTTGGTTCCACCATGTCCCTCAGAATAATATGTCAACTTGATAGATTGATTCGTCCCTTACGTTGTTCGAATCAGATTTCAGTCCATCAAACAAAGTTAAAGAAAATAATTCAAGGAATCTAAAAAAATAATCATGAAAATTGGAATAATATTGTAAGTGTTATTCCAAAAATACCATTGTGATTAAAATTTGTTAAAATTTTAGAATTAATCATTTTTCAAATTTTATCCCAAAACACACAAAAAATAAAAAAATTGAAAAAAATAAGTTCAAATTTATAAGTTATGATGATTTAAATCATTTAAAAATATTTAATGAATGAGGAAAAAATTAACTCTATCAATACTTTTCTTCCACTCTTTGTTTTCATGCTCTTTTTCATTCTTTTCATTTGTAATCATGTAATTTGTCTTCAATTTTATTTTACTTTAAAGAATGTTTCTTTTTCGTATTATCTTTTAATAATCCACCCTCTATTTTGTAATATTAATTGTGATAAAATAGTTTAAATTAATTAGAAACCCCTTTCCCCATTTTCTTTCTCATTCAATAAAAATTGTTTTTTAACTCTCTTCACCATTAGTGTGTGTGTTGGCACACAAATATTATCTTATCTCATTATTTTGATTCTTTTTATATTTCATCACCAAAAAAATTCCAACTATATTATTAACCACAAAAATGAATGATTAAATCTTCTATTATGGTGAATCATAATTTGAGAATGTTAAGTGATTGAGAACATTTTCTTGATGAATATTCTTTAGGTTAACATTTTGTATGTTAAACATAAAATGTCATGGATTAATGACATGTTTTTTTAAAATGTGAATTACATGGATTATTGGAAAAATAAATACACTACCATAAAGATATTTTTTTTATATTATAACTCTACTTGTTTTATGTTTTAGATTAAAGTATCAATACTTGGAAATTCTGATCAAGATCATCTTGGGAAGTGTGTGTTAATTTAATAAAATATAAAGAAAATATCAAGGATATCATAAGATAAAATTCTAAATAATTAAATCACCCCAATATTTATAAAATTGTTAAATCAAAATTATTTAATTAATCATTTCAAATATTCTCCAGAAATAACCCCCACCCCAGTCAAAATAAAATCAATTAAAAACAATTGACTCTAAACTTTTTACCATCACAGAGGATTCCACTTGAGTGTTGCTATAAAAATTGGTAGAGCATAGTACCTTTGAACAGTTGATAGGCGACAACCTTATGTGCTTTATGGACCTAGTGAAAATCACCAAGCTCATGGATCTGAACATTGGTGGAATGGATTAGGGGATGTTTGTGTCATGAACCACTATATAGTATTATGTTAATTTTTTTATTTATATCTGGTCTCTGACCATCTTTGACAGAAAATTAATGTTCCACTGCTAAATAATAGATTCATTTTGAATTGTTTAAATCACTTGAATTACACAATTCGCCCTTCCCCCTGTCTCTTTATCTGCATTATCAACATCCTGACCTTACATCAAGGTATCTCTCATAATTATATATTCTAAATAAAATATTTATCTAAATATTTTATCATTTTTATATTCACGAATTAAATCTAAAAAAATACATATAGGTTTTTGAAAAACCCTTCTTTTTTATCATTTCAACATTCTCTATATAATTCTCCTTAGATAACAGTAGAAACATTCATGATAAATAATTTGAATTATTTGGTTTTAAAATATCTAATTAATCCAAAAAATATCCATATAATTAAATTCTCATTCATGATTCATTGAAGAATTGATTGAATCATGGATATTTATTGAGCTCCTGGTATTTTTGAAGCACCCGAACAATAAAGAATCATCATATTTAAAAACTCTTCCTCATAAAAAACTAATTCTATAAAATTAAAAGTACTTTTATATAAGTTAGTATGAACTTTATGAAAATTATGTTTTCCATTAAGTAGCTCTGAATAACCCTTACATAGACTTTAGAATATTTTAATAACCTCAACACACAGACCAAACTACATTTACAAACAATAGTTTAACCTTTATACAGTTAGTTTATTTTTCAATTTATCATAATAATTTTGAATTCATATGATTATTGAATCCATACACTCATATCAAATGTGTATTCTGATGTCATGTTCTCTTATTCCTTTTCAAATTTTAGGCCAACTAGAATCTCATATGACTTATGAAGTTATATGATCCAAATTCATAAACATTGATTTAAATTCATACAATTCATCCTTACCCTCTAGGGTTGACACTCCCCCATTCTCAAAGTATGAGGATGGAAAATAAATTCATATAATTGGATCAAAGTATTATGATGTATTAATAAATTTTAATCAATTCATATGGTCAATTTATAGATAAATACTTGTAGTTAGTAAGAAAATTCATACAGTACTGCATCATTTTTCATCTCTAAGTAGCTTAATGTCACACACTCATATACTTTCAGTCAAGAAAATTCATATAATGGAGTCTTATGATGGAAAAAATTCAAAATATTCAAATATATATGTTTACGAACTTTACCATTTTTAGGTCTATCTTAATAATTCTTGGCTCGTTTAAAAGACTCGAAGTCATGAAAAAACACTACATCCCACTTCTAAAATCATCTCAAAGATCTCAACAACTATATCATATACATTTTAAAACAAATAAAATATCCCCAAACTTTATGAAGGAACATTGATCTCCCCCATTTTATTTTTTCTAACCTTTGAAAATATTTCTTAACATCATGGAAAAAGTTATATTCTCATCCAAGAGACACCAAATCATAGTCATTGAAAAATAAAAAAAGGCCTTGAAACCAAACCGAAAGTTATATTAGTATTTTTAGAGAACATTATCTCTTGGTTAACAAAATATTGGTACTATGATAAAATTATCTCCCCCTCAATAAATTCACTCACCTATTCAATCAAATCCCCATTATAATAATAAACATAGATACTTAATTAAAACTTATAATGAAAACATTTTATTATTCAAGAAAATAATTGTGCACCTTCTATCACCCTCAAACAACGTAATACATGGTTTAGTGGGGGGGTTCCTCTTAATTATTTTTAATTATGTGGGAGGGGTTAAGAACCCATGTTGAGCTCCAATTTCTCAAATCTATTCTTAGGGAAAGACTTGGTGAAGATATCTTCCAATTTTTATTTGGTTGATATAAATTAATACTTTATATATCTTTTTTAAACCATCTCCTTGGTGAAATGAAATATAATATAAATATTCGTATTTCCAAAGTGTTTTTTAGGATTTTTATAAATGTATATAGAACTTATTATATTATGGTGAATTTTCATAGGTCTCTCAACATTAACCCTCAAATCATTCAGTTTCTACTTCATCCAAATCATTTGAGTGTAGGCACTATGGGAAGAAATATAGTTTTTCTCTATAATACACAATGTAAATATATTCTATTTTTTAAAGTAAAAAATAGCACTACTATCTCTCAAGAGAAAAATATAAACCTAAATTTTACCTTCTATCATACCAATCACCTACCCTGTTAGTATTTGTAAACCCATAAATATTCCAATAATTTCCTCTATTTTTATGTATCTCAAAGCACATAGTCTCATTGAAATATATAAGGACTCGTTTAAAATATATAATATGTGACTCGTTTGGTTCGCTTTAATTTCTATTATAGAGACTCACCTGATAGACAATATTCAGTCTAGAAGTTATGGGAAAAAGTAAACTCACAATCAGTCTAATGAATTATCTATAATTTACACACTTACCTTCAGTATCTTTAGTTAATTTTAGTCACATTTTTATTTATATATATATATAATTCATCTATTCCATATAAAACTTCTTCAACAATTCTCAAGAGTACTTATCTAGGGTTATGAAAATAAAATTTCTTTCTTTCATCACTTGTAATCCCAAGAAGTTTGTCTGCTCACCAAACATGGATATCTCAAATCATTTCTTCATTTGATTTGGAAAAACATGATAATAATCCTTATCATCACCTCTAAAAATGATATCATCAACATAGACAATTACAATATGTATACATGTCTTCATTACAAAGATATAAATGTTTCAACACACTTTTCCATTGATGAATTTTAACTCCTTCAACTAGTTGTTCAACATTGAATACTAGTCCTTTAGGGCATGTTTTAAGACATATATATACTTATTTAACTTTCCACGTCTTGTTTTCTATTATTTTAAAAAAACTTTATTCTTCTCAATGTAAAACACTTCTTCATGATCACCATTTAATAGGGAATATTAAACAACTATCTAAAAGGGTTTATAATTCATATAAGATACCAGAACAAGTAATTAAATTATATATTTCAACCATTAAACTAGAGTAACGTTTTCTTCAAATTAAACACCACCTCCTTGAGAGTATCCCTTACATGAAATTGTGGATTTATTCCTCGTTTTTTGGTGGTTTACTTTCTACATAAAAACATTCTTTTTCCCAATGACATTTTTATCATCATGTCTTTGAACATAAATCCATGTGGAATCCTTTTTAATCTTACTCAGATCTTCATTCATAGAATTAATACACTCCCCGTGTTCAATTTATTTTTTCACTGAATGTGATTCAACCTGATAAATTAATGAAACTGACTTTTTCAAAACTAAATCTTCTTCTTGTTTATTCTTCTTCAAGCTCACAATGTCTTAGCTTTCTTCTAATATTAATGAGAATATACTATTCTATAACGATTTTATTTATCTATACATGCGTATTTAACCTCTGAAAATTATTTTTTTCATTATCAGTATCCTTTTCATCATCATGGGTTATATTTGAATCATGTTCTTCTACACCTTGTTCATCCTGAATTTATTTCTCATTATTCTCTTAAAAAATATGATTTCTAGAGACCTCAGTTTCTTAAAAATACTATTTCATTTAGAATAATATTTATGGATTGGTTTTAAATTTTCTTGACATCATAATAATCAATAACCTTGTTGGTTCTTTTGTTCTAGCATCAGTAGCCTTTCCTAATAGATAACACCTAATAAAGATAGTTTCCTCATCTTTATCATTAAATTTTACCAAATTAGAGTCTTTAATTTTGATAATGAAATGGATTATAAAGACACCAAAGTAACTCATTATTGTGTTATTTTTAGGAAAAATATAATTTTGTAACACCAAAATATTTTATATAAATTTATTTTGAAATAAACTTGAAGTATTAAATATCTTACTTTACACAAAACTCTAAATCTAAATGAATCATGATATAGTATACATTTTCAACCTAGTTTTTGTATTGGTGGGTATGAATTAGATTAACACATTATAAAATATATGTATAATAGTTTATTATGATAATAATTTATTTATAATAACATAATTTTAATAAAATCATTTAATGATTAAAAGATATATTTTTTGAAGAAATGTATTTTTCTACATGTTATATTTTTTTTAAACAAAGAATATTGGTCACTATTTAGAAACTATTAAAATGAAATATATTTATATTTTTTATGAATAAATGAAAATTAATACATAAATTGGATATCTAATGGGTAGGAATTACTATAAAATCATTTAAATATAGAAAAGGTTATTATCCATAAAATAATTTTTATGTCCACAATGCATTTTTATAATAATAAATTAAATTAATCAAATATTATTGATAATTTTAATTAATTTTTTATATTATACATCATAGAAAATATTTTTACATTAATATCATATTAATTTTTAATAGTGGAGTGAGAGTAAACTATGTTTTATGCTTAAAAGTGAATTTTTTTAAAATAGGTTTTCATTGGGTTTTGCGTTTTTATTTTCAAATAATATTTCGACACCTATAGAAATTGAATTTGATAAAATGGAATCCATATTTTGAATTAAAATTTTAAAAAAATTATAATGATTCAACTTTCATTTTATTGTTCATAATTAATAGAAAATTTGATAAAAAAAATTACCACAATTAATGTTAAAATGGGTATACCAAAGGGTTAAACTATGATATAAGGGTAATATTGCCACATAAAACTTATTAATTATTATTTTTTGAAGATATTTCTACTTTATATTATCTTAACATTTAATTAGTTTTAATTTTTATCCACTTTCACAAGAAAATTAAATTATATTATTTAAATATTTTAAGTAATTCTAGGTTTTTCCTCTCCCTCAATTATAAATATACAACTTTTCCCTCCCTTATTCACAAATTTTGAGCCTTAAATAATAGCTAATACCCACCCAAAAACTTTCCTAGATTCTTCACCTTCTTTATATATCACATCTTATTCTCCAAATACCAATATTTTAGGCATAATGTGCATTCCAAATTAGGTCTCTTAAATAAGGGATATAAATCATAATCAAGATCTTTTAATTTTATTTATTATTCCACCATATGAAGTCCTATTGTATAAATAATAACACAATGAATAATAACATAAATATAGTGAGATGTTATCATGATTATTTTGCATCATTTTTTACCTCCTTTCCTTTGAATGGGAACTGAATGTATCGCTTGTTCGTACATGTAGACTACCACCTTGACGTAGCGATGTGATTAATTTTTCATCACCACCTCAAATGGATATATATAATGATTGATTTAAGGAATATATAAGATATTTAGGATATAATTATGATTATTTATTGAAAAAAAAATTATATTTCTTTCTCTACTTTTATTAGAAAATGAAAATAACATTCATGCATATGTTTGGACTACCATCTCTATAAACAAGTCAATTCATTTTTCTATATCTATATATTATGGATATTTAAAAATATGTAAATAATGAATATATATGTTAAATTTATATCATTATTAAAAAAATATATGATTTAACCATGATTAATTTACAAGGACAATAATTATTGAACTGAAATATAAATGGAAACCAAAAAATTAACAATCGAAAATGATGATTTTAAAAATGAATTATTAGTAATCATGTATTAAAATGATATAAATGGATCATATTGGGTATTATTAGTATTAATTTGGTTATGATATATAATTATAAAAAAAATAAAATTTATTATATTGGTTTTCAGAGTGTTTATAAATCAAGTTGAACGTAAGGTAAGATTTTTTAGATTATAATCTAATTTTTTAATTTGATTGTTTATGATTAAATTTATGATGATAAAATTATATTATATATCTATTATAAATATAATTTTTTCTTATCCTCTATTTATTTCATGATCTTATAATTTTTCCTTTCATTTTCCTCTCTCGAAGCACTCAAAAGTCCAGAATAATGTTTTTAAGGAAAACTGACATTATTTTTCTCTTTATTCCTGAATATTTTCTTCAATGATCATATTTTATTTAAAATGTTTCAAAGAATGATTTTACTAGTTAAAAATTATTTTGTAAATTAATTTATACACGTGTTTTATTTACTATAAAAAAATTTAATTTAAAACACTTTTCATTTTTCAAATGATGTTATTTTGACTTTTTATTAAAAAGGTGAGAGGACCTTGTGTTTTAACTTAAACCACATGAAAATATTTCCCCACCATCATGAATAATATTTTATTTGAAGATTAAATTACATTTTTTCATGTTTATTTTCTAATATAATAATTTCCATAATATTTTGGAAATTTTTAGATTATAATTATGTGCTTTCAAAAAGGAAAAGTTAATTTTCTCAAGAAATATTCCAATGATCTATTAAAGTAATTTTTAATTTATGATATCATTATTTGATTTATCCTATGTTTCATTGCGTATATTATCCTATGATACTATCCTTATTATTTCTCTTCATGGTTTATGATGATGATGATGAAATTTTGATGAAACCTGTTTTAATTTTCCATTAGTTAATCTATATTGAAATTATAAATGATTTCATGATCTTATTTCATACATAATAATGGATTATGATTATTTTATAGGTTGTTAATTTATATCCCTTATGTGAATTAGGTAAATATTTTTGTTTTATGAGCTCTAAGGTTACATGGGAGGTTATCTGAATCCCAAAAGAAGACACATGGGAGTTTTTTCCAAGCCCAAAGTAGGTACATTAGTGGTTATCCCTATTGGAGTTGATTCCCTAAGACCAACTTATGTGTACATAATGATTAACTATATTAATTGTTTTTAATATTTATAAACTTCTTATTACATCATTATTATTATTTTGTGTAACATAGCATGTAATAATGTCCTAAGAGTATTTTTCACACTAAGAGGTTATAACAGTTCCACACTATGATGAGAACCCATAAGTTTCACGATAGTATTCTTAAATATTTGTTCTATAGTCGAATGAAATTATTAGAGTTACATAAATCATTCAGGCTATCATGGTTGGAGAGTCATGTGGAATTGAGGGGCCTTCTCATGGTGCACGCCCTTGGTAATATTCAGTGTAGGATATTATATGAATGATACATGCTAGTAATAAATCCATATTTATATGTTTCATTCAATGTTCTTATCTATGGAAGTGTGTATTGATCCTTAAAATTTAATATTATTATTAATGACTGTTATAATTCATGTACATTGATGTATTGAGGAAAACTGTGACAACATATGCTCGAGGTGAGGTAGGATACGTTTGGTGTTTCATGAGTAATATTTTATGAATTGATAATATGAGAAAGGATTTATACCTTATATTCATTATCAAAATTTAATATCTTAGAACATTTTATGGAAATTATATTTCATAACTAATACCATGGTCATGGTGTTCTATAGGGAAGTTTGATTTCTAAAAAGTCAAATAAAGTGACATCGAGTACATAGGTTGATGGAAGTGGCATGCAGTCTGCTTGATTAGGGATATCATTATAAAGGAACTCTAATACATAGGACGAATTTGTATGAGGTATTATGTTGTTTTAGTAATAAATTATATCTATATGGGTACATGGGTGTGTTTTAATATACAAACCTTGGACTTTAGTCTACTTCACTTAATTCCACTGAGAAAGAGGCCAAGAGGGTCACACAAAAAATGTTTCCAGAATCTTAGTTAAGTAATATATTATTATTTATAAAGTTTAGTAAATATAATACCCACACATGGTTTAACAATTTTTCATGTTTTATTGATCATATATATTTTTTCACATGTAATTCAAGAAAATATTATGTGAGTCGGATATTTAATAAATATTTATTTTCTATTTAGTGAATCTAATATTTATTTATCTATTGTGGAACATTTTAGTGATATTTATTTCATAGATAAATAGACATTATTCAATTCCCAATAAATATTGTGTATAAATGGAAGACTAATTTCATAGGTACAGTGAGAAATAATATATATATATATCTATATATATATATTATGATTAAATAATATTTAATTTACTTTGATGGTTAAGCACAAGTCGAGAAATATTATTATTATTATTATTATTACTATAGAAAAGGGGTATTTTTATAATTAAATAAGTTTTAAAGGACACTTGTGCAATAAGTTCTCTCTATCCTTAGTGGTTTATAACCCATGTTATATTATTTTTCAATAAATTCAATTCATTTTGTGTTGTTTTGTACATAATGACATCTAGAGAGGATCCTATTAAGACCTAGGGAGCTCCCTCTCCCATAATGCCTCCAAGAATAGAGATAAATATTCCTCCACCTTCCACTCTCATGTCTAAAGAGATCAAGGAGAATCCTTTAGAAGTGATTCTTAGGGAGATTAAATGCGAACAATTCAAGTTATGGGATCTAACATGGTAGTACCTTGAGATTCCTACAGTGGCATTCATAGATTCATGGAACATGTGTGGATCACTGATAGAGGGAATCTAACCTTAATTATTTCAACATAACGATATTATGACATAGATATGTTGTTATATCCATCAGCAAAGTAAAAATTTATCACAAGGTAATTATTTAATTACTTTAATTAATTATAAATAATATATAATGATCTTGTTCTTTGGTTCTGATGTTTAAATATTATTTATATTCTTTGATTTAATTATTCTAATCAAGGAGTTCATCATCATGTAAATCTCGAATTAATCATCAGTAATGATAAAAATAAAATTTGTACATGAACCATCACACACTTCCACTATTCCCAGAACATAGAAGTTGTATTAGAACAATCATATAAGTATTTATAACTATTTAAATATCATTTATTGATTTATTCATTTATTATTAGATTTTAATTCCATTTTAATCATTCCTTTATCTACATCATGATATCTAATTTCTTCCTCTTCATTTCACATAAATATAATCAAATATTATATTCTTTTGAATGAAATAAATTCAAATATCTCATCCAGAGGTTCCAATGAGTCTGGTCAGATTAAAAAATAGTATACATATTTTAAACCATATGTATATGTTGTGTACTAGTGTTTAATGAACTAGGAATTAATTTGTAATTAATTCAAGTAAGTTTCATTTATTACATGTGGTTAATTTAATTCTACACCACATTGCGACTAGGACAACCCGGTATCCCATGCATACACCTTGTACTCCAATATTTTTCTGTGTTAGACTAACACATCGAGTCCCTAGGCCTATGTCACGGATAGACAGTGAGAAACTTTTACACTCTATATAGCTCCAATTTACACTCTGTGTACTTTTACAAAATTATGAGGAATTAAAATTAATTGATTATCCTTTTAAAACCTTATTAACAAGTTCTTAAATGAGTCCATTATGTTGATAGGGTGATCCATGTGACAGGTTATATATATATATATAATTAATTAATTTTTTCATAACATTTGGCTCTATGTATCATGTATTAATTGTGTTATAGTTGTTACTCTATGTTCATAAAATCATAACAAACTACTTTAATAGAATGTAAAATATGTGATCATTAATTTGATAATCCATTTTGGTAAATTACATGATTAATTAATGTATGCCACATGTTGGAGGAGTAAATAATATACAAGTATAATACATATTGGGTAGTTCATACATGTACCCATCATGTTTCGTTCGATGTGCATTTTGTATATAGTTAATTTTAAAATAAATTTATTTAATTTGTTTGCATTTATGATGGATGTTAATATTAAGAAACATTGGATGAAAATTAAGGTAAAATAATTTATTAATTAAAGAAGATAATTAAATGATTTGATTGTGATTTATCATAAATGATAATGATTATAATTGAATGATAATTTTATTAAATGCCTAATTTGTTACATGGAGGTGAATGATCATGAGATTATACCAGACCTTTGAATGTGATTTGTTTCATTTAATTTATTGTTAAATTTAATTTTTGGATTGTGAGCCATCTCTAATCTCATTTTGTAAGGGTGTTCATTCCCATGGTTTATTTTATGTAAATGTATTACCACCCATTTGGTTCCCCCACCTGCGTATGAGTAAAATCACATATAAGGATGAGCTTCCGAATAAGAAGAGGTGGTTCAAAGTTTGTGGATGAGGAAAACCCAATCCAAGAGAGATATATAGGTGATCAGGTGGAAAACTACAACATTAACCATTAATGGTTCAAGGTGTTTTCCCCTAGGTAAATGGTTAGTGTTGGGACCACTTTGTGTATGAAGATAGTATTTGTTGTCAATAGTTGTCAATGTCAGTCAAAATAAATAATAATATGAAGAAGGACTCCAAAGTTAATGGAGATCAGCTAAAGTGAGGAATCCTGGAGAATTGTTCTGAAATCATAGCATTGAATTTCATACTTGGGCAATTCTCTATGAAATAAATTCATATGATTGTTGAGCTGATCCTAAGTTCAAAGTATGCGTATCAAAGGTGATACATTGTCTACAACAATGAAAAATAGTGATTAAATCATATGATGCTTTTCTGATTTGTATTTCACAAATATCATAAGTTATGAGAACTTGTAATGTATACCTTATAAAAGAAAGGGGGAGAAACGATGCTGCCAGTCATATTCAATTTTGATTGGAAGGAAAGATTCTAGAAGGAGATAGGGAAAGTTATAGTACATTCTATAGAAACTTCGACAATGATAAAGCTGTTTAATCAAAGGATACATATCACGAGAGTGGATTTCATGATGAATGCTGAGGAATGGATGTTCTGGAGGCCGCACAAAAGAACATTTCAAGGTGGTGTTTTTTTCTAGTGTTTGCCAAATTTTTAGGCCTACAAATCGGGAGATAGAGAATTGTGATTTTGGAAAAGGATGTTGTGCGCAAGTTTGAATATGGTGTACATTTTTTCATACAAAGCATGATTCAAGGTCAGAACATCGAAATTTGGAAAAGTCATGAATTGCGCAAAAAATAGGAAATGTGCGTGAAAAACATTATTGCACGCAAGATTGGTTTTGCATGAAATATGAAAGGCAATTTAGAATTTTGTGCGCAAGTGGTGTTTGGAGATCAGAAAGAAGAAATATGGAAAAGGCATGGACTGCACGAAAAATTGGGCAAACTGCATGAAAAAAGAGGTTGCGTGAAAGATTTGGTTTGTGCGCAATATGGAATGGGGTGTGAAATTTTGCGCACAATTGGTGTATTGTGATTAGAAAGTTTAAAAAATGACAAAGGCAGGAGGTGCGCAAAAAATCGGAAATGTTTGCTCAATGTGCACGGAACAACAAACTTGTGCGCGTAAAAATTTGTTTTGCGCAAAATGTGGGTTTAAAGTTTTTTGTTCAAGAGAGGCTTAATGTTTAGAATGACGAAAAATGGAAAAGTCATGAGGTACATGAAAAACCCAGGTGGTGCATGGAAATAAAATAAGGTGCGCATAATATAAATAAGTGAGGGATAGTATTTCACATAGGAAAAAGTTTTACACGTAGGAAGGGGTTTTTCGCATAGAGTCAAAATGCTTATAAATATGTGGTAAAACCCTCTCATTTGTTAAGGCTAGCCACATAGAAAAATCTTGAGCTCTAATGCATGAAAAAATTAAAATATGGAGTTGTGCATGATAAGAAGAAAGTGTCTCTTGAAAAATTGAAGTTCTATGTGAAAAAGAATGTGTTGCATGAAAAATTAAAGGGTTGCGTGAAAAATAAGTGTTGTGTGAAAAATGAAGTGTTGTACGAAAAAGTAGTGCTGCATGAAAAAAGAAGTGTAGCGTGAAAAAGGTAGAGTTGCGTGGAAAAAATTCACACCAAAAGGTTTTCTTTCGCACAATGTTTGAATTTTAGGCACAATCCACCTAAAAGGCTGCACGAAAAATTTGGGGTCTTTGCACGTATTCATTTGTGCTTATGGGAGTTTCTACCAACTTCTGGGTAAGAAAGTGAAGAGTGCACAAAAAGAATTTTTCATGACAAAAGGTGTTTTTATGCCCATGGTTTGAATTTTACGTGCAAGCCACCTAGAAGGGTGCACGAAAAATTTGAGGGTACCACATGCCTTTAACAAGTGTTATGCACTCTTGAAGTGTCTTGTGAAGAAGGAGAACAACACCCTCTGTACAAAAAAGAAACCATAGACAAGCAACATGTTTTCTCAAACCCTCGCTATGTTTTGTAAAGGAGATCTCGTGAATACACAACCGATGAATAATCACCCTTATAGTTCTTTATGAAGATAGATCCACAAACTATCCCTAGTTCTGTGAAGAAGAATCATGCATCCTTTGCGTGAAGAAGAAGACCCGTGGAGCTATCTACTTGTACGAAGGTGAACACTCTCTGGTTTAATGATTTATATACACTATTTTTAGGGGTTTTTTTCTTGTGTGATGAGGATTCATATGTGAAAATAAACTCATATCAGCACAAAGTAAGTAGGAAGTATATTGATACACTCTTGTGATGGTATTGAGAATTAAAGAAATAGTATAAGACACTACTGCTCTATTTCATATTATACTGTGTCAAATAGAAGGAGGATAAGAAGAAGAAGGGAGTGGCAAATTTATATTCAGTTATTCAGACCATGACTACTGTGATGATTATAAGTTGATATAATCTTCATTTATTTAACAATCACAAGAGGACTTGTGATTCTTGCAAGAAGAAAAATAAGAGTTTAGTGCAGTTGGTTTTACACTGAAAGAGAAGGTGTGAAGAAGAGCGGGTTTCAGCACATATGGTTTTGCATTGAAGAAGTAAAAGAAGAAGAGTGTGCAACTTATTGGGTTTCTATAGAGAAATAAGAGTTTGGTTACTTGCATTCTTCTAAGTGAATTACAAGGATAAGAATAGGGTTGTGAAAGAATAAAGTAGCACTTTAGCATCCAACTGGTCTCAGAAGGTGGAAGATTCTTTTGGTGTTGCAAACTATTTTAACAAAGAGAAGACTCTCTTTATAGGTAGTATAAAGAACTAGCTACAGGCTATAAGAGACTGTCTACACTGACAGTATAATGTACCAGCGAGTGTAATGGTATATCCTATTCGTTTCAAGTTAGAAGAGGATTGTTTCCCTTCCCCCTCCAAGTGTAGGGATAAACCCTAGTAAGTGACTATCTCTTTCCCTCCTCCAAGTGTAGGGAATCACACTAACTAGAGGATTTTTTTCCTAGTCAAACCACTATAATAGCATATCTCATTATAGTGTATAATCCATGCACTAGTCATCCCCATACATGGAAAGGACATAGCTTCTCTTATTGAGTTGTGAACCATGTAAAAATAACATGTGTTTATTTTTATGCTTTCTATTATTGCATATGATAGGGAAAAGATAATAACAGAATCAAGATCCTAATAGGTCAAGAGGTATAGGGATAAAAAGCTGGAATTGATTTCAAAAGTCCCCAACAATGATTCACCCCCCTCTCAGTGTTAGGTATATCCCAATTTGGTCCTCTCGGTTAATCTATCATCTCCTAGATAAAATAACCATTAGTTAAAGATATACAAAATTATTATTTTATTTATTTATAGTTTTCTGGTTATTTCATTATGGAAGTTTTTTTCTGATCGGATTAATTAATGAGTTAAATAACATGTAATACAGAACTAAAATAAATTGTATTTTGTGTAAATATTATCTAAGGCATGGTTGATCACTTAAGAAAATACACTTAATATGAACAATCATATAATAAAGATAAAAAATTTAAATTTTTACATAAATGATAAAATACCTCAATTATATATATTAAGAATGTCTAACCTTCCATTGTTATAGTTAAAATCAAACCATAGTTCAAACTGCTTGACCATCCAAAGTTGGGGTGATTTCAATTATTGGGGAATTCTAACTTAATATTTGGGTTTACATAACATAGTTCACATCAATGTTTTCCAAAGTTGGACATGGTTTAAATGAGAGGTAAATGTTGAGAAAATCCAATTTAAGGGTTTCAAGATTAGGGATTCCACTAAACAGATAAAGTAACTATGATTTAATACTGTTGGTAATTGGTATTCCAACCAAAAACCCATAAAATTTCTTGAACCTCCCTAGTTGGGGTTATGATAAGGGATAAATGGATATTTGTCACTAGAATTTCAAACAAACATAATATTATGAATACAATTATAAGGTATAATGGGTTTCGATAAAATAGTAGGAGGTCAATAAATATACTATTTATTTACTTTCTTAAAGTTTATTAGATAAAGAAATGAAATATTCTCATCTTATTTTTAGTATTTAAAATAAAATGACTTCAAACATATCACTATGTTCCATACATGAGAAAGATAACCTTTTCACCAAAATAAATTTTCAAGAATGGAAAAAGGTGCTTATGAATTATCCTATTCCATGAAGAAAATTTTATGTGTTGTAAGAACCTATTCTTGATGCACCTAGTAATAATTATACGGAGGAATATTTATCTCTTTGTGAGAAACATTCACTAGTGGAAAAAACATTTAACATGTCATTATTTTTCATGTCGGTTCTAAATAACCTATATGCAAAGCTGTAAAAATTGATTTATCACATCAGTTATTTTATAACCAACGTGACAAATCGATGAGAATCAATTTATTACTTCAGTTATTTTATAACCAACGTAATAAAAACGGAGATTATCTTTATCATGTATTTTATTTTATAAATGACGTGATATATCACCTCTTGGCACTCTATCAAGTCATTTATAAAATAACCGACATGATAAAGCTAATCTTAGAAATTTATCACATCGGTTATCAAAAGAACCAACATGATAAAGCTCCATTTATCATGTCGGTTAAAAATAAAAGACGCAAAAAATGTTTTCTACATCAGTTATAAAATAATCGATGTTATAAACATAAAAAAATAGTTTACCACGTTGGGTATTAAATAACTGACGTGATAAAACTTTTAAATGATTTATCACACCCCGTATTTATTCATTCTATTTTTCTTTGATCAGGAGACCTGCAACTCGACTATCTACCACGGAAAACCTAGAAAGTATTCATCAAAGTTGTTTCCTCCAACCTCGTTTTCCCAACATCAGTCTTCAAATTTATTATCATCAGATCAATCAGGTCGACTCGCAAGACTCAAGTAATCCTCACACGTCTCGGTTTTAGTTTTTATTTTTCGTGATCCCCTAAACTAATTTTTTGATATATTATTTTTCTTTGTTCTTGTTATCATGTTAAGTTTCATAGTGTTCATTTATACCATGCTAAATTCATTTCTGGTAAAATAAAACTATAGAAGGGATATCACTAAAGTTTACAATTTTGTGTGTTCTATCATGTGTGTGTTCATGTACAGGGGGTTTCCAAGGGGGTGGGGGTTGTGCAAGTGGGTGGGGGTGTCCAGGGGTGGGGGATGTCTCAGGGGGTGGGGTGTCTAGGGGGTGTGAAAGGGGGTGGGGGTGGTATTCAGGGGGGTGAGAGGGATGTCCAAGGGGGTTGGGGGTGACCAAGGGGGTGGGGGTGGTGTCCAGGGGTGAGGGGCTATCCAAGGGGATAGGGGTGTCCAGGGTGTGGGGGTGGTGTCTAGGGGGTGAGTGGGTTGTCCAAGGGGGTAGGGGTGTGTATGGGGGGTGGGAGCTATCTAGAGGGATGGGGGCTGTCTAGGGGGTGGGGGTTGTCCAAGGGGGTGCTGGTGTTCAGGGGGTGTCCAAGGGGGTGGGTGTGGTGTCTCGGGTGGTGAGGGGGATTTCCAATGGGGTAGGGGTGTCCAGGGGTGGGGGTGGTGTTTAGTGGGTGGGGGTGTCCCAGGGGTGGGGGTTGTCTAATGGTTTTGGGGGCTGTATAGGGGTGGGGATGTCCAAGGGGGTGGTGGTGTCCAGGGGGTGTCCAAGGGGGTGGGGGTGGTGTCTTGGGGGTGAGGGTTCTTTCCAAGGGGGTGGGGGTGTCTAGGGTGTGGGGGTGTGGGGGTGTCTAATCATGTAGGTGTGGGGTGGTGTCTAGGGGGTGAGGGGGTTGTCCAGGGGGTGGGGTGTCTAGGGGGTGTTCAAGTGGGTAGGCGCTAGGGGGTGGTGTCCAAGAGGGGTGAGTGGGTTGTCCAAGGGGTTAGGGGGTCTCTAGGGGGTGGGGTGTCTAGGGGGTGTAGCCTAACCATGCGTAGTGCCCAAGTTCATTAAAAATTTATTTTTTACCATTTTCCCTCTCGAATTTTAACACAAAAAATGCTTATTTCTCCCCCATTTGGAACATGAAACCCTAGGAGTATCCTCCTCCTCTTCTCCATTCCTCTCACCTCCTTCCAATGGTGATTCTAGGTGGTTTCTACAAGTTTGTGGGTGATTTTTCTATATAATATCCTCATTCTCCCTCTTCTTCCTTCTTCCTTTTTCTTCTTAGTTGTTCTTCTTCATTATTGGTTCCTTTGGTCTAGGTTCCTTGTTTTTTTTTTCTAAATTTAGGGTTTTTATTGTTATGTTTCTTCTTGGTATTCCATGCTCATTTGGACCTTCTTGAAGCCATTTTTAGTGGTCATCATTGAAGGAGTATTGGATTGAGGTTGGTTTCCATATGTATTAGCCTTTACATTTAAGAATCATTGATTTATTGATGTTTATACCTTGATTTGATTATTTTTAAAAATATATAATTTCTTGAAGGATTACTTTAATTAAATCAAGTTTCATTCCCATTGAATTAAATTTTGTGGAATTGTGTTACATATCCCTGCACAACACGTATTTGATTAAAATCATGGTTGGCCCTTATAATCAGTTTATGATTTCAAAATGATTTTGTGCCTTTTAAAATGTGTTTCAAATATTTCATGGATTCCTAAATGGTGTGTTTGGGTAATTTTGAATATGTTTTCCTTTTTAAAGAATGGTTGTGGCCCAGTTGACACTTTCAGAAAGTGGGTTTTCTTTGGAAAACTCTCCTTGGAATGTGTCTCTTGCCTTGTCATTATTAAAAGGATTGGGAATGTCCTTGGTATGGGAATTCCACTATGCGTTGATGGCCCTAAGGAAAGGGTACTTCCTTGGAGTGGTATTCTGGGGTGATTCTTATGGGTGTGTGTCTTATGTGTGTCTTATGATTATTCTTTATATATGGTTGATTGTTTGATACTCCTTAGATCACCCTCATTTTAGACATAACATGGTAACCTAGAATTTGTAGTGGATTATTCGAGAATGATTTCTAAACTAGTTTATGATTATGCTCTAGCTAATTGACCCTTAGTATAAACATGTTATGCTTTGGGGATGGTTCCCCTCATGTGTTAGGGTTGTTTGATTGCATCAGCCACACCAAAAGTATGGATTAGGTTATAATATGGTCTAGATTTTCCCCTAAGGTCCTAGGTATTACCATGTTATTTGACACTTTTTATTCATAGAGTATAATCTAGGTTCCTTATCTGGTATGGTTACTTGAATATTGCTTACCCATTGCCCTCATTATGTCATCATTGATTATGCTCCCTAATTATAGTGTATCTCTTTGGTAAAATTGAATGATTGGTTTTAAATGTTTTCATGAGGATTATTTTTAGAAAAACTATGTTTATTTTCCTGTATTTAAAACTAGAATCTAATGAAATAATTTATTTAAATGAAATGCTTTGGGATAGCCCCTACCCCCCTAGACACCCCTACCCCCTTGGACACCTGGGACAGCCCCATACCCCCGTGGACAGTCCTTACCCCCTGGATAACACCCACAACCACCCCCTAGACAACCCCCTACCCCCTTGGTATATATAAATCCCAACAGTTTCATTGAAACCGTAGGAATATTTTAACTTCAGGTAGTTTATACCAATGGTTCCTGTAGATTCATTGGTATAGGGCTATTACAATGACCATCATGCCAATGGTGTGTGAAATCGTTGGGGTATTCTATCCCAATGGTTTTAGGGGTTATCCCAATCGTTTTAAATTGTTGGTATATATGTAATTTTCAATACTGAATGCACACATATTTTAATATTTACACTTCATATTTCTTTTTTACGGAAGGGTGAATTTGGTATCCAGTTGCATTAGGATTTATTCATTGTTTACCTTAAGAATAAAGGATCCAAGATGAATTTAAAACTGTTATATATAGAAATATTTTCTTTTTAAAATCATTTTCATCCATATTTTTTTAATTACGTAGATATTTTTTTTATATTTTAAAATTGTTTTACATTCAAATTATGATATTATTCATATAAATATATATTTTTCTTATCATAACAAGATGTATAATTTTTCTATTTGTTATTATTAATAATGAGTCAAAGTTGTATTATGGCACATTGAATGAGTAATGAATATGAGTAAGGTGTTGATGCCTTTTTATAATTTTCTAAATAGAATATTCCAAGAAGTGAAATTTTTTTATGTCCATGCCTGAGATGATTGAATATGAAGAAGTTGAAAAGTATAGAGATAAAAGGTCATCTGATTTTTCGTAGTTTTAATCTGAGTTATAGCCCTTGGATATAGCATGGTGAAACTAGACAGAATGTTAGATCTACTGATGATGATGATTTTCATGATGTTAACTCCAATGGAATTGAAGAAATGATCCATGATATTACAGTTGAACAAATTGAGATAGAACTGACAGTTGTACGTCTATATGGTGATGCTAAAAACCATTGTATCCTAGTTGTATGAATTTTACGGTTCTGTCAGCAGTGTTAAGATTGATTAACCTGATGGAAAAACATGGATGGAGTGACATAAGTTTTACAGAGCTGCTACAATTTTTGAAGTACATTCTTCCAAAAGACAATGATCTTCCAGATTCACATTATAAGGCCAAGAAAATATTATTCCCAATGGGATTAGGATACAACAAAATACATGTATGTCTGAATGACTATATGATATATATGAAGGAATATGAATTTCGGTTAGAGTGTCCAAAATATGGGACATCACAGTATAAGTTGAAAAAAATCATAGGTTGATGTAAAGATTATAAAGATCACTTCTAAGGTATTTTGGTATCTTCCTATAATTCATTGTTTGAAATTTTTATTTACTAATTCACATGATGAAAAAAGGTTAAGAAGGCATGCTGATGAGTGGATATGTGATAGAAAAATATGTCATATAGTTGATTTTCCACAATGGAAGAAAATTGACTAGCAATATCCAACATTTGGAAATGAAATCAGAAATCTTAGACTAGGGTTATGCACAGATGGAATGAATCCATATCGAACCCTCAATAGCACACATAGTTCATGACCTCTTTTATTGGTAATTTACAACCTCTCTCCTGAAGTTTGTATGAAGCACAAATATGTCATTTGAGTATAATGATCTCTGGTCCGAAGTAACCCAAAAATGATATTGATGTTTTCTTGTCATCATTTATTGATGATTTGAAACTTTTATGGGAGGATGGTATTAGGGAGTATGATTCTTATAAAAAGGAATATTTTCAACTGCATGCAGTGCTTATGTTCACTATAAATGACTTCCCAACATATGGAAATTTTTCTGGATATAGTGTTAAAGGGCATAAAGCATGTCCAATTTGCGAACAACAGACTTCATATTTTCAATTTCATAATGGGAGGAAAACAGTTTACATGGGTCATTAAATGTTTTTTCCAATGCATCACACTTTTAGAAAACTAAAAAGGCATTCAATGGATCACAAGAATTTGATATTGCTCAAAATCCTTTATCCCCATATGATTATTTTGAGAGGGTGGAAACCCTTTATGTGACATTAGGAAAGACATAGAGATATGGTAATAATAGACATATTTGGAAGAAAATGTCAATATTGTTTTAGCTATCATGTTGGAGATATCATGAAGTGAAACATAATATTGATGTCTTGTATGTGGAGAAGAATATCTGTGATAGTTTTATTGGAGCATTGCTAGATATTAAGGGAAAGGAAAAAATATGGGTTGAATGTAAGATTAGAATTATTATCAATAGGAATATGTTTGTAGTTAGCTCCCACTTCTAATGGAAGACAAACATTTCTTCCCCGGCATGTCATACATTATCCAAGAGGGATAAAATTAGCTTGTGTTAGTGTCTTCATGATATCAAAGTGACTCAAGGTTATTCTTCAAATGTAAAAACTTTTGTCTCTTTGAAGGATTTTTAATCGATAGGTATGAAATATCATGATTGTCACATCATGATGCAATAACTTCAACCAGTTGCATTGCGTTGAATATTTCCCATCCATGTCAGAAAGACTATAATGAAGTTGTGTAATTTTTTCAATTCAATTTGTAATAAGGTGATTGATGTGAATACTTTGAACATTTTGGAAAATTATGCAATTTCTATACTTTGTCAATTAGAAATGTGTTTTCGTACATATTTTTTTATATAATAGTGCATTTAATGATTCATCTGGTTTGATAAATAATGCTTTGTGGACTTTTATATCTTCATTGGATATAACCTTTTGAAAGGTATATGGAAATATTAAAGGGGAATATTAAGAATCCATATCAACCTGAATCCTCCATTATTGAAAAGTATATTTCTAGGGAGGTTTCAGAGTTTTGTATGAGCTACTTAGTAGTGGTGGAGCACATAGTTTTACCTCCATATCTCCATAAACGAGTTAATAATGAGAGAAAGGGGATTCGTGGCTTGAATGGAAAACCATTGTTAGTTGAACAGATGAAGAAGTTATAATTATACATCTTGAATAACATAGATGATGATCAACCATATATCATAATGTATATTAATGAGTTTAAACAAAGTCATCCAAAGAATAAAGAAATGTGGATTTTGAATGAGCACAACAAAACATTTTTTCATGGTTTAAAAAGACCTTTCTTGGTAGATCAGATGTATCAGATACATTAAGATTTTTAGTCAGTGGTCCATGTTTAAATGTGATAAAATTGTCCAATTATGACATTAATGGATATACATTTCATATGAAAGATCAGGACAACAGAAGTGTAGTTCAGAATAGTGGTGTATTGGTGTTTGCAGAAGCAATTCATTTTTTGAGTTCTAAATACAAAAACCCAATTTCTGCATCAAATGCATATTATGGAGTCATTGAAGAAATATGGGAGGTTGATTACTTTAAAATTAAAGTTCCTATTTTTAACTGAAAATGGTTTATCGGTAAAAACAGTGTTAGAGACGATGAATTTGGAATGATAGTTGTTAATCTGAATAGATTTGGAGACACAAAAGATTCTTTTATAATAGAAACAGATGAAAAACATAATTTCTATGTAGTTGATCAATCAGATATGCATTGGTCTGTTGTTTTACAAGGGAAAAACAATATGCTGGTGAGGATCAACTTGATGAAGATGCTGATTTATTTAAGATCACTACTTCCATGGAAGGATTAGCATAACATAATGATGAGCATGATGAAGACATGGTTTATTCCATAAGGAATGATCATAAAAAAGTAATTTTGGAAAACAATACATTTGTACATTCCTAATATTACAGGTAACATATTTTTATATCTTTTTTACATTTATTATTTTCATAAAATGTTAGATATTGTAATTCGTTTCTTTATTAAAACATGTATTAAAACAAATAATTAGAAGTTTTTGTTCATTTTAATTTTTGTCTTGTTTAGTTTACCATGTTTACCATTACGTAAATTATATATCTATTATTTTTTTTGAATGAAAATTACTTTAATATGTTTAACATGTTTACCATGTTTACCATGTTTACCATGTTTACCATGTTTACCATGTTTACCATGTTTACCATGTTTACTATGTTTACCATGTCTACCATGTTTACCATGTTTACCATTGTTTACCATTGTTTACCTTTACGTAACATAAATATTTATTGATTTTGTGGACTGACAATTAAACTAGCATGTTTACCATTGTTTAACATGCTTACCAAATTAACCATATTTACTATTATGTAACTTAGTGCAATTTTCCATTTTCAGTTTACATTAGTATTGTAGTATTTGAATTTGTATATTTGTGAAATAATGTTTGTTTTTTTATTTGAAGAATAATTATAGATCAATCAGTTGAGTAACCACATGATTTTGGACATGAGAATAATGATCATACCTTTGGGGAAGAATATTCACATGCTCCTCTTGATGTTACCTAATCTTCCATATGTTCTCCCATAACGACAAAGAAGAGTTCAAAAGTTGGTAAATGTGGGTGCACATGTTTACCAAAAATTAGCACTTTCTCATATGTAGGATCAGAGGATAGTTGTCGAGTTTGATGAAAATGATATTCCTAGAGGTCCAAATGAAAAAGATTTTAATAGTTTTGTATCAACTCAGGGTAAGAGGAAAGTAAGCATTTTGAATGATGATTGGAGAAGTGTGGACAAAGCCATAATATTTCAGTTGTGGGAGGAATGTTTGATAAGATTTTTTGCTATTGTTTGCTTATTATTTAAATTTTTCTAGTATAATATGTTTTACCCATTCTTTACAGATTAAATTTGATATTCTTGATACTAGAGGAGTCAGGAACAAATTCTTATCGATGGATTCTTGGAGATGGAGGGAATTCAAATCAACCCCCGCATCTGATTTAATTTTTGTTCATAGGATTCATGACAATCCATTTCATATATATCCTTTCATATATGAAGATACATGGACACAGTTTGTTGAAATTAGAAGAAAATATTCATTTTTGGTAAGGGAAATGTAAACTTTTATACACTTTCTTATATAAATGATCTATAAATGTTTTGTTAATGATTTCTTACTCTTAATTTCCATCAAACAAGGACATCTTATCAGAATATCAAATCCAAAAATGTATACCCTCATAGTTTATCTCGGGGAGGGTATACATTATTGGAAGAAAAAATAATGGCGGAAAAATTAAAAAATCATAGAGTTGAGTCTTCAAGATCTTGTAAGGTTGCTCGTCCACCCCCTCCATCTAGACATGAAAAATGGAAGAGATCTTGAATGGGAAAAAGGGCTAATATCTTTCCAAAGATTCGAGAATCATAGCTGAGAGGATTGTAATATATTTATTTTATTTATTTAAGTTAACAATATTCATTATATAATTTGAATCATTATAAAAATGTTCAATTAATTAATATAGGATTCTCCTGAGGAGTAGAGCTCAAAGGTGGTATTTACAACTGCTGGGAGGAAAGATATTGTATCTGCAGCATTGGGAAATACCAAACATCTTAGTCATGTATGAGGATATCTGACGGGTGTATCTATAAGAAAAGTGTTGCTAAGTTCATTAACTTCTTCCATTAAAAGTGTTTAAAAAATAGAATCTCTAGAGGCTAAACTTAGTAATATTAATGCGATGATGGAGGAAAATATTAGAGCGTCGGTACAGTCTATGTTTGCAGACATCCAATGACAATTTTAGACAGCAACTCTCACTCCTCCACCTCCCACTGTAGACCCCATTATTTATCCTCCACCTCCACCAGTAGCTCCCACTCCCCCACCTCAGCCTGAGGACACCATTTTCTATCTTACTCCTCCCCCGTATGTTTCTACTTATTGGGATTTGTATGTTGATGATCCTCAACATCATATAGTTATATATGGCTTGGTATATTGTATAGGAGATACAGTTCATCATCAATAGTTAGAGGTATAACATCATAGGGTACATGTACAAGATATTATTGATAGATCATCTTGATTACCATTAACTATAGATGAGGTGACGAAAGTTGGACATAGTATCGGCCATTTTTAAATTTGGCCATTCATACTTCCTCCACTCATTACCATAGAGGTGTGTATGTTATATCTTCTATTTTATTTATTTATTAAAGATCTTTTAAAATTTGAAAACATATATATTTCTCTATTTATTTTTACAGGAATACTTCAAAGGTAAATAAATATTGTTTAGATAACAACAAGGAAAAATGGCTATGAAATTAGAGACATATTCAGTAGTCTTGAAATATTTTCAAGATATTCAAATTTGTTGGCGGATCATTATGAGTTTCAAATGGAAACCCATGTTTTTAGACATGCAATAAATGTGGGGATTATGAAAAATGATATCATAGAGCTTGTTACTAAAGGTAAGTTGGGCATCAACATGGTGAAAAAAAAATCCATGTAAGTATTAACAACTTTTCCATGCATTATAAGTATTAAAAATGTATACTTATGTCTGTTTCGTATTAGGTATCTTTATAACATGTGTGAGAATAATGAGTGGAAATATGTATATGGATTCATGGACCCACACTTGATTTACCTTGAAGCACATGCATTGGATGAGGAATAAATAATTCTTTATATTACTAAAAGATTTGAATAGAATATAGTCCCACAGTGTTGGATGATTCCTTTTTGTGAGAGGTATGAAACATATCTCCGGAAAAGTGTTCAATATCTTTTATCATAAAAACCACTAACCTTAAATTTTCTTTTATCAATGATCATTGGATGTTATGTTTTTTCCCAAGGGAGAAAACACTATATTGGATATTCTCTGTCAATGGCGATGTGCGGGAAAGTTTTAAGAATATGTTGGAAAAGTAAGTTTCAATTTCTTAATAGTTTTATATATTATAATGAATTTTAAATTTATCCCATTCGTATTATTTTCTAACAAGGTATGGGTCTACATTCGAAAAAACACAAATTAAAGGAGTACCAAGATCAAATATGTAAAAGTACAGGTAAATATCCATTTATAATTTGTTCTTTTTGATGTTTTACATAAAAATAATATATTGAATTTACACTCATTTAAATAGAATTTTCATGAACAACAAGGCATTTTTGGATGAAAATATTATATGTTATGATTTATGTATGAAATAATTACAACTAGAACACTTGTGCACTTTGACCTGGTAATATTTCCTTTTAAACTTTTCCATAATATTTTATTTTATTTATTAGTTAGAAATGTTAACTACTATACTTTTAATTTGTATCTATTTGATTACCCTCAACCCTATAGTGCTCAATATTTCAAACATATACAAGTGTAATGGTCAAATGATTTTACAGGTTTTATTGGATTTTAGTTTGTTTGCAGTGTAAAATGTAATTTTGAATATTGTCATTATAATTGTGTATTTGGAAGTTGTTTAGGATTGATTTAGGTTTTTTTAGTTTACTTTGTATGTTTTGAATGTTATATATGTGAATGTTTAATTTTGGTAAACTTATTGTTTTGCTCTAGTTCTGATGGTTTTTCTGGTATGGATTCTAGTCCGGGGAGGAGGGTTTCCAGGATGCCCCTGGGGGTGGGAGCGTGTCTAGGAGGGTGGGAGGGATGTCTAGTAGAGTGGGGACTATCCATGGGGTGTCCAGGGGTGTGGGGGTGTCTAGTGGGGTGGGCGAGTTTCCAGGGGTGTGAGAGGGTTTTCCAGTGGGGTGGGGGTGTCTAGGGTGTCCATGGGGGTGGGAGGGTGTCCAGGAGGGTGGGAGGGCTGTCTAGGGGAGTGGGGGCTATACAAAAGGGGTGGGGGTTATCCAGTGGGTCTTTAGGGGTGTGGGGGTTTTCGGGGTGTCTATGGGGGTGGGAGGGTGTCTATGAGAGTGGGGGATGTCTAGGAAAGAGGGGGTTGTCCAGGGGTATCCAGGGGTGTGGGGGTGTCTAGTGGTGGGGGGTTCAGGGGTGTGTGAGGGATGTCCATTGGGGTGGGGGTGTCCATGGTGTCCATGGGGGTGGGAGGGTATCCAGGAGGGTGGTAGGACTGTCTAGTGAAGTGGGGATATCCAGGAGGGTTGGGGGTCAAGGGTGTCCATGGTGGTGGGAGGGCTTCCAGGAGGGTGGGAGGGTTGTCTAGGGGAGTGGGGGGCTGTCCAGGAGGGGTGGGGGTGTCCAGTGGGGTGGGGGGTGTCCAAGGGTGTGGGAGTGCTTTCTATTGGGATGGGGTGTCCATGGGGGTGGGAGGGTTCCCAAGAGGGTGGGAGGGTTATCTAGGGGAGTGGGGGCTGTCTGGGAGGGGTGGGGGCTATCCAGTGGGGTGGGCAGGTTTCCAGGGGTGTGGGAGGGTTGTCCAGTGCGGTGGGGGTGTCTTAGGTGTCCATGTGGGTGGGAGGGTGACCAGGAGGGTGGGAGGGCTATCCAGGGGAGTGGGTGCTATCCAGGAGGGTTGGGGGTAGTCCAGGCATATCCAGGGGTGTGGGGGTGTCCAGTGGGGTGGGGTGGGGGGTTCCAGGGGTGTGGGAGCATTTTCCAGTGGGGTGGGTGTGTCCAGGGTTTCCATGGGGGTGGGAGGGTGTCTAGTAGGGTGGAAGATATCCAGGAGGGTGGGGGATATCCAAGGGGTGTCCAGGGGTGTGGGGTTGTCCAGTGGGAGGAGGGGGTTTTCAGAGGTGTGGGAGGGTTTTCTAGTGGGGTGGGGGTGTCTAGGGTGTCCATTGGTGTGGGAGGGTGTCCAAGAGGGTGGTAGGGATGTCCAAGGGAGTGCGAAGCTATCCAGGAGGGTGGGTTGGGGGGGCTATCCAGGGGTGTGGGGGATTCCAGTGGGGTGAGGGTTTCCAGGGGTGTGGTAGGATTATCCAGTGCGGTGGGGGCTATCCAGGGGGTGTCCAAGGGTGTGGGGGTGTCCATGGGGGCTCTCCAGGGGTGTGGGGGTGTCCAGGGGTGGGGCATTGTCCAGGGAGTTTCCAGGGGTGTGGGGGTGTCCAGTGGGGTGGGGGATTTATAGGGGAGTGGGGGGATATCCAGGGCATGTGGGGTGTCCAGGGTGTCCATGGGGTGGAAGGGTGTCCAGGAGGGTGGGAGGGTTGTCCAGGGGAGTGGGGGTTGACCAAGAGGGGTGGGGGGCTGTCCAGTGGGGTGGGGGAGTTTCCAGGGGTGTGGGAGGGTTTTCCAGTGGGGTGCGGGTGTCTAGGGTGTCCATGGGGGTGGGAGTGTGTCTAGGAGGGTGGAGGGCTTTCTAGGGGAGTGGGGATGTGCATGAAGGGTGGGGGCTGTCTAGGGGGTATCTAGGGGTGTGGGGGTGTCTAGTGGGGGTTCTAGGGGTGAGGAAGGGTTGTTACGTGGGGTGGGGGTGTTTGGGGTGTCCATGGGTGTGGTAGGGTGTCCAAGAGGGTGGGAGATGTCCATGAGGGTGGGGGATGTCCAAGGGGTGTCCAGGGTTGTGGGGGGTGTTCAGTGGGGTGGGGGGTTTTTAGGGGAGTGGGGGGATGTCCAGTGGGGTGGGGGTGTCCCGGGTGTCCATGGGGGTGGGTGGGTGTCTAGAAGGGTGGGAGTGTTGTCCAGGGGAGTGGGGGGGTGTCCTGAGTGTCCATGGGGTGGGATGGTGTCCAAGAGGGTGGGGGTGGCCCTGGAGGGTGGGGGTTGTACAGTGGTGTATGGGGTGTCCAGTGGGGTGGGGGTTTCCAGGGGTGTGGGAGGGCTGTCCAGTGGGGTGGACTAGTTTTGGTCTTGTTTAGATCTTGTTTAGGTCTAGTTTTGTTCTATTTTTGGTTTGTTTTAGGTTTTCTTTTGCTAGGAATAGTTTTCGTTGAATGATTTTATTAAACAATATTGGTTTTTACGTCGGATATTTTATAACTGACGTAAAAAAATGCATGTTTATGGGTTTTAACGTCAGTTATTTGAAAACTAGCATAACAAATGAATGGGAATGGGTTTTTACATCAGTTATTTCAGAACCGACATAATAAATGGAATGAAAATAGGTTTTTAGATTAGTTATTGGATAACTGACATAATAAATGGAATGAAGTAGGTTTTCACATTAGTTATTTAATAACCAGTGTAGTATATTTGTTTTCATGTAAGATATTATTTAACTGACGTGAAAAAGGATTGGAAAACTGGTTTATAGTGTCTGTTATGAAAGTAATCGATGTGATAAAATCTTTGGAGGAACAGTTTATTACATCAGTTATTCTAGAACAAATGTGGCATAGTATATTCCACGTTGGATATTTAAAAACCACTGTAATAAATCACAACTCTGAAGCATTATCCACGTCATTTTTTGATGAAGCGACGTGAAAAAACGCTTCAGATTATTAGTTTTTATGTTGATTTTAAAATAACCACCATAAAAAACAATATTTATAACATATCTTGTAATGACATCAGCCAAAATATGACATAAAAAATAAAAAAATAACTTCCCTAAAAAACATTTTCTGCACTAGTGATTTGAATGATGATACATAAGTTCAGTGTTTCTTACTATCATCCATAACCAATGAGATTTAAAAAGAAACATGAGTACATGGATTCGTATAACATGATGTCTAACTATTGGGATGTCTATCAAGATAAGGTGAGACACGAGAGATATAAGATCTTTAATGCTATGTTTACAACTACAATTAGAGATTCTATGCCAATTGGGACTCATGTATTCAATCTTATTGGATACATTGAATATATAGACATCTTAGGTATTAAATTATCAAGTGATTTTTCCAAAGATCATATACTTTACCCACTACCTAAGAGATTTTCTATTTTTATTATTTATTATGACATGACAAATAATGAGAATAGTATTTTGGGACTTCTTGATCAGTTTTTCTAAGTGGATAAGGATATGAGGCATAAAAAACCCCTTGGTCCTTATAGTGAACAAGAAAAGGAATGACAAGGAGAAGGATCCTAAGAAACATAAAAACTCTAAAGCTTCCAATTATAATACTTCCAAGGAGATGAACATCTAGGGGAAGGGAGCGGAAAATTAGGAAATATGATTTGAAAGTGTTCATCATGGCCACTGGAAGAGGAACTGCACTCAAAATAAAAGGGAAGCTAAAGGTGTATTCGTTATCAGGTGTAATATTTCAATATCTACACATTGGGTATTGGATATAGCTTATGGTTCTCACATCTGTATCCAAATATATGAACCAAGTACATCAAGAAATATTTATTAAGGAGAGTTGTATTTTTGAGTTGTCAATGGTGAGAGGATATTTTTTATATCTATTGGAGACTACCACCTTTCATTGACAATAAGAATTATATTGGTTTTAAGGGATTTTTATTTTTTTCCAATTGTTACCAAAAACAAAATTTATGTATCATTCCAAGAGTCAGATGGTTTAATTTTCATGTTTGGAAATAAAATTTGTTCCCTTTATAAGGACAAAAAATGTTATGGTATAGTGTATTTAAATAATAGTTTTAATGTATTAAATTATGAAAAAAATTATTGGAAATAGATCATGAATCATGTTCACACATATCATATAACACCCAGATATGGTATCACTGCCTTGCTCAGGTAAATGACAAGTGTTGGACAAAGCCCTATCAATATGGTTATTTAGACTCATATAAGATAAAAACACTTAAAATATATGATGCTTGTTTACAAGGAAAAATAACCAAACCATCATTCAATGGATAAGGTGAAAGGGTCATAGAGCTTCTAGGATTTTTACACACTTATGGGTGTGAACCATTTCTAGTAGAATATAGATGTTGATATTCTTAATTCCTTACATTTATTGATGGATTGAGTAGATATGGATATGTATACTTGATGAGGTATAAGTCAAAGTCCATTGATAAATTTAAGGAATTCAAGACTGAAGTAGAGAATCATCTTGGAAAGAAGATAAATAATATTATATTGGGTCAAGGTGGTGACTATCTTAACCAAGAGTTTATCGACTTCTTGCAAGAGTTTTGGATTCTATCTCAACTCACTCCACCCTAAAAACCATAGTTGAATGATGTTAATTAAAGTAGGAACTGTATATTTGTAACACCCTAAGATTTTAAAGTATGTTATTTCTTCAAAATAATTCAATAACTTTCACTACACGCAACACCGAGTTCAAAAACACCACAACTTACCAATCTAGCCGTTCAAAAGCGGTTATGAATAGTATTAACTAAATTTTGAACTATATATAATTCTTATAATTTTAGAATCCATATTATGAGTTTCTTATAGATAATTTAAGAACTAATTCATTTATTCAGATAAAAGAAGTATTTTTCAAAAAATGCACTTTTACCGCCTTTTAATGGTGAACCCTTTTTAAATCCAATATTTGGAACTTTTATATATTCAATTTGACAAAATAAACTTCTTCTTTAGAATTAGGACATAAGAATTTAGTTTCAATAAATGTTTGGTGTTTTTCTGATAACTTTCATATTTGGGTGAATAGTGAAAAATACTATATTTTACCTGAAAACAACTTTTTTAATCAAAATGATTTATAGTGTTAAATTATAAATTTTAATTGTTTGGAAGTATAAATAGATTATATTTCTACCATTTAATCCAATTCTGGTAATTTTAAGTAATTTCACTTTGAGATTAGACATAAAGAGGTGTCAATCTTTCGATATATATTACTTCTTAAAAATATGCCTTTTGGTTTTGACAACAACAATTAATTTTAAATTAAAAAATTAAACCTCTATGTTTTGAATTTGGTAAAATATACTTCATTTTTGGATTCAGAATATCAAAATTAGCTTAGGGTGAAGTTTTGGTATTTTTCTGAAAACTTTCAATTTTTTATGAATAGTGAAAAAACACTGAGTTGTTGTTTAAAAACAAATTTTTATTTAAATAATTATTTATTTTATTTCAATTTATTTTAGGTAAAAATAGATACATAATACCTATATAAGTTCAATTTAATTCATTGGAGTCATTTTATAATAAATTTAGATATGTAAATATTTTATTGTACTTTTAACCCTCTTTTACCCACCTCCTAGTAGAATTTGCAAATTTACATAAAACATAATTTTACCGCTTCTGTGAGTTAAATTTCAAAAATCCGAGAGACTCAGTTAATATCAAGGAGTAAAATGTGGTTTAATAAGATAAAAATAATTTTTGGTGAATAGTAACTTTTTACTTTTATTTACGATGGTTAAAAGTAAATAGGGTAATTAATGGTAAAAATGATATTAATATTACCCTAACACATGTCCTAATTCTATTGGACAAGTGTATCTCGACAAAAAACAACCTTAGAAATAAAATATTATCATTTAGGTCTGCTTGGATTATATTAGAACATTTATTATTATTTAATTCAAAGCATTGTTAAAAGAGTTAAAATCAAAGTTTAATAACTAAAAAAAGTTAATAAAAAATTATTCATAGGATAAATTCGATTATAAATATTCATTAGAAATATGAAAATATTTCCCACATCCTGGTATTTTATTTATATTTTTTAGACATTAAATAAATAAATTTATTTATGAAACAACGATGATGTAGTAATTACCTTATTCATGAAAGAATCAAATAAATTGTATTATAAATATTAAAATAAATATAATTTCAATGTTTTTATGACATCCAAGAATTTTTTAGGTGAATATGACATTATAGGGATGATTCAATGTATCATTTTTGAATTTATCAATTTTTGATGACTTTCACAAAAATAAAATACCAAATAGTGTCAAAATAGATATAAATTAATATTTAAAACAAATACTATATAATTGGATGATATAATATTCCTAAAAATGTAAGGTTCGGCCACAGGTCTTAAATAATATTATATATGTCATTAATGAGCCACTTGAGGTTCTCTTGTATTTTTAGATTAAGTTTAATAACCATATAGAGTAAGAATACAAGAAGACACGATAAAAGTTAAACTATTTAACTAAGAGTTAAATCTAAAAGATAAAGTTAAAATGGTAACCTAAACTTGTCTAAAACCTATTTCTTGAGATTATTTCGACCCATAACCACCTAAGTCTCGAAATAAATTCATTTGGAACCATTATAAACTAAATATGATTGTATAATAAATTAATTCTTTAATATTTTCCTAAAGTGACCCTCACCCCTCTTATAAAAGGGAACTTCCCATTCTCTCAAATTCAAAACTCCAAATCCATTTGGCTTGGCCAAAACCTGCAAAAATATCCTCCCAACTTTCCTCACTTGATCCTAGAGGCCTTAGTTTCATCATAAATCTAACTTAAGGATCCCATTTGATCAAATCAAAAGGAAGAACCCGAAGAAGAGGTAAGGATTTCACCACCCTTTTTCAAGTTCTCTTATTCTTCCACTTACTCTTTATTTGTTGTTCCCATTATAAAATAATAAATCCAGTATATTATATATAATGTGATGTTATTATAAATATTGTACAACTTTATTCATTATTTTATCCATCTTATGAATGATAATTTCACCATGTGTGCGTACGTACGGCTTACCATCTCCACGCCGTGGTGTAATTGTTTATTCAACACTATGTTATTTGGATGGGTATAATGATGAGTAATATGTATATAAATAATGAAAATAAAATTCTAATGTCTCTGTAAAATTAATATACTATCCAATTCCACACCTTTAAAGAAATGACATTTTCGCTTGTGCGTACGTACGGATTACCGTCTTCATGACGCGATAAGATTCATTTCCACGTTCACCATTCATCGACGATTATAAAAATATATATTACTAATAAGAATTTAATATATGACATAATAATTCTAATTTTGATATATATATTTATATACAATATATATATATATGTACTTACATATATCTTATTCACTTAGTTCCGTTCAATACGATATGAAAATGGAAACGGCGTTTATGCATACGTACAGACTACCATCTCCATAAACGGTGTTTTTTATTTCATATATATGTCTATTATACATATTTATTTTCTAAATATATATGATTTATAAATAATTTTTTATATTCCGGAAGTATTTAAATCTTTATCTAAGTGATACAATCACGAGTAACAAGTTAAAACACGTACGATAAAGAATACGATTATTAGCCAAAATGTTAATTTAACATGGAAATTATTATTAAATAGGTAGTATAAAGTCATAAATGAATCATGTATCACATAATAGATATTAATATGGTTTTGGTATAATTTAATAACATACTACAATCTTCATACATGAGGTTAAATGTACCCTCGACTAAAGGAATGTTCAAGGTAAGGGTTAATTCCTCAATCTCATTATTTTCCGAGATTGTTTATGTGTAAGTATTTTCTTGATATTTTTATCATCCATGTCCATATTGCATAAAAAAAATTTCAAAATGAATATTTTAAGGATTTGTGAAAGTTACTCTTTATCAAAATCATAATTTTAAATGTTTTAAAGATTTTTCTTTCTAAATCTTTTTAATTAATGTCCATGTTTTCAAAATTATTTTAAGGATTTATTTACATGGACATGAATGTTTTGAAATGATAATTATTTTCAAAAGTTTTGAAGTGGTATGGGAAACTTTGATTCAAAAATATCTTTTAAATTACTTCCTTTATAAATGTGTGACATTTAAATGATTTTCAAAAATGGTATTTCTCTCAAAATGTTTTACTCGTCATTTTCAACAATGTCAGCATCCTTTACTGGATATTATTTTTTGATTAAAGTTGATTTATTTTAATACAATATTCCATATTTTATTGAATGAGTTATGATATTTTTGACTGTGGATGTTATATTTTTATACCATTAATGGTTTGTGGTTAATGTATTGACATTTCGTATACTAGTTTTAATACGAATGTTTATGTTATGTTTCAACTTTTTCATATAAGGAATGCAGTGGACTTAGTAAGTGACGGGTGGAGCCCGCTATAGATCCTAAATGCATCGGTAGGTCTCATGAGACAAACTAGTGTCTTGTAACAAGGCCTTGAAAAAAAAATTATTTGTTGTCTTGGCATGAGGCCTTGACTATTAGGGAATGATGTTCGGTATTAGGCATTCCCTCATTGTGAAATTAGTAATTACATGTGATTATTTGACTAATAGAATATCCATGTTCATGTTTAGATGGTAATGTTTCATTTATTTTTACCATATTATGTTCAAAAATATGTTTAAAAGTCTTATTTATTACACATCTTGCCTTAAAATTTTATAGCTTCCGCTAAATTATTTATCCTTAATGAGCATCTGAGCTCACCACTTTCTAATGTTTTATTTTACCAGGATTCCATGAAGTGTATTATGATTGATATGAAGGGTTAATATATAGGGAAAAATGGAATTCTCAAAGAACTATCTATGCTATGTTTTATATTTCAAATTATAATGTAAAGTTAATGTATGTAATCTATTTTCCCAAACTGCTAAACGGATCGGTCCTTCAGGACATGATTCCTTGTAATCGTGCCAATGTATTAAAATAATGCACCGGCTCTGGGTAACTGGGGTTGGGGCATTACAGTTGGTATCAAAGAAAGTTTAGTAATAACCTTGGATGCTAGATTTAGATAAACTCTAATTAGAGCACATAGACCTAAGATAGACTTTGAGGATTAGTATAGAAGGACTTCCTAGAATTTTGGTAATGTAGAGATTTTGTGAGTTTTCCAAGAAAATACATCCCTGTCTGGATATGAGCAGATAGAGGCAGCTCTGGAACAAATGTACCTAGGGATAAAACCCAAAAACACCGCTTTGAGATAGACTCGAATGGGAACTAGTGCACAACAACGGGCCTTGCTGCACTCTTTATTACGACACTCCCGGGGGATATGCTAAGGATAAACTTTTAAATTTATGTTAGGTATTTTACTTTTTTGGAATTATGAATTGCAATTCTTAAACTGACCTAGTGTATGCCATCGTATAGAAATGGAACCCAGTAGAAGGAATGTGAACTCCAGTAATACGTATGATCCAAAGAGTAAGAAGGATCATATATTTAATAGTATTAAGCCAACATTTATAAGGGAAATATTATACCATGTATTCTCAACATACAAATAAATAGTATATTGTGTTAATAAGATAAGTAAATAATTCTCCAAGTGCTATGGCATTGAAGGGAAGCAAGAGAAGAAAAGGATGGAAGAGAGAAATATGAATAAAGGGAAGAGGGAAAAGAAGGATTTTACAATATGAGAAAATTTTGGAATGAATCACCTTGGAAAATGCTTGAAGGGAATGAGAGTTTGTTATTAGTGTGGATAAAAAGTACACCAAGTGCATGATTTCAATGGTAAGAAAATGTTTTCAAATGTAAAATGCTTCATCTGAAACGCATTGAGACACTACGTGAATCAATGTCCCATTCATAAGAGTATACCGCAAATGATTTTATTGGATAATAATCAAGTTATGATACTACCTCAGATGAAGAGGAATGACTATTTTTCATATGTTGTTATTATAGAATTATTTTATTTTAGTTTTGTATCAACAGTATATTGGTTACATGAATTATGGAGATAAATAAGGATTGTACTGCAGTACTATTTTATTTAGGATTTGAGATTATATGGTTCTAAGAAAAGTGACTTAATAGTAAGCTACACTTTTTAGAAAATGCATGGCTGAAGGAAAGGTAATTTTTAATATCGTCCTAATAATGAGGTAGTGATTTTGGAATAACAGATGGTTGATTTTGGTAATTTAGGATGTTGCGGTGTTGTAAAAGAATACATGATGAAGGCGTTCACATGTTTTTACCTGGAAAAAGGGATCCATATTATGTTTAAATTCCACAAATATTTTGGACTGAGAGTTTGGATATAAGTATTTTGGATAATTATAAAGGATTTAATGGATTAAGTTTGAAATTGGATGCTATTTTTAAGATTATTTTTGGATTTCCATAAAAAGGACAACCTGGTGGTCGGCCGGCAACATGTTGTGTCTAGAAAGGCCACGAGACTTAAACCTGCAACCGAAGGGAGACGAAGGTGTATCACCTATCACTGACCCACATGATGTCCTAGATTGAATATTGTAGTTTTTTTAAAGGGTATAGTAGATGAATTATAAATTCATTTTTTTGAACCCTAAACGAATAGGATAAATAGAATATATTTTTTTAAGTTCTATTATCTTTTAGAGTGAAATATGAGTTTGTGGTAGAAATTAGTTGAAGGATGAAACTCTACTTGTCAAGTATATATATATATATATATATCTTATTTTATGGATAAATTAATTATTAAACATTATGGAAGGGATCTTAAAACCAAAAATGTGTTATCCTAATACCTTACGTTTTTTTGAATTGATGGTATTTTAAATCATCATAGATTGGTGGCTTTGAGGACCAAAATTCTAAAATTGTTTGTGATTGATGACATCAATAAATCCCTATAAATATTTACATTTTCCTATCAATTATATGTCTCTAATTTCCACCAATGTTCTCCTAGTCGAGATCATAATTTGGTGGTGACTTTTTCATTCCCATTTTCCTCTTATTAAGACTTAATTTTATTAACCCAATTTCCGATGTGGGTTTTCTCACAAATGTATTTTTTATTTTCAACGTTGTATTTTCAAAGAAAATTTTCAAATTTTGAGGATGCAATTTATTGAAGGAGGGAAGAATGTAACACCCCATGATTTCAAAGTACGTTATTTCTTCAAAATAATTCAATAACTTTCACTACACGCAACACCGAGTTCAAGCACACTATAACTTACCAATCTAGCCATTCAAAAGCGGTTATGAATAGTATTAACTAAATTTTGAACTATATATAATCCTTATAATTTTAGAATCCATATTATGAGTTTCTTAGACATAATGTGATACCTAATTCATTTTTCAGATAAAAGATGTATTTTTCAACAAATGCACTTTTACCACCTTTTAATGGTGAACCCTTTTTAAATCTGATATTGGAAACTTTTATATATTAAATTTGACAAAATAAACTTCTTAGTTAGAATTGGGACATAATAATTTAGTTTCAATAAATTTTTGTTGTTTTTCTGATAACTTTCATATTTGGGTGAATAGTGAAAAATGCTATATTTTAACTGAAAACAAATTTTTTAATAAAAATAATTTATAGTGTTAAATTATAAATTTTAATGGTTTGGAAGTATAAATAGATTATCTTTTTACCATTTAATCCAATTCTGGTAATTTTAAGTAATTTCACTTTGAGATTAGACATAAAGAAGTGTCAATATTCTGATATATATTATTTCTTAAAAATATGCCTTTTGGTTTTCACAACAACAGTTAATTTTAAATTAATAAAGGCGACTTCTATGTTTTGAATTTGGTAAAATATACTTCATTTTTGGATTAAGAATATCTAAATTAGCCTAGGGTGAATTTTCGGTATTTTTCAGAAAATGTTCAAATTTTTTATGAATAGTAAAAAAAACACTGAGTTATTGTTTAAAAATGAATTTTTATTTAAATAATTATTTATTTTATTTAAATTTATTTTAGGTCAAAATAGATATATAATAACTATATAATTTCAATGTAATTTATTGGATTTAGTTTATAATAAATTTAGATATATAAAAATTTAATTGAACTTTTCACCATCTTTTACCCACCTCCTAGGAGAATTTTCAAATTTACATAAAACTTAATTTTACCACTTTTGTGAGTTGAATTTCAAAAATCCTAGATACACGGTTAATATCAAGGAGTAAAATTTGGTTCAATAAGATAAAAATAATTTTTTTGAATAGTAACTTTTTACTTTTATTTACCACGGTTAAAAGTAAATAAGATAATTATGGGTAAAAATTATATTAATATTACCCTAACACATGTCCTAGTTCTATTTTTCAAGCTTATCTCGACCAAAAACAACCTTAGGAATAAAATATTATCATTTAGGTCCCCTTGGATTAGATTAGGACATTTATTATTATTTAATTCAAAGAACTGTTAAAATAGTTAAAATCAAAGTTTAATAACTAAAACATTTTTAATATAGGGTTATTAATAAGATATATTATATTAGAAATATTCATTAGAAATCTAAAAAGAGTTCCTACATCATGGTATTTTATTTATAATTTTTATACATTAAATAAATAAATTTATTTATGACACAATGATGATGCAGTAATTACCTTATTCATGAAAGAATCAAATAAATGGTATTATATATATTAAAATAAATATAATTTATAAATTTTTATGACATCCACGAATTTTCTAGGTGAATATGACATGATAAGGATGATTTAATGTAGAGTTTTCAAAGTTATCAAGTTTTTATGACTTTCACAAAAACAAAATACCAAATAGTGTCAAAATTTATATAAATTAATATTTAAAATAAATACAATATTATTGGTTGATATAATATTCCAAAAAATGTATAGTTAGGAAAAAGGGATTAAAAAATATTTTATATGTCATTAATGAGCCACTTGATATTCTCTATGATGATTAGAGTATGTTTATTAACCATATAGTGTAAGAGTACAAGAAGACACGGTAAAAGTTAAACTATTTAACTAAGAGTTAAATCTAAAAGATAAGGTTAAAATGGTAACCTAAACTTGTATAAAACCTATTGGTTGATAGGATTTCGACCCATAACCACCTATGTCTTGAAATAAATTCATTTAAAACCATTATAAACCAAATATGATTGTATAATAAATTAATACTTTAATCTTTTCCTAAAGTGACCCTCACCCCTCTTATAAAAGGGCGCTTCCCATTCTCCCAAATTCACACCTCCAAAGCCATTTGACTCGACCAACCCCTGAAAATATATCCTCCCAACTTCCATCAATTGATCCGAGAGGACTTAGTTTGATCTGAAATCTATCTTAAGGATCCCTTTTGATCAAATCAAAAGGAAGAACCCGAAAAAGAGGTAATGATTTCACCACCTTCTTTCAAGTTCTCTTATTCTTCCACTTAATCATTCTTTGTTGTTTCCATTATAAAATAATAAATCTAGTATCTTATATATAATGAGATGTTATTATAAATATGGAACAACTATATTCATTATTCTGTCCAACTTATGAATGATAATGTCACCATGCGTGCGTACGTACGGCTTACCGTCTCCACGTCGTGGTGTAATTTGTTATTCAACACTATGTTATTTGGATGGGTATAATGATGAGTAATTTGTATATAAATAATGAAAATAACATTATAATGTCTCTGTAAAATTAATATACCATCTAATTCCACACCTTTAAGGAAATTATATTTTCGCTCGTGCGTACGTACGGATTACCGTCTCCACGACGCGATGAGATTCATTTCCACGTTCACCATTCATCGACGATTATAAAAATATATATTACTAATAATTATGTAATATATGAAGAAATAATTCTACTAGAGATATATATATTTAAATATAATATATATATATATATGTTCTTACATATATCTTATAAACTTAGTTCTGTTCAATACAATATGAAAATGAAAACGGCGTTTATGCGTACGTACGGACTACCGTCTCCATAAACGGTGTTTTTCATTTCATATATATGTCTATTATACGTATTTATTTTATAAATATATATGATATATAAATAATTTTGTATATTATATAAGTATTTATATCTTGATCTAAGTGATACGATTAAGAGTAACAAGTTAAAACACGTACGATAAAGAATACGTTTATTAGCCGAAATGTTAATTTATCATGGAAATTATTTTTAAATAGGTAGTATAAACTCATAAATGAATAATGTATGAGATAATAAATATTAATATGGTTTTGGTATAATTTAATAACATACTATGATCATCATACAGGAGGTTAAACGTACCCTCGACTAAAGGAATGTTCAATGTAAGGGTTGATTCTTCAATCACGTTATTATCTGAGATTGTTTATGTGTAAGTATTTTTTGGGAAATTTTTATCATCCAGGTCCATATTTAATAAAAATTATTTCAAAATTAATATTTTATGGATTGGTGAAATGTAATCTTTATCAAAATCATAATTTTAAATGTTTTAAATATTTATCTTTATAAATCTTTCTAATTAATGTCCATGTTTTCAAAATTATTTTAAGGATTTATTTATATGGACATGAATGTTTTGAAATGATAATTCTTTTCAAAATCTTCAAAGTTGTATGGGACACTTTGATTAAAAAATCTCTTTTAAATTACTTCCTTATTAAATGTGTGTCATTTAATTGATTTTACAAAAATGGTATTTCTCTCAAAATGTTTTACTCATCATTTTCAACAATGTGAGCATCCTTTACTGGATATTATTTTTTGATTGAAGTTGATTTATTATAATACAACATTCCATATTATATTGAATGAGTTATGATATGTTTGAATATGGATGTTCTATTTCTATACCATTCCTGGTTTATGGTTAATGTATCGACATTTCGTATGCTAGTTTTAATACGAATGTTTATGTTATGTTTCAACTTTTTCATAAGAGGAATGAAGTGGACTTAGTAAGTGATGGGTGGAGCCCTCTATAGCTCCTCAATACATTGGTAGGTATCATGAGACAAACTAGTGTCTTGGCATAATTCCTTGACAAAAATATTTTTTGTAGTCTTGGCATGATGCCTTGACTATGTGATAATGATGTCCGGTATTAGGCATTCCCTCATTGTGAAATTAGTTATTACATGTGATTATTCGACTAGTAGAATATCCATGTGCATGTTTATATGGTAATGTTTCATTTATTTTTACCAAATTACGTTCAAGTTTATGTTTAAAAGGATTTTTTTTATTACACATCTTGCATTAAAATTTTATAGCTCCTGCTAAATCATTTACCCTTACTGAGCATCTGATCTCACCCCTTTCTTATGTTTTATTTTACCAAGATTAAAAGAAGTGTATTATGATTGATATGCAGGTTTAAGCTACAGGGAAAAATGGAATTCTCAAAGAACTATTTATTCTGTGTTTTATGTTTCAAATTGTAATGTAAAGTTAATGTATATAATCTATTTTCCAAGACTTCTAAACTGATTGGTCCTTCGGGACTTTATTCCTTGTAATCGTGTCATTGTATTAAAATAATGCACTATCTCTAGGTAACTGGGGTTGGGGTTTACAATATTTTTATACATGATATGGTAAATGATGATTCATACAGATCTCTTATTATCCTTTTTGGGATATTCATTAAAAATGGTGGCATACAAACTAAACAGAGTACCAACTAAATCATAAAATACAACTACTTCACGTTATGGAGTGAAAAAAAACCTTTTTTGTCACATACATGTTTATGGGGTTTCAAGGATTTTTAAGGCCTTATAAGTAAAAAATAGTACCCTGATGAACGAAGTGTATCTTTATAGGGTATCCTAAAGAACAAAAACGATAATACATATATAACCCCTCATATAGGAAGGTGAGTATCACTAAACGATATGCCTTTGTTGAGAGGGAGTGCATCCTCAAATAGTATAGTTGGAGAAATATTGACTTCGATGAAGTTGATGCTCAAGATACACAATACTAGGTAAATGAACATATTTCATAGGTCCCTAAGAAACAATGAGTTCCTTAAACACAAGTATTTAATATGATCACTATAGTGGTAATAAAACTATATAGATTTTGTTTTTCTAGTCACCTATGATAGTGACACATTATTGGTCGAAAATGATGAACTTATCTCCTACAAAGTGGTAGTGGAGAACTCAGAAGCAGCAATATGGGAAGAAGCCATGAATTCTGAAATGGATTCCATGTATCTAGACCAAGTTTGGTTTTTTTGTTGATGTTATAGTATATATAAATCATGTATTGTAAAAATGGGTATTCAATAGAAAACTTGACATGGAAGGTAAACAAAACACCTATAAACAAAGGATAGTGGATTAAGGGTTTAAACAATGTCAATGAATTGAACTTGATGATATTGTTTCACCAGATTCCATATTTATATCCATTACAATTATACTTGCTATAAAGTCTTACCATGACTATGAAATTTGGTTGATGGATCATAAAATATATTTCCATAATTGGAACCATTAGGAATATGTCTATATGACACCACTAGAAGGTTTTATGACTCTAAGTGATGCCAAAAGGATTTTCCAATTTTATATATCTAATTATTCATTAAATTAAGAATCCAAGTCATGAAATATTAGATTCAATGAAGTTATAAAATAATTTGGTGTCATTAATAATGAATTAGAGTCACTTGTTTATAAGAGGTTTAGTGGGAATTCAGCCATTATATTATTAGTATATGTTGATGATATATTTCTTATTAAAAATTATATACATGTTTTACAGTATCTTAAGGAATGGTTAAAAAGGTGTTTCTAAATTAATGGATTAGGTAAAGTAGCCTATATTCTAGGGATCATGATTATTCATTATAGAACTATGAGGATTCATAACCTATGTCAAAGTAAAGACATTACCTAAATACTAAATATATTTAGTATGGAGCAATCCAAGAGTGGATTTGTTCCAGTGTCACATAGTATACATATTTCTTAAAAAATGTGTCCTCAAACACAATAGGATAAAGATAGCATTCTTAATATCCCATATTATTTTAAAATAGGATCAATAATGTATGACATGTTATGTACTAGAATTATTGTTACCTATAAATTGTGAGTGGTGGGCAGATATCAAGATGATCCAAGAGAACCCCACTGATTTATTATTAAGGTTATCCTAAATTATTTTAGAATAACTAAATATATGATTCTGGTGTAAAGAGGATATGGTGAGATAGTCATCAGCAGTTATAATGTTTCTAGTTTTCTAACAAATCAGAATGATCTAAAGTTGTAGTTAGGATTGGTTTTTTTTTTCTCAGCAGATGAGCTGTGAGCTAGAAGAGTTTAAATAAACTAATTTTCATTACTTCTAAAGTGGAGTCTAAGTAAATTACATTTTATGAGGCTTCCAAAAAATCTATTTGGAAGCAAAAAAAAATTTCCAAGATCCTGATATTGTACCTAACATTAAATATCATATCACATTTTATTGTGATAATACTATAGTGGTAGCTCTTAAAAAAGAGCCAAGGTTACCCCAATAGAAAAATAACATACTCTAGAAGCATCACCTCTTTATGGATTTTTATCATAGGGTGAATTTGGAGGAAATAGATTTTATATAGAAGAAAATGCGTTGGAACTCTTGACAACAGGCCTATCTCAAATAAATAATGATTATCATATGAGAGACAGTGGATATAAGGTTGTTTGTCATTGCATTTAGTTTGAGTGGGGGTATGTTGGAGTTGGTTCCCTATAACCAACTTATATGTACTCTATTATAACCTTTAATCATTATTTTGAATAATAGTAAACTCTTTATCACATCATTATTATTCTTTTTCATAATATAGCAAGTGATAATGAATTAAGAGTAACTTCCACACTAAAAGGTCATAGAAGTTCTCTACTATAATGAGAACCCAAAAGTTCTATGATAGTATTCTTAAATATATGTTCTATATCATGATGAAATTATTGGAGGGACAAAACTGATATAGGGTATCAAGGGTGGAGACTCATAGGACATTGAGGAATCTTATCATGATTGTACTCCCTTGGTAATATCTATTATATGATATTATGATAATGATACTTGTAAGTATAAAATCAGAGTTTATATACTTCATTATATGTTTCTATCTATAGACATGTTTATTGACCCTTATACATTATTATTATTATTAATTCGTGTTATATGTCGCGTATTTTGGTTTATTTATGAAAATAGTGATGACATGTGTTTTTGGTGTGGTTGGATATGATGGGAGCATCATGAGTAATATTTCATTAATGAATAAATAATTAATGTATTTTTCCCTTATGTTCTTTAATGTAATTTGATATCTCATGATCTTTTATGAAAACAATATATCATAAATAAATCCATGGACATGGTCTTATATAGAGAAGTTCAATTTACAAAAATTCAAAGAAAGAGACATCGAGCACATCAGTTGATGAAACTGGCTTGCAACCTATTTGATTAGAGATATCACAATAAAGGTATTACATTAAAAAATAAGAATATTTATGTGTTATTATCTTATCATGACATTAAATTATTTCTCTATGGGTGCCTTAGCATGTTTTTAGATGCTAACTGTGTAATTTAGGATGCTTCACCAAATGACACTAGGAAATAGGCCTTGAGGGTGACACAAAAAGTGTATCCAGAATATTAGTTAAATAATATATTATTATATGTTATTTAACAAGTTGAATATATAATATTTCCACTTATGGTTTAATAATTACTCATATTTCCTTGATCGCATATATTCTGACACAAGATATTTGAGAGAATATTATATGGGTGAAATATTTATTTTTTATTTATTGAATATAATATTTATTTTTTTACAAAGAAATAATTCATTAATATTAATTTATTAAATAAATGGTCATTAATCAAGGCCCAATAAATATTTTGGAGGAATGGAAGACTGAGTTTATAGGTCCGATGAGAAATAATATATATACAGAATATTATTTGATTAAATAATATTTAATTTAATTCACTAGTTAAGGGCATATCAAGAAATAATAATCATAGTATTATTATTATTATAGACATGGGGTTCAATAGGGATTAAATAAATATTAAAGGATACTTGGGTAATTATTTATTTCTTTACCTAGAAGTATATAACCCAATTATATTATTTTTTCAATAGTCCAATTTTTTTTCTATCATGTACAACGTCATCTATAGAGAATCCTCTCAAAACCTAGAGAGGTCCCTCTACCAAAATGATCCTAACAACAGGGAGTGATATTACTCCACCTTATACTCTCAAATCTAGATAGATCATGGAAAATCCATTGTAAGTGATTCTTGGGGCCATCAAAGGTTTATGATGAAAGAGATAAGATCTATCATGCCATCACATTGAGATTCCAATAGTGACAATTGGAGATTCATGTAAAATTAGTGGATCACCACTAGAGGGAATATACCCTTGATTCCTATAATGAAATGATGGTATGACATAAATATGTTTTTAGATCTAGAAAAAAGTAAGCATTTCTCACAAGTTAATCTATCAATTAGTTAAATTAATTATATATAATATGTGATGATTTGAAACTATAGTTCTGTCCTTTATCCATTTTTCATATTCATTGATCACAGTGTTCATTATCATGTAAATATCATACTAATCATCACTCATGATAAACATAAAAGTGTTTCATGAACCATCACACACTTCTACTATGCTCGGAACTAACAAACCCGAGCCTAACATATGATGAATATATTAGTGGGTAGCCTTGATATAATATTTATATTATTATGATTGTGATTATTTCACAATTTTTTACCTTATTTTATGAAATTTTATTTTTACAGTGTTATTCTCTCATGGATCATGTTTTTTTCTTTATGATTCATGTATTATGAAATGGAAATATTTATTCCATGACTCGTGATTATAATCTATGAAGTGTTGGGTACGGTTTTCAAATGTTAACCCCATGTTCTCATACCCATATTCCCATATTATTCTTAAATGACCATTATGATATCACTTTTTTCCCTTACAGAGTAGATGATCTCACTATTTATTAGGTTTCCTTTCCTCAATATATAAATAATTTTTTTAATTATGAAATATATAATAAGGGAGATAGTTGTGAAGAATTTAGTGAGAAATGATGTGGAGCATTTATGTACCAATTTTTTATGTATCTAAACATCCAAATAAACTAAACTATTATGATTTTTTAATGGATCATAATGATATGTAATGAATATTCATATAATAATATATTTATGTATGAAATTCTTGGTTCACCTCAATTGGTTTCAAAGAAAATTTTGGTTATCTTTGGAAACTAGGATGCGTAAAATTTAGTGATAACCCTTAAGATAAGACTAAGTATAGAAGAAATTAAAAAGTATTGTTAAATAAAGTATTGTATTTTTCCTAGAAAATAAATCTATGTCTGGATATTTGAAAGTTGATGTAGTTGTGTCAAAGATTCACCTAGGGGTAAAAACTCTAAAAGGGGAAGACTTTTTATTAACTCAATCAAAATTGGTTCATGATGAGTGGGCCTAACACTACAGAGCTGGTTATACACTCCTATGGGTTATGTTTCAGATAATTTACATTTTCTTAATAAACTATTATGAAGGATCTGATTATATAATGACAATGTATGACCTAGGTTAAACCTAAATTGTCATAGATTAAAAATAATGTGTCATTATTTAAACAACCAAAAAATGATTTTCATGGAAATATGTTTTCTCTCCATGATTTATTTACTCACACTATGCTTTTTGGTTTTAGCTAATGGTCGGAACCATGAGTAATCATGGTAACAATGAATGTAATGAATAGTATAAGGATTTTCCACCTAAGAAACCGAATTTTAAGGGAGATATAATTAAAAATATCATTGATATTCTAGAAAAAATTTATCACTATATGAATCATGATGGGCATCTTACAAAAGAGTAAATGGGGGAATATCATTCAGTTGATTCCTTCATGAGGCAACAACCATACTATTTTAGAGGGTCCACTGATTAATTAATTGTTTAGAAATGGATCATTACCACAGGAAAAGAAATTCATTCTCCATTTTTAGATCATGAAAAATTTATTTTCTCAATTTATTTATTTGAAGATGAATCGGATTAGTAAAAGAATCTTATCAAGAACATGAGTAAATGGGAATAAATTAATTCTATGGAGTGGTATGAGTATAGATGGTTGATTTTTTAGTAATTACTTTATTTTTATTAATCATATGAAAATAGAGGAATTCATTCATCTAATTTATAAGAATGATTAATCCATTAGAACATATGAAGAAAATTTTATATGACATTTACAGTATAAATATCGTGTTACATCCAACCCAAAATAAATATTTATTACTTTTTTAGTATATTAAAATAAAATATCTAGAGGGATTTATCCATAAGATACATTAGTAGAAATAAAGATATCATTTTATGTTCTCTCAATGAAGAAATATATAGTAGATTCACCCATCAATCATGTGATTTTAATAAGAAAAAAAAGATGTAATTCAAAGTAAATTATAATAATAAAATATCATTGAGGGAAAAATATTAGTCTTACTTTATGCATTAATTATGTAAATAAGCATGGAGGAAATTGTCTTAAAGGGGATAAAAATTGATTTATGTTTTTAAAGGAAGGTATTTTATAAATAAAATTCTAAATTGATGGGAATAATTTAGTTAATTATATTAATGGATAGAAATCTCCAAAGAATGAGCCTCACACAGTCCAATGTTTCAAACATAAGGATTTTGGTTATTATGCTAACCAATTATTAAATTCAAGGGTTAATAATTATGATAATTATAAAAAACATATAATCCTAGAGAAAAATGGAAATATTTTGTAATCTCTATTATTGTTATGGGGTACGATAAAGAAGTAGGGTAACGTAAACTTACCATCCACTCTATAATTGTAAATGCCATATTTTATTCTAGATATACCCACTCTTTTATATCATAAGATTTTTTTAAAGGGTATCACATTACTAACTAAATTATTAGATATTTAATTAGTAGTGAAAATACAAATTTTATGATGATCGCATCTCAAGTCTATGATTCTTCTTCAATTTATGTTTATGGGAATGTGCTTCCTACAAATCATGTCATTCTCCCCATAGTTTCATATGATGTTATTTTAGGCATGGATTTGATTTCGTTTTATAATGACAATATTAATTTTCATTGAAGGTAAATCAAATTTGATATTTGGAAAAAACCTATGATTTTTTATCATGGTGAGGATAAATATGAAGTTCCAATGGAAATTTCATCCTTTATATGAGTCTTAATTTCTATTCAAAGGGGGAATTTGTCTTATATGGTTAGAGAGAAACTAAAAATAAAATATATTATTATTTATAGGGGTTTATTAATTTATTTCTAGAATATTTTTCTAGTATTCTTCTAAATCATGAAGTTTATAATTCAATAGAACTCATACTAGGTGATATACCTATTTAAATGAAACCATATATAATGGACCTCATCGTGTTTCATAAATTAAAGAAGAAACACCAGTTGAATGTCTATAAGGGGTTAATTTAGCAATTTGTGTCAACATTAGGTGTGCATGTTCTCTTTGTTAATAAGAATGATAAATCAATGCAACTCTATATTGATTATCGATAACATAAAAAGATAACAACCAATAATAATAATCATCTACCCTATATTGATAATTTATTTGATCAATTATTAGGAGATTGGTATTTTTTTCCAGAATGATCATTTATTTTTATACTATTAATTGAGGATCATAAGTGAAAACATACCCAATAAAACCTTTCATATTATGTATAAACACTATTAATGTGTTTTTATTCTATTTGGTCTTACTAATTCCTTTGATATCTTCATGGATTAAATGAATCAAGTAATTTGTAGACTACCTTGATTAGTTTATGGTAGTATTTATAGGTGATATTATTATATATTTAAATAGAAAGTAGGATTATTAAGATCACATTAGTATTGTACAGAAGACCCAATGAAAAGATAATTTTTATGAAATTTTTACCAAGTGTGAATTTTGGCTACATAAATATTAATTTTTATGTCATATAATCTAAAGTAATATTATATCGATGGATCCATAAAAGTTATAAGTTTTTAGATATTGTCCTAGACCAATCAATGTGACTAAGATCCACAATTGCCTTGGATTATTGATACATTATAAATACTTTGGGATCTATTTGTCATATATATCCAATACACTCACTGAGTAAACTTGGAAGAGATTCAAGTTACTTTTTATTAAAGAATGTGAATAAATTTTCAAGGAACTAAAGATAAGGTTTCTCAAAGAACATGTTCTCACTCTACCCTGTTGTGGAGAAAAAATTTTGATTTGAAGTGATATATTTGAGAAGTTTTTGTAATGTGTTCTTATATAGAATGATATAGTGATTTCTTATACCTCACACCAATTGATGGTTTGTGAGAAAAATTACCCAAATCATGATTTGTAGTTATTAGATGTAATTTTTGTATTAAAGATATGTTGGAATTGTGACTATGTGTAAATTTGTGATATAAATACTAATAATAAAATTATAATGTATATATTAACCCAAAGAGAGTTTAATATAATCTAGAGACGATGGTTTGAGATAATTAAATATTATAATTTTTCAATTCATTACAACCCTAAGAATGAATACAAGGTGTTTGATGATTTGAGAAAACATATCCTAATAGACTGTCAATTATGAGGATAAAAAAGATCCATTATTTAGGGATTTGTAATGAATGGACCATAAAATCATTAAGTAAGGGGATAAATATTATCTTGTTCAAATTATTTTTCAATCATCAATCCATGTGATGATTAAATAGACACATAGAGAATATATAAAGCTAGAAAAATGTGATAAATGTTCATGATTTCAATATATATTATGATAGAATGATGATGTTCTAGAATAAAGTATGTTTCCTTTCAATAACATACATGAATAAGGTGATTTTGTAATAATATCATAGATCGTCATTCTTTATTCATTTGGGTAGTATGAAGATGTATAGATATTTGAAATAGTATTTACGATGGGGAAATATAAAGAGAGATGTTTCAAAGTATGTATCTTTGAACTTGGTATGTTATAAACATAAGGTTGAGATATGGAATTCTAATGGGTTGTTACAACTATTAATTATACTATAATGGAAATGGGAAAATATCACCATGGATTTCATCGTTAAAATCCCTAAATATCTAAATTTGATAATTTTATTTGGGTTGTATTTGATTACCTAGTGAACCTATAAAATTTTATTATTATAATATAAGATTTAAATCTTGATCATATATCTATGATATACATTAAATAAATTTTTAAGGTTTCATAAAATACTAAATTCTATTTTATCTTATCCTGATATGAGGTTTACCTCAAAAGTCTGGTGAAGTATTTATAAAGATTTGGATATAGAGTCGGGATTTCCTATCATCCTCATACATATATATTGTCTAAGAGAACAATTTGAAAAATATAGGATATTTTGATATCATTTTATCTAGTTATCCAAGTTATTTGGGATCAATAACGTCCTCTTGTCGAATTCACATTTAAAAATAGCTTTCACTCAAGCATTGAGATGACACCTTATAAATCCCTCTATTAAAATAAGTCAAATTACTCTAAAATGCTGGGGTGAATTTATAGAATTAACTATATTGGGACTTAATATAGTTAATGAAATATATTAAAATTTTAGATCAATTCAAAAACACATCAAGGCGGTTTAGAGTTAGTAGAAGTGTTATTTTGGAAATCATCAGTGAGATCTGGAATTAAATATTGGAGAGAATGGATTATTGTGAATTTATCCATGGAATAATATTTAAGTATTTGAAAAGAATATAAATATGGGACATAGGTATATTGTTTCTTTCTATATTCTTGATCGAGTAGGGACTATATCTTATCACTTTGTACTTCCATTGAACTTCTCTTATGTTCATAACATGTTTCAGGCATCTCATTTGAGGAAGTAGATACATGATCTTTTGTACGTACTAAAATTAAATTTTATACTGATATATAATGATATTTATGATGAATAAAAACAATTATAAATCTTGGATAATAAAAATAATGTGTTATAGAACAAGACTACTCACCTGCTTAAAGTACTCTAGAGGAATCCAAAATTCAAGAATTTACACAGGAACATGAGGATGGGATGAAGCTGATATATCTTCATTTTTTATATTTTAGTAAATAAATTTATATTAAAATATTTATTTTATGTTGTTATAACATAAAAAACATAATATTTTATATGTATTTCCTTTGATATAAACTAGAAGTATTCAATATCTTGATTTACGTGAAACTCTAAGTCCAAATGAACTGTGATATAGTATACATTTTTAACCTAATAGCTATATTGGTGGGTTTGAATAAGATTAAAAAAATTATAAAATATATTTATAATGGTTTATTATGTTAATTATTTTCTGATAATCACTTAATTTTAAAAAAAATCATTTAATGTTCAAAAGATATTTTTTTATAAATGTATTTTACTATATGTTATGTATTTTTATCTAAAAAACTATATTAATCTCTATTTAAAAATTGTTTCAATGAAATATATTGATAATTTATATGAATAAATGAATATTAATACATATATTATTTATCTAAAGGTTAATAATGGAGATAATATAATATAATGATGGAAAAGTTATTTTTTATCATACTTTTTAGGTTCATAATGTGTTTTTATCATAATAAATTAAATTAATCACAAATTATTAATAATTTTCTGGAAATTATTATATTATATATTCTATAAAATAATTAAACATTCATATAATATTAGTTTTTATGTATTTAGTGAGATAAAACTCAGTTTTATTCTAAAATTCATTTATCTAAAAACAGATTTTTGTTGCATTTTGTATAGTTATATTTAAATTAAAATTTTCCTCTTATAGAAATTAAATTTGATAAAATTAATTAAATATTTGTAATCATAATATCTATGTTTTTTAATGATTATACTTTATTTTTATTCATAATTAATAGTAAAGAAACCATAAATTTATTACCATGATTAAGGTAAAAACGGGTTTACGAGGGGCAAAAAGAGAGTTAAGGGAAATATTTTAAATAAAATAAAATAATTTTTATTTATTAAATATATTTAGACCCCATATTTTAATACCTTATAATTATTGTCTATTTTAAAACACTTTCACCAAAATATAACATTATATTATTTAAATCTTTTAAGTAATTTCATGTGTGTCCTCTCCCTCACTTATTAAAGGAAACGTCCTCCCCACACTTATTCATGAATTTTTTGCTTTATAGAATGGGAAATACCTAACCTAAAAACTTTATAAATTCCTACCATTTTACTTATATCCACTATTATAATCATAATACCAATATTTTAAGTCTTAAGGTGTAATCTAAAGGTGGTCTCACAAAGAAGAGGTATAAATCTTAATTGAGCTCTTTAAATTTTATTTCATCTCTAGCCTTCTCTAAACCTATTTTATCCATAAAAATGATTAAAAAATTTCATATATATACTTATTTGTTATAATTATGATTTAATAACATTTTTTTACCTATTTTCCATCAAATTCTAACTGAAAGTATCGCATTTGTGTATGTGTGGACTACCACCTCCATGATATGATGTGATTCATTTTCCATAACGAAGTCATATGGATGTTTTTCAAGATACATTAAATTAAAATATATGGTATTTGTGTAATAATTATTATTATTTAATGATAAAATATTATTTATCTATACTTTTTTTCATTATATAATTTAAATAATGCCCATGTGTACGTATGGACTACTGAATCCATGAATAGTGTAATTCATTTTTCTAACACTACCTTTTATGGATGGTTATAAATATGTATATAATGGATATATATAGTAATAATATCATGGTTTAAATTATATATATTATTTTATAATGATAAAATTACATTAAATGGAAATTTAAAACAAAAACATACATGAAAAAAGAAATAGTTAACACCTAGAAATAATGATTTTAATAAAGAATTATTAATAAATGATATTTTAAATATTATAAGTGGGTTATATATGGTATTATAAGTATTAATATAGTTTTTAAATTGAATTATAATAAATTTACTTATACTACACATTTTTTAGAGATGTTACATATAAATTGGAGCTTTTGGTAAGGGTTTTATGTTACAATCTCAATTTTTATCGTTATTGTTTATTCTTAAATTTAAAATAATGAAATTATATTATATATCTATAATAAATATCATATATTTTATTATAATTTATTTATCTATTTATATAAAAAAATTCTTTTTATTTTTCCGTCTTCAAGTATTCAGAAGTCCAAAAAAATTAATGAAAATAGACTTTATTTTTCTCTTCAGCCAAAAAACTATTTTTCCATGTTCATATTTTCTTTAATATGTTTCCAATAATGTTTTACCATTTCCTAATGATATTTAATGTAATTTTTAAATGTGAGGTTATAAAAATCCAAAATCAAGTACATGGGAAGTTATTCTAATCCTAACATGTGATGAATGTCTTGGGGGTAGCCCTTGTCACGACCCGACCTCGGGGCCCGTGCCGTGACTACCCCAAGCCCGCCTTCCATAGGCCAGAGGCTGGCGACTAGAACCAAGGCGTAAAATCCCGGTAAACAGGGAAGGCATTGCCTTTATAAGTAACAACCACCACAGAGTCAGCAAGCGGAAAGTAACTACCAAGTGCAGAAAAGTAAAGGGGGGCCGGAATACAAGCCCAACTGAAAGTACAACTGAAAAGGTAAAGAACAGAAACTGAAGAAAAGACGGCGGCCTCGTGTCGTCCACTGGCAATCCCACCTGAAGGGTGGGTACAGATAGCCTCCAGGCTCCTCGGGTCCCACGTCTGCTCCGAGCACGTCCCGCCCAGTGGTCCGCCTCCAAGTACCGTCCTGCTCCACGCCCCAACCGAGATCAGCGTTGTCCGTCGTCTGCATCCAACACAACAAGGTGCGGGCATAGCCCGTGCAGGGGTGAGTATAAACTACTCAGTAAGGACCCCGAGACCCCCGAAGGTCTCCCGAAATCCACAAAGGATATAGCACAAAAGAAAGAGGCAACCACAAAGAAACAACTGACTCGACTTAGGTATATGCCCATACATATACCTAAGTCCCCATTTCTAGCTCTGCTCTCGAGCTCAAGGTCAACTCGATCCACATAGGAAAGCAAGACTCAAATCCACCAGGGAGAGTAAATAGTAAATAGTAAATCCACATAGGATAGTTCAACACAATCCACAAAGGAGAGTAACATAAGATTCAGCTCAACCAGGTATACTTTTTCAGATGACGTCAAAGATGATCACTGATCCATCTAAGTCGTCGGACCCACGAAGGATCGATAGGTACTAACCCCCGCAAAAGACCCACATAGGATCGGGCTCACACAGAACCTGTAGGCAGTGGCTCACACAGAACCGGTAGTAAGGACCCACACAGGATCGGGCCCACACAGGACCTGTAGCACTGATCCACGTAGGATCGCTGAGTGCAGTAGTCGACGCAGTCCACTGAGGATCTCCGCACAGTCGTCGCCGCAGTCCACGAAGGATCTCTGCTCTGTCGTCGTCGCAGTCCACGGAGGATCTCTGCTCTGTCGTCGAAGTCACAGCCAGCACTAGGGTTCCCGCACACAGCGAGCTCGTTTAGGAGGGTCCGCTCCACGAGCCGAGAGGCTGATACATCAACTGACACGTAGTCCGAAGTTGATGTATCCAAAAGTTCCGTATCGACAACAGGATCTCAACGCAACAGACGGCGCGTCAATCGGACGCCCGGTCTGAGAGTTATTGGCATTTTCGTCCCAGGGGCCCGGTTGGTTTTTAGGGCAAAACCAACCCGACCGTACTCCACCTGTGTCCGATCCTCGGGCGGAGTATGCCAAAAGTTCCGTCTCACTTGGAGGAAACTACCACAGCTGACGGTACGTCGATCGGACGTCCGTAGCTCAAGTTATGAGCGTTTCCGCTCCGAGGGCCCGGTTGGTTTCGTGTACGAACCAACCCGGCCAAACCCAAAGTCTTCCGAAACCTTGAGTGTAATATACCGAAAAGACCGTCTCGATCCAAGGATCGCGTAGCCGCTGACGGTTCGTCAATCGGATGTCCCAGGCCCAAGATACGGGCAAAAGACCGAAGAGGGCCCGAAAACGGGGGTTCTGGGCCCGGGGCGACCCGGCCCGAACCCCCCCTGGGTCGGCCAAACCGGGTCGACCCGAACCGGGTCGACCCGACCCAGACCGACTCGGCTAGGCCGGGTCCGGTCCGGCCTGGGCGCGGCCCGGCCGACCGGACCGGCCGGCTCGGCTTCGGCCGAGCGGCCGAAGCGGGCTGTCGCGGGGCGCCGCCCCCGCGGCTCGGTGGAAAACGCGGCCCCGCGGGGGGCCGCCTGTCACACGGACGCGGCCGGGCCGCCGCGTCCCTCCTCGGTTCCGTGCAGCCGCGGAACCGGCCGCCGCCGCCGTGGCTTCAGCCGCGGCGGATTCCTCCACGGCGGCGCGCCGCCGCCGCCTTCCGCGGGCCGCCGGAGTTGCTCCGGTGGCCCGTTTTACCTCCCGTCTGCGCCATAGCTCCTCCCGGGGGCCGATCTTCACTGCAGGATCAACGGATCTCCCCTGCCGCACGGTTCGTCGTCGTCCGCCAAATCCGCACAACAAAAAGATCGGAGGAGGGTTGCCGGGTCTTGTTCGTTAGACCCGCACCCTCCGCGTTAGTCATAAAATCATCGGGAGGGATTAAGGCAGCCACAATTTTATCCAAAAATAAAATTGTTCAAGTTTGGTTCTTTAATTAAAAAGAATAAACACGGGAAATAAAATATTCCAAACAATCCCTACCTCGATGTCGCCGTCGGACGTGAGGTCGTCGCGGAATCGCTCGTCGCGGAAGGAGGGGATCGTCGCGTCGTCGCGGAAGAGACGTTCGTCGCACCGCGGGAAAAACGTCGCGCCGACGATCTCCGGATCTAGAACAAACGGATTTAATTAATTAAATCCATTTTCATTGAAAAAAAAGGGAGAATTAAACGATCCGTTTCTCACCTTAGTTGTCGAACGAGGATCGGCCACGGAAGAAGAGGCGTCGCCGAAGAACGTCGCGGGTAGAGCTCGTCGACGTCGCAGATCACGGTGTGCGTCGTCGAATTCCGGTCGCCGGCGTTCTTCGCGTTCTTCGCGTTCTTCACGAGGAGAGTGGAGGCTCAGAGAATTCGCACAACGATAGCAATCCTCCAAAATAGACAAGTTTGTCTATTTTATTAATTTGCCAACGAACGCAAACGCGTAAGTAACGACCCATTAAATTCGTTGAATTAATTCAACGAATGAAACAGCCCATTTAATTCACGAAATAAACCGCCCAATTAAATGGTCTGTTGAGAATTTAAGAAAACGCGTCGGTTGACTTTTCAGTTACTTTGACGGGTTTTCGCGGGTGCGTTACTTAGCGGAAGAAACGGCGGGGCTCGTGCGGGCCCTACCTCACAAATATCCTACCAAGGGGTAGGGTATTTCCGGATAGCACCCTATCCGCTTTAACTCAGTTCAAGTGGCTTCCAAGTGACTTCCAAGCGGCTTAAGTGAAATAAAATAAAGTTGTCGCACAACCTTTATTTTATTTCCGACTTAAAGCCCAAAATTTTAAAAACCGCGGTTGAGCAAACGCAACTCCGGAAGAGGCGTTTCTAAGCAAATACCGGCGCTGCGATTTCATCGGTGCCCTCAGAATTCGATTCCGGGCACCGGTTCAAAAGATAGAAAAAACCCGCTCGTCCGTTCACTGAACGTACCCGAGCCAAACTTCGGAAATTGATTCCGGGCACACCGGGCCTCGGAATCAGGTGCCGTCTGAAGTTGCGCTCTTGTAAAATTCCAAAGAAAATTAAGAAAAAAATTTACTTGAAATTTTAGGGTCTTTACATTACTCCCACCTCAGGGCTTTACGTCCCCGTAAAGATACATCAAAAACTAGGGGAACAAATGGGGGTACTGAGCACACATCTGAGCCTCCCGCTCCCAAGTGCTCTCCTGGAGGTTCCCGTGCTGCCATCTGACGCGCACAAGAGGAATCGACCGCCCACGTAGGACCCGCTCCTGTCGATCCTCGATCTCCACTGGGACCTCCGCAAAAGTCGCCCCTTCGTCCATGTCCAGCTCCCCAAAGTCGATGATGTGCGTCGGGTCGTGCACGTATCTCCTCAGCTGAGACACGTGGAAGACGTCGTGCACCCGGTGCAACTGAGGTGGTAGAGCCAGGCGATAAGCCACCTCTCCTATCCTGCTGAGGACCTGGAAAGTCCCAATGAAGCGTGGAGACAACTTTCCGCCTCGTCCAAATCTCCGTAAACCACGTCGAGGTGAGACACGCAAAAAGACGTGGTCGCCATCCTCGAACTCTAGTGGCCTCCGCCTCCTGTCAGCATATGACTTCTGCCGGCTCTGAGCTGTCCTCATCCTCTCCTGGATGATATGGACCTTCTCTGTCGTGGCTCGGACCATCTCTGGTCCCACGAGTGCTGACTCCCCAGGGTCTGTCCAGCACAACGGTGATCTGTAGGGTCTGTCGTACAACGCCTCGTATGGTGCCATCCCGATGGTGGAGTGGTAGCTGTTGTTGTACGCGAACTCCACCAAGGGTAGGTGGTCCTCCCAGCTGCGACCAAAGTCGAGAACACATGCACGGAGCATGTCCTCGAGTGTCTGTATGGTCCTCTCAGTCTGACCATCCGTCTGAGGGTGGAAGGCTGTGCTCAGATGGAGCCGCGTCCCGAACGCCTCCTGCAACCCCTTCCAAAGCCGGGAAGTGAAACGAGCATCTCGATCGGAGACGATAGACGATGGCACACCGTGAAGCCGTACGATCTCCTGGATGTAAGGACGTCCCAAGCTCTCCACTGATCCCTGCTCTATGATGGGTAAGAAGTGTGCCGACTTGGTGAGTCGGTCGACAATCACCCAAATGGAGTCGTGACCTCTGGAAGTGCGTGGAAGTCCAGTCACGAAGTCCATAGATATGCCGTCCCACTTCCACTCCGGGACCTCCAAGGGCTGTACCAAGCCTGCTGGTACCTGATGCTCTGCCTTCACCTGCTGGCAGGTGAGGCATCATGAAACGAACTCTGCCACAGCTTTCTTCATGCCCGGCCACCAGTGCTATCGCCTGAGATCCTGGTACATCTTCGCCACTCCGGGATGCACCGCCAAGGGAGAAGTGTGAAACCCTCTCAGCACCTCCTCTCGTAAAGCGACTGGTACGAAGGTACGTCCTCTGAAAAGGATGACGTGCTCTGCTCCAAGGGAGAATCCATCAGGCGCCTGACCTGAGGATATCAGTGCACGCCGGGTCTCACAGTCAGCGTCCCCACGCTGAGCCTCTCTGACCCGCTGTAGAAGTGGAGGAGAGACTGTGAGAGACTGAAGAAAGGCTGCTCCGTCTCTATCCACGAAGGATATCTGTAAGGAGGCTAGCTGCTCCGTCACCTCCTCAAGTAGCTGAATGCCCGTCCTCCTACTGAGGGCATCGGCTACCACGTTCCTCTTCCCAGGAGTATAGACTATCTCAAAGTCATAGTCCTGGAGGAACTCAAACCATCTCCGCTGTCTCAGGTTCAGGTCCTTCTGAGAGAAGATATACCTGAGACTCTGGTGGTCAGAAAAGACTGTGAAGCGCTCGCCCATCAGATAGTGCCGCCAAGTCTTCAGAGTGAAGACCACTGCTGCTAACTCCAGGTCATGAGTGGCGTAGTTCTGCTCATGCGGCCTCAACTGACGCGATCCGTAGGCGATCACGGCCCGCTCCTGCATCAGGACGCACCCGAGTCCAGTCCCTGATGCATCGCAGTAAACTACGTATCCAACTCCCTCCTCAGGCAACCTCAAGATAGGTGCGCTGGTCAATCTCAGTCTCAGCTCCTGGAAGCTTTGCTGACATCTGTCTGACCACACAAAGGGTTTCCACTTCTTGGTCAAGGCTGAGAGTGGTGCCGCAACTCTGGAGAAGTCTGGCACAAATCTCCGATAGTATCCGGCTAGGCCCAAGAAGCTCCGCACCTCCGTCACGCTCCTGGGTGGCTCCCAAGCTAGCACTGCCTCGATCTTCGCAGGATCCACTGCAACTCCCGCCTCAGAGATGACGTGCCCCAAGAAATGGACCTCACGTAACCAGAACTGGAACTTTGAGAGCTTGCCATAAAGCTGGTGCTCTTGGAGTGTGTCTAGCACAACTCGCAGGTGGTAGGCATGCTCCTCCTCAGTCGTCGAGTATACCAAAATGTCGTCAATGAAGACCACGACAAATCGGTCGAGGTATGGCTGGAATATCCTGTTCATGAGGCTCATGAACACTGCTGGAGCATTGGTTACGCCGAACGGCATAACCAAGAACTCATAATGGCCATACCGACACCTGAAGGCCGTCTTCTGCACGTCCTCGTCTCGAACTCTGAGCTGATGATAGCCTGACCGGAGGTCTATCTTCGAGAACCACCGCGCTCCCTTGAGCTGATCGAAGAGGTCATCAATCCGTGGCAGCGGATACTTGTTCCTCACTGTCACCTGGTTCAGGTGACGATAGTCGACACACAGTCGCAAGCTCCCGTCCGCCTTCTTGGCGAACAATATCGGGGAAGCCCAGGGTGAAACACTGGGTCGGATAAACCCCTTGCTATGCAAGTCCTCCAACTGTACCCGCAGCTCTCGAAGCTCGGCGGGGGCCATCCGATATGCTGGAGTAGATATCGGGGCTGTCCCGGGGTACAAGTCGATGTAAAAGTCTACCTATCTACGAGGAGGTAGCCCTGGAACGTCGTCGAGAAAGACGTCCACGTACTGGTCCACCACTGCAGGAAAAACTGGACTCCGCACGTCCACTGCTCCTAGGATGAGGCTAGCCAACTGATGAGAGATGGGCTGCACTCTCCTCCGCGGAAGTCCATCCTGTGCTGCAAAGGTTCCCTTCTCGCCGGTGAAGGTAAACCTGCTCCCGTCGGTGCGAACACATCGCACCTTGCGCCTAAAACAGTCGATCTGGGCATGAACCGTGGATAGCCAATCCATGCCCAAGATGACGTCGTAAGGCCTCGACGCCGCTACTAGGAGATCCCAGCCGAAGCTCTCGCCTCCTAGAGTAAGCTCACACTGCCAGCACCAGTGCGTAATCGTCGAGTCTGCTCCCGTAGGAGTCTCTAGCCGTAAGGATCGAGCCAACGGCTCAGTCGGAATCTCCGAGCTCCGAACAAGGGCAGAGGCTATGAAAGAGTGACTCGCTCCTGTGTCTATAAGTACTGCAGCAAGGGTGGAATAGACACATATCGTACCTCGAATCATCTCTGGCATGTCGGGGTCGTAGGCCTCCACTGCCTGGAGCTGGGCCTGTCCCTGCCCACCAGCTCCCTGTGGTCGAGGTGGCCCTCCTGGTGGTGGTGGGGGTAGAGCCTGGAAGCGTCGCCCACCACCCGCTGCTCGGCCAGCTCCTCTGCCTCGTCCGCCTCCTCCCTGCGGACCGCCACGGTCGACCCTCTGCCTCTGCCTGGGTGGCCCGTCTACCGTCTGCTGCTCCTCTGATCGGCGATTCGGGCAGTCAGGAGCCATGTGACCCTGCCCGCCGCAGGAGTAGCACAGCCTGCCTCTCGGAAGGCTGGCACTCCGCTGTGTGCCCCGCACTGCTGAGCCGGTGTCCTGAGGCCGTCTGCGTGGGGGTCTGGTCTGCCTGGACCCGAGAGTCATCTGTCGGCTATCTGCTGCCGAAGACTCAGCAACCTGCCGCCCTGCGCTAGGTCTCGCCGCTGAAGAAGGCTCTGCCAGGAAGCTCTCGATCAGGAGGGCTCGCTCAAGTACTCCCGCCTGGGTCGGAATGCTGAGGGAGATCAGCGACGCCCGAATCTCCTGCCGCAAGCCCTGCTCGAAGGTCCGGGCCCGGAAGAAGGGGTCCCGTACCATGTCGGTCGAGTAGCGAGATAGGTCAGTGAACCTCGCCACGTACTGAGCGACCGTCATGCTGCCCTGGCGCAGCTGGAGAAGCTCCTGGATGCGCACCGCTCGGAGGGTGGCCGGGACGAACTCAGAGCGGAAAAGGCTCTAGAAGTCCGTCCAGAGCAAGGATGCCTCATCGTGAAGCTGGAGCATCAAGCTCCACCATCGTCCTGCCGCCGCCTGCAGGAGGCTCGCCGCGAGAATCACCATGAGATCCGCTGGTGTCCTCACTAGCCTAAAGATCCGTACCACCGCCTCTAGCCAGTCCTCGGCGGCCTGGGGGTCCGCCTCACCGCGAAACCTGGGCGGTCGCTGGCTCTGAAACTCATGCAGTTCCCTGAGGCGACGTGCATCGTCAGCGTCTGGTACTGGTAGCATCGGTGGCTCGGCGGGTAAGGCTACCGCCGGTGCCACTGCTGGCAAAGGGCCCTGCACCGAGGCCTCGTCGCTCGGTGGGTTGTCGTCGCGCCCTACACTCGGAACCCTAGCTGGCTGTCGTCGCGGGGCCATCCTGAAAAGGAGAACAAGAGCACCACAGTCAGAACAGTATACCTGGTGAGCTGGCACAAGTAATCACAAGGAAAACTTGAGACTTTCATGAAGCAGATTAGTATACCCGGTGAGCTGACACAAGTAATCACAAAGAAAACTTGGAACACACACGCAATCAATGTTTTCATGCATTAAGTCGGAAAATCAGGAGTCAGGGTCCTGGTGTACGGATACGTCGGCCGCCGCACCAACACTGGGCTCCCTGAACTGATAACCACACTCAATACACTAAACACTATTGCTTCATATAGAAAGAAAAGACGATCAGAGTCTGCGGTAGAACCGACCACCTCTGATACCAATTTGTCACGACCCGACCTCGGGGCCCGTGCCGTGACTACCCCAAGCCCGCCTTCCATAGGCCAGGGGCTGGCGACTAGCACCAAGGCGTAAAATCCCGGTAAACAGGGAAGGCATTGCCTTTATAAGTAACAACCACCACAGAGTCAGCAAGCGGAAAGTAACTACCAAGTGCAGAAAAGTAAAGGGGGGCCGGAATACAAGCCCAACTGAAAGTACAACTGAAAAGGTAAAGAACAACAATTGAAGAAAAGACGGCGGCCTCGTGTCGTCCACTGGCAATCCCACCTGAAGGGTGGGTACAGATAGCCTCCAGGCTCCTCGGGTCCCACGTCCGCTCCGAGCACGTCCCGCCCAGTGGTCCGCCTCCAAGTACCGTCCTGATCCACGCCCCAACCGAGATCAGCGTTGTCCATCGTCTGCATCCAACACAACAAGGTGCGGGCATAGCCCGTGCAGGGGTGAGTATAAACTACTCAGTAAGGACCCCGAGACCCCCGAAGGTCTCCCGAAATCCACAAAGGATATAGCACAAAAGAAAGGGGCAACCACGAAGAAACAACTGACTCGACTTAGGTATATGCCCATACATATACCTAAGTCCCCATTTCTAGCTATGCTCTCGAGCTCAAGGTCAACTCGATCCACATAGGAAAGCAAGACTCAAATCCCCCAGGGAGAGTAAATAGTAAATAGTAAATCCACATAGGATAGTTCAACACAATCCACAAAGGAGAGTAACATAAGATTCAGCTCAACCAGGTATACTTTTTCAGATGACGTCAAAGATGATCACTGATCCATCTAAGTCGTCGGACCCACGAAGGATCGATAGGTACTAACCCCCGCAAAAGACCCACATAGGATCGGGCTCACACAGAACCTGTAGGCAGTGGCTCACACAGAACCGGTAGTAAGGACCCACACAGGATCGGGCCCACACAGGACCTGTAGCACTGATCCACGTAGGATCGCTGAGTGCAGTAGTCGACGCAGTCCACTGAGGATCTCCGCACAGTCGTCGCCGCAGTCCATGAAGGATCTCTGCTCTGTCGTCGTCGCAGTCCACGGAGGATCTCTGCTCTGTCGTCGAAGTCACAGCCAGCACTAGGGTTCCCGCACACAGCGAGCTCGTTTAGGAGGGTCCGCTCCACGAGCCGAGAGGCTGATACATCAACTGACACGTAGTCCGAAGTTGATGTATCCAAAAGTTCCGTATCGACAACAGGATCTCAACGCAACAGACGGCGCGTCAATCGGACGCCCGGTCTGAGAGTTATTGGCATTTTCGTCCCAGGGGCCCGGTTGGTTTTTAGGGCAAAACCAACCCGACCGTACTCCGCCTGTGTCCGATCCTCAGGCGGAGTATGTAAAAAGTTCCGTCTCACTTATAGGAAACTACCACAGCTGACGGTACGTCGATCGGACGTCCGTAGCTCAAGTTATGAGTGTTTCCGCTCCGAGGGCCCGGTTGGTTTCGTGTACGAACCAACCCGGCCGAACCCAAAATCTTCTGAAACCTTGAGTGTAATATACCAAAAAGACCGTCTCGATCCAAGGATCGCGTAGCCGCTGACGGTTCGTCAATCGGAGGTCCCAGGCCCAAGATACGGGCAAAAGACCGAAGAGGGCCCGAAAACGGGGGTTTTGGGCCCGGGGCGACCCGGCCCGAACCCCCCCTGGGTCGGCCGAACCGGGTCGACCCGAACCGGGTCGACCCGACCCGGCCCGACTCGGCTAGGCCGGGTCCGGTCCGGCCTGGGCGCGGCCCGGCCGACCGGACCGGCCGGCTCGGCTTCGGCCGAGCGGCCGAAGCGGGCTGCCGCGGGGCGCCGCCCCCGCGGCTCGGTGGAAAACGCGGCCCCGCGGGGGGCCGCCTGTCACACGGACGCGGCCGGGCCGCCGCGTCCCTCCCCGGTTCCGCGCGGCCGCGGAACCGGCCGCCGCCGCCGCGGCTTCAGCCACAGCGGATTCCTCCACTGCGGCGCGCCGGGCGCCGCCGCCGCCTTCCGCGGGCCGCCGGAGTTGCTCCGGTGGCACGTTTTACCTCCCGTCTGCGCCATAGCTCCTCCCGGGGGCCGATCTTCACTGCGGGATCAACGGATCGCCCCTGCCGCATGGTTCGTCATCGTCCGCCAAATCTGCACAACAAAAAGATCGGAGGAGGGTTGCCGGGTCTTGTTCGTTAGACCCGCACCCTCCGCGTTAGTCATAAAATCATCGGGAGGGATTAAGGCAGCCACAATTTTATCCAAAAATAAAATTGTTCAAGTTTGGTTCTTTAATTAAAAAGAATAAACACGGGAAATAAAATATTCCAAACAATCCCTACCTCGATGTCGCCGTCGGACGTGAGGTCGTCGCGGAATCGCTCGTCGCGGAAGGAGGGGATCGTCGCGTCGTCGCAGAAGAGACATTCGTCGCACTGCGGGAAAAACGTCGCGCCGAAGATCTCCGGATCTAGAACAAACGGATTTAATTAATTAAATCCGTTGTCATTGAAAAAAAAAGGGAGAATTAAACGATCCGTTTCTCACCTTAGTTGCCGAACGAGGATCGGCCGCGGAAGAAGAGGCGTCGCCGAAGAACGTCGCGGGTAGAGCTCGTCGACGTCGCAGATCACAGTGTGCGTCGTCGAATTCCGGTCGCCGGCGTTCTTCGCGTTCTTCGCGAGGAGAGTGGAGGCTCAGAGAATTCGCACAACGATAGAAATCCTCCAAAATAGACAAGTTTGTCTATTTTATTAATTTTCCAACGAACGCAAACGCGTAAGTAACGACCCATTAAATTCGTTGAATTAATTCAACGAATGAAACAGCCCATTTAATTCACGAAATAAACCGCCCAATTAAATGGTCTGTTAAGAATTTAAGAAAACGCGTCGGTTGACTTTTCAGTTACTTTGACGGGTTTTCGCGGGTGCGTTACTTAGCGGAAGAAACGGCGGGGCTCGTGCGGTCCCCACCTCACAAATATCCTACCAAGGGGTAGGGTATTTCCGGATAGCACCCTATCCGCTTTAACTCATTTAAAGTGGCTTCCAAGTGACTTCCAAGCGGCTTAAGTGAAATAAAATAAAGTTGTCGCACAACCTTTATTTTAATTCCGACTTAAAGCCCAAAATTTTAAAAACCACGGTTGAGCAAACGCAACTCCGGAAGAGGCGTTTCTAAGAAAATACCGGCGCTGCGATTTAATCGGTGCCCTCAGAATTCGATTCCGGGCACCGGTTCAAAAGATAGAAAAAACCCGCTCGTCCGTTCACTGAACGTACCCGAGCCAAACTTCGGAAATTGATTCCGGGCACACCGGGCCTCGGAATCAGGTGCCGTCTGAAGCTGCGCTCTTGTAAAATTCCAAAGAAAATTAAGAAAAAAATTTCCTTTAAATTTGCGGGTCTTTACAGCCCTGGCATATGATTTATATGATTATGATTATGTCACTCTATGAAATTATTTTAGGCCAATGTTATGCTCTCATAGAACCTTTTTTTATTCATTTATATTTTATGTCTTCTTAAAAAACCATTATTTATCCCATGTCTCATTATTATGATCTATGAATTGATGGGTGTGGTTCTCAAATGTTAAGATCTTCTTCTTATACCCTTATACTCATGTAATGATTAAATGATCATTGTTATCTCCATTTTTTCCCTTAATTTGAATTTTATCTCACCCTTTATTATTTTTCTTTTTCCATAGGATATAAATAATGTTTTTATATGATATGTCTAAGAAGGTTTATAGTTGTGAAGAAATTAGTGGGAGATGACTTAGATCATTTATGTACTAGTTGTTTACGTATCCAAGATTCCAAAGACACTAAATTTTTATTATTTTATTATATATCACAATGATATATAATGATTATTAATATAATAATATGTAATATTTATTTATTAAATATATTTTTTTTCTCATATATGAGGTCATATTTTAGTTTGGTCTCATAAATCATTAATTTTGAATACTGAAAGTACAGCACACAAATTATCTATAAAAGAATTTTGAACTCCTAAAATCAGTAAGCATGATTATACTCATCTCCGCAATGGTTGTATTCATTCTATCTAGAAAAACATTTTATTAGTATAGAGACCCATGAATAACATAATTGTATATTATATCATTTTAGATTAATATTAAGCACATTTCAAAAATACATGCCCGAGGACCGTAATAGTTTAGTGTCTTTGGAAACTAGGAATAAAATCTTCTAAATTTTTGAAAGATCTTCAATATTTCCCACAAAGATCTTCCCCATTAGTAATTATACCAAAAACCTCTAATCATAAACTGGTGAAATTAAACATAGGAAATGGTTGTTCTTATATTATCATTAAGGGTAAATAAAGGAAATATAAAAGAACAACATGAACATAAAAGTATGAAAAGATGAGCATAACATTTGAATATCATACCATGAATAAAAAGATCATAATCATGAGACATGGAAAAATATTGGCATTTCATAAGACCTGAAATTATAAGATAATAAGGAACATTAACCATGTTATAATATCAAAGTCAAAAGATATTAAATTTTTTTCATGCACATAAACATATACAATCAATCACTATATGTCAAGGAACATTGGAAAAAGTAAATAGGGAACTTCATTGGGACTACACCAACAGGGTGGGACACAACAACATCCCCAATCACAGTTATTTCCTTGTAAGTGTTCATTTTCCCCATTTTCCTATAGTGGATCAAGTTTTCCCATCTTCCTATAGTGGTTCATGTTTCCCCATCTTTCATAGTGGATCAATCCCATCGAATTTAAACCCATCATTATCTTATGAGATATAAATATTCACCCAATTCATTAAAGGGAGATATATGTCCCACCTATCACATAATAAAATCATACATACATTTCCCACAAAGTTATAAACAATCGTATCATAACCCCGAAATTTAAATGGGTGTCATAAACATGTAATCACATCTTAACCTATAGAAAATTATAGGTTTTCTAATCATTTCATCAAATCATAACTCATGAAAATAAGTGGGTTTCATAAGCACATAACCCCTAAACGAAAAAATGTGTTTCATAAACATATAACCCTTGAAAGATGAATGAGTGTCATAAACATAATTCCTTCTAAACATAAAGCATTTAAGAAAAATTATTAATGTTATTATTGGATAATATCCCTAATAAATCATAAAGTATAAAAAATTATGTCATATTAGATGGAGATTGGTTTTGAGAGATCATCTGGAAAATTTAATTTAGTTAAATAGGCTTTCTTTGAAAATAATTTTCATAATACCATTTTAAAAATCATTTTATTATAAATAAAGATATATTATTTCATTTAAAACATTTCTTAAAAAAATGTCCTTTCTTCTTTGAAAAATTCTTTTCAAAAAAAATACTTTAAAAACCATTTAAATTGAAAATAAACTTGTAAACTTATAAAGGAAGGTAGAGACTATTTAAAACACATTTTCAATATAAATCATCTTTGAAAATATTTTTCTTTGAAAATATCATTGAAAATATTTAATGGAATCTTTGAAAATCATTTAAAACACTTCTTATATCATAAAACCTTTTTTAAAACTTTTTTATTTCAAAACCACTTTAAAAATATTGAATGTTAAGAATATTAGTAAAATTAATTTTCATAAAAAAATCATGTAAACTTACAAAGATTCTTAAAAGGAATGATGGTTAGGATGGCTGATAAATCCTTACATGTCAAATATTCCTTTTTTACTGTAAAAGTGTAGAAAACTGCCTCGATCGGAAAATAATAAGAATATTACTTTTAAAACCGTTTTTTATGTATAAAATCTGTAAAATTTCATTTAAAAATTATTGGATAATATTAAAACATTTTTAAAAATATTTTTAGAAAACATGGTCTTGAAGAAACACATATTTTCGTCTAAAAAGAGAAATAAAGTCAGATTTTATCAGAAAATTCATAGTTCTATTAAGTACCAAAGAGTGGAAAAGTTATATAATTACTTGGATATAATATCAATATCCATACAATAATAAAATCCATGTGTTATCTCAAGATACGGATCATATGATTTCATCAATGGAATAATAATCTTAAATAATCACGATAAATGATGAGATTGTAGCAATAAATTGTTACTAATTTGGTAACATTGATTCATACTTCCCATGATATAATAAAATTAAATGAATATTAAAATATAATTTAAATAATTATATTCATTATATAACATGTAAATATTTATTATACACAACCCATAGAATAATGAAGGTGCATAACATGGCATATATCTCAAAGAAGACAAATTAATACAAAATTACTTTAATGATTTGGTAATTTTAAACCCTAAAACCCATGAAATAAATATCATAAAATTGATATGTAAATAACCATAAATATAATTATATTAATCATTTAATAAATTCATGTCTATTATATACACTACACAAATGAAATGAGTTGTGAATAAGGCTTGTATCTCATGGAAATAAAACGTGAGATGAAATTATCTTACCATAAGTGTTGAATTTATATTTACACATTAACACCTATTTTATAATAAATACAAATTTATGATAAATATAAAAAATAACAATATTCATATATCTAATACCATATATGGATTTATATTTCCCACTTATTAACACTTCCCTATAAAGGTTATGTTTCGAGTAATATCCATTTTTTCATGTTTCTTAATTTGTTATATTTTTTGTCCTCACACTAATATAATTATTTAAATAATGTAATAAATGAAGAAATATCATTTATATTCATTATATATGTATTTATAATAATCTATTGAATATATAAATATTAAATGTAATACACTATTTTTGGAGACGATACGTCGTACGGATGCATGAATATTATTTCTGTTAAATTATAGCATTGAATAAAAGAAAGTAAATGACATATATATGTATGTATATATACTAATTACAATATAATTATTTTTTCATCTATATCATATTTTTCTCTGAACTAATATTTAATACATTCCATGTGGAGTGTGAATGAATCACATCCCTTTGAGGAGGCGGTAGTCCATACTTCCAGGAATGAAATTATTGTATTTATAAAAAATGGAATGCATGAAGTTATGTGGTATATAATAATTAAATAAGTATAAATATATCATATATATCATATATATCATATATATTATATATATCATATAAAAACATATTTCCCATCAAAATTTCCAACCATGATAGGTGGTAATGCAATAACTAATTGCATCGTTTCAGGAGGTGATAGTTCGTTGTACACAAAAATGGTAAGTTTATTACCCATTAGATGGAAGTGTGCATAAGTTTTGGTAGAACCTCTAGAGTTAAAAAATATAGTAATATTTATTATCCTTATTTTACTATATAATAATGTAATAATAATATTTTATGTAGTGTATAATGAAAATAAAATAAAGGAACTTGAGGAAGGATGATACTTCTTTGAGTAACTCCTCTTGGTTTTCACAAAAAGGCTTGCTTCATAGGATTTAGGGCCAAAGATAGGTTTTCTTAGATTAATTTATGGATGTTTGGATCCTATTTAATAAGATTTTTGGGAATAAAAAAATCTTTAGTGGAGTGAATAATTGTGAAAGTTGGGTGCCTTTTTATAGTGGGGATGAGGGATATTCTTGTAATTTTTTGAAAAGGGCATTTCACCTAGGTTTTTTATTTTAAAATTTGATCAAATAATGAAAACCATTATATAAAAATGGATGATATTGTCTAAATATTTCCATCCAATGTTTTTTTTACAAGTTCATAGATCATTTTGGTCCTTAAGTTTAGGTTTGGTCCCTTGTTAAGCTAATTTTCATCTTAATAGTTATAATTATTTTTAATTACCTTCACTAATATTTTTGGCCAAAAACGAAGTTGAACATACTTGGAATTATATATTATTATTATTCCGAATATGGAATCCATTTTTCCAAATTAAAATCACATAATTGGTGAAAATTAATCCAAATTTAATCCCACAGATAGGAAGAAAAGCGAGTGTTTAAAGTAAAAATGTTTAAAAGTTTGCTTAGTTTTTATTACCAATTTCAAAGTGAAATTGATTCAAATGAACTAAATTGTATTACTTTATTTATAAATTATCTAATTTAACTTTAAAAACAATCAAAAAAACAATTTAACATTATAAATACATAATAAAAAAAGTAGTTTTGAATTAAAATTCAATATTATTGATTATTCATCAAAAAAATGAAACTTCATAGAAAAATATAAATAATTAACCCTAAAATAATTTTATTTAAAATAGTTATTTTATTTTGTCAAATAAAATTATAAAATTTTCAAAAATAATATTTAAAATGGTTTCTCCATTAAAAGGTGGTAAAATTACATTTTAGAAGAATATTTTTTTATTCATAAAATTGGATTTATTGTTATCTTATAATGATAAATCCTATTGGATGAGTATCAAAAATTTTGGTTGAACATATAATATAAAAAGTTTATTGAAAAAATTAATCAAAAGTCATTTGTTTACATTATTCAGAAAACATTTTGTTTGTACATAGAAAAATAGTTTTCTTATAAAAGTAAATTATTTATCTTCAAATAGTTCTTATATTCAATTATACTAACTGATAAAAAATGATTAATTTTATATACATTTGTAAATAATATTTTCAAAATTTAGTTAATATTATCCGTAAATTCCATTCAAATAGATAGGTGGTAGCTATAATAATATTTTAATAATATTGTTAATAATATCTTTTAGTTTTATAAAACTCAACCATGCATGTAACACAATCTATTTAAGGGACTCAAAATTGTATATAATACAATACAAACATAGCATTGTGTTTATCACAATATTATACAATGGTCACGTGTAACTCAAGCTTGAATTTTTGTTGCATATAACATAATCCACGCTTAGTGATTTTTTATTAAAAAATCTAAATTCAATGTTCTATGAAATGTAAAATATAAAAATATTAGATTAATTCAAAAAATTCTAATTCACAAAATCTTAGGGTGTTGCATTATACCCTCCCCCTCCTCTAAAATGAATTTCTACCTCAAATTCTCCTGGTCTATCAACGGATTAATACTTTAAAGTTCCTTTCATAGTAACTCACATCATAAAAATCAATACTAAAACTTTCTTTAAAAGGGAAAAGTTGGAAACATTATATTTACCCAATATAACACATAATTATCTATCCACATTGGACAACATAAGTGGAAGTGAAAACATGTACATGGAAGAGAAATATAATTATCATGTTCTGATGGCGAGTGATAAAGAACATTGGGTAGGAGAAAGTTAATGATCAGAAATCAATAAACCTGTTATGATCTAAGGGTCTATTTGAATCATCAAAAATGAAGGTACAAGGATAACATTTTTGTTTCAAGAATCTTTTTCCTAAATTTAAATAATTTTAATGAGAATGTATACTTATATGATCTGAGGACATCCTCACCCTTTTTGTGTCTTGATCAATTTCCACTTCATCTATTATTCTATGAAATAAAAGTGAATTTTTCATTTCTAAAGAATTAATGAATCACGAGATCCATAAATTGAATGATAGGTCATTCCATTTGTCTTTATTTAACAGAACAATAAAATGGTTATCACAATTTATCCAATATACATAAATCCTCATATGGTGAGATATTACTTTAATCTCTAAAACCTCCTTTGAATTGTATCATAAACCATTCCATAAATGGTCAACCTTGTAACCCTTATAAAATAATAAAATTAAAAACCTTATAAATAAGTTAAATAAATCAACTTAATATTGATTCCCCATATATTATAAGGTATCTCTTGGTTTTCACATACCATATATGTGAATACCTTCATCATGTATTCTCTTGATACATGTTATTGACATGAATTACCAAAAATCCTTATTGAAAACATGCATCTTTCCTTATTCTAATGTTTTTTGGATATATTCCTTATATCCAAAAATGTCATAAACTTCATCAATGAAATCATAAACCACTTGTCAAAAACATACTTAATATATTCCAAGGTAACGAGTACCTTATAATTTAATTATTTATATCCCACATATATTTATCCTAACATCCTTATAAATATCAAAATTTATAATTCTTCATTCCAAATACATAAAAAATTTGATTATTCTACTTCATCCTTAATCCATTAATAATGATACCTCATCCCATTACTTAATACCTATTTACTTTAACATTTAATCAATAATCCCATCATCAATAGAAATATAACCATTAATATACCAACTTCATGATTCCCTTCGAGATCACACAACTTAAAGAATTGATTTACATAATTCTAATTAATTCAATATTAAAAGCATTAAATTTTTTATAATGCCTTTGGTAGGATGATATTTTCATCCATTTAATTAACTAAACTATCTATTTTCCATTTTTATTTAATTGTTTTGTGTCCTTTTCCACAGTCAAAACATCTTCATGTTCCTTTAATACATTGACTTGGGTGATTCTTCCCATATTATTGACATGTAAGAAACTAAATCTCCTTTCCTATAGGGTCTACATTACCATAATTATCTTAAAAATATTTCGTTCTCTTCCTTGGTGAGTCTAAGATTTAATTAAGGTACAAGTTATTAATCATTTTCCATGAAAACTGGTTAGGTTATGATCACGACTATAACGCCCTGGTTCCGAAAGCCACCCAGAGGCACCCCGTACTCGGTTAGTCACATAGCCTCAAGCGCATTTCCCCAAATTCCAGAGGCTTCCGACTAGTAGCGAGGGCCTTGGGTGTGATAGTGGGGAAACTATACCCTCATTGGCAGAGTACACAGTGGAAAAGAGAAATAATAAACAATAACAGGAGGATTAAACAATCCATACACAAGTGAACAGCGAAAGACTAAATATGATAAACAGCAGGAGCATATATATGTATAAATGATTCATGATACATATATGTCTAGGAAAGAAGTCAAACAAGTCACAATGCTGAAAACAGTACTAAACCAAAGTACAAAAGAAAAACAGATGAGCAACTCCTCAGCATCGCAAGCCTCGGCTTGGTCTCATGCCCTCCCGCTCTAGTGAAATCAAGAACCTGAAGTAGAAGGGAACTTTCCCTTATATATTCATGCAATATTGTAATCTATTTGGGCCCTAAATCATGACCTAAACAGGGTGTAAGACAAAGTCCCAGTAGGCAACCACCCAAAGATCTATGCCTAACAGTCTGTGAATATATGGAAGGTAAAAGTGCAGTAAACAGTAAACAGTAACATGAAGTACTCAACATCTAACAATCTATGGTTCTAGCATATAACTTACAAATAATAAATCACCCACTCAAGAAAGTAGAACATACAGGTAACCTCTGGGTAGTTCTCAAATCCTAACCCCTATGGTTCAACCTATAAGTACTAGTAACCCTTTGGGAGGCACACACAGTCTCACCCCTCTGGTTCAGCTAAAGAATAGACTCTCTAGGGAAGCACTCACCATCAATTCCCCCTATAGTCTCGCATAATACTAAAGGCAATCTAGGGAAGCACTAAACGTCTCATTCTCCCTATGGCCCGTGTCGAGGAACTACAGACACTCTAATGAAGCACTCAACATCAATTTCCCATGTGGTCTCGCATCATAAATTAAAGACACTCTGGAGAAGCCCTTACATCCATTCTACCTATGGTCTGATACAATAGGTTCTCATAGCCCTGGGTAAATTCATCAAGTATCACATTGTGTAATGGCCAAAGTATCCTCATGAACTAATTGGCTAGCATTCTACACCATCTAGGCATGGGAGAACAATCACACCATCCTACAACTAGGCATAGAACTGGAAAAACTAGACCAAACGGTCATAACAGGAAACATGCATGGTAAAAACATCCAAAGCATAGTAAATTACCCTATTCACAAGAAAAGTCCTCTACACAGTAATATAAGAAAAGTAGGAAAACAACAAGGGAAAAATAGGAAACATGCAATACCATGTTCAAGGGTATTGGTGGAATTTGTAGAAATTACTCAAAGACTTTATACAGAAAGGCACAAACTACCTACCTTGATGTTAGGAGTTCAATATACTTGAACCTCAAAAGCTTGATTCTCCTTGGAACATTGTAGATCATTGAAGTTCCAATCCAACCGACAGCGGTCGATTTAGAGAACAGATAGAGGCTTGGGGGCTCGGAGAAGATCCACGGTCGTATGGAACGCTCTCTGTCAAAGAAGCTGAAAAGAAGGTATGGGTTCTTACAAACTTCCCCCCTTAAATAACATTGTCCCGAAATTTCCCTAGTGAGGCTTAGAAGAAGAAACATCGAACAGCTCTGGCCACTGTGATTGTATATCGGCCTCCCTCTCCCAAGTCTTGTCTTGTACTCATTTGTGCTTCCATATCATCTATACCATAGGAATAGAACGTCCAAGGAGAACCTTCACACTGCGATCGATAATCCATATAGGATGCTCCTCAAATGATGCATCCTATTCGAGATCAACCTCCTCATGTTGGAAACATGAGATGGGTCGGAAAAGTAATGTCGGAGCTGAGAAACGTGGAAGACGTCATGCATATCCCAGTACCTCTGAGGTAACTACAACCGATAGGAAACTGTCCCAACTCTCTCCAACACCTCAAAGGGCCCAACATACTATGGTGAAAGCTTACCATGTCTCCAAATCCTCTTATCTCCCAACCTCGGTGCGACACGCAGGAAAACCTGATCCCCAACCTCGAACTCCAGAGGTCGTCTCCGCTAATCAGCATAAGACTTCTGTCGAGACTGTGTAGTAGCCATCCTCTTCCGAACCAACTCTATCTTCTCAGTCATCTCCTAAAAAAGACGAGGTCCCAAAAAATCTTCCTCTCCTGCCTCCAGCCAATAAAAGGGTGATCGGCATGGCCTACCATACAAAGCCTCATAAGGTGTCATCTGAATAGTTTCTTGAAAACTATTATTTTAGGAAAACTCCACAAGAGTTATATGCTTCTCCTAAGAACCTCCAATGTCCAGAATGCAAGCTTGGAGCATATCCTCATGCACTTGAATCATACGCTCAGACTGGCCATCTGTCTGAGGATGGTATGTTATACTCAAATGTACCTATGTACACAAAGCCTTCTGAAGCCCCTTACAGACCCAAGAAGTAGAACACACATCTCTATCTGAAACAACGGAGTGTGGAACTCTATGTAGACATAAAATATCAGCGATGTAAAACCATCCTAGCTCGTCAACACTAAAGGTCTCCTTGATTAGCAAGAAGTGAGAAACCTTCGTAATCCTGTCGATGACAACTCAAACAACATCATTCCTTCAAGGCAACCTCGGAAAACCGGTCACGAAGTCCATCACGATTTCATTCCACTTCCACTCGGGAATGGGTAACTGCTGTAAAAGACATGATGGTTGCTGATGTTCCACTTTCACATGCTGACAAGTGGAACACCTCATGAAAAAACTAGCAACATCCCTCTTCATACCTGGCCACCAATAGCGACAGTGTAGATCACGATACATCTGGGTGATTCCAGGATGAACCTCACAAACTGGGGAATGAAAGTCCCGCATTAGCTCCTCGCGTATGTCTGCTGGAACCCATACGCGTCCCTGGAAAATCAAGATCTCATCCTCGCCTACTTTCCATCTAGGAAGAGGGTCCTCTCCTGACACACTCTCCCATGGTATTAGGCCTTCTGAGTCTGATAGTTGCATGATCTGTACCCGATCGATAAGTGTAGAGATAATCGCTATAGAAGATAGTAAAGTCTTCCCCTGTTTGTTGTGAACCTCCAAATACATCTCAGATAACAGATCTGTATGATGCCACTCACTGCTGGCCTACTGAACTGCATGTATCTGATTCCTCCGGCTCAACGCATCAGCCACTGCATTTCCCTTTCCCTGTGTATAGGCAAGCTCAAAGCCAAAGGACTGAAGATACTCGACCCACCTACATTATCTCAGATTTAGATCACGCTGATTGAATATGTACCTGAGACTCATATGGTTGGTGAAAACCACAAACTTCTCTCCCAGAAGATATTGTCTCCAACAGCGTAAGGCATGAACAATAGCTGCCAACTCTAGGTCGTACATCAGATAGTTCTTCTCATGTGACCTCAATTTCTGAGACCCGTACGCGACGACTCCATCTCCCTGCATAAGCACAGCTCACAGCCTGATACCTTAGGCATCATAGAAGACAGTGTAGCTCTTACCTGGCTCTGGAAAGACTAGTATTGGTACTGAAGTCAATCTCCTTTGCAGCTCCTGGAAGGCTGAATCACAAGAATCTGACCATAAGAACATCGCGCCCTTCTTGGTCAGACCTGTCAGCAGTGTTGCTAAGCATGCAAAGTCCTGTATGAAGCATCTGTAGTATCTATCCATCCCTAAAAAACTCTGCACCTCAAAGACGTTCTTCGGATGCTCCTAGAAAAATACTTCTCTCATTTTCTTTGGGTCTACTGATACTCCTATCTCTGAGATAACATGACCCAAGAAGTGAATCTGATCCATCCAAAACTGGCATTTCGACAGCTTAGCATATAACTGACGATCCCTCAGTGTACTGAAAACAATATAAAGATGGGTATAATGGTCGTGTCGAGTGTGAGAGTACACCAAGATATCATCCACGAAGACCACCACAAAAGAGTCAAAGTATGGATGGAACACTCGGTTCATCAGTGCCATGAAAACTGCAGGCATGTTCGTGACACCGAACGGAATAACCATATACTCGTATAGACCATACCTACTCTGGAAAGTTGTAAGAGGTATATTGGATGGTCTAACGCGCAACTGATGATAACCAGACCTCAAATTGATCTTTGAGAAAACCCGGGCTCCTCGAAGATGATCAAAGAGGTCATCAATCCTAGGTAATGGATATCGGTTCTTGACCGTCAACTGGTTCAGCTTCTGATAATCCACACAAAGCCTAAGGGTGTCGTCTGACTTCTTCGAAAACAGGATAGGTGAACCCCATGTAGAAGTACTGGGTTGGAAGAAACTTTTTTCATGAAACTCCTCCAAATGCTTCTTGAGGTCTTGCAACTCAGGTGTAGCCATCCTATAAGTAGAAATGGACACTGATGCCACTCCTGGCATAAGCTCAAAAGAAAAGTCTACCTCACGCTTTGAAGGAAAACCTGAAAATTCCTATGGAAAGACATCCCTGAAACGATCCACCACTGGAGGAAAGTCTAACAGCGAAGCCCCCTAGTCATCCAGATACAGACTGGAAATCTGAGCTATAACTCTACCTAACCCATAATGCTCTGGTCCTGCTCTACTCGTCTAGAAATCCCACTCGCCCTTATGAAGAAAAGATTCACCCTCTGGTGATATGAAACTCATCCTATGGCGATAACAGTTGACGACTTCTCGGAAGGGAACGAGCCAGTCCATTCCGAGAATGACATCATAGCATGTCATCTCTAGGACATAGAGGACCCATAGGAAGTGATTCCCAGCCACCTCTAGAGGGCACTCCTTGCACTGACATACACTAGTCTTCTTAGTCCTCAATAGTTTTTCTAGAGTCAACAAGTCAGCAGAAGAGAAGATACAGAGCCCAAGGCTCTCCACAACAGCAACAGAGATAAAGCTATGTGTAGCACAAGTATCGAAAAGAGCAGAAGATAAAACTGAGGCTACTAAGATCATACATCGAATTATAGAGGGTCTGGGATCCTGCTCCTGCTGGGTCTTCTCCACTGCAAATGGCTGACCTGTACCATATCCCTATGACCCTACCTGACTGCTCTGATCTGATCCACCCTATTTTCACTGAAAGACCGGTGACTGACCACCACGGCCTCAACCTCCACCTCTTCCTGAATGGCCGGAAGAACTCCAATTCCCAGACTGGTGAGAAACTGGTGGTGCTGCTCTTGAATGAGGAGTCATGGATTAACCTTTTTCACCAGCTGCTGGTGAGAAAACCTGATAGAAGAGTTGGAGGTGACCCATCTTGCTGCAAGATCAGCACTCCATGGGGTCTCTCGGGAACTGTGGCCTTGTATGTCCAACTCTTCCACACTGGTAGCATAGCACCTAGAAACCTGAAGATGTTTCTCTATGACTCGGATCACCACGCGTAGACTCCCTACAATAATCCCTGCTGTCAGCTGGTTAAGAACAAACTCTGGAAGCGGAACCGCCCTAGCTCTTAGCTCTAGAATCTCTTAGATTTCACTCTGCAATCAGTTCCTGGTTGACAATGAAAGTGATGGAAGTTATCCTGAAGATATACAACTATGAGCAGATCTCCCGTCTGAGACCATCCTTAAACTTCCTTGACAAGAACAACCCATCTCCACCCTGGAGGCGTGTGAAACGCTGAATCTCAGTGAAACGAGAGGAATACTCCATGACAGAAAGAGTACCCTACTCCAGGCTCATGAAATCCTGGGCTTGGTCGGCCCTCAGGTTCTCCAGATAGAAGTAGTCAAAAAGGCACGCTGAAAATCCTCCCACTCCATATCCTGTTGATGACCTGCATGAAAGATCATATCCCACCACCTCTTGGTGGAGTCTCATAGCATATAGTTAGCGATATTGACCCACCTCTCTGGAGCCATCTCCAGATGCTTGAAGATCTTCATCACGGCTTCTAGCCATGAATCTGCAGCCTGCAGTCCTTCTTCCCCTAAGAAGGTGCGAGGATGCTACTACTGGAAAACCCACGTCAAGTCTTCCATAGTCGAGGTATAATGTGGAGCTCCCTAGAAGGTATACATCATCCTCAGAAAGCCTTCCCTAAACTATGCATCAATGCCTGCAACTGGTATAACTGATGGTTCCAACGCTAGAACAAGTGGAGGATCTACAGGAGGTCCCTAATCATCCATATCTGGCATCTGATCACTGCCCTGCAATAGACGGACAACTAGAGGATTCCTCGGTGCCACTTTGTAACACCCTGGTTCCAGAAGCCACCCAGAGGCGCCCCATTCCCAGTTGGTCACATAACCTCAATCACATTTCCCAAAACGCCAGTGGCTGCCGACTAGCAACGATGGCCTTGGGTGTGATATTGAGGAAACTATGCCCTCATTGGCGGTGTACACAGCAGAAAAGATAAATAATAAACAATAATGGGAGCAGTAGACAATCCATACACAAGTGAACAGCGGAAGACTAAATATGATAAATAGTAGGAGCACATATATGTAGAAATGATGCATGATACATATATGTCTAGAAAAGCAGCCAAACAAGTCGCAATGCTGAAAACAGTACTAAACCAAAGTACAAAAGAAAAACAGATGAGAAACTCCTTAGCATCGTAAGCCTCGGCTTGGTCCCATGCTCTCCCGCTCCAGTGCAATCAAGAACCTGAAGAAGAAGGGAACTTGCCCTTATCTATACCTGCAACAGTGTAATCTGTCTATGCACAAAAGAATGACCCAAATAGGGTGTGAGACAAAGTCCCAGTAGGCAACCACACAAAGATTTGTGCCTAACAGTCAGTGAATATATGGAAGGTAAAAGTGCAGTAAACAGTAAATAGTAACAAGAAGTACTCAACATCAAACAATCCACAGTTCTAGAATATAACATACAAACAAAAAAGAATCCAACCAAGAAAGTAGAACAAATAGGTAACCTCTAGGTAGTTCTCATATCCTAACCCCTATGGTTCAACCTATAAGTACTAGCAACCCTCTGGGAGGAACACACAGTGTCACACCTTTGGTTCAGCTAAAGAATAGACTCTCTGGTGAAGCACTCACCGTCAATTCCCCCTGATTGTCTCGTATCGTACTAAAGGCGATCTGGGGAAGCACTCAATGTCTCATTCCCCATGTGGCCCGCAACAAGGAACTATAGACACTCTAAGGAAGCACTCAATGTCAATTCCCCTTGTGGTCTTACATCGTAAATTAAAGACACTCTGTAGAAGCCCTTACTTCCATTCTCCCTATTCTATGTTACACTAGGTTCTCATAGCCCTATGTAAATCCAGTAAGTATCACATCACATAACGGCCAATGTATCCTCAAGAACTACTTGGCTACCACTCTATATCATCTCATCATGGAAGAATAGTCACACCATCCTACAACTAGGAATGGAACTTGAAAAACTAGACCAAATGGTCATAACGAGTAACATGCATGGGTAAAAAATCCAAAGAACTATAAATTACCCAATTCACAAGCAAAGTCCTCTACACAGGCATATAAGCAAAGAAAGAAAACAACAAGGGAAAAACAGGAGACATGCAATACCCCGTTCAAGGGTATTGGTGGAATTTGCACAAAATACTCAATGAATTTCTACAGAAAGGCACCAAACACCTACCTCGACGTTAGGAGATCAATATACTTGAACCTAGAAGCTTGATTCTCCTTGTAATGTCATAGATAATTGTGGTTCCAACATAATATATGGAATTTGATTTGGAGAACAGATGGAGGGTCGAGGGCTCGGAGAAGATCTGCGGCCGTACGGAACGCTCTCAGTCAAAGAAGTGGAAAAGAATTTCTGGGTTCTTACAATTACATCCTTCACTCCATTTATCAACCCATATGACTGGTCATAAAAAATTCATCACATTAAACATTAACCCAATTCCTTTTGGTTTCCTACATTTAATGAAAAATAAATCATATTGTGATAAATATTTATTATAGAAAAAAACCTTAGATTCATGAAAATTAACTTATACGATGTCTAAATAATGAAACCTACTTCATTAATCTATGACACCTTAGTTTTATCATAGGTTATTCATAGTAATATTTTTTTAAGTTCATTATTATGGTTCATAATGATTTTTTAATTCCCAATACTTATCTCCGAAGAGTGTCAAACTAGTTGTGCAACTAGGTCTGTTGTTTTTCACCAGTTCTCGATCGAGTCTAGCTCAGTATGGTGCTTTTAGTGTTTTTACCCCTATATATATACGTTCTAGGGCCACATCCACATATACAATACATACAAATATGTATTTATAGGAAACTAATAACTCTATCTGTTACAAAAAATCCAATACATTTACCTAAACATTATCTCATCCTTAGACTCATCTATAAAAACATCCCTATAAATATCCATAGAAATATCCCTAGGGATCACACTAAAGTTTTCTCATCATAGTTTCCAAAGGATGACTAAAATTTTCCTTTGAAACCAACTATATATACCCAGGCTTAACATACATGGATATTACTTAATTTTATATGACTATTTTGTACATTAAAAAATATATTCCCAAGGGCCATAATATTTTAGTTTCTTTGGAATCATGGAATAAAATCTCCTATCTCAGTGAACGATCCTCAATGATTCCCAAAAATATCTTCTCATTTATTAATTATACTTAAAACCATTCTTCATTACCTGGGAAAAGGAAACATAAGAAAGGGGTGATCTCATTTGCTCAGTAAGGGTAAATAAAGGAAATGTGTAAGAATAACATGAAAATAAGGGTATGAGAACATGATCATAACATTTGAATATCATACCCTGAATAAAAAGATCATAATCATAAGGCATGGAATAAATATTAGCAGTTTATAAGAAATGAAATTATAAGATAATTATGAACATGAACCATGTGATCATATCAAAGTCATAAGACATAAAAATTTTGGTAGACACATAAACATGTGTCATCATTCCATGTAATTTAAGTCACATTGAAAAAACATAACATGGAACTTCATGTGGACTACAACGACTGGGTGGGACACAAAATAATCCCTAGTCATAGTCCATTCCTTATAATGTATCTTGTTTCCACATCTTCACATTGTGGATCGGGTTTCCCCTTCTTCTTAGAGTGAATCAGGTTTCCCCATCTTCGATAGTGGATCATACTCATCAACTTGATTCCCATCATTATCTCATGAGATATAATTCATTACCGAATATATTGGAGGGATATCAAGGTACCACCCATTTCATAATGAAATAATACATTCATGTTACCCAAAATCCTAAAAAATTATATCATAACCCATTAAATTAAATGGGTGTTATAAACATGTAATTATGTCTTATCTTTTGAAACAATACAGTTTTCGTAATAATTTTATCAAATCATAACTTGTGAAAATAAGCGGATTTCATAAGAAAATAACCCATGATTGAGAAATAAGTTTTGTAAGCATATAACCCATGAAATATGAATGAGTGTCATAAAACCATTCCATATAAACCTAAATAATTTAAGAAAAAATATGAATGGTATTCTTGGATCATGTCCTCAGTAATACATAATATATAAGAAAGTATGTCATCCTAGATAGATAAGAATTATGAAAGATCACATGGAACATTTCTCAAGTTAAATAGGCCTTCTTTGAAAATCATTTTTATAAAACCATTTAACAAATCATTTTCTTATAAATAAATCCATACCATTTTATTTAAAACATTTATTGAGGAAAATATCCCTTCTTCTTTGAAAATTGAATTTTTAAAAATAAATTCTTTCAAAAACAATTTTATTTGAAAATAAAATTTAAAACTTATAAAGGAAGCTAGAAACTATTTAAAACAATTTTTAATTTTAAAACATCTTTTAAAACCTTTTTCTTTTAAAATAGCTTTGAAACTTTTTAATATAATCTTTGAAAATAATTTAAAATATTTCTTGTATCATATAACATTTTTTAGACATTTTTCTTTGATAACCACTTTAAAAAAATAAATCTATAGAATATTAGGAGAATATTTTTTCATAAAAATAAATTTCAAAGGAAGGATGGTCATGATGATGGATAAATCTGTACATGGTAGGTATTCCTTTTGTGACATAAAAGTTTAGAAAAGTGACTCGATCAGAAAAATAAAAGAAGATTCCATTTTTGAAACCATTTTTTAAAAAGGTAAAACATGGGTATATATTTCCTTTAAAATTATAGGATAATATTGTATCATTTATGGAAATATTTTTAGAAAACAAGGTTTTGAAATAACACATATTTCCAACCGAAAGGATAAATAAAGTTTGATTTTCATAAAAAATGTGTTAATTATCATAAGTACCAAAGAGTTGAAAAATTATAACATTACTAGGATATAACATGAATAAGTATAATATGAGAAACATTATGGTTTATTTTTATATATTGGTCATATTATTTCATCAATGGAATTATAATCATAAACAATCCCGATAAATGATGAGATAATAGCAACAAACTATTACCACTTTGATAACTTCAAATCATAATCCCCATGAAATAATAAAATTTAAAGAAGATTAAAATATCATTAAAATAATTAGATTAATTATATAATATGTTAATGGGTAGTATATACACCCCATATAAAAAAATAGGTTTGTAACATAGAATTTATCTCAAAGAATCCAAATTATTACAAAATTCCATTATTGATTTGGAGACTTTTGAACCATAAAGCCCATGAAAAAAATATCATAAAATTTATATTTAAATACCCATTAATTTAATTATAAGAATAACATAATACATTTATGAGAATTATATACACCACATAAATTAAATGATTAGTGAATAAGGCATGTATCTAACAGAAATAAAAAGTGAGATGAAATTCTCTAACCTTAAGTATTGATTTTATTTGTACATATTAAAACCTAAAGTATAATAAATATAATTTTATTATAAATATTACATATAACCATATTATTATATCTAATACCATTTATGTATTTATATTACCCACTTATTAACACTTACATGTTAAGGTTATGTTTCTGTTAATATCTGCTTTGTTTTTTGCATGTGTCTTAATTTGTTATTTTTTTGTCCACATACTTATAGCATGATTTAAATAATATGAAACATGATATAAATATCATATATATGTAGGATAGAAATATAGTATGAGATGCTCAAAATACAATAGGGGGGTGAATTGTATACTTTAAAAATTCCCTTGGAACCTTTAAAGTTAGTTAAGAATAACTAAGTTTTCCTTAAGCAAAGGAAAAGGCTAAGTTTAACGAAGTTAAACTAAGTAAATTCACAACACCTCTTAACACTGAATGTAAACTAGGAAAGATAGGTTCCGGAAATATGGTTCCGGAGATTGAAACTTAACAAACAATTACAATATGAGATTCTACCTTAAAGCGTATAGAATCTAAACTAATCAGAGTACAAGTAAAGAAGTATAAGAAAGTTATACTTTCCTTATAATACAAAATGCAGCGGAAATAAAACAAGTAGTAAAACTACTAGTAACAAGATAAAAGTCTTTTAACCCAAAGAGAAGGGTATCCAACAACCTTGGATAAAGGTCCCTTGATTTATACTTTCAAGCAATTCTGTCTTACCCACACCAGGGTAAGCCCTCGATACGAAGATCGGAGTCTCTGTCTTGCTATCCCTGCAAGCCCTCAACTTCAAGGTAGTTGGCAACCTCTGTCCTCCTCAGCAAGGAAGCCCTCGAACTTTAAGGTAGTCGGCACCTCTGTCTTCCTATCCCCGGAAGCCCTCGAATGTAATCACCAACATTCGGAGTCACACGAAGGTTTGAGAGTTAATAAGAGCCTCTCTCTCTCTAGAAATCACTTCAACAGCATGTATGCACAAAACCAAGTTGTTCATCTGTTATCAGTCATCAACACCGAGCTCTTTCAAATGAGCTCCTATTTATAGGTAAGGTCGGCTCCTTCTCCAACGGTCATATTTTCCTTAAAGATCGGAGGGACCTGTACACGTGTCACTTAGACAACGGTTAGTTTATAACAAAACAGACGACATCGTTTTATAACAAAACAAATGTAACAGAATGTACGACATCATTTTAAACTCTAACATAAAGGTTCGGAATGAAAACTTCGGAGTGAAGGTTCAGAGTGAATAAATTCAGAGTGTATAGAACAAAGATAATCAGATTCTGTTTAATAGGTGAATTCGGAATGAGAATTCGGAATAGGAATTCGTCATCAGAAATCGTAATGAGAATTCGTCATTGGAATTCGTACTGAGAATTCGTCATCAGAATTCGTAATGAGAATTCGTCATTGGAATTCGTAATGAGAATTCGTCATTGGAATTCGTAATGAGAATTCGTCATTGGAATTCGTAATGAGAATTCGGAATGATATTTCTTCATTAGAATTCGTAATGAGAATTTGTCATCAGAATTCGTAATGAGAATTCTTCATCAGAATTCGTAATGGGAATTCGGAATGAGATTTCTTCATTAGAATTCGTAATGAGAATTTATCATCAGAATTCGTAATGAGAATTCTTCATCAGAATTCGTATCCTGAATCTGGAATAGAACTTAGTCAGAGTTTATATCCGGAATTCGGAATGAAACTTCCTTATAGTTCTTATCCAGAATCTGAATCCTAAAACAGAATGCTTTATATCAAAGTTTCAATGATTCCGAGAAAATGAATCTGAATCTCATACTTAAGAAAAATATGGATGAAAATATGATAAGGGTAATTCTTCTTATAAAAGCGATTTTCCTTAAGAAAGCAATTTTCCTTATAAAAGCAATTTTCCTTAAGAAAGCAGTTTTCCTAAAAGATAATGTGTTTGTGATTTTCAAAACAAGAAGGAATGGAAAAGTCATAAGGAAAACCTTATTGACTCAACAATCTCCCCCTTTTTGGAAAGCACAAACATCCTTACGAAAAATCTATTCTAAGAAGAAAGAAACACATGAAGGCTTATCTCCCTTTGCATTAGGGATATTGACGAATACGACTAACTCCCCCTTAGGCTTTGAAACTCTAAGGATCGTATTCAGATTCCGGGAGTGATAGATAAGAAAGTCTTCTTTAATGAAAAAGTTCCCCCTTAACAAACTCTTATTAGAGTTCTTTTTCCTTGGGTATTTTTTTCTTTCTCCCCCTTTGATAAACTCTTATTAGAGTTCTTCTTTTTCATAAGGATATTTTCCTTCTCCCCCTTTGTGATTTTCAAAAATAATTGAAGGGAATGGAAAAACTTAACAAAGTACCTGAGATATTAGTAATGACAACAAAAAGAAACAAGAGACACATTTTCATTAAAATTTGTAATCTCAGCAACAACAAACAAATTACAACAAAAAGATCAGATTGGGTTATTTCGGATCTTTTTCCTTAGACATGAGCCCCTTTAGAATAGTCTTGATCTTCTTGAGGTCTTTATGATCTTCTTCAGCTTGCTTTTCTAAGACGACTATTCTTGCGGACTGAGCTTCAATTTTTTCTTCCTGGGCTTTCAGCTTTTCTTCCTGAACTTTGATCTTCTCTTCCTGAGCCTTCATCCTCTCTTCAAAATCGATCCGATGATCCCTTTCAAATTTCCAATTTTGAGAAACGGAATTGAGCTTCCCATTCAGATCTCTCACTTCCTGAATCCGAAAGTTCTTTTCCTCTGTCAACTTCTCTTCAAAGGATGCAGTCAGCTCATTAATCTTCTTGTCCTCGGTCTCAAAGGCATCCTTAACATTATCTTGAAACTCATCGAAAAGCCTCATCTCTTCCACAGTCTTCTTATACTAGCTTGTCATCCTCTTGCAAGATCTTTTATGAGCTTCGTAACCAATAAAGAAATTTTTGAACTGTGCCTCAATCTCAACGCACTTATCCATAACCATGGATACAGAGTCTGTTTTTAGATTCAACGCATGTTGAAGCATCTGGCATCGTGAATCAATACTTGAGAAGGTCGGAATGGTTCCTACCAACTTCTTCAAAGACTGAACAACAAAGTCATGCCCCAGAGAGGACGACTCCGAATCCGAAACTTTTCTAGGAGAATTTTCTTCCTCAATAAGCTCCAACTTTCTTTTTGAAGAACTAACAGCTTCCTTCCTCTTTCTTACTTCTGATCTCGGAGTCTTGGTAAGAATTTTCTTTCCCTTATCTTTTTCCGGAGTTGAAACCTGTTCCGGAGATCTCTTATCACTATCAGACACTTGAACAATATTATCTTCCTCATCAGCAACTTCTATATTTTCCTTCTGAGAAGCATCAAGAAAAATATGTTCTTCTCTCAAATAAGAAACTTCTTCTTCACCTTTCTCTTCTTCCATTGTCAGAGTAACAAGCTTCGAAGATTCAGCTTCAGATGTTCGGAGCGATAAGTGTTCCGAAGGAGTTCCCTTGTACTCATCTACTTGTTTTAGCACATCTCCTGTCTCACCACTTCCTTCAGCAGCCTCTTCAACTTGTTTCACTTGCTCTACTTCCTCAGTATTAGTAGTAACAGCTTGTTCTGGAGCAACAAGATTTCTTCCTGGAGTCTCAGGTAGAGATTCTAGGGAGAAAGATCTCGGAACTGGAATTGTTGCTGAAACCATTTCATTGAACTTTAACAACGCTTGAACAGCCTCGGCTTCTGACATTTTCTTCTTAAGCTTCTTCTCCTTTGCTTTCTTTTCAAGCTCATCAGCTGTTTTCTCCTTCAAAGCCTTAGCCTCCGCAGGGTTCAATCCGAACTACGGATCCCCTTCTTTCCTTGTTTCTTTATCTGCTCTCCACTTTGCAACAACCTCATCAGGATAGGCTTTCTTCTTCTTAGGCTTTGGAGGTGCGGAATGGACTTTCTTAGACTTAGGATCGTCTGCTTCTACTTCCACTTGTTTCAGCTTTCTCTTCCTTACCGGCTTAGAGGATTCCGGATCAGCAGTTTTCGGAGCCACTTCTTCTTGAGAAGGTAGATCAATAAACATTCCAGTATTCTTGTCAAAGGCTACATTCATTCTTTTTAGAGTATCATCACTTACCAACAAGATTTTACACACCCTTGGTTTAGATCTGCAAGCTTCCTTGAAGGATTCAAGGCACCGAACTATCAACTTCGACAAAATTGCTGGGTACATTACGATCTGTGCTCTGAGATTTCCCTTCTTGAGATTCTCAATGGTTATGAGAATATGATTCATGAAGTTAAACTTCCTTAGATTTATCAGGAAATCTAAGATATAGATCTCACTTTTCTTCATGCTGTCCTTATCACCTTTTCTCGGTACGATAAGTCCTTGCACCCATAATTCCAGAATCTGAAAATTTTTAGATAGACTTGCAATTTTCGGAGCCTTATCATCAGCCAGTCCGAGAGTTTCTAAGGCTTTCTCTTTGTTGAAGCTACCCTTAGAGTCCGGAAATACGTGAGAAATAAACTCAGCTTCACCTTCATAAGTTAACCCTACCAAGCTTGCAGCCTTGGTGTAATAAAGCTTATATGTCTTGCCATACGATTTGAAAGAAAACTTCTCTCTATCATCTTCCTTAAAGAAAGAAACTGATTCATAAAATTCGACAAGAAAATCAGAATATACTTCATCTTGATTCCCGGTTTTAGATACCGCAACATCCTCCCGCCATTCAACTTGATGTTCTTTGAGATAAGGGAATCATAATTGTTGAAGAAATCCGGATGGAGTAACCTTTCTCTGTATACTAACCACTGAGAAATAGGCTTGGTTGAAGACATTTCTTGAGAAGCTAACTCTGCAGACATTCGGATCTGAAGTCCTCTGAGAAATTCGGAACGGAGAAGTCTGAAGTTCGGAACGGCCTTAAAACAGAGGGTCAGAACTTCAGCACGCGAAAGCTTGAAACCGACGTGGGACTAGAATTTAGGTCCCCTTTATATAGGCATCGGGATGACGGTTCAACTTCCTCGGTTGATCTAACGGTTTAGAATGATCTGAGATCAAATCTGACGGTTGAGAGCTTGAATTCGATCTTTTTGAGGTTTTTATTAAATCAACGAGTTAAGAAAACTATATTCCGAAAGCTTAGTACAAGAAAATTCCAGCAAGTAAAATATGACTACGAAAACATGAGTAGGGAAATCATACCTTTCGGATTGGCTTAGGAAGATTATTTGTAATGGGTAATATAAAGATGACTACGAAAAACTCAATACGAAAAACTAAATACGAAAAACAAATTTTAGAAAATCCAGTATGAAAAACAAACTTAAAAAAAACTTAGTACGAAAAACTTAGTACGAAAAACTTAGTATGAAAAACTTAGTACGAAAAACTTACTACGAAAAACTTAGTACGAAAACTTAGTACGAAAAACTTAGTATGAAAAACTTAGTACGAAAAACTTAGTACGAAAAACTTAGTATGAAAAACTTAGTACGAAAAACTTAGTACGAAAAACTTAGTACGAAAAACTTAGTACGAAAAACTTAGTACGAAAAACTTAGTACGAAAAACTTAGTACGAAAAACTTAGTACGAAATCTTCCATTCCGGAAGTTTTCAATGTGAATACTTCCATTCCAGAAATATTTTGTACGAAAATATCCATTCTGGAAAATTGTAGTTCCGGAAGTTCCATTCTAGAAATATTCGTTCCGAAAAGTTTGAAAACAAATTTTGAAAAACTTTGTTTAAACAAACAATCAAATGTACTCCCCCTATGAAAAGGAGTTTATTACTGTAAGGAGAATTTTTCAACAGTAAGTTAATTAAGAAAGATTACCTTATGGTTATCATTCCTAACTTCTGTTTAATATATTCAAGTCTATCAGAAGGAAAAGATTTTGTGAAAATATCATCAAGTTGATCTTGCGTTCCGATAAACTGAAGAATAATATCTCCTTTCAGTGTGTGATCCCTAAGAAAGTGATGCCTAATATCTATGTGTTTTTCACGGGAGTGATGTACAGGGTTTCTACTTAGGGCAATGGAACTTGTGTTATCACACAAAATTTGAGTTTTAGTAAAACTTAAGCCATAGTCTGTGAGTGTGTGTTGCATCCACAACACTTTTGCACAACAACTTCCAGCTGCTACATATTCAGCTTCAGCAGTGGAAAGTGCTACAGAATGTTGCTTCTTGCATGACCAAGAAACTAGAGAATCTCCTAAGAAATGACAAGTTCCGGATGTACTCTTTCTATCCATTCTACATCCACCAAAGTCAGCATCAGAAAAGCTTTTTAAAACAAAATCATTTCCAGAAGTATAAAATAATCCTAGATCCATGGTTCCCTTAAGGTAGCGAAAAATTCTTTTTACTGCCTTTAAGTGAGATTCCTTTGGATTGGATTGATATCTTGCACATAAGCATACTGAAAACATTAAGTCTGGTCGACTAGCTGTTAAGTAAAGTAGACTTCCTATCATACCTCTAAAAGATGTTTGATCTACTGGTTTCCCAGCTTCATCAAGATCTAAAGAGTTTGAGGTACCAATGGGAGTACTTATACTCTTAGTGTTGTCATAACCATACTTTTTAAGAAGATCTTTAATATACTTATGTTGAGATATGTAGGTTCCTTCTGGTTTTTGAGAAATTTGAAAACCAAGAAAAAATGTTAACTCACCCATCATACTCATTTCAAACTCAGATTTCATTAGACTTGCAAAAAAGTCAGTCAGAGATTGCTGAGTTGAACCAAATATAATGTCATCAACATAAATTTGAACAATCAAAACATTTTTCTTATCTTTCTTTATAAAAAGGGTTGGATCTGCATTTCCCTTAACATAGTTATTTTGAATCAAAAATCCAGTAAGTCTATCATACCATGCTCGTGGGGCTTGTTTAAGGCCATACAAAGCTTTGGTAAGTCTAAAAACATGATCAGGATGTTTTGTATCTTCAAATCCAAGAGGTTTTTCAACAAAAACTTCCTCTTGAACATAACCATTAAGAAAAGCACATTTCACATCCATTTGAAATAGTTTTAAATTAAAGAATGCTGCAAAGGCAAGTAGAATACGGATAGATTCAATTCTAGCTACTGGAGCATAGGTTTCTTCATAGTCTATTCCTTCTTGATGATTATAGCCTTTAGCAACAAGTCTAGCTTTATTTCTAACAATGACTCCATTTTAATCACATTTATTTCTGAAAACCCATTTTACTCCAATAACAGAAGTTTCCTTAGGTCTTTCAACTAAGGTCCAGACTTTATTCCTTTCGAATTCATTTAGTTCATCTTGCATGGCTTTAATCCAATCATCATCACCTAAAGCTTCGTTAGTGCTTTTAGGTTCTAATTGAGAAAGAAATTCTAGATGTTCTACTTCATTTCTTAAGGAACTTCTAGTCCTTACAGGTTGATTTACATCTCCAAACTGTGATGATTCTTAAGAAACACCTGATTTGGGTTTTGTAAAACTTGTTCATCAACATAGGGTAGAAAGTCTTCTGGGGTAAATGTTTCAGAAGTATCTTCTAGAACAATTTCCTTATCAGAAGGTTCTTCTATCAAAGGTTGACAATCAGTTTTTGAAAACACATCTGAAGATGTAAGTTGGGATGTTTTAAAAACAAAAGGATCCGATTCATCAAATTTTACATGTACTGTTTCTTCAACAGTACAAGTATTTTTATTAAAAACTCTATAAGCCTTAGAGGTTGTGGAATATCCTAAAAAAATTCATTCATCAGACTTTGGTGCGAATTTATGTAAGTTATCTTTAGTATTTAAAATGAATACTTTTCAACCAAAAACCTTGAAGTAGGAAAGTCTTGGTTTTCTACCATTCCATAACTCATAAGGAGTTTTATTAAGAAAAGGTCTAATCAAAACTCGATTTATAGTATAACAAGCAGTACTTACAGCTTCAGCCCAGAAATGTCTAGCAATAGAATATTCACTCAACATGGTTCTTGTTATCTCTTGAAGAATTCTATTTCTTCTTTCAACTACACCATTCTGTTGAGGAGTTCTAGGTGCTGAAAAATTGTGAGTAATACCTTTCTTACTACAAAAAGTTTCAAAATCGGAATTTTGAAATTCTCCTCCATGATCACTATGAATAGTTATTAATGGAAAGTTTTTCTCATTTTTAACTTGAGCTCTAAAACTTTTGAAATAAGAAAAATCTTCAGATTTCTTTGCTAGAAAATAGACCCAAGTAAATCTGGTGTAATCATCAACTAGAACAAACACATAGTATTTTCCTCCAATGCTTCCAGTTTGTGTTGGACCAAAAAGATCCATGTGCACTAACTGTAATGCATCGGTTGTTGAGACTTCACCGATTGACTTAAAACTAGATTTATGTTGCTTGCCATATTGACAAAGATCACAAACCATAGAAGAATCAAATCTAAGCTCCGGTAGATCCTTAACTAGTTTCTTCTTAGAGAGTTTACATAGGTTCCTAAGATTACAGTGACCTAGTCTTCTATGCCATAACCAAGAATGATCTTCCATTGCACTTAGGCAAGGTAAATCTTGGCTCCTGAGGTCTTCTAGGTTCAAAGTGTAGACATTCTCTTGCCTATTGGCTGAGAGAATAAATTCTTCCTTGGAATTGTGAACTAAACACTTATCATTCCTAAAATTCACAAGGTAACCTTCATCACATAACTGACTTATGCTAATGAGGTTGTGCTTAAGACCTTTAACAAAAAGAACATTTGAAATCAAGGTTTTACCTAAAAGAACAATATTACCAATACCAACAATCTCTCCCTTAGCATTGTCTCCGAAAGTTACCTTTCCTCCTTTCGTTTTGATAATCTTTTCAAAATATCTTTTGTTACCAGTCATGTGTCGGGAACATCCACTATCCATGTACCATGTATTGTTGCTGGTACATTCTTTATTTTCCTGAAATCAAGAAGAAAATTAGACTTTCGGAATCCAAACTTGTTTGGATCCGAGATTTCCAGACAATAAAATTTTAGGTACCCACATTTTCTTAGAAAAGTAAGCTTTGTGAAATCCTAGAGATTGGATTTTGTTTAAGGAACAATTCTTTGCCCAGTGACCTCCACATTGACATTTAGTACAAAATGGGGCACTTTGAGAAACAAAATAATTTTTACTAAAAACTGGTTTTGCATGGGTATAACCAAATCCAGATTTATTTCTTAAAGGTCGTATTTGGGAATACATCTTATCAAAATTTTCCTTACCATGGGTAAAGTTTGATAAACACTTCTTTAAGGAAAAAATTTCGGACTTGAGTTTTACAACCAAGTTTTTATTCTCAAAATCATCAGTTTTTGAACTAGAGTTAGGCTCGAAAACATTTTTATTAGAAATTACTTTTTCTAATTCTTTAGAAAGTTTATTCTTCTCAGAACTTACTTCCTCAAGATTTTTTGAAATATTTTCAAAATCAGCATTTTTCTTATCAAGATCTTTAGAAAGATCTGATATCACTTTTGTAAGAATAGAATTCCTAGAGTTTGCCTTATCAAGTTTCTTGTTGAGTTTGGAATTCTCAATCTCAAGAAGTTCAGAAACCCTAGAGACTTCTTCATAAGTAGGTAAAGTATTTTCCTCATCAGAAGATGATTCTTCATCAGAAGAATTATAAGATTTACTATCATTAGAATTTAAAGAAACATTGGTCAATGATTCAGAATTTAGTACCTTAGCCATAAGACAATGATTATCAATAGGTAATCTGGCTATAAGACCAAGATTCTTCTGTCCTGAAGATTCATAATCAGAAGATTCATCTGAAGAGTCACCACCACTGGCACTCCAGGTGTCATTAGCTTTCAGAACTTTCTTATCTTTGGCTTTATAATACTTCTTTCTGTTCCTGTCTGAATGTCTTTCCTTCCTTTCTTTCTTTTTGAGCATAGGGCAATCTGGTCTAATATGTCCAGCTCTTTTACATTCATAACAAGTAACTTCTCCATCTTTCTTGTCTTTCCTATCCTTCTTCTTATACTTAGATTGAAAATTTCTTTGCCCAGCTATCTTGTTCATCCTTCGAGCAAGATTGGCTAATTCATTTTCTAAAACTTCACTCTCACTAGATTCGGATTGGAAAATAACTTTCTTAGACTTGGATCTGGTTACTCTCTCGGGAGTCTTAGCTTTAATCTGATTTGATGTAGTATTAAAAGCAACAGTACCATTTCCATTCTTCTTCTTGATGTTGTCAGCATCTCTCTTCATTCTTGTTTCATGTTGTAGAAGAGTTCCAAATAATTCATCAAGAGTAATTTGAGTAACCTTCCTGTTCTCATCTATAGCTGTTCTCTTGGATTCCCACTCATTGGGCATAATATCAATTATCTTGTCTACAAGAACTTCATCATCTAAACCTTTCTCTCCCATAGACTGCAGACTGTTGACAATAGTCATAAATCTTTGTTGAACTTTACAGATAGGTTCTCCATAAGGAAAATTAAAGCCATGATATTCAGCTCTAAGCATAGCTCTTCTGGTCTCAATCACCTTAGAAGTCCCAAAGTGTGTAACTTCTAACTTCTTCCATATACAGTTAGCTGCTTCACAAGAAGAAATTTGGCTATATATATTTCTGGTCATTGAACATAGTAAAGTATTGCGTACCTTATAGTTGAGTTGATATTCCTGCTTTTCCTGGTTAGTAAAAGATCTGACTTCCTTGTCAGGAATTTTATAATCACCAGTAAGCATAACAAAGTTGTCTACTCCAGTATTAATAACAAAAGTCTTCATACGATCTCTCCAGTATTCATAATCATTACCATCAAATATAGGTGGTTTTGTAGGATTTAGATTGTCAATTGATCCAACATTAATTCCTGCCATACTAGAAATAACTTTGCATACAAACTTGTTAGTAGTAAAGATTCGTAATAACAAAGTTCGGAATGGGAAAAGTTCGGAATGGACAATTCGGAATGACAAAGTTCGGAAGGATAAAGTGAGCAAGAAAAACTTGTATGTGAGTACAAGTATTTCAGAGACCTACTCTGATACCAAATGTAAGATTGGTATAGAGTAAGAGGTTTCCAACCTCTGATACCAATTGTAGGATCGAAATATAGTATGAGATGCTCAAAATACAAGAGGGGGGGTGAATTGTATACTTTAAAAATCCCCTTGGAACCTTTAAAGTTAGTTAAGAATAACTAAGTTTTCCTTAAGAAAAGGAAAAGGCTAATTTTAACGAAGTTAAACTAAGTAAATTCACAACACCTCTTAACACCGAATGTAAACTAGGAAAGATAGGTTCCGGAAATATGGTTCCGAAGATTGAAACTTAACAAACAATTACAATATGAGATTTTACCTTAAAGCGTATAGAATCTAAACTAATCAGAGTACAAGTAAGGAAGTATAAGAAATTTATACTTTCCTTATAATACAAAATGCAGCGGAAATAAAAAAAGTAGTAGAACTACTAGTAACAAGATAAAAGTCTTTTAACCCAAAGAGAAGGGTATCCAACAACCTTGGATAAAGGTCCCTTGATATATACTTTCAAGCAAGTCTGTCTTACCCACACCAGGGTAAGCCCTCGATACGAAGATCGGAGTCTCTGTCTTGCTATCCCCGCAAGCCCTCAACTTCAAGGTAGTTGGCAACCTTTGTCCTCCTCAGCAAGGAAGCCCTCGAACTTTAAGGTAGTCGGCACCTCTGTCTTCCTATCCCCGGAATCCCTCGAATGTAATCACCAACATTCGGAGTCGCACGAAGCTTTGAGAGTTAATAAGAGCCTCTCTCTCTAGAAATCACTTCAACAGCATGTATGCACAAAACCAAGTTGTTCATCTGTTATCAGTCATCAACACCGAGCTCTTTCAAATGAGCTCCTATTTATAGGTAAGGTCGGCTCCTTCTCCAACGGTCATATTTTCCTTAAAGATCGGAGGGACCTGTACACGTGTCACTTAGAAAACGGTTAGTTTATAACAAAACATACGACATCGTTTTATAACAAAACAAATGTAAAAGAATGTACAACATCATTTTAAACTCTAACATAAAGGTTCGGAATGAAAACTTCGGAGTGAAGGTTTGGAGTGAATAAATTCAGAGTGTATAGAACAAAGATAATCAGATTCCGTTTAATAGGTGAATTCAGAATGAGAATTCGGAATAGGAATTCGTCATCAGAAATCGTAATGAGAATTCATCATTGGAATTCGTACTGAGAATTCGTCATCAGAATTCGTAATGAGAATTCGTCATTGGAATTCGTAATGAGAATTCGTCATTGGAATTCGTAATGAGAATTCGTCATTGGAATTCGTAATGATATTTCAGAATGATATTTCTTCATTAGAATTCGTAATGAGAATTTGTCATCAGAATTCGTAATGAGAATTTCTTCATCAGAATTCGTAATGGGAATTCGGAATGAGATTTCTTCATTAGAATTCGTAATGAGAATTTATCATCAGAATTCATAATGAGAATTCTTCATCAGAATTCGTATCCTGAATCTGGAATAGAACTTAGTCAGAGTTTATATCCGGAATTCGGAATGAAACTTCCTTATAGTTCTTATCCAGAATCTGAATCCTAAAACAGAATGCTTTATATCAAAGTTTCAATGATTCTGAGAAAATTAATCTGAATCTCATACTTAAGAAAAATATGGATGAAAATATGATAAGGGTAATTCTTCTTATAAAAGAGATTTTCCTTAAGAAAGCAATTTTCCTTATAAAAGCAATTTTCCTTAAGAAAGCAGTTTTCCTTAAAGATAAGGTGTTTGTGATTTTCAAAACAAGAAGGAATGGAAAAGTCATAAGGAAAACCTTATTGACTCAACAATATATTCAGTATATATTTATTTATAATAATATATTTAATATATAAATAATAAATGGAATACATATTTCATAGAGACGATAGGTCATACGTATGTACGAACATTGTTTCCGTTTAATTATTGTATAGAAAGAAAAAAAAAGTAAATGAAATATATATATGTGTGTGTGTGTGTGTAATAACTACATTATAATTATTATCTCATATATATCATATAAATTTACTTAAAACATACTTAATACATTCCATAATGACTGTGGACAATCACATCGCTTGGAGGAGGCGGTAGTCCACACTTCCCCAACCAAAATTATCATATTTACACAAAATAAAAAGCATGGATATATGTGTTATATAATAATTATAAAATCATAAATACATCATAAATATACTATATATCATATAAAAAGAAAATTTACATAATAATTCTCAACCATGATATGTGGTAATGGAAAAACAACAACATCATTTAGTGAGGCGATAGTTCGGCGTGAACAAGAACGGTAAGTTCATTACTCATTAGATGGAATTGTGTGTAAGTGTAGGTATGGAAATTAGAAAAAAAACATATAATTACATTTAGGATACTTATATTTCAATATAATAATGTCACAATATGATTTTAGGGGGTGGATAATGAAAATAAAAAAAAAATTGATCTTGAGGAAGGATGTTGCCTCTTCTTTGGTTAACTTTTCTTGGTTTTCACAAAAAGGCTTCCTTGGTTGGATTCCTTTACAAATTATGGTTTTCTATGATGAATGTATGTATTTTGGGATATATATTTATAATATTCATGGTGATCCAAAGGGCTTCAAATGTGTGAATAAATGTGAGGGGTGAGTGCCTATTTATAGTGGAGGAGGAGTACAATTCGTATAAATTTATGAAAAGGGAATTCCATCCAGATTTTTCTAATTAAAATTGGATCTAATAATGAACCCAATTAGATAAAAGTGAGTATAGGGTATAAATATTTCCATAAAATGGTTTTTTTTCAATTTTAAAGGTAATTTTTCCCCTAAGTGTAATGTTTAAACCCTTGTTAAGATAAGTTTTTCTTAATCGTTATAATTAATTTTAATTAATTTCACAAATATATTGTGTCAAAAACTAACTTAAACTTTTTTTAAATTATATATTATGATTATTTAAAATATATAATCGATTGTTTCAAATAATAATCATAGAAATGGTATAAATTAATTCAAATTTAATCAAGTAAATATGTGAACAAAGCAGGATTTTAAAGTAAAAAAGGTTCAAAAGTTTAGTGACTTTTTATATACAATTTAAAAGTGAATTTGATTTAAATGTATCAAATTGGATTAATTGATATATAATTCATCTAAATAAACAATAAAACCAATAAAAAATATAATCTAAACTTATATATAAGTTAGAAGAAAACAGAGTTTTGAATAAAAATTCCGAATTATTCACTATTCATCAAAAAAATGAAACTTCAAAAAATAGAAAAAAATCACCCTAATATAATTTTCATTTTTAAATATCAAAAATAAAGTTTATTTTTTCAAATAAAAATTATAAAATTGTCACAATTCATATTTAAAATCAATTATAAATGTTAAAATTACCTTTTAAAAGAATATATTTTTTATTTATAAACATGGATTTATTCTTACTTATGCCTCTAAAATCTATTGGATGAGTATAAAAAAGTATTTATTGAATGTATAATATAAAAATTTAATTTAAAATATTAATAAAAATTATTTTTTTTAATTTATAGAGATAAATGGTTGTTTGTACATATAAAAATAGATTTCTTAGAAAAGTAATTTCTTTAATTTCAAATAGTTCTTATATTCACTTATACAAATTGATAACCGAAGGATTAATTTTATATAAATTTTTAAATCATAATTTTACAATCTATTTAATCTTTTTTATAACTTCCATTCAAACATATAGGTGGTAGAAATAATAAAATTTTTATAACAATATTAATAATATCATTTAGTTCGGTAAAACTCATCATTCTGTGTAACACAAGCTATTGCAAGGGACTTGAAATTGTCTATAATACAATACAAATATAGTTTTTTGTATAAAAAATATAATATAAGTGTTTCATGTAGAAAAAACTTTAATTGGTGTTGTGTATTGCGCAGGCCACACATAATGCCTATGTATAACACAAGTTATATTCAGTATTGTGTGAAATATAAAATATAAAAATATTAAATAAATTCAAGAAAAAATAATTCCAAAAATCTCATATTGTTACAAATAGGGTGTTTAAGTAGTTTTATATTGAACTTTAATCTTATAATTACCAAGGTAAGACTCAAATACACTACAAGTGTACTCCTCCCCAATATCTGTTCTTAACTTCTTGATGTGAAATCCATGTTCTCTTTAAACATCCTTCCTGTAAATCTTAAACATAACCACTTCCTTTGACATGGGCTTCAACAATAACAACTGTCTCATTCTTGTGTATTCATTAATTAATGTCATTAAGTAAAAGTCCCCTTTAATTGATTTGTATCTCATGGATAAATATAAATCTATGTGAACTAATTCAAAAGGTCGTATTGATTTTGTCTCCACTATTTTGTGTCTCTCATTAACCACTTTATCCTTTGGAAAGGCCATACATACCCGATCATTATATTGGCTCAGTTTAGGAAGATATATCACAAAATTTTCCATATATATTTTAGTCTGATACATTTGACCAATGTGGACGTGTTTTTAAGCAAAAGATGATTTTTCTTTCCTATTACTGATATAGATGAAATTTTCAGGATCTCTAATCTGAAACATATTTTCTTTAGTTCTTTCTTTTATTATGATGATGCTTACAAATTCAACTCTTCTTTATGAGACAAGTGTTATTCTTGAACATAAACTCACTACCCTTCTCACATAATTAAATCACACTCAAAATCTTATTCTTGAACCCATGAAAAACCTCTGGTGAATTTTGTCTGTTAGGTTCAATAACGACCAATACAACTCCCTTGATGTAATTTTTGACTTTTTTCTTAAGACTAATTTCCTTTTTAAGATATACTTTTAGATATTTCCTTATTATATCAATCATGTTGGAATCTTTATCTTTAAATTCACTATTTTAGGTGTCTTCTTTTCAATCAACATATGCTATAAAATTAGTTTCTTTTCTAGTACACTTCTATCCTGGATCACCACTTAAGGAATAGTTATCTTATTCATATTTTCTCAACATGATTTTATTTTTTTATAAATATTCTATATTTTTATTTCATTTTATTTCCAATATTTTTTAACATATTTTCCTTTTATCTTCCATTACAGTATTTCTTCTTCTTCTTCCTCATCTGAATCCATATCATTATTTTTTTTGGGAAATCCTACAGCAAAATGTCTAAATCCTCCACATCTTAAAAACATAAGTGAAATCCTTCCTTTATATTTACCATTTCCAATTTTTAGGATTTTAGATATGAGATCCATGATTTTTTTTCTGATTCTCATTACTATTATTAGCAAGTTAAAGACCTATTTTTCTCCTTGTAAGACTTCAAAATATTTTTATAAATATACCTAGAGATAGGTATTGAGACAGCATGTGATTATGAGGAAAAGTGTTCCTGAAATTAATTTTATAAAAATATTAAAAAACATATATTATGCACACATAGTTCTTAAATAAAATATTATAAATATTAAATATAATCCCGAATCAGAAATATGAGGCCACGGTTAAGTCCATAATGTGGTTTTTACCCTAGGCATGACATAAAATGGGTCGGTTTAGGGCATTTGGACTCATCAACCATTGGTGGTACATTTAAAGGATTAATTATTTATTTATTTCATTCATTAATTCATTTCATACCTAAATTAAATGTCTAAGAATTCATCACCATGGATAATCCTCTAAGGATTGTTTCATAACCACTAGTAGGATTTCAGAGATTCCTCTTCCTCCTTCATTGTAAAATCACCTCGGATGATGAATAAACGCTGAATCAGAGTAGATCAGGATGCAAAAAATGAAACGAATTCCTTTCTTCATTAGAAAGTACATTCTTAAAAAAGGAACAATCCAATATTCAGGTAGTGTATGCCAATTGGTTATTTAATCCATTTTGATTAAATAGATTTGGTAGATCGATCTATGTTCTAAGATCTATTCCAATGATGGATTGAGCATGCACCTCAATATCAAAATCTTAATTGATTGTATAATTTTTTCTAACCCTGGATGATTCTTCTTGATCATTGGCCAACAATTCTTGTCTAATTATTTTTAAACCTTTGTTATGGTGCCTTTATTCCAATTTTCTCTTTGTGTTAATCACTAATAGGATTCCACGGTCTTGGTTCAACATTGTCAGGTAGTACCAAGCCCGATCAAAAACCCATAATTGTGTTATATTGATGAATTAATCATGGATCGATGAAATAAGGTTAGATCTAGGATTTTTTTTCAAGGAAATCTTGTTCATTTTGATGATTAGAGATCGATAAATCGATGGTGGAAGGATTGGTAATGTTTAACACCATACGGGTTCACACAAACTCAATCGGATATCACTTTTTGGTAACTAGAGGGCTAAAAATCATAAATATAGCATATATTTGATATTTTCAAGTGGATATAGGGATGAAAATGATGCAAAATGGCTAAAATAGAGAAGCAGAAATTGGATATGAGAAATCTGGATAAAACCCAACTACACACCATGTACAAGTATGAAAACATGGAGTGTTTCCCCTTAAGTGAAGTGGGTTGATTTTTGGAAAATAATAAGGATGGAATGGTGTTTATCCATCTTACACATCGTATACCACATCCCTGGGTGGATGAGAAATGTGATGGACCACACGAGAAAGACTCAATGTGAGTGTACATGTATCGGTACACGACTATGTACTAGAGTACATGGACATAGTCATACCACACTGGAAGCACCCCATGTGAAGTTAAACACCATGTAATAAAGTAAATAAACAATAGATGAAAGTACAAGGACATGGACAGAGGGACATGGCCTGGTCCCAGTTAGTTTGGACACACCATGTTTTCCACCTACACGGCATGTACTAATACATTGTTTGGGAGCTATGTATTGGCTAGGAACACAACAAGGTTTTAGAGCAGGACCACACACTATGTGGGTACCCTCACATGATGTATATCCCTTAGTTTCCTTTTAATAAACTTCAATCATTCGTATCTCCTTCATTTGAATTCATATTTTGGCCTATGAGTATCTTATTGTGAGTTTTTTTTTCACGTAGAATGTGATGGTTCCCCTTGGTTGTGGAAATTTAGATATGATTCTAAATTTTCCTACAATGGTGCTTAGTTAGGAAATTCTCAATGATAGTGGTGATCACACAGGATCACCAGATACTTCCAAGTCAACTCTTCAGTATAGCTAGGTAGTGGAGTCCTTGATGACTACCAAGTTAACCATCCAGTAGAGCTAGGTAGTGGAATCCTCGAGGACTACTAAGTCGAACCTCAAGTATATATAGGAAGTGGAGCCCTTGATGAATAATAAGTTGACCCTCTATTAGATTTGGGTAGTGGAGTCTTCGATGACTACTGAATCGACCCTCCAGAGAGATAGGCAGTGGAGTCCTTGACGACTACCAAGCGGTACCCTCCAATTAATCTGGGAAGTGGGTCCTCGATGGATATAAAATTTTATCCATCATATTGAACCAATTAATGGGTCCTCTACATTAATTTTGGGTCTTTTCGACTATGTGTCACAATGATGAGGCATAGTTTTACTTGCACGGTTACATCTAGGTTGATCTGTGAGATATTGATCATTAATGATGGAATAATAGAATTTTTAGATACTCTTATTACTGGGATGAGATATGATATGAAGATACAGTTACTCTATAATTTAGGATTATTTTAACTAATAATATATATATGTATATATATATATATATTCCTCTTTATCCATACCCATGGATTTATTTACTCTCCTTTCATGAGAGGTGATGATGTGTGGGGTATGCCACATGCTTTTCGTGTTTATATTCCCATAATTCGATGAGTATAATATACTACTATAGTTAGATGATAATCAACATGTATTTCATCTACTCACCATGTTGATCCCCTTGTGGTTGGACAGGTTTACTTCTACCCTAGGTTTGGGTTAAGATGTTTTTTTACTATATCTTTCATCTAGTTTCATTCTACTCCTCTTGTATCTATTATTGATTCCCCATAAACTTAAAGGTAATCCTATTGGGTATGTATATATTCACCCCTACATAGGGTTTTCCCATATGTATAGTTTCTTATCCATAGGATAGAGAGGTTGGCAGTGACTTCAAAAGAGCTTAGGGGCACTTGGTACATTGGATGACATACAATGGTTGCAGCTTGGGATTTAGAATATAGGTTCTCTCAGTAGTTTAATTTTATAGGTTTTTCATGTTGGTACATATTTTCAGTTGTGTGTGAATTTTTTCCTCAAATTTTTAGTTTTCACTACCATACTCTTGTACACCCTAGAGGTTATGCATGTTTGGTTGACTTTATAGTTTTTTTGCATCTTTTACTCTTTATCTCTACACTTCATCATCAATATGGCTATGTGTGTGACTATAGGTACTTAGAAAAAGGCCTCCCCATGTTACATATTCCTTCATAACTAGTCTCCACCCCCTTGCCTATGGAGGCATGCTTAGGGTAGTTACAGCTCGAGCACTGGCTTGGGTCAGGTCATAACAAATTAGTATCAGAGTTGTTCATTCCTTAACGTGTTTTTTATACTATTCTCCTTACAAGTATTTGGTTGGGTTTAGAGTAACCATGTTAGAGTGTCTCAAATGCATCCCTCAGGACAGGTAATCTAGTGAAGGTGTGGGTGACTGAAGTATCAATTCACCATGACCTTGACTGCCTACATATCGAGTCAGCATACCAATACATTGGTTTTAGGAATCAATGGTACATGCATCATATATGATTGATTATTTGACTATCCTTCTTGAGAAATCTCCCCATTATATATATATATTCTCATATGACTGTGGTGCATCTTGATAAATCTTAGGATTCCTCTCTGACAACATCCATTCATAGTACTGGATCTGAATTATGGTAACAATCTGATGAGTGATGAGGGCTCCGTATAGGGTCTATTCTGTGACCCTTTCTTCCAGGTGGGTAGTTATAAGCACCTCCACTAGTTAAGTAATAGATCTTCCAATCATGGAAGGCTGAGGATGTGTGAAGGCTTAGTGCACTCCAAGAGTTCAAACCCCAAAGGCCACTGAGGTTTCACAGAGATTCAAATCCTCAAGAATCATAAGATTACCTATAGTCGTTGGTCTGCTTCTTCAGGCTTCTTTAGAACCCAATAGATATGGTGGTTGTAGTGGGATCTATAATTTTCCATAGAGAAGTTGGGAAATGGTGGAGCCCTGTTATAAAGATGCATAATGAGTTGACACTCTTGTGTCTATACTCCTAGAAGTTGTTCCATGAGGAGTACTACCCCTCTTTCTTGTGATCATTCCATATTTGGGAGATTTTGGAGTTGAAAAATGTAGGTATAATGGTGGATGAGTATGCATCAAGGTTCATATACTTTACATGGTACTCCCTTGACCTTATTCGGGAAGGCTACTTCTAAGAATTGATGTTTGAGCAGGGACACCATAGAGAGATATGTGCCAGAATAATGTCGATGTCCATCCAACCTATATTGTGGTATTTGAGCGGTCACTAGTGACAGATATATTTCTATAATAGGGATGCGAGGAAGATGGATTTTGTATTGTGAATCACATAGATGAGTTTTCTATAGGATTTATCAGATGTTGGGTGTTAGTATCTTGTTGAAGGAAACCTCCTCATGATCAGTCTTAGGCATGTGGTCAAGTGTACTACAGAGTGCCAAGATAACCCAGAGAGATTTCGTGCTTTTTATGTGACTAGAAAGGTCACTTATCATGTGACTACCCAACCATGAGTGTTGATAAGTATATGAAGATAGATGATAGACCACCACATTAGAGGCAACACTATGATCATGAATCTCCAAGGTGAGAACAGGTTGGTCCCCAGGGAGGTGGAGCTAGAAGAGGAGTAGGAGGAGGTATGGGTGGTGGATGATGATATAATATTCTTCCACCACCACCACTAGTCTTCCCATTTCTGGCTAAGTGAGTTAGCGGTTGGGGCCATAGAAAGTTGTAGGCTTTGGAGGCTAAAAACCCCACAGTGCACGAGATGATTAGAGGTATTATCTGTGTGTTTTATACTCTTTATTCAATATTATTAGACATAGGTTTTAGTCATTCCTTTATCTCTATACTCTAGGCGTGATAAATGTAGATCCCAGAAGAGGTGCTAGAAGAGCATATTCATTATGAAGTTTTTACAGGGATCACTTCTTCTATATATTTTTTCTACTAATAGTGAGAGATATTGTTTGGTGCAGGGACACATGGGACCTTTTGTTCATCATGATGTAACCCTATGAAATCAACTTGGGTATGGATTGTTTGTCTATTGTCTGATCTCAGAGAGATTTTCACTATACATGATTCAGATTCTTATGCATTGATGGGATGAGATTCACCATTATGGGTGAGAGATATCTCTTGGTAGGACAAGTGGGTTCTATGATCACGTGGCTATAACCCATCACCCATCAGTTAAAAAGTATATACCTTGGTTCTGTAGGAAATTTAGGCATATGGGTACCATCAATTTTGGAGTATTATATTGACATATTCCCTAAGTATGTTTCAAGGAAACATATGAGGTAGAAGATGGAATTTTTCATCAATTTTTATTCTAGTACCACTCTGATGTCTTCAATGGTATATAAGATGACCCATATAGTGCTCCAGGGGCTACAATTGTCACTAGAGGACCATCAATAGAAGGTTTTTATCAAACCCAATGTGTCCCCCAAGGTATCTTTAGTGTTTCTAAAAAAGTAATGCAGGAGCTTACGGCTTTTCATAGATTATCATCCCCTAAACTAGGCCATGATAAAGAAAAAGTACCACTTTCTGAAAATTTATGACCTTTTTGACCAATTTCAAGGTGTGAGATGGTTCTCGAAGATCTATCTCAGGTTTGACTACCAATAAATGATTTTTCATGAGGCTGATATTCTGAATTTTTCATTTTGAAGTCACTGTAGACACTATGAGTTCTTTGCAATTCCCTTTGGTGTAAAAAATTCTCCCTCCATGTTTGTGGATTTGATTAATCATGTCTTATAGTTGTAATTAGATTATTATTTAATTATCATCATTGATGATATACTCATCTACTCTGTATCATAGAATGAGTATGAATAGAACTTGGGGATGGTCATAGATTTGATTCGAGGGCCCTAGATTTATTAGAAACTCTCAATGTTCCAATTCTAGATTTATGAGGTTCACTTCTTGAGCCATGTCATTTCTAATAATTTTTTAATAATGGAACAAAAAAATATTTATGTAGGGATTTCAAGGGAGAAAACTATGATCATTTCAGATGATTGTATATTTCATGCCTTTTTGGGTTATTATAGGAGGTTAGTGGCATAATTCTCCATATTTGGAGCCCCTTTGACCACCCTAACATGGAAAGGGAATTCATTTACCTGGTATGAGAAGTTTTATAGGGACTTTTAAGTGTTGAGGATGAGCTTGATGAGTTCTAATATATTGAGAATACCATAGAAATGTGTTTAATTTGTAGTGTATATTGATACCTCAAGAGATGGGTTCAGCTATGTGTGGATGCAGTGGAAGGAAGTTATCACATAAGGGATGAGGCAGTTCAGACCACCCGAGCAGAACTATGAGACTCAAGACCTAGATATAGAAGTGGAAGTATTCACCCAAAAGTTTAGGATGGACTATATTCTGGGAGAGTGATTTCTGGTATACTCATACCATCAGAGTCTCAGGTATGTATTCACATAGAAAAACTTGAACCTGAGACATCTATACTGGATGGAGTTCTTTCAGGACTATGACTTAGAGATAATATATACTCTAGGGAAGGGAAACATAGGGGTAGAAGACCTTATTAGGAAGTCATAAGATTTCTTAGTGGATGGGGATTTAGTGTAGCTGGCCTACTTACAGTTGACCCTATTGGAGCATGAGGGTATGTCTTTTCTACAGTTGATGGTGTTTACTGTATTGCTTCTTGAGCATATGAGAGATTCCCTGCTGGGAGAAATTGATTGTGAGGTCTTACATGACCAAAAAACTATAGGCGACTGAACAAATTATAAAGGTACATACTTTACATATAGATACTAATTCAACATTTAAGAATATTTATTATATAACACAATAAAACCATTCTAGGACCGTATAGGTTGTGTGTCTTTAGAAACTATGAACCATAAAAAGCTAGTTCATAAAACATCCACATTGTCTCCCTCTTATTTCATCATAACTAGACTCTTTTTTGAAATATCTTATCTAATACCCTTCTTTTATGACCTATAAAAAATAAACATATGAAATTGTGGGCTCAAATACTCCGTATGGGTAAACAAGGGAAATATCATTCACATCATAATCATAAGAACAAAATATTTGAAAATCTTATCCTGCATATAAAAGATCATAATATCATGTCATGGGATAAATCATAAGAGTGAAATGTAATCCAAATAGTCATAAATTAAAACATGAAATTTATTTTCATACACACATAAGAATATAAAATTATTTCATATTAGTAAAGTCTCATTGTCGAGACCATTATATCAAACAACGTCCATTACTGAACCGAGTTCACTCCTCATTCCAACATTGTATTACTGAACAAGATTTATTTTTCTTTATATTAATATCTATTTCATGAGATATTAATATTTATCCAATGCATTAGAGGAAGATATAGGTCCCACCCATCTCCAAATGAAACCATTCTAATGTGTTCCATAAAAACATAAAAACATTTTCCATAGCATAACCCATGAAATAAAAAGAGTTTCTTAGACATCATTCCATCATAATTGATATAAAACAGATGGATTTCGTAAATAAAATTACATCCTAAACATAATAAAATCATAGTAATAATAGGTATTGAAATATAACCCTATTTAAATAGTTTCATCTTATATGGAAAAATAATTTTGAGAAAAATCCTGAAATTAATTCTTGAAGAAAATACCCTTTATTATTCAAAAACATTTTCCTTCCTCAAAATGCCACACAATTTTAGAAGAAACAATTTTATGTGAACATAACCTCGTAATATTTTAAGGGAATCTTCAATTAAATAAGGCATTATGAATTAGTAAAAAAAATTCATTTCATACAATTTTAAAAACAATTATCCTCATACTTTTGATAGAAAAGTCCAAAAGTACCTCATACCAAAAAGGACAAAAGATTCCATTCATAAAATTAATTAAATACTTAAGAATAAACAATCTTAGATAAAAATTATATTTGAAAAGTTATCCATTACCTTACGTATGATATGCTTCGTATGTATCTGAAAATCTTGTATAATGATTTAGAAAATGTTATTGATTTATTATATAATTATAATAATTTTTATGATAATATTTATCATCATATTTTCATATTATTGTTAGTAACATTTCATTGTTACTCATTATTCATGTATTAACTCCTTTATATTCTTAAGCATGTTTTGTCAGATAAGTTCTTATTTATATTTTTAGGTTATTGTTATATCATTTAAATAATGATATTAATATAATATATATCATATTTATTCATTAAATTCATTTATATAATCATTTTTCAATGAAGATCATGTAGAATGAATCTCATTGCATAGTGGATACGGTAGGTCATACGTACGCACGAGCGATGATATCATTCCCAAAATTATTCAATCATATTAAATTGGATGATGTACAATATTTCAGAATCATACTCATGTTATAATAATCATATATATTTATTATTCCCATCATTATACTCTTCCAAGTAAGGTGGTGGTGAAAACATATTACACCACAGTGTGGAAATGGTTAGTCATACGTACACACACATTGTGATTTCTTTTCATAGGATGGGTAGAAGGTGGAATGTGGTTGTTTCATATTTATAATAACATTTGCGTATATGAGTGATATTTATGTTATTACTTTATAATGACAAAACTAGTGAAGATTAAGTATAGTAAGAAATAAGTTTGAAAGAATCGGTAGAAGAGATTACGTCTTCCTCAACATGCTTCCTCTAAACCTCTTCTTAGAGAACTAGAATCAGTCTTCGATGATGAAAAAAACCAATAGAATGAAAATAGGGAAGTTGATAAGAAAAATAATTATGGTATGGATGAGTATGAAGGATATAAATGAACTGAATAGGTGAGGGAGGATTTTTCCTTTTATAATTAAGGTGAGGGGGACTTTTAGAAACTCCAAAAATATTAATTTATAATAAAATCAAACCCTTCCCAAAAAAATATAAAATGTACCCATTTAAAATATGAGATGTGATAGTGTTTTAATATCATCAACCAATAAATTTTGGAAAAGTTATTTTTCAATTTAAACCACATCCTTTTAATTGATACTTAGTTATTCTATTTAATTTTAATTGTGGTAATAACATTCTAAATATTTAATGGTTAAAGTATTTACTTATATGGTGTTAATTGACCAAAAATGGGTATTGTATTAAATTTTAGATATTATAATTATCAATTTGTAATTTTTAAATATTTTTATGATTTTTAAATAATTTAAAAAAAATTATTTTTATAGTATATCAATAGTGTCAATTCTGACACAATTCGTTTATTTTACTTTAAGTAAAATCCTCAGAAAATATAAATTCAAAAAAAATGTTTAATACACTCTTAAATTTTTTTTTTCATTGATAAAATTCTTGTATCACATTAATTAGATCATATGATACTTATTTTAAAAAATTTAAAACCATTTATTTCATATTTCTATTAAAAGATAATTTTTACATCACTATTATATCATCATTAATGGTAATTATGTAATCTCTAAAAATTATAAATAAATTTATATGATGTAGGTAATTAATTTAAATTTCCAGATACTATATATAGTCGATATTATTTTCTAGTTATCCATATATTAAAATCAATATACATATATAAAATGAGATTGTGACATTTTGTCACATTCATTAGTTTTTATTACATTCAGGTCATATTCAGAAGTAACTGTTCGTTAAGTGATTCCATTTCAAAAAATATATTATAAGGGTCAAATTTGGTTATCAAATAGGATTTTTATATCTATTATGGTAATTTTATAATATTATTGTCACCGGTAATTATGCGGTTTACCTTTTACCAAGGTAATAAAAATAATTACCAAAATTACTATTCATAATGCACAAAAATAAAAGTAGAATATTTATATAATTTGGACCTACTGATTCAAAATATGAAATTTGTTTTTCAAAATTTAAAACACAGAATTTTCATTAATGAATTTAAAATTAACCTCGTTGTTTAAATGAGAAAATTGGTTTTAAAAGATAAAATATTGCAAAAGATTGAAATGTTTTTACCTATGAATTCAATGTAAAATTAATGCTAATGACATAAATTATATTTAATTATAAAAATATATTCTATTTATACTTTAAAACCATTAAATATTATAATTTATCTATATAAATCATCTTGATGAAATAGTTGTTTTTAATTAAAATTTAGCATATTTTTACTATTCATCAAAACATGAAAGTTATCAAAAAACATTTGAAATTTATCCAAAGTAAATTTTTATATCCCACTTCAAAATAACATGTTTATTTTGTCTTTTAAAAATTATTAATGTTTAAAAATATTAATTTAAAAAGCGTTCTCCATTCAAATGCATAAAATTAAACTTTAAAAATACAATTTTATACATCAAATAGGGGTTTAATCATACCCTTTGAATATAAAAAAAATTATTAAGTATATAACACATATATATCTCATTAATTTAATTACCAAAATTAATTCACTCAAAAATAAAAATATCTAATTTATTTATATTTTCTATAAATAATTGATAGCTAATGAATTCACAATGCATTTTCATAAGTTAGTTATAATTATTCCTGTTATCATAACGGCTAGGATATAATGGTAATATTATAATAATGGAATCTCACGGTTTGTTTAAACTCATGATTGTGTGAAAAGAAAGCTATTAAAAATAAAAATATATATATATATAAAATATTTCAAAAAAACATCTGAGTGTTACATTCTGAACCCATTAAACTGAATTTTTTCCTCAAAATTTGTCACTTCAAAACAAACAGATGAGGATACCTCTCTTTCATCATATCCTCAAGTTCCCATGTATCTTCTTCAAATTGGTGGTTCCTCCATAAAAAATTAACCAAGTGAGTGGTCTTATTTTGTATAACTTTTTTGCTTCGATCTAGAATCTCTATTGGTTGTTCTTTATAAGAAAGATATTTCTCTAGTGTTATAACTTCAGAGCTTAGTACATGTGAAGTATTGGGTATTTACTTTCTCAGTAGAGATACATGGAACACATCATGAACTTGAGAGAGATTCAGTGGAAGTTCCAATTGGTAATCTACCTTCCCAACACGATCCATAAATTCAAAAGGATTGATATACCAAGGGCTTAACTTCCCCTTATTTCCAAATATCATTACTCTCTTCTAGAGATATATTCGTAAAAAAACCTTATCACCCACTTCAAACTCTAGGTCTCTTCTTAGGTTTTCATCATAACGTATTTTTAATCTAAGCTAGTCTTATGTGTTGTTGAATAAATATGACATTTTCTGACATTTCATCAACAAGATCATTTCTTAATATATTTATTTCCCCAACTTCATTTGATCAATTTGGATTTATTCACTTATTTCAATAGAGATCTTTATAAGGAAACATCTGAATACTGAAGTGAAAGATATTATTGTAAGAAAATTACACCAAATCTAGGTTTTGATCCCAACTACCTTTTAAATCCAAAGTGAAATATCTCAACATGTCTTCTATAGTTTTAATTCTCCTATTATATTGACTTTCTATATGATTATGATAAGCAGTGATGAAGCTTAAATCTGTATTCAGAGCACGCTAAAGACTTTGCTAGAACTTGAAGGTAAACCTCAGATCCCAATCAGATATAATGGAAAGTGGTACTCCATGAAATCTTACCACTTCCTTTACATATATCCTGACAATTTGATCAAGAGTGAAATCCTATCTAATAGTAATTAAGCATGCCAACATCGTAAGGTGATCAACTATAACCCAGATAGCGTTATTGCCTTTGGATTTTTTGGTATGTCTGATGACTAAGTTCATAGTGATGTTTTCCAATTTCCATTCTGGTATGGTTAATGTTTATAACATCCCCTTAGACTTCGGTCTCTTATCCTTAACTTTCTAAAAAAGTAAGCATTGACATATTCGGTGACATCCCTTTTCATTACATACCAACAGAAGTACTCTTTCAGGTCCATGTACATCTTTGTATATCCAGGGTGAACAGAGAATTAATAACTATGAGCCTAATCCAATATCTTCTTCTTTAATTCAGGTATGGGAGGAATACAAGATCGGTTATAGAACCTTATTATTTCATCACAATCAAAGTTGAATTCAGGAACATTTCTTACCTTGTTCTGTTAATCTACATTTTTATTCTATTCCTCCCTAATCTTCACTTGTATATATGGTTGAATATTCATTTTAGAAAGATGAGATTTCTCTCATTCCATTAAAATCTCAAGATCCATCCTTTTCAAATCCATAAATATTGCATCTTTCTTGATCCTCATCATGGATAAGCTAGCATAGTCTTTTCGACTCAAAGCATTTTCCACCTTGTTTACTTTCCCAGGGAGATAATGTATTGAGTAGTAGTAATATTGAATCAACTCAAACCATATTATTTGGAACATATTTAGCTATTTTTGTGTGAAAATATACTTTAAACTTTTATGATCATTATAAATATCACACCTTTCACCATAAAGATAATTCCTCCATATCTTTAATGCAAAGATTACTGCCCCTAACTCCAAATCATGAGTTGGGTAATTTTTCTCATGAATTTTCAACTTCCATGAGGCATAACCTATCACCATATTATTTTTCATGAGAAAAAATCCCATCCCTTTCGTGGATGTATCACTGTAGATCAAAAACCTTTCTCTACTCTAAGGTAGTGTGAGCACATGTGCTATGGATAATATTCTTTTTAACTCTTTGAAATTCTCTTCACATCCCTCTGTCCAAATGAACATAACTCTTATCCAAGTAATCTTGGTGAGTGAAATAGATAATTGTGAAAAATATTTCACAAAACATTGACAATATGTAGCCAAATCAATAAAACTTCATATCTCAGTTACCGTTGTGGGTCTCGACCATCTTTCAATAACCTCTATTTTTTCTAGATCCATATATATCCCATCTCTTGAGATTATGTGACCCAAAAATGAAACTTTCTGATGCCAAAATTCACCCTCAGTAAATTTATCATAAATCTTATCCTTTCATAGGCTCTTCAGTACAATTCTAAATTGATCTTCATGTTCTTCATTGCTCTTTGAATAGAAAATAATATCATCTATAAAGACTACCCAAAACAGATCAAGATAGTCTCTAAAGACTCTATTCATTAGATCCATGAAGATATAGGGGGAACTAGTAAGAACAAAATGTATCACTATAAATTCATAGTGTCTATACATTGTATGAAATGTCTTATTTGGTATATCCTCCTTTTTGACCCATAATTGATGATATCCTGAACAAATATCAATCTTGTAAATGTATTGATCTCAGCGTAGTTGGTCAAATAAGTTATCTATATAAGGAAGATGATATTTTTTTGATAGTGATCTTGTTAAATTATTGACAATCAATACATAATCTCATTGATCCATCTTTCTTCTTAACAAAAAGAATATGCACTCTATAAGGTGATGCACTAGGGAATATTAATCCCTTATCAATATTCTCTTAAAGTTGCTTCTTCAATTCATGCAACTCAATTGGGTCCATTCTATTAGGTTTCTTTGAAATAGGCATAGCACCTGGTATGAGTTCTATTAAAAAATAAACTTCACAATTTGGTGTATGACCTAGAAATTCATCTGGAAAGACATAATCATACTCCCGTGAAATGGGAGTATTTTTAATTGTGAGTTTCTCCCCAACCATTTGAGATAAATAACCTTCATTTATTGGAATCAATACCCATAAGATGGAATAAATTTATACTGTAATGTTATATTCATCCTTGCATCGATAGATGGTCAAAGATTGATCTGGAATATGAAATGTGACTTCCCTTCCTTATAAATTGATATAATATCCTTATAGAGAATGACAATCCATGCCAAGAATCACATCAAATTCTACTATAAGAAGGATTACAAGATTTTTATGAATAAAGTTTCTACAAACTTCAAATGGAGAAGAATTAGAAACTTTTGATATGACTGTTGTGCCATTAAGAGTTTTCATAGCTAACTCAACATCTAATTTTTTAGGTAATATGGTGATACCCTTAGAAAATTATTCAGAAATAAAATAGTGGGAGGATCCATAATCAAATAAAACATTTTCTACTTTAGAATGGATAGTATGTATACCTATCACCACTTCATTATCGTATTCCACGTTTCCAATACTGATTTTATGTGACTTTACTTTGTCTTTGGCATTAATAGTTTATTGACATCAATCATCATTAATAACCCTTGTATTAGGGCATTGATTTACATAATGCCTCATTTACTTTAACTTGTAACATTGAAGTATAAGAGGTGAATTTTGTGTAGTCTTTTCTCTATTTTCATCATTAGATATATTTTTTCCATCACTTCAGAAAAACTACCCTATGACCTTATTTTACATGCTAAAACAATTTACTAGTTCCGTTAAGGCAATTCCCTCCATGTTTCCTTCTACACTTTGAGCATAAGGGAAAACTTATCTTCATTTCAGTCTAGTTTTATATTTTCCTTTGAATTCCATTTTTCTCTTCTTACCAAACCCATATGACTGATGGGTTACTCTAATCTTCATCTCAAACTTGAGATCACATCAAACAATTTCCTCATAGCTATTGAAGTAGCTATTGGCTAATTCCATTTAGAGACTTGGTTTTAATCCACCAAAGAATCTATCAATTTTACTATCAGGTTGGATAATAATTCCAAAATCATACCTTGAAAATCTTGTAAATTTTTCTTCGTAGGTACCAACCGATTCATCATCCTTTTTCTTAAGTCTAAGTAAATCCTTCTTTATCTTTGTTCGAAGAATAAGAGGAAAGTATTTATTGAAAAATAATCTCTTGATCTCGTCCCATTCCATGGACTCAATTTCATATATTTGCCTCATATTCTTGATAAGATTCCATTATTGATCAGCTTCTCCATCTAAATGATAGACAGTTAAGACTACTTTATCATGTTCAGATAATTTTATAACATAAAATATCTTTTCAGTGGTACTAATCCATTGTTCATCCACTAATGGATTAGAAGACCTATTGAATTAAGGTGGATGTTGTCTCATAAAGGACTCAATAGAATGTTTCTCCCTCCTTTGCTCATTTGTAAGTCCTACATGATTCATAGCTTGAGAAAGTTGTGTGAGAATAGACACAAAACATTTCATTCTAGCTCCCATAACATTTGGTTAATCAAAGATATAATCATTGCATTCTTCATTAACACGCTTCCTTCAGGTTCTACCCATTGAAAAAAACAAAGAGGCATAGTGTGAGAAACACTAATCATAATAGGAAAACCACATAATCAAGAATAAAATTTTAATTTATGGTGAATTAGGTTTTATCCTAGGTTCTTAATGAATATCTCTAAAACACTAGAATAATATTGTAATATATACTTAGACATATCTTTAGGGTTCTTACTAAGGTTCTCTCATCCTAGATTACAAAGGTTAACAATTCCTTTTCTCTAATACCAACTATAACATACCATAATTTACATATATATATTACTTCAACATTGAATAATATTTATTATATAACATAAAAAAATGATGTCAAGACCGTATATGTTAAGTGTCTTTAGAAACTGGTAAATATAAAAAATCGGTTTATAAAACATCCATATTGTCTCCCACTTATTTCTTTATAACTAGAATCATTTTTGAAATATCTTACTTAATAACCTTATTCATGACCTGGGGAAATGAAACATATGAAATGGTGATCTCAAATGCTCAGTAAGGGTAAACAAGGTAAATACAATTCATATCATAATCATAAGAACATAACATTTGAAAATCTTATCCACTATATAAAAGATTATAATACCATGTCATGGGATAAATCATAAAAGTGAAATATAATCCCAATAGTAATAACATAAGACAATAAATTTCATGGAATACACATAAAATCATAGAAAATCATTTCATATTATTCAATGCTCATTGGTGATACCATCAAAGGAGACAAATTCCATTACTGAACCGAGTTTACTCCTCGTTCCAGCCCTATATTACTGAACCAGGTTTATTTTCCATTCCAGTCATGTCTATAGCAAGAGATATAAATCTTTACACAATTAATTGGAGGGAGATATAGGTCCCATTCATCTCAAAATTAATTCATTCTTATGTGTTCTACAAGAACATAAAAACATTTACCATACCATAGCCAATGAAATAAAATGGGTTTCTTAAACATCATTCCATCATAATTGATATAAAATAAATGGATTTACTAAATAACATTCCATCATAAAAACAATGAAATAATATTAATAACTATTATATAAATTTAACCATGTTTAAATAGTTTCATCTTAAATGGAAAAAGAATTTTGAGAAAACACTTGAAATTAATTCCTGAGAAAAATATCCTTTCTTCTTCCAAAACATTTTCCTTCCTCAAAATGCCACAAAATTATAGCAGAAATCATTTAATGTGAAAATAAAATTGTATTCTTATAGGGTAATATTCAATGAAATAAGGCATTAGGAAATCATGAAAATCCATTCATGTCCTATAAGTTAAAAAAACATTTTTCATGTACTTTTGCGGGAAAAGTGAAAGAGTACCTCGTACCGAAAATGAAAAAAGATTCCATTCATACCATTTAGTAAAAATTTTCCAATGGATACAATTTAAATTTAAAAATTATATAAGGATATAAATAATATTTTTAAATACATATTTAGTAAACATGGATTTTGATGATAAATATACCCTAGTAAATACTTATGAATAAACAATCTCGGATAAAAATGATATTTGAAAAGTTGTCCCTTACCTTAGGACTGATATGATTCATATGTATCTGAACCTCTTGTATATTGATTTAAATAATGTTACCAATTTATTATAGAATCATAATAATTTTTATGATAACATTTATGAACATATTTTCATCTATTTGTTATTAACATTTCATTATTACTCATTATTAAGGTATTAACTGGTTTTTGTTCTTATGTATGTTTTGTCAGATAATTGTGTATTCCTCTTTTTATATTATATTTATATACATTAAAAAATAATATCAGTATAATATATATCATATTTATTCATTAAATTCATGTATATAATCATGTTTTGATGAAGATCATGTAGAATAAATTGCATCGCATCGTGGAGACGGTATGCCATAAGGGCGCACGAGCGGTGATATCATTCCCAAAATAGTTGAATGGTATTAAAGTGGATGGTGTATAATATTTCATAATCATTATAATTTTATACTGATAATATATATTTATTCTTTCCATCATTATACCCATCCAAGTATGGTGGTGGTGAAAAACACATTACACCACAGTGTGGAGATGATAAGTCGTACGTACAAACGCGTGGTGATTTCATTTTTCATAGGATGGGTCGAAAGTGGAATATGGTTGTTTAATATTTATAATAACATATAAGTATATTAGATATACTGATTTTTTTACTATATAATGAAACAACTTATGAATAGTAAGTATAAGAAGAAATAAGTTTGAAAGAATCAGTTGTATAGATTACCTCTTCCTCGACATGCTTCCTCTAAATCTCTACTAAGAGAACTAGAGTTGGTTATTGAAGATGACTAGAACATATAGAATGAAATAGTGAAGTTGATAAGGAAAATGGGAAAGGTATGTCCAATCTTGAAGGCTCGAAATAAATTTAATAGGTGAGGGATGAGTTTCCATTTTATAATTGAGGTGTGGGGAACTTTTGTAAACTTAAAAAGTAATATTTTATAACAAAATAAAACCCTACCAGAAAAATATATTCTATTTATACTTTAACACCATTCAATATTGTAATTTACCCATATAAATTATCTCAATGACAAAATTTGTTTTTAATTAAAATTTAACGTATTTTTACTATTTATCAAAACATGAAAGTTATCAGAAAAATATCAAAAAGTTATCCAAAGTAAATTTTTATATTCCAATTAAATATAAAATATTTATTTTTTCATATAAAAATTATTAATGTGTCCAAATTTTAATTTAAAAGGGGTTCGCCATTCAAATGTGTAAAATTAAACTTTAATTAACTAGGTTTTTATACATCCAATAGGGTTTTAATCATACCTTATGAATAAAAAAAATATTTTATGATGTTTATAACACATATATATCTCATTAATTTAATTACCAAAAGTTATTCACTCAAAAATACAAATATATAATTGATTTATATTTTTCATAAATAATTTATAGCCAATGAATTCACAATTCATTTTCATAAGATAGTTATAATTATTCTTGTTATCCTAACGACTATGATATAATCGTAATTTTATAATATGGTCATATCGTGGTTCTTTTAAAATCATGATTACAGGTAAAGCATGCTATTGAGGAATAAAAATTATTTAAAGAAAATATTTCATAAAAACATATAGGTGTAATTGTAACGACCCAAACTTTTGAATAATATTTGTTTCCTAAAATTATGTGTTATTTTATTTTATACTCAAAGAAACTATATCTATTAATTAATTAAATATGTATAATTAAAATGAGACTGTTGAGTTTTGACAGTTATATAACCATTGGTTAATATGACTTTTGAAAAATGATACTCTTAATGTTGTGATTATTTTTTATAAATAAAAATGATCATGGTTAATTAATACATAATGAAGAGTCAATGGCCTCATTTTGTAGACTCAGGCTATACAAATCCCATCTATCATAGCTTGTAAAGTAGGTTGTATCACTAGGCTTTTCTCTGGACCAAGACCAAGCCAAAATCCAACACGTGAAGCTTAAATGGAATCGCTTATGGGAGAAGTTCAAGATGATAGAAATCACCACTCGGGAAATGTTGTTGAAGGAACCCCAAGATTATATCACCATAGCACACCTTATAATTAGGTTATATGCTGGTGTTATAAGGGGATATTTAACAAGGCCATAGTTACTTTGTGTAATCCTTTTGTATAAATAAAATTGGTATTTATTATTATGGTAAAATTTGTGAATTTTAATTATCTATATAAATATAGAATGAATTTATAGATGATCCATATTATTGGTGACTTTTGGAAAAAGTGTATTTTCAAATATTATTGTATACTTTAAATAATTAATAAGGTGAAATGATTTTCAAAAAAATGGTCTTTTATAGTTGTAATTAGTAAGAAATTTAGATTCTACTAAGATCAACTTAATTTTTTGGTGAATAGTAAATTATGAATAGTAATATTTCCTTTATGAATTGTAATGTGACCAATAGAATAGTAACCTCACTTAATTAAGTATGAATATAATTTGGTCATCTTGAATAGTAAGGTGATATAATAGCATTAGTAAATAATTGCTTCAGAAATTATTAGTTAAGTATTAGTTTTTTGGGTAAATGGTGTTTTTACATAAAAATTAAATATCTCATAATTAGAAAATTATTTTTATAAAATGGAGTTTATTTTTAAATTTATAGCATCGATATTTGGTTAGGGTGAATTTATGATATTTTTATAAAATGTTTTGTTTTTCAGTGAATAGTAAAAATATAGTTTTGAGTTTGAGTGTGTTTAATGACATCATTAATTATGTAATCATGATGTAATAATTCTGGCCGAATTTTGTATAGTATGATATGTTAGTAGGTTTCCCAAGTGTTCAATACCATTGTCAAATACCATGGGTAAGCCCATGGTTTTTCAAATACCACCGATGAGGTGTCCCTTGGAAATTAGTAAAATATTCACTCACTTTTTCTATAAATATGAACCCATTCTTCATTACATTCACTCAAAATTCCTCCTCAATGAATTTATCATTTTTTTACCTCCCAAGTATTCCTTACAAGTTTCCATCCAGCCCCCAATGTTCCAACCTTTTATTTTTTAAGTTACTCGTCATGGTAAGGGAACCTTTCACCCTCCTCTTTTAGTCATGACTTCCTTTATGTTATGTCTTATAGTTTCTATTTTATTATTTGGGGGTATGTTATTGTATATCCTTTTTTCTGTAAATTTTATGCCCAAATTATGAGATACCCTTTTCGTCTCTCATAAACTGAATTTATGAATTTTTAAGTGACACTGTTAGGCTGCCGAGTTTTCATAAAAGAAATTGCATCTTTCAAGTTTTCTTTTCATGTGGTATGTCATTCAAATATCTATAAAATGATATTATTTATATTTTATTATGTCTCTATATTTTATTATGAGTTATTTATTAGTGGTTAAACCTTTTCTCATCTCTTTTTAATGTATTCTAAAACCATGCTATATAGCTATTATGGTGGTGAAATTTCGTCTCAAAATATCTATCTTTTTCGCAAGAAATTCTCGTATTTTATTTATGTGAAAACCCAAACCTATTTAGATTCTTTGTTTACTCATATAGACATTAAATAATTATATTTTATTCTGGAATTGACATTCATGAAACCCACATTCCTTTTCCATGGGTTATAAATGACATAACAATCATGTTTTTAAGCACATTTAAAACGTCTTGATTTTGAAATGAAACCCATTTCTTTTATTCTATTTGAGTTGTTTATTAAATGTTTCATTATGATCTGTTTGCCTCACATGAAAATAAAAACATATTAAGGGTCCTCCATGATATCTCTCCAATGTATTGGGTAAATAATTTAATCTCTAGAGATGAGAAGTTTTACGATACCTTGGTGAATAATCATGGTAATTTTTATGAAAACTTGGGGATAGACCCTGGTGATATGTTCTCGAATGTATAAATTAAATGTTTTAGCCACATTTTCAAGTTATGTTTCAAGTTATTATTATAATGATATTCTTATTTATATCTATGTTCTTATTAATATCACTCAAGTTCACATATAAATTGTTTCACTTATTTTCCTTACTAGGTCTTCTTCTCACCCATTCCTTTGATGTATGTCATCAAGTTATGAGAAGAAGTAATTTCACTTAGGATGAACTTTTCAAGATTCTTTTTAAGGGTATTAAAAGATTTTTTTTATGCTTTCATGTATTGTGTTCCAAATTTCCAAGACACTACTTTAAAGATCCACTATTTATAAAATGTAATGAAAAGTTATGTGATAAAAATGTATGATGTCATAGTTGGTATAAATGGATAGTTTAGTTATTTTTGGAAAATAGGATATGAAAACATTAAGAAAAACCCTATATAAAATATTAAATATAGTAAAACTTCCTAGTATTTTAGTGAAATATTAAGTAAGTTGTTTCAGAAAAAATAAATTTGTGTTGGGATATAAACATGTGGATGTGTCTCTAGCACAAATGTAACTAGGAGTGAAAACTCCGACAAGGAGTTTTGGGATTAACCTGGGGTATCCTAGTACATGAACAAGGGACTTTCATCAATCCTATTTTGACACTCCTGGGGGATATGTTTGGTTAATCACAAGATTTTTATGAATCATTATGAAAGAGTTTTAGATAATTTTAATTGTTGTTAAGGAATAATATGTTTAAGCATAATGTTTTAAGACATAAAAATCCATTATAGTTAAAAGATTCATAAATGAAATAAGTTTCTCACTAAGGTTTTGTTTTTTTAGAAAATAGAGGGAAATAGGGGGAACCATGAAAATAGTGATTTCAATGGAACATGCAGAGAAGTCCCTCTGATAGAATCCTAAATGGAAACTTTCACGATAATGATGAACCAACTAACTCAAGTTATGATAAATAATATGAATCAAGCTGAGAGATTTATCTAACCATGAAGGTAACAACATTATGTTGATTCCTTCATTCGTTAATGACCACCAACCATTAGGGGATCTACCGATCCATTGATTTTTGAATAGTTGATCAGCTCTATTGAGAATATTATTTCTATGCTCTGCTATTCAGAATAAGAAAAGGTAACCCTGGTCATTTATTTCTTAGAGGGGGAAGATGATCATTTTTGGGAACTTATTAAAAATAGCAGGACAAGAGTATAGGTTGAATCTATGGATTGTGAAGATTTCATAGGGATCTTCTTCAATAAGTATTTCCCTTGATCGATGAGAAGAAAAATGGGGATGGGGTTTCTTGAGATGAATTAGAAGGAGAATGAATCTGTCGAAAGCTACGAGATGAACTTCACAAGACTTTCCTGTTATACCTCAATATTTGTCATGGATCCTAATGGTAATTTTGATATATTATTTGGTGTACTAAGACCTCATCTATGGATGAATCTAGCAATAGAGACTATGACCGCTATGAGGAGATCATACAGAGTGTAGTGAAAGTCAAACTGGAGTTTGGTGAAATGCAGTGGTCTCATAAATCCAATGAAAATAAGAGATAAATGAATCCAATCTTAGGGAGGAGTATTGATAAAGGAAGATGGGGCAAGCAAGTTAAATGCCCCATGTGTAATAAATATGGGAAGACGCATTCAAGGAACTGCCTTCTTGGGTGCGGGAAGTGATACAAGTGTGGAAGATATTGGAATATTGCACAGAATTGTTGTAGTGAGGTGAAGCCACAACTTCCCAAAACTAACGACAAGTGGAAGATGGTGCAGGACCTACCTGATGTCCAATTCTATAAGTGTGCACAACCTGGGAACTTTTCCAATCACTTTCCAAATCTGAGGCCAGTGGAGGGGAACCACCATTAGCCTCAAAAATTTCTAGGGGAATAAGGTCATGATTTTTCTATCACGGAATTTGAGGTTGATGATCTGAATGATGTGGTGGAAGGTACTCTTGTTGTTCTATCAAATCTAGCAAGTAATTTATTTGATTCTGGTTCTACGCATTCCTTTATTTCCTCTAAGATTGAAAATAATTTTAAATCAACCCCTGAATATATAAAAGTAGAGTTATCAGTCAAGACTCTTGGTGGGATTATCCAAGCATCATCAGGGTTTAGAAACTCTAGTATGTATTTAGTGAGCAAAATCTTATCACAAATCTAGTAGTCATTCCCATGCTGGAATTTAACATTATACTAGGGATGGACTGGAAATCAATGTATAATGCTAAGATCAAATGAAGTAGTAAGAAAATATCAATATTCTTGAATGGAAAACCTATATTTATCTTCCAAGTAAAGATATCTCAACCTATTATTTGTTTAGAAGAACCTCATATATCCTTTTTTATGGTGTTGATCGGTAAAGGAGGGGAAGGAAATGATAGTATAGGGATATAAAGTGTTCCCATCATCTAGGAATACATTTATGTATTTCCTGGGGAGTTACCCAGACCTCCCCCAGAATGAGAGGTAGAATTCTCCATTGAACTCATACTTGGATCCCATCTGATATCAAAGACCCCGTATAGGATGGAAAATGTTGAGCTGGAGGAATTAAAGAAACAACTCTAAGTTATTTTGGAGAAGAGGTTTATCTGACCAAGTGTGTCTTCTTGGGTAGCACTTGTTCTCTTTGTAAAGAAGAAGGATGGATAAATGCGGCTATGTATTTGTTATAGAGAACTGAAGGGGATCAAAGTAAAGAATAAATACCCTCTTCCAATAATTGGTGACTTATTTTACCAACTTCATGGGGCTCAATTATTCTATAATATTGATTAGATCTGGTTATCATCAATTGGTGGTGAAGAAGGAATATATTCCAAAAACTACTTCCCTATCAAGATATGGGTATTATGAGTTTTTTTATTCCCTTTGGACTGACTGATGAAATTGTTATTTTTATGTATTTGATGAATATAGTCTTTAAGGACTACCTAGTTAACTTTGTGGTTGATTTTTTTGATGAAATTGTGATATATTCCAAAAGTCGTGAGGAGCATGAGGATTATCTAAGGGTTATTTTGAAATCCCTATGGAATGGGAGGATTTTTGGAAAGTTCAGTAAATATTAATTTTAGTTAAAACAAGTTGCTTTATTGGGGAACATTGTAACCAATTAAGGAATCATAGTTGACCCTACGAAGAAAAAAGTTGTAGAGGTGTGGCCTCATCCAAAATAAATAACTGAGATTCATAGTTTCCTTGGATTAGCAAGATATTATAGGAGGTTTGGGAAAACCTTTCATGAATTTCTAATCCATTAACCATGTTAGCTCGAAAAGGGTTCAAGTTCATCTAGACAAAGGTGTGTGAGGAAAGTTTCCAAGATCTGAAGAAGAGATTGGTTACCAAACCCATGTTAACTCTTCCTTCAAGTGGATAAAGATTCATTATTTTTAGTGTTGTGTATCTAAAAGGGATTGGGTGTGTCCTCATGAAAAATGAAAAATTCATTTTTTATGCATCTCTATAGTTGAAGACTCGTGAGCATTACTATCATACGCATGATCTAGAGCTGGTTGTGGTCATTTTTTCTCTGATGATATGGAGGCACTATCTTTATGGGGAGAAATTTGATATATACATAGAACATTAAAGGTTGAAGTATATTTTCACACAAAAGGAATTGAACATGAGACAAAAGAGATGGTAGGAACTTCTTAAAGACTATTATTGTTAAATTCATTATCATCCTGAAATATCAAACAAAGTATTTGATGCATTAAGTAAGAAAAACCAAGTTGTTTTATCCCTGATGAGGATTCAAAGTGATCCTTTGATCAATGACCTAGTAAAGATGGACATGAGAATTATAAGGGAAAGGACATCATTAACCCTAACCCAAATGATTTCTCAAAGGTCATTACTAGAAAATATCAAGAAATCTTAGAAAGAAGATCCTTTTTTACATAATAAGTTTGAGGCAGTGAAGGATGGGAAGTTTCCTAGGTTTAATATTGATCAATAAGGTGTACTAAAATTTCGTACAAGACTATGTGTTCCATCTATTCTAGAAATAAAGAAGAAGCTGATGGATGAAGCTCATAGCTCTACTTTCTCTATACATCCAAGAAGCACAAAAATTTATATAGATATTCCTGATCATTATTTGTGGGATAATATGTAAAGGTAGATTAAAGACTATAATTCAAGGTTCCTGGTATGTCAACAAGTGAAGGTAGAGTGAAAACTTCTTAAATGGGTATTCCAACCACTACCCATACCAACATGGAGGTGGGACAATATCACTATGGACTTTGTCATTATCCTCCCCAGAACTTCCAAAGAAAACAATGTGATATGGGTTATTATGGACTCTCTCACCAAGACTACCTATTTTATCTCTATTCGAGAGGATTTCTCTCTTGATAAACTTGCTAGGATTTACATGAAGGAAGTGGTAAAGCTGCATGGAGTTCCACTTTTTATCATATCTGGTCATGATCAAGGGTTCACATCAAAATTCTAGAGAAGTCTTCAACATGATATGAGTATCGAGTTGAATTTCAGTATGGCCTATCACCCCCAAAATGATGGTTAATCTAAAAGGACTATTCAAACACTCAAGGACATTCTGAAAACATTCTTAATGAAATTTTAAGGTGGATGGGATCAACATATCTTGTTAGTTGAGTTATCTTACATCAACAGATTCCACTCGATCATTCAAATGGAACCCTATGAAGCTCTATATGGGAAGCAATGTATAACTCCTACTTGTTGGGATGAAGCTAGTGATACAAAGATTCCTGGGCATGATCTTGTGTAAGAGATAACAAAAAAGGTATATTCTATCCATCAACACATTAAGGCTGCTTAGAGTTGGGAAAAGATCTATGACAATAACCATCGAAGGGAGTTGGAGTTTGATGTTGGTGACAAATTCATTCTTTGAATTTAAACTTGGAAGAGAGTCATGAGGTTTGGGAAGAAAGGGAAGCTCATACCTTGGTACATTGGCCCCTATATCCTTGATCACATAGGATCAGTGGTCTATCAGTTTGAACTTCCTCTAAATCTAGCACAAGTTCATGATGAATTCCATGTATCCCTCTTGAGGAAGTACATACCTAACCCTTCACATGAACTAAATCCAAAGGTGGTACAACTGGAACATTGCCACAATCCAACCCGGGTCGACCCTGAACCGGTCACCCAATCCAGCCCGCAACATGGCCCGAGAGGCGTTCCCGATCCTCTCAGGCTGGCGACAAGCTCCAGGGCATCAAAGAGAGCAAGAGGGAATGATTTCACCCAAATAAAATAAATAGACTAGAGGAAAGAAAATAGAACAACACAAAGTAAATAAAAAACACGAAAGGAAAGAACGACCAACAACAACAACTAACCTGACCGCGACCAAAAATTCCTCTTGACATTGAGAGTCGCTCACTAGTCCACAACCAAATCTCACCCACAACGAGAGAGCTCAAGTCAACCTGTAATAGAAACTAAAAATAGGAAAACACTATAGGTGTGAGTATTAAAACTCAGTAGGTAGGCCCGAAAAATTCTATTCCCAATGCACATACCATTAAATAAAATATTTATCAATTCCAGGTTTGAACTAAATTATATAAAACATGGGTTTCCGCACACACTTTCATTTCTAAAACAAGTAACAGTCCATTCCCCTTTTTAATTTAAGAACAAGTTTAGTATTTGGAAGAAACAGATGCATTTCATTTTAAAACACTTTTGAGAACAATTTAGAAATCCAAATTTTAGTTGTTGGTCAAATGGAAAACCACACACAACACACAACGCACACTAAGGGCAATGGAAAAGGTGGCACATGGGGCCAGAAACCGAACTAGACCTCTCAATCAACTGCCACATATAAATAAACACTAAAATAAAACATGGGTCCAACCTAGGAGATCGTGAAAAATCCAGAACATACTATACATCTGAGTCATCCTGAAGGCATTCCCTAACTCGAGGACGTCATAATGCCCATACTACTACCTGACATAGCCATGCATGGCCTAACCGAGGGGCCCAATACCCATAGCAGCAATAACTCAGTATTCCCCTGCTATGGGGCCACTAGCCAGTGCGTGGTCTAAACAAGTGCAGCAATAGTTCTCAGAAGATTCACTCACTATGCCAGGTTCCCATGTCAACACATATATTAAAAAGGGGGTGTGTACACAATGTAAATTAATCAGTCATGATGCACAAGCATCATATACAGCTCACGCAATCAATGCACACCAAAGATCACCCCCGAGTGGGTTTTCCAAAATAATTTATTTTATTAAAGTGTCAAATGGGCCTTCACCAATTTTAAAGCAAAACCACATTTCTTGTGAAAACTCAAAACACTTGTTCCGAACAAATCATTTATCTTTAAAACTAGAAGTACATTTGAAGTTCTGGGAATTATGTTTAAAGGCCAAACGAGAATTCTTTCAATAATGGGTGTTTGCTCGTCAACAAAATGTCCCAAGTGTTTGGTATAAAATAAACGGCTCTTTTCACACTAAATAATCATTTAAAGTTTTATAATCTAATATTATTTCAAATTTATTAAAAATTAATAAAACAACAAGAAATTAATAAATTCTAAATCTAAAGGTAAGTGAAATGGGGGATCTACCTCGGATCGTTGTCCAAACCCAAAGGCATGTCGTGCCTCGCACAGACGCATAAACATGCGCACGTCGACGACCACAGTACTGTGAGGTTATCACGCAAGCGTGCTGTAACAAATGCACAATAACTAAAATTACACAAAAACAGACTTAAAACAACCCAAATGAGCAAACAACACAAAAGAACCACCTCGACTCATTTTCAAAATGCCACTTGCACCATCGACACAATTTACAAAGCCACTTCAAAATTTATCGAACAATTTCAAAGAGAAACCACAGCTTTACATACCCAAAACCTTTTCAAAACCAATTTTTATAATTAACGCGCACTCATAACACGTCGTATCAGAATGTGCAGCACTTGCACTGCTAAATAAACTAATTGCATAACAAAATAAAAATACATCACATGACAAAAACCCATTTCGAAACCATGCTCACACCACTTTTAAAACAGTAATCTAAAAGTCTACTTTTTAAATCATGTGCACCTCAAAATTTTCCAAAAACATAATGTGCACCACATATAATATTTAACTAACCAGTTAAAAGTTTATAAAAAAAATAATAACATCGTAAGCCACCAATTCATTATCACAAACAATGTGAAATACACGAAATAGGTGAATATTAAATAAATAAGATTTGTGCAAATGGGAAACTCACCTCAATTGATGAAGAACACCCCAAAATGGAACGAAACACCATTCGCACCTCAACCGCACACTTCATAATTTTAATTAAACCCTACGCAATAAATATTGATCCCCAATACATAGGGTTTTGGCAAAAATAAATAAACTCTCATCAAGGAACATACAACCAATAACCCATTACCTAAAGGGTAGGGCATCGTCGGAGGGAGAGGATGCTCTCAAGGGAGCAACGCCGGTGAGGGGGCGACGTGGAGAAGGGGGCGTTGAGTGGGGCTTCTGGGTGGAGGCAGAGTAGGGGTGCGGTGTTGGAAAAAAAGAGCCACGCGAAGGGATGACAAGGGAGGAGGAGGTGCATCTGGGACAGGGGGGATCCGCTGGGAAGCCGATGCAGGGAGGGCCCGCAGCCAAGGTCGGAGGAGGTCGGGGCCGGCTAGATAGTGGTGGACAGCGAAAGGCCAGCGGAGGCGCCAGTTGGAGGGGAGTCCAACGAGGTCGGGAGGGGAGGGCGATGCTGGAGGAGGCGCGACCGGAGAATGTTGGTCAGAGGGGGGTGCGGTGGATTGGGTTGTAAGGGCGGCGGCGGCGGACTGGGGTGCAGGGGCAGTGGCCTGTGGTACTGGATGGGGCTGGGACAGGGAGTAGCGTGAAGGGAGAAAGAGTCTCTAGGGGGGCGCTCCGGTGATGAGGGGAGTGGGCAACTGGGGGCAGCGCATAGGCTACGGAAAGAAGAAAGAAAAAAAACGGGGGAGGGCGATTGATGCGCCGAACCCTAAGTACCCCTCAAAAAAATAAAATAAAATAAAATAAAATAAAATAAAATAAAATAAAAATAAAAAGAAGTTAAGTCAAATTATTTTCCCAATAATAATTATATTAGAAGTTATAATAATAATTATAATAATTCAGATAAAAATAAAATAATAATAAAAATAATAATAACCTTAATAATAAAATAAAAATAATAAATGAATTCATATCATCTTTAATAATAATAAAAATTAATGAAAAGCCAAGCAATTTCATGGTCGAATCCACACGATGTCGCGCTCTTCTCGTGCATCAAATGACGTCAAACCTAAAACGCACTTTTTTTTAAAACTCAATGATTTCATCTGGGACTCACCTGGGACCCCAGGAAAAAAATTCAAAAATATAAAAATAATTAAATAAATCAAATGCATAGGTCAGGGTGTGACAATTCTCCCCACCATAATGTTTCCCGCCCCCGGGAAGCCACAACAAGACCTAGACCCAAGATGAAACTACTTATGTGTCACTCACCCCCAAAAGTTTAAGTGCCTCCAGTTGATCGATTCAAACGAACACCGAACCCTCATGACATGAAACTTATCATTAAAAAAAGATCACCTTAATTTTCACCAAGCTTAACTCAAACCATCTGTTTCAACCAAGGAATGAACGAACTTAAATCACCTCCAAGACTTATCCCTATAATCTTAGTCCAACGAAATTGTTGGGTGTACTCTAATCTCAACGTTTACTCGAGAGGACGAACCCAGGCTGAGGTGGTTCTACATGAGACCACTTACCACAAAAAGATACAAAAAAGAATCCCCAATACTGACACGAGGAGGCCCGAACAGACTCCCCACTTTAAGGATTGGGCTGACTCTAAATTACATCAGGCGTAACTTTGCGAGACCCATTGTGGGTCTCCCCACCATAAGGACTGACGAGATTAACCGACTTGAAGACTTTCTACAAGGACCAAAAACCCCACCATAAGGGTAGGGGAGGGAAAGGAAGGGCCTAACTGGTAGAGCATCCAAAACTTCCACCATTAATATATGAACGGCATCACACCCCCATAAGAAAACAAACCAAGAGATATTAAGGACAAAGGTTAAACCAAGGCCCTTTTTCACCATTGGGAATCTCCTGACTACGCGCCAGCTTCACTCCGAGGCCTATGGTTGGAGCACCTATGATTGAAGCATCTTCTGACTCGTAGTCAGGCTTTAGAAATTCCCAAACACAACACAAAAACCAGAATTTCACCCAACATGCTTCTAAAAAAAATAAAAGTTCCAAAGAGGTTCAACCACAACCATTCGTACAACTGAAAGAAAAGGAACACTGTAAAACACTACAAGAGACGATTACTACACCCAAGAAGCACTAAAAAGAGAAAACCTCAAACTGACCCCAAACATCTCCCTACTCCTGCTGGCGGGCTGAGGTGACCTTCGACGAGCCAAGTCTAGCTTCAGCGCGCTTCTTGGAAACTCCACGGCAGAATCGCTGCAAGTGACCTAGACATCCACAGGTGTGGCAGGGTCTTGGAGCACTTGGACATGTTGGCCTTTTGTGACCCTGCCTACCACACTGGTGACAGATCACAACATTGCACTATGAAGAAGATGACTGAAGTTCTGAAGGCCTCTTGATTCCTCTACCAGCACCACCAGCATCATGTCGCTTCTCACTCTTCTTATTAGCATCATCTGCAATGCTTCCCAAAGCTGGGGGATTCGCCACCTCAAGTCCTCCTACTAGATCAGCTTCAGTAAGAAATTCTTGCTCGACAACATCCTAGAAGGTGGTTAGGTTGAGCTCTTCCACTCTCGATCGTGGCTCAGGTCGAAGTCCAGACTCAAACTTTCGATCCTTCCTGGGATCATTCGCAATAAACCACAGATCATACGGAACTAGATCTATGAAGCGTCGATAGAATTCCAGTACCGATTCAACACCCTGCTGAAGAAAACACAACTCCATCCTCTTCCTCAGCTTCTTCAACTCAGAGATGTGTTGTTGGATAAATGATGACTTGAAAAACTCCCATGTTAGAACATCCCGAGGCTTATTCCGAGACACAGACTTCCACCATTTCCAAGTTGGGCCTTCAAGCATAAAGGTAGCCAACTTCACCTTTAACGACTCAGGAAACCCAACAAAACTGAACTTCTTATCAATCATCTACAACCACTCCTCTGCCTCAAGAGGCTCTGCTTGTCCATAAAATAGAGGAGGGTTCAACTTTTGGAACTCCAGAACATAGTCTATGGGCTGATCAACTGAAGGATTTGTCAGGGGTGCACCACCCGAAGCTGCACCTTGGGCATCCATCAAACTGTCGTGGGGGTGAACACTATGGAACAAAGAAACAAAGGACATAATCAAAACATGGTCATTGCCATTTCAAATTCAACTTTTCACAATCTCCAAAATAAAGCTTTACAAAGTAATATTCAGAATGAAGGAAAACTCAAATGATTCACTAGGGGGGAAATTATTGATGTTGGGTTACTCGGACATATGGTTGGTAGCCATACGCCAGTCACGCCACCATCACAAGGAGCACTCTAGGGTGATGTCTCCAGCTCCACATGGCTTTCCAGGACCTACGATATCACGGAGGGCCCTTTCCCAACTCCTGTTTCATTTCCCAATACAAAACAAACACATGAAAAACCCAAAGCCACCAATAACTCGGACATCCCTTGGTAACCCGAGGTTTGGAGCAAGCAAGGGTTCATGTCGTCCTTCTCATTTGTATTCCTCGAGTCCCGAAAATTCTACTCCTTTTACCATGACAACCCCAAATAAAAATGGACGCTCTGAAAAACAAGGTCCGCTCAGGAGCCGACTTGCTCTAATACCATTTTGTCACGAACCAACCCGGGTCAAGCCTGAACCGGTCACCCGAGTCGGCCCGCAACATGGCCCTAGGGGCGTTCCCGATCCTCACGGGATGGCGATAAGTTCCAGGGAATCAAAGAGAGCAAGAGGGAACGATTTCTCCCAAAGAAAATAAATAGAGTAGCAGAAAGAAAATAGAACAACACAAAGTAAATAAAAAACACGAAAAGAAAGAATGACCAACAACAACAACTAACATGACCATGACCAAAAATTCCTCTCGACATCGAGAGTCACTCACCAGTCCACAACCAAATCTCACCCACAATGAGAGAGCTCAATTCAACCTGCAACAGAAACTAAAAACAGGAAAACACTATAGGTGTGAGTATTAAAACTCAATAGGTAGGCCCGACAAATTCTATTCCCAATTCACATACCATTAAATAAAGAATTTATCAATTCCAGGTTGAACTAAATTATATAAAACATTGGTTTCCACACACATTTTCATTTCTAAAACAAGTAACAGTCCATTTCCATTTTTAATTTAAGAACAATTTTAGTGTTTGAAAGAAACAGATGCATTACATTTTAAAACACTTTTGAGAACAATTTAGAAATCCAAATTTTAGTTGTTGGTCAAATGGAAAACCACACAAAATACACAACGCACACTAAGGGAAATGTAAAAGGTGGCACACGGGGCCAGAAACCGACCTAGACCTCTCAATCGTCCGCCACATACAAATAAACACTAAAAGAAAACATGGGTCCAACCTAGGAGATCGTGAAAAATCCAGAACATACTATACATCTGACTCATCCTAAATTCATGCCCTAACTCGATGACATCATAACACCTATACTACTACCCAGCATAGCCCTGCATGGCCTAACTGAGGGGCCCAATACACATAGAAGCAATAACTCAGTATTCCCCTGCTATGGGGCCACTAGCCAGTGCATGGTCTAAACTAGTGCAGCAATCGTTCTTAGAAGATTCACTCACTATGCTAAGTTCCCATGTCAACACATATAATAAAAAGCGGGTGTATCAACAATGTAAATTAATCAGTCACGATGCACAAACATCACATACATCTCACGTAATCAACTTACACCAAAGATCACCCCCGAGTGGGTTTCCCAAAATAATTTATTTTATTAAAGTGTCAAACGGGCCTTCACCAATTTTAAAGCAAAACCTCATTTCTTTAGAAAACTCAAATCACTTGTTCTGAACAAATCAGTTATCTTTAAAACTAGAAGCACATTTGAAGTTCCTTGAATTATGTTTAAAGGACAAACAGGCATTCTTTCAATACTAGGTGTCCGCTCATCAAGAAAATGTCCCAAGTGTTCGGTATAAAATAAACGGCTCTTTTCACACTAAATTATCATTTAAAGTTTTATTATCTAATATTATTTCTAATTCATTTAAAATTAATAAAACAACAAGAAATTAATAAATTCTAAATCTAAAGGTAAGTGCAATGGGGGACCTACCTCGGCTCACTGTCCAAACACAAAGGCGTGTCGCGCCTCGCACAGACACACAAACACGCGCATGTCAACGACCAAAGTACTGCGAGGTTATCATGCAAGCGCACTGCAACAAATGCACAATAACTAAAATTACAAAAATATAGAATTAAAACAACCCAAACGAGCAAACAACGCAAAAGAAACACCTCGACTCATTTTCAAAACACCACTCACACCATTGACACGATTTACAAAGCCACTTCAAAATTTATCGAACAAATTCAAAGAGAAACCACAACTTTACATACCCAAAACCTTTTCAAAACCAATTTTTATAATTAACATGCACTTGTAACACGTCGTATCAGAATGTGCAGCATGTGCACTGCTAAATAAACTAATTTCATAACAAAATAAAAATATATCACACTACAAAAACCCATTTCGAAACCATGCACACACCACTTTAAAAACAGTAATCTAAAATTATACTTTTGAAATCATGTGCACCTCAAAATATTTCCAAAACATAATGTGCACCACATATAATATTTAATTAACCAGTTAAAAGTTTAAAAAATAATAATAACATCGTAAGCCACCAATTAATTATCACAAACAATGTGAAATACACGAAACAGGTGAATATTAAATCAAGAAGATTTGTGCAAAGGGGAAACTCACCTCAATTGATGAAGACCATCCAAAAAATTGCACGAAACACCATTCGCACTTCAACTGCACACTTCAGAATTTTAATTAAACCCTACGCAACAAATATTAAACCCCAATACATAAGGTTTTAGAAAAAATAAATAAACTCTCATCAAGGAACATACAACTAATAACCCATTACCTAAAGGGTAGGGCATCGCCGGAGGGAGAGGACGCTGTCAAGGGAGCAATGTCGGCGAGGGGGTGACGCAGAGAAGGGGGCGTTGAGTGGGGCTTCTGGGTGGAGGCAGAGCAGGGGTGCGGTGCTGGAAAAAAAAGATCCACGCGAAGGGATGCTGAGGGAGGAGGAGGCACATCTGGGACAGGGGGGATCCGCTGGGAAGCCGATGCAGGGAGAGCCCACAACCAGGGTCGGAGGAGGCCGGGGCCGGCTGGATAGCGGTGGATGGTGGAAAGCCAGCGGAGGCGCTGGTTAGAGGGGAGGCCGGCGAGGTCGGGAGGGGAGGGTGATGCTGGAGGAGGAGTGACCGGAGAAGGTTGGTCGGAGGGTGGTGCGGTGGCCTGGGGTGTAGGGGCTGTGGCGGCCTGGGTACAGGGGCGGCGGCCTGGGGTGCTGGATGGGGCTGGAACAGGGAGTCGTGCGAAGGGAGAATAAGGCTCCAGGGGGTGCTCTGGCGATGAGGGGAGTGGGAAAAAGGGGGCGGCGCACAGGCTTCGGAAAAAAGAAAGAAAAAAAACAGGGGAGGGGGATTGATGCGCCGAACCCTAATCACCCCTCAAAAAAAAATAAAAAAAACAAAAAAGAAGTTATGTCAAATTATTTTCCCAATAATAATTATATTAGAAGTTATAATAATAATTATAATAATTCAGATAAGAATAAAATAATAATAATAATAATAACCTTAATAATAAGATAAAAATAATAAATGAATTCATATCATCTTTAATAATAAAAAAATTAACAAAAATCCAAGCAATTTCATGGGTAAAGTCGCACGATGTCACGCTCTGCCCGTGTGTCAAACGACGTCAAACCCAAAATGCACATTTTATTTTAAAACTCGATGATTTCGTCCAGGACTCACCCAGGACCCCAAGAAAAAAATTCAAAAGGATAAAAATAATTAAATAAATCAAATGCATAGGTCGGGGTGTGACAAATATGACCTCTCATATGAGGAGAAACCGGAGGAGTTCTTGGATTGTAGAGACAAGGTTATATGCAACAATACTACCCACCGTGTTAAGGTGTTATGGAGGAACGACAAATGTGAAGAATAAATGGGGGAACTAGAAGAGTCTATGTGGAAAAAGTACCCACACCTTTTCTCTTCTGAGGGTATGAGTTAAAATTTTGGGGCCGAGATTTCTTAAGGGCGGAAGAATGTAACGACCCAAAATTTTGAATAATATATTTTTTCTAAAATAGTGTGTTATTTTATTTTATACTCAACAAAACTATATACTTTAATTAATTAAGTGATTATAATTAAAATGAGACCATTGGGTTTCGACTGTTATATTACTGTTGGTCAATATGGTTGTTGAAAAACTATACTCTTAACATTATGATTATTATTTATAAATACAAATGATCATGGTCAATTAATACATAAAGAAGAGTCGATGGCCTCATCTAGTAGACTCGGGCCATATGAAGACCATCTGTTGGAGCTTGGAAATGAGTTTGTGTCACTAGGATGTTCTCATGACAAATCCCAAACCGAACTCCAACATGTGAAGCCTGAACGGAATCTCTTAAGGGAGAAGTTCAAGCTGATAGAAATCACCGCTCGGACAATGCTGTCTGAGCTACCCCAAGATTATATAACCATAGCACACCTTACACATAGGTCTTATACTGTTGTTATAAGGGGATATGTAATCATTCCTTGGTTACTTTGTGTAATCCTTTTGTATAAATAAATTTGTTATATCTTATTATGGTAAGATTTGTGAATTTTAAATGTCCAGATAAATATAGGATGAATTTATAAAAGTTTCATATTATTGGTAATGTTTGGAAAAAGGATATTTTAAAATATTTTTCTATACTCTAATTAATTAATAATGTGAAATTATTTTCAAAAATTGGTCTTCTATAGTTGTGATTAGTAAAAAATTTAGATTCTTGTAAGATCAACTTCATTTTTTGGTGAATAGTAAATGTTGAATAGTAATACTACCCTGATAAAATGTAATGTGACCAATGGAATAGTAACATCACTTAATTAATTATAAATATAATTTGGGCATCTTGAATGGTAATGTGATATAACAGAATAAGTAAATAACTATTTCAGAAATTATAACTCAAGTATTAGTTTTTTCAGGTAAATAGTTTTTTTTAAAAAAATTAAATATCTCATAATTAAAAAATTATTTTTATAAAAGGTGTCCATTTTTGAATTCAGAGCAATAATATTAGGTTTGAGTGAATTGATGATATTTTTTTAAAATGTTTTGTTTTTCAGTGAATAGAGAAAATACAGTTTTGAGTTTCGATGTGTTTAATGACATCATTATTGATGTAATCATGATGTAATAATTCTGTTCAACTTTTGTACTATTATATATGTTATAATCTGTCCCAAGTGGCCTATACCATGGTCAAATACCATGGGCAAGCCCATGGTTTTTCAAATACCACTGATGAGGTGTCCCTGGAAAATTAATAAAATATTCCTTCACTTTTTCTATAAATACCAACACATTCCTTCATTCCTTTCATTAAAAATTCCTCCTCAATGAAGTTATAGTCTTTTTACCTCAAAATGAGTCCTCCAAAGGTTCCCCCAAGGTCCCAACCTTTGAGTTTTTGAAGTTACTCTTCAAGGTAAGGGAACCTTTCACCCTCCTCTTTTAGTCATGACTTCCTTTATGTTATGTCTTCTAGTTTCTATTTTATCATGTGAGGGTATGTTATTATATACACTTATTTATTTAAATTTTATTCCTAAATTATTAGAAACTCTTTCCTCTCTCATGAACTGAATTTCTTAATTTTTAAGTGACGTTGTTAGGCTGCCAGATTTTTGTAAAAGAAATCGCATCTTTGAAGTTTCTTTTTCATGTGGTATGTCATTAAAATATCTATACAATGATCTTATTTACATTTTATTATGTCTATATATTGTATTATGAGTTATTAATTAGTGTTTACCATCATCCTCCTTCTCTTTATTGTTTTTTTAAACCATGTTATATAGTCACTATGCTATAGAAATTTTGTCTCAAAATCTCTATCTTTTTCTTAAGAAATTCTCTAAGTTTATTTATGTGAATACACAAACCAATTTAGTTTCCATGGGTATTCATAAATACATAAAAATGATATATTTGATTCTATAATTGACATTCATGAAACCCTCATTTCTTTTCCATGGGTAATAAATGACATAACAATCATGTTTTTAAGCACTTTTAAAATGCCGTGATTTTGAAATGAAACCCATTTCTTTTATTCTTATTGGGTTATTTAATAAATGTTTGATTATGATATATGTGTCTCACATGAAAATAAATTCATATTAAGGGTGCACCCTAATAGGGATCCAATGCATTGGGTAATTAATTTAATCTCTAGATGTGACAAGTTTTACGATACCTTGGTGAATAACCTTAGTAATGTTTATGAAACCATGGGGATGAACCTTGGTGATATGTTCATGAATGTATAAATTAAATATTTTAGCCACATTTTAAAGATATTTTTCAAGTTATTAATATTATGATATGCCTATTTATCTCTATGTTCTTATTGATATCACTCCAGATCACATGTAAATTGTTTCACCTGTTTTCCTTACTAGGCCTTCTGCTCACCCTTTCCTTTGATGTATGTCTCAAGGTTATGAGTTGCAGTAATTTTATATAGGATGAACTATTCAATAATAATTTCAAGGGGATTAAAATAATGTTTTATTTTTTCATGTATTATGTTCCTTATTTCCGTGACACTACTTTAAATATCCTCTCTTTGTAAAATGTAATGAAAAGTTGTGTAATAAAAAGAAAGATACCATAGTTACATTCTACCCCCCTTAAACTGAATTTTTCCCTTGAAATTTTTCACTTATAAATGAACAGATTGGGATATGTCTCCTTCATCATATCCCCAATTTCCCATGTAACTTATTCAAATTGGTGGTTCCCCTATAAAACTATAACCAAGCGAGTGGTCTTGTTTCGTAGAACAGTTTCACTATGATCTAGAATCTCTATCAGTTGTTCTTCATAAGAAATATCTTTCTCCAATGGAACAACTTTCGAGCTTAATAAATATGAAGGATTGGGTATCTAATTTCTCAGGAGAGATACATGTAACACATCATGAACTTGAGAGATATTTGGTGGAAGCACCAATCATCAAGCTACCTTCCCAACACGATCCAGAATTTCAAAAGGACCGATATACCTAGGGCTCAGCTTTACCTTCTTTCGAAATATCATTACTCTCTTCCAGGGATATATTTGTAGAAACACATTATCACACACCTAAAAATCTTGGTCTTTTCTTAAGTTTTCATCATAATGTTTTTTTCAACTCTGGTCTTCTCTTATGTGTTGTTGAATAGATCTGACTTTCTCTGCCATTTCATCAATAAAATCATGTCCTAATAGCATTCATTCCCAAACTTCATCCCAGAAAGTTGGAGTTCTTCACTTATTTTCATAGAGGGCTTTATAAGGATCCATCTGAATACTAGATTGAAATCTATTATTGTATGAAAATTCCACCAAAGGTACATTTTGATCCCATCCACCATTTAAATTCAAAGAGTAAGCTCCATAAATGTCTTCTAGAGTTTTAATTGACCTCTTTGATTGGCCATCTTTTAGAGGATGATAGGCAATGATGAAACATAACTCTGTATCTAGATAATTCTAAAGACTTCGCCAGAACATCGAGGTAAACCTCATACTTGAATTAGATACAATGGAAAGTGGTACTCCATGCAATCTTAAAACTTATTTTACATATATCCTAGAAATTGGATAGAGAGAAAAATCATCTCTAATAGTAATAAAGTTTGTCGACTTTATATAGCGATCAACTATAACCAAAATATCATTATTTCCCTTAAATGTTTTGGGAAATATGATGAAAAAGTCTATAGTGATGTTTTCCCATTTTCATTATTTTATGGGTAATGGTTGTAACATCCCCTTAGATATCTGTATCTTATCATTAACCTGCTAAAAAACTAAGCATCGAGAGACATATTCGGTGACATCTCTTTTCATGCCATCCAACTCGAAGTACTCTTTCAGTTCCATGTACATATTTATACTTCTAGGGTGAATATAGAATGAAGAACTATGAAACTCATCCAATATATCCTTCTTTAATTATAGTATGGGAGGAGTACAACCCCGGTTCCTAATCATTATTATTTCATAAAAATCAAGGTTGAATTCATGAACATTTCTTACCTTCTTTTGTAACTCTACATCTTCCTTCAACACCTCCTTAATCTTCACTTGTATAGATGGTTGGAAATTCATTATAGAAAGTTAAGATTTATCCCCTTCCATTAAAATTCCAAGATCCATCCTTTGAAAATCCATAAATATTGGATATTTCATGATCCTCACCATGGATAAGCTAGCATGGTCTTTTCCACTCAAAGAATCTTTTAACTTGTTTTATTTCCTAAGGTGATAATGTATTGAGAAGCCGTAATCATTAATCAACTCCAACCATATTCTTGGGCACATATTCATCTCATTTTGTGTTAAAATATTCATTAACATTTTATGATTTGTATAAATATCACATATTTCACTAAAAAGATAATGCCTCCATATCTTTAATGCAAATATTACCATAGAGAACTCCAAATCATGAGTTGGGTAATTTTCCTCATGAATTTTAAACCGCCGTGAAAAATAAGCTATCACCATATCATTTTTCATGAGAAAACATCCTAGCCCCCTCTTAGATTCATCATTTTAGATCACAAACCTTTCTCTACTATAAGGTAGTATGAGTAAAGGTGCACTAGCTAACCTTCTTTTTAGCTCTTTTAAATTCTCTTCACATTCCTCCATCCAAATGTACTTAACTCTTTTCCAAGTCAACATGGTGAGTAGATTGGATAATCATGAAAAATCTTTCACAAAGAGTTGATAATATCTATCCAAACCAAGATAACTTTGAATATTAGTTATTGTTATTGGCCTCAACCATATTTCAATAACCTCTATTTTTGCTGGATCCACAGATATACCCTCTCTTGAGATTATGTGACCCAAAAATGAAACTTTCTGAAGCCAAAATTCACAATTGGTAAATTTTGAATAAAGTTTCTCCTTTATTAGGGTCTTCAGTACAATTATCAAGTGATCTTAATGTTCTTATTTTCTCTTTGAATAGACAAGAATATCATCTATAAATACTGCCACAAAATGATCATGATGGTCTTTAAATAATCTATTCATTATATCCATTAAGATATCAGGGGAAATAATAAGACCAAAAGGCATCACTAGAAATTCATAGTGTCTATACCTTAGACGGGATTTCATCTTTGGTATATCCTACTTTTTGAACCTTAATTGATGATATCCTGAATGAATATCAATCTTAGAAAGGTGTTGAGCTCTGCATAGTTGTCAAATAAGTCATCAATGTGAGAAATAGGATATTTTTTCTTGATAGTGATCTTGTTAAGTTCTTGATATTAAATGTAGAGTCTCATTGATCCATATTTCTTCATAACAAATAGAACTGGTGCTCCCAATGGTGATGCACTAGGGATTATGAATCCCTTATCAAGATTCTCTTGGAGTTACTTATTTAATTCTTACAACTCAATTGGGGACATTATATAAGGTTTATTTCAAATAGGCATAGCACTCGGTATGAGTTTTATTGAAAACTCAACTTCACAATTCGGTGAAAGACTTGAAAGTTAATCTGAAAATACATCATCATACTCCCGTACAATGGGAGTATTCTTAATCATGATATTATCCCCAACCATTTGAGATAAATAACCTTCATTTATTAGAATCAAGACTCGTAATATGGAAGAAATTTCTACTAGAATGTTATATTCATCCTTGCATCGATATATGATCATATATTGATCTAGAATATGAAATTTCACTTCCCTTCCAAGGAAATTTATATGAGCTTCATATAGGAAAATCCATTCCATGTAACGAATCACATCAAATTCCACTATAGGAAATATCACAAGATTTTTAGGAATAACTTTCCCACAAATGTAAATTGGAGAAGAATTATAAACTTTTGATGTGCTTGTTGTGCCATTAGGAGTTGACGCATATAAATCAACATATAATTGTTTAGGTAATACATGGATACCCTTAGAAAATTCTTCAGAAATAACAGAGTGGGTAGATCCAGAATCAAATAAAATATTTTCTACTTTATAGTGGATGGTAAGTATACCTTTCACCACTTCATTATCATACTTCGCATCACCGATAGTGATTTCATGTGACTTTCCTATTTCATTATCCTTAAGAGTTTTTCGACGTTGATCATCATCAATAACCCTTGGATTATGGAATTGATTTTCATAATTCCCCATTTCCATTCACTTGTAACATTAAAGTGTAGGAGTTGAATTCTGCTTATCCTTTTCATTGTTTGCATCATTTGACATATTTTTCCCATAACTTTGGAATTCAACTACCTGTTGAACTTATTTTCCACACATAAAACATTTACTAGTCCCTTTAAGACAATTCCCTCCATGTTTCATTCCACAAATTGAGCTAAAGGGAAAACTCATCTTCTTTTCTGTGTGGTCTTTATATTTTCCTTTGAATTCCATTTTTCTCTTCTTTTCAATCCCATATGGATAGTGGGTTACTCCAATCTACATCTCAAACTTGAGAGCACATTGAACAATTTCCTCATAGATATTGAAGACCCTTGTGGCTAATGCCCTTAGGGGACTTGGTTTTAATCCACTAAAGAATCGATAAATTTTACTCTTAGGTTGGTTAATAATTCCAGAAGAGTACCTTGCAAGTCTTGTAAAATTTTCTTCATAGGTACCAATGGCTTCATCATCCTTTTTCTTATGTTCAAGGAACTCCATCTCCATATTTGTTTTAATAATTTGAGGAAATTACTAATTGAAAATGGGTTCTTGATCTCATCCCATTCTATGGACTCAATTTCATGTATTTTCCTTGTATTGTTGATAATATTCCACCATTGATCATATTCACCTTCCAAACGATAGACTGCTAAGATGACTTTATCATGTTCAGAACATTATTGAACTGAAAATATTTTTTAGTGGTATTGATCCATTGTTCAGCCACTAATGGATCAAAATACCCATTGAATAAAGGTGGATGCTATCTCATGAAGGTCTCAACAGAATGTTGCTCCCTCCTTTGCTCAATTGGAAGTCTTTCATGATTCATATCTTGAGAAACTTCTATGAGCATGGCCACAATATTTTTCATTCCATCTCCCCTAAAATTTGGTTGCTTGGGGGAACAATCATTGCATTTCTCACCGCATTTTTCATTAACATGGTTCCTCCAAGTTCCAACAATTCACTAAAACCAAGAGGTGTAGTGTGATAATTACTAATCATAATAGGAAAACAACATAATCATTTATAAAATTTCAATTTATGACACTTTTGGTTTTATCTGAGGTTATTCATTAACATCTCTAAAACACTATGACAATATTGTAACCTATAGTGAGACATATCCTTAGGGTTCTTACTAAGGTTCTCTCATCCTAGTTTCTAAAGGTTAACTTTAACTTTTCTTTAATACCAACTATAACAGACCATACTTTACATATATATATTAATTTAACATTGAATAATATTTATTACATAACATACCAAAACCTTTCCAGGACCGTATAGGTTTAGTTTCTTTAGAAATTGGGATATATAAACAACTAATTCATAAAACATCCATATTGTCTCACTCTTATTTCTTCATAACTAGACTCCTTTTTTAAATTTCTTACTTAATACCCTTCTTTATGACCTGAGGAAAAGAAATATATGAATGGGTGATTTCAAATTCTCAATAAGGGTAAACAAGGGAAATATCGTTTATTCATAATCTTAAGAAAATAACATTTGAAAATCTTATCCTACATATTAAAGATCATAATATCATGTCATGGGATAAATCATAAAAGGAAAATTTAATCCCAATATTCATAACATAATACATGAAATTTCTTGGAATACACACATAAGAATTGAAAATAATTTCATATTAAGAAAGGCTCATTACTGATACCATCATAGCAGACAAAGTCCATTACTAAACTGAGTTCAATCCTCGTTCTAGCCCTGTATTACTCAACCGGATTTATTTTTTGCTCCAGTCATGTATCTCTCATGAGATATAAATCTTTAACTAATGCATTGGAGGGAGATATAGGTCCCACACAGCTAATAATGAAACCATTCTTCGATGTTCCACAAAAACATAAAAACATTCACCATAGTGTAACCCATGAAAGAAAATGGGTTTCTTAAACATCATTACATAATAATTGATATAAAACAAATGGATTTCTTAAATAAAATTCCTCCATAAACACAATAAAATCATAGTAATAATAGATATATAAATGTAACTCTATTTAAAGAGTGTCTTCTTAGATGGAAAAATAATTTTTAGAAAACACATGAAATTAATTCCCAAGGAAAATATACTTTCTTATTCAAAAAAGTTTTCCTTTCTCAAAATGCCACACAATTTTAGAAGAAATAAATATATGTGAAAACAACATTATAAGATTATAATGTTATCTTAAAGGAAATAATTCATTATGAAAGTGTAAAAATCTGTTCATATAGTACAAGTTAAAAAAACATTCTTCTCTTACATTTGCGGGGGAAATTCAAAAAGTACCTCTTACTAAGAATGAAAAAAGATTCCATTCATAACATTTAGTAAAACTTTTACAAAGGATGAAATTGAATTTCAAAAATTATATAAGGATATAAAAATATTTTTAAATATATATTTAGGAAACATGGATGCGGATGATAAATATACAAATGTAAGTACTTTCGAATAAACAATCTCAGGTAAAAATGATAATTGCAAAGTTATCCCTTACCTTAAATATGATATGCATCGTATGTATCCAAACCTCCTGTATAATGATTTAAATAATGATAATGATTTATTCTATAATCATAATCATTTTTATTTAACATTTATGATTATATTTTCATCTATTTGTTAGTAATATTTCATTTTTAATCATTATTCGGGTATTAATTGTTTTATGTTCTTATGCATGTTTTTCGGATAAGTTCTTTTTCATATTTTTATATTATAGTTATGTCATTTACAGAATGGTATTATTATAATATATATTATCTTTATTCATTAAATTTATGTATATAATCATGTTTTAATAAAGATCATGTATAATGAATCGCATCGCATCATGGAGACGGTAGGTCGTACGTACGCACAAGTGATGATATCATTCCCAAAATTGTTAAATGGTATTGAAGTGGATGGTGTATAATATTTCATAAGAAGTATCATGTTATACTAATCATATATAGTTATTATTTACATCATTATACCCATTCAAGTAAGGTGGTGGTGAAAAACATATTACACCATGATGTGGAGATGGTAAGTCGTGCATATGCACGTGTGGTGATTTCATTTTTCATGGGATGGGTAGAAGGTGGAATATGGTTGATTCATATTTATAATAAAATATCAGTATGTGATTGATACTGATGTTATTACGTTATAATGAAACAACTAATGAATAAAAAGTATAATAAGAAACAAGTTTGGAAGAATTGGTAGAATAGATGTCCTCTTCCTCAACGTGATTCCTCTAAACATCTTCTAAGAGAACTAGAGTATGAATTTGAATATGAAAAGAACCCCTATAATGAAAATATGGAAGTTGATAAGGAAAATGGTAAGGTGGTGGCCGAGCTTCAATGATCAAAAAGAAGTTAAGAGGTGAGAGAGTTTCACTTTTATAATTGAGGTGTGGGGAACTTTTGCAAACTCCATAGATAATAATTTATAATAAACTCAAACCCTACACAGAAACCTCCAAAATGTCCCAATTGTGAAGATTAGATGATATAGGGTTGTAATATCATCAAACAATAAATTTTGGATAATTTATGTTTCAATTTAAATCATAACTTTTTAATTGACACTTAGTTATTCTATTTAATTTTAATTTTGGTAGTAACATTATAAATATTTAATGGTTATAATTACTTAATTATATGGTGTTAATTGACCATAAATGGGTATTTTAGAACATTTTAGATCTTATAATTATCAATTTTTAATTTTTAAATATTTTTATTTTTCTTAAATAATTTAATAAAATGATATTTTTATAAAATATCAATAGTACCAATTTAGACACTATTTATTTATTTAACTTTAAATAAAATCCTCACAAAATCTAAATTCTAATGAAAATATTTAATAAACTCCTAAAATTTTATAATCACTTATAAAATTCTTGGATCACATTTATTAGTTCATATGATACTTATTTTAATATTTTTAAAATCATTTATTTGATATTTCTATTAATAAATTAATTTTTACATCACTGTTGTGTCATCATTAATGGTAATTATTTAAACTATAAAATTTATAAATAAATTTATATGATGTGGGTAATTATTTTAAATTTCCATAAAGTATCTATAGTCGATATTATATCCTAATTATCCATATATTAAAATTTATATACTTATATAAAATGAGATTGTGTCATTTTGTAACATTTATTAGTTTTTATTACATCTATGTCATATTCTTAGGTAAGTGTCCATTAAGTGATTCCATTTAGAAAAATATATGATAAGGGTTGAATTTATTCATCCAATAGGATTTTTATAGGTGTTAAGGAAATTTATAATATTATTTTTACTCGTAATTACCCAATTTACCTTTAACCATGGTAATAAAAATAACTACCAAAGTTACTATTCATAATACCCAAAAATAAAAGTAACCTATTAAAATAATTTGAACCTACTTATTGAAAATATGGAATCCATTTTTCAAAATTCAAATAAAATAAATTTTAGTAATTAATTTAAAATTAAACTCATTGTTGAAATGATAAAATGGGTTTTAAAAGTTAAAACATTGCAAAAGATTGAATTGTTTTTACATAAGAATTCAGTGTAAAATTATTACTAATGAAATAAATTATATTTAATGATAAAATTATATTAAGGTTTTCTTTAAAATGATTCAATACTATAATTTAACCATTTAAATTATCTTGATGAAAAAAATTAATTTTTAATTAAAATTTAACATGTTTTTCTATTCATAAAAACATGAAAGTTAACATAAATTTATCCAAAGTAAATTTTTATATCCGGCTTAAAAATAACATGTTTATGATGTCATATAAAAATTATTAATGTGTCAAAATCTTAATTTTAAAGGGGTTCTCCATTCAAATGTGTAAAATTAAACTTTAAAAAATAGGTTTCTATATATCAAATAGGGTTTTATTCATACCCTATAAAGGTAAAAAAATATTAAGTATTTAACACATATATATCTCATTAATTTAATTGTCGAAATTAATTAACTCAAAAATAAAATTATCTAATTGATTTATATTTTTCATAAATAATTGACATCCAATGAATTCACAATGAATTTTCATAACTTAGTTATAATTATTCCCGTTATCCTAACTGTTATCCTATATGAGTAATTTTATGATAAGGGCATCTTGTGTTTTGTTTAAAATCATTATTGTGTGAAAATACAGATAATGAAGATTAAAAATTATTTAAAGAAAATATTTCATAAAAACATTCGGGTGTTAAATTCTACCCCACTTAAACTGAATTTCACCGTTGAAATTTGTCCCTTGGAAACAAATAGGTGAGGATGCATCTCCTTCATCATATCCTCAAGTTCTCATGTAGCTTCTTCAATTTTGTGGTTCCTCCATAAAAATTTAACCAAGCGAGTGTTCTTGTTTCATAGAAATATTTATCTATGATCTAGAATCTCTATCAGTTGTTCTTCATATGAAGGATATTTCTCTAACAATACAACTTGTGAGCTTAGTACATCTGAAGGATCAGGTATGTACTTTATCATGAGAGATATGTGGAACACATCATGAACTGGAGAGAGATTATATGGAAGATCCAATCAGTATGATACCTTCCCAACAAGATCCTTCATTTCAAATGGATCGATATACCTAGGGATCAACTTTCCCTTCTTTCTAAATATCGTTACTCTCTTCTAGGGAGATATTTTTATAAATGCCTTATCATCCAATTCAAACTCTATGTATTTTCTTTGGTTGTTATCATAAATTTTTTTCAACTATGATATGCTCTAATTTGTTGATGAATAGATCTGACCTTTTATGCCATTTCATCAACAAGATCATGTCCTAAAAGCTTTATTTCCATAACTTCAGCCCAGAAATTTGGGTTTCTGCACTTCTTTCCATATAGAGCTTCATAAGGACCCATCTTAATACTGGAGTGAAAGATATTATTGTAATAAAATTCCACCAAAGGTAGGTTTTGATCCCAACCACCTTTGAAATCCAAACATAAAGCTCTCAACATGTATTCCATAGTTTGAATTTTCCTCTCAGTCTGACTGTCTATCTAAGGATGATAAGTAGTGCTAAAACATAACTCTATGTAATTCCCCGACCCCAGTTACCCAAAGTCGGTGCATTATTATATAACATTGGCATGATCACAAAAGATCATGTCTTGAAATACCGGTTAGTTTAGTAGTCTTGGAAACACTAGATATATTCATAAGTCTTACATTACATCATAAAGTAAAAAAACTACAACAACATCTTGTCTTCATATCCCCTCATACTATCCCTGCATGTCATTCATAAATTACTTCTTCACATCCTGGGAAAAATAAAACATTGAATGGGGTGAGATCAGATGCCCAGTAAGGATAACAATATAGCGGAAACTTTCATAAATAAGCATAAACATTTAAGGCAATGTATAACTAAAACAAAATCCTTTTAAACATGAACTTCAGCATTATATGTAAAAGATAAAATGAAATAATTTCATTTACTTATTCACATGGATATTCTACTAGTCAAATAACTACATTCAATATCAATAACCACTTTCATAATGATGGAATTCATAATGTCAGACTATCATAACCACATAGTCAAGGCCTCATGCCAAGACTACAAATATGATTTTGGAAAGACCTTGTACCAAGACACTAGTTTGTCTCATGAAACCTACCGATGCATCGAGGAGCTATAGCGGGCTCCACCCATCACTTACTAAGTCTAGTGCATTCCTCATATGAAAATATTGAAACATAACATAAACATTCGTATTAAAACTATCATACGAAATGTAAATACTTTAACCACAAACCATGAATGGTATAAAAATAGCACATACACAGTCAAACATAACTCATTAAATAAAATATAGAAGATTGTATTATATTATATTAACCTCAATTGAGAATAATTAAGGATATTGACATAGATTAAAATAATCATCAAACCATTGAGATAAATATCCCCCTTTTTCTTGAAAACATTTAAAAGCCACACTATTTATCAAGAAGCCATTTAAAATATATTTTTGAATCAAAGTGTCCCATACCAATTTGAAACTTTTAAAAGGAATTTTGATTGGAAAACTTTAATGACCATATAAATAAATCCCTAAAATCATTTTTAAAACATGGACATTAATGAGAAATATTTGGAATAATAAATCATTTAAACATTTTAAAATAATATTTTAGTTAGAGTTCTTAACCAAAAGAGAGACGCTTGAATACAAATAATTTAGGTAATAAAAACATTTTAATATCATGAGAATAATATTATTCATGATATACTATGTCAAATTACATTATATACACCATATAAAAGTGAATTGGTGTATAACAACAAAGAAGTCTCAATGGAATGTAAATTGAGATTAAATCTCTCCTAAAGGTTGTATCCTTAGGTTAAGGATAAATCAACAACATAATTATGTGTGTAAAATATAAATACACTCAATATTATTGCATATTCAGTGTAAAACAATCAAAGGACATTCACACATATTCTTGTAAAAACAACACCAATGACTTTGATGTTTAACTCACCAAATCGAGATTGAGTGAAAATTCCTCTTATCAAGTTCCTACCGATGACTTGAGAATTTATCAAGGGAATTATTATGAGTATAAAAATTATATACACATAAAGGGGAGTGGAAATTATGACATAATCAAATGAATAGTGATTCCACACATAATCTTGGAGTAAAATAATCAATGAAGTATGTGTAAAGCCGAATGAGTGGAAATTGAAATTTCAAATTTCCTTATTGATTTGGTAAATTACCTAACATACACCCATGAATGAATGATCATAAAATGGTGATGTAAATATAAATGAATTAAATTATATAACACAATGAATACAAATATGGGCAGTATACATGCCACATGCAATAAATAAGTGGTGAACAATGGAAATCTCACAGAATTAAAAGTGAGATAAGAAACCCCATACTTTGTACTTTTTCATTGGTCGAGGGTAGTTTATCATCTGGTGTAATGTTTAAATAATTGTTATTGAATTATACAAGAATCATATACATTAATATGATATCATATATGATCTTTTAACATTGCTTTGTTAATAATATCTTTGTATTATCGTTGTTTCGGGTGTTTACTCATTTTCTTTTATATATTTTTTTACATAAGTCGTTTTTGTTATAGATAAGTTGTATATTATTCATATAAATATTTATATCAAGTCCTTAAACATTATTTTTAATCATAAAATGATAATTAGACTTGTATGGATACGATGGGGAATGAATCTCATCGTGTTCGTGGAGACGGTAGTCCGTACGTACGCACGAGTGATAATATCATTATTTTTATATTAAAATCATATATAATTGTATGGTATATAATATATACAGAATCATTATCATGTTATATATATTATTTACATAAATTACACATCATTTTTATACCCATCCAAATAATAATTTATTGAATAACAATGACACCACGACATGGAGACGGTAGGTCGTACTTATGCATGTATGGTGACATGTCATTAAAAGGATGGATAGAATACTGAATATGGTTGTACCATATTTATAATAATATCATAGTATATAAAATATACTGGAGTTATTATTTTAAAATGGAAATAAAAAATAAAGAAGAAGTTGAAGAAGAAAGGAACTTGAAAGAGGGTTGTGAAAACATTACCTCTTCTTCGGGTTCTTCCTTTTGATTTGATCAAAAGGGATCCTTAGGTTGGATTTATGATCAAACTAATGTCTCCAGGTTTAAGTTATGGAAGTTTAGAGAATATTTTGGTATGGTTTGGCCGAGCCAAAAGGCTTTGAAGGTGTAAATTAGAGAGAAGGGGGAGTACCCTTTTATAAGAGGGGTGAGGGGTACCTTTAGAAAATCTAGAAATATTATTTTATAATAAATTTATATTCAGTTTATAATGGCTCCAAAGTGGATTATTTAAAGTTTAATGTGTTTATGGGTCTAAATACTTTCAACCAATAGATTTTAGATAGGTTTGGGTCACTATATTAACCTTATCAGTTATATTTAACTCTTAAATAAATAGTTTGACATTTACCATGTCTCTTTGTATTTTTATGTTATATAGTTAATAAACTTACTATATACCTCAAAGCGACCCCCAAGTGGTCCATTAAGGATGCGCCTATAATTATATAAGTCCTTTGGCCGAGCCTTAGATTTTTAGGAATATAATATCAATTAATAATATAATATTTGTTTTAAAAACTCTTTTATGTCAATTCTGATACTATTGGGTATTTTGTTTTTGATAATTTCATAACAGCATTATTACTTCGAAAACAATTTATATAACCAATCCAAATATGTCATATTAACTTAGAAAATTAGTGGAATTCATAAAAAGTCTCAAATTACATTTATTTTGATATTTATAATATCAATTATTTTAATATTTCATTAATTAGGTAATTACTGCATCACCATTGTGTCATAAATAAATTAAATTATATAATGTATAAAAATTATAAATAAAATACCATTATGTAGGAAATCATTTTATATTTCTAATGAATATTTATAATCAAATTTATCTTATGTATAATACATTATTAAAAATGTTTTAGTTATTAAACTTTGATTTTATCTCTTTCAACTATTCTTAGAATTAAATAATAATAAATGTCCTAATCTAGTCCAAGTGGACCTAAATGATAATATTTTATTCCTAAGGTTTTTTTTTTGTTCTATATACACTTTTCCAATAGAATTAGGACATGTTTTATCATTTTTACCCTTAATTACCCTATTTACTTTTAACCGTGGTAAATAATAGTAAAAACTTACTATTCACCAAAAATTATTTTCATCTCATTGAACCACATTTTACTCCTTGATATTAACTGTGTCTCTCATATTTTCGAAATTGCACTCACAGAAGCTGTAAAACTATGTTTTATGTGAATTTCCAAATTCTCCTAGGAGGTGGGTAAAAGACGGTGAAAAGTTCAAAAAAAAAATTATATATCTAAAATTATTCTAAACTAACTCCAGTGAATTAAATTGAACATATATAGGTATTTTTTATCTATTTTGACCATAATTAATTTTAAATAAAGTAAATAATTATTTAAATAAAAATTCGGTTTCAAACTACAACTCAGTGTTTTTTCATTATTCATAAAAAATTGAATGTTTTTAGAAAAATACAAAAAATTCACCCTAAGCTAATTTTGATATTCCGAATCTAAAAATGAAGTCCATTTTGAAATATAAAAATCATAAGATTTCAAAAAGTGGGTATTACTATTCATAACAGCTAGTTTGATTAGTTGTGGTGTGTGTTAGAACTCGAAGTTGCGTACAACACACGCTACAGTATTATTCAAAGAGAAGCGTACCGTGGAAGCTTGGGGTATTACATTCTCCCCTCATTCAAATAATTTAATCCAAAAATTTTTTAAAATTGGTCTTGGGAATATAATGGAAAGTCCCACATCAGAAAAATATTCAATAAAACTATCACCTTAAAATAAAGAAAGAGGAGTACAAAGGTCACCCAGGATAACTCATACTAGGATTCCATATAGGAATACATGGATATGGAAGATAAACTAAGTGTCAAGTTTTGAAGGAGTGGGATAGAAAACATGATCATGAGAAAGTTAACAATAAGAAATCCACAAACTTGTGATGGGACAAATGGTCATTAGTTTCCCAATAGGAAAAGTATACGGACAAGATTTTTTTTAAGTTACATTACATGAAGATGACGAATTAATTTACGAGATTGACTAAGAAAATAAAGAGATATACTTACTCTTTAAGTAGAGTTTCATTATTTAATAAATTTCCACCAATAAATCATTTTTTTTAAATTATGAGTATTCAAGAAGACTTGGCCACACTGGAATAGCTAGAATAAACTTCTATAGAATCACATGATCCAAGAAGGATAAACTATATATTTACCTTGTCTTTAGAGATTAATCAAAACAAAAATGGTTAGTACAAGATCTGATGATCCCCCAAAAGGATATTACTTTAGAGAAAGAAACATTAATCTTAATTTCTAAAATTAAAACAACAATACCCCAAAGTTAAATAAATACCATTCAATAAACAATTTTCCTTAAAATCTTTCAATATAATCCAAACTAATATTGAAACCCAAAACTTAGAAGAATTTGGTTATGTAGTCTTCCAAGTTATATTGTATTTCCAAATGACATTAACTACTCTTAAAGTCACATACTTAAAAGTAATTAACCTAATCACATATTCTCTATTATAGTTTAATCATTTCCATAAATAACCCAAATCACTATAAATCCATAATAGAAACATAGATAAAAATCCACCATTAATACTCAAATGAAATACCATAGTATTCAAGTTTCCTTGGGAATATATTGTTCCCAACAAAGCGAACATCTTCCAAAATAACATTTATCACTTAATCACCAAATCATCTTCCTATACTAAGGGTATTCATTTGATAAGACATAAGAACCCAAATCAACTTATTATTGATCAATAAAATCATTTAACTAAAAATAATTAGTCACACTAACTAGGGACTTCACGTAGTCCAGTGGTAGGCTATAAATCCCAATCTTACTTTGGTTGTAGGTTCGATTCTCACAGCTTTGTTCGACGTGATGGGTTGTCACAGAGTCTGTATGTTGTCCTTTTTCAAAAACTATATTTTATAAAATTACCAAAATGATATAAATTCTTCAAAATAACCATAACATAATTCTAACCAGAAATGTTATCTCATACCATTCATTTTCATCCCAAAATATAATAACTTGTAATTGCCTCAACCCCAATGATCATATAAAACCAAATGGTTATTTATAACTATATCCACAAGGGAAAAGATAAGTCTTCCCCAAATATCATTCTCACATGGAAAACTACGGGGTTACAAATACAAGAGAAAATTATTCCAAAGTAATCCCTTCAACTAGGAGCACTAATACATTTAAACATTTCTCCAACCATTTATTTCCACATAGCTTCTTATTTGACCAAGAAAATATCCTATAGAATAGGGAATTCACCCGGTTAATGTCCAGGTCCCCTACATTTACGGAAAATGACTGTAAATAGATTTTTGGGACCATTTTTATTTTCTTCCATAGTACTCTTCATTTTTCCTTAGTAATTCTTCACTTTATGTCCTTCTTTCCTGCATGTAAATCATTTATTTGTTCCGTTGAGACACTTTCCTGGGTGTCTCCTTCCACATTTCCTGCATGATGGAAATTTTTGATTCTTTTCCCCATTGTCTCCACTGCTGGATCTCTTATCATTCATCACCTTTATCTTCTTTGTTGAGTCCGGGAGTTGGTTAATATATATGTTGTTGATCATATTTTTGGAAAACTGATTTGGCATGAACACGATATCTTTTATTCCTATCAACATTCCATTTTTTTCTCATTTCCACCATCATTCTCACCTTGTACATCATTCTCAAAGTTACTATGACTTCCTTGGACTCCAGCCATTGACTAAAACCAAAAAGTATTGTGTGAGTAACAGTAGTCATAAAATTATTTAGAAAATATCATGACACCATATTCTCAATTTGAAACACCTTAGGATTAAACAAGTTCATTTATTCTCATCTTATATTAAAATAATTAAAATTGGTTTGTAAAGAAAATGTAAATTATTCTAATCGTATCCCCCTGGAGTGTCGTAACCAAGAGTGCAGCAAGGCCCGTTGTTGTGCACTAGTTCCCGTTCGATTCTAGCTCAAAGCGGTGTTTTTGGCTTATACCCCTAGGTACATCTGTGCTAGAGCCACCACTACCTACTCTTATCTAGACAGGGATGTATTGCTTGGAAAACACACAAAATCTATACAATACCAATATTCTAGGAATTTCTTCTATACTAATCCTAAAAGTCTATCTTAGGTCTATGTGCTCTAATCAGAGTTTATCTAAATCTAGTTTCCAAATTTTTTATTAAACTTCATCTGATACCAACTATAATGCCCTGAACCTAGTTACCTAGAGTCGGTGCATTATTACATAACATTGGCATGATCATAAAATATCAAGTCTTGAAATAATGGTTAGTTTAGTAGTCTTGGAAATCCTAGATATATTCATAAGTCTTACATTACATCAAAAAGTAAAAAAAATACAACAACATATTGTCTTCATATCCCCTCATAATATCCCTGCAGGTCATTCATAAATTACTTCTTCACATCCTGGAAAAAATATAACATTGAAATGGGTGAGCTCAGATGCTCAGTAAGGATAACAATATAGCGGAAACTTTCATAAATAATCATAAACATTTAAGGCAATATATAACTAAAACAAAATCATTTTAAACTTGAACTTAAGTATAATATGGAAAATATAAAATGAAATAATTCCATTTACTTATTCACATAGATATTCTACTAGTAGAATAACCACATGAAATATCAATAACCACTTTCATAATGATGGAATGCATAATTCCAGACTATCATAACCACATAGTCAAGGCCTCGTGCTAAGACTACAAATGAGATTTTGTCAAGGCCTTATGCCAAGACACTAGTTTGTCTCATGATACCTACTGATGCATAGAGGATCTATAGTGGGCTCCACTCGTCACTTACTAAGTCCAATGCATTCCTCATATGAAAATTTCGAAACATAACATAAACATTTGTACTAAAACTAGCATATGAAATGTCAATAATTTAACCAAAAACCATGAATGGTATAAAAATAGCACATCCACAGTCAAATATAACCCATTCGATACAATATGAATGATTGTATTATATCAAATTAACCTCAATAGATAATAATGAAGGATATTGACATAGATTAAAATAATCATCAAACTATTGAGAGAAATGTCCCCCTTTTCTTGAAAACATTTAAAAGTCACACTATTTGTCAAGAAGCCATTTAAAATAGATTTTTGAATAAAAGTGTCCCATACCACTTTGAAAGTTTTAAAAGAAATTTTGATTTGAAAACTTTAATGTTCATATAAATAAATCCTTAAAATCTTTTTTAAAACATGGACATTAATGATAAATATTTAGAATAATAAATCATTAAAACATTTTAAAATGATATTTTAGTTAAAGTTCCTAACCAAAAGAGAGACACTTGAATACAAATAATTGAGGTAATGAAAACATTATAATATCATGAGAATAAAGGGATTCATGATATACTATGTCAAAGTACATTATATACACCATATAAAAGTGATTTGGTTTATAACAACAAAGGAGTCTCAATGGAATGTAAATTGAGATGAAATCTCTCATAAAGGTTGTATCCTTAGGTTAAGGATAAATCAATGACATAATTATGTGTGAAAAATATAAATACACTCAATATGATTGGATATTAATTTTAAAACAATCAAAGTACATTCACATATATACTTGTAAAAACAACACCAATGAATTGGATGTTTAACTCAACAAATCGAGATTGAGTAAAAATTACTCTTATCAAGTTCATACCGATGACTTTAGAATTTATCAATGGAATGATTATGTGTATAAAAAGTATATCCACATAAACGAGAGTAGAAATTATGACATAATCTAATGAATAGTTATTCTACACATAATCTTGGAGTAAAATAATCAATGAAGTATGCGTAAAGCCGAATGAGTGGAAATTGAAATTTCATATTCCCTTATTTATTTGGTAACTTACGAAACATACACCCATGAAAGAAGTATCATAAAATGATGATGTAAATATATATGAATTAAATTATATAACACAATGAATACAAATAGGGGCAGTACACAAACCACATGCAATAAATAAGTGGTGAATAATGGAAATCTCACGGAATTAAAAGTGAGATAAGAAACCCATTACTTTGTACTTTTTCCTTGGTCGAGGGTAGGTAAACCTACTTTATAATGGTGAAATAATTGTTATTGAATTGTAAAAGAATCATATACATTGATATGATATCATATATGATCATTTAACATTGCTTTGTTAATAATATCTTAGTATTATCATCGTTTCGAGTGTTAACTTACTCGTTTTCTTTTATATGTTTTGTTACATAAGTCATGTTTGTTATAGATAGGTTGTATCTTATTCATATATATAATGATATCAAGTACTTAAAAATTATTTTTAATCATAAAATGAGAATTATAATTGTATGGATACGATGGGGAATGAATCTCATCGCGTTCGTGGAGACAGTAGTCCATACGTACGCGCGAGCGATAATATCTTTCTTTTAATATTAAAATCATATATAATTGGATGGTATATCATATATATAGAATAATTATCATGTTATAATTATTATTTACATGAATTAAACATCATTATTATACCCATCCAAATAATAATGTATTGAATAACAATTACACCATGATGTGGAGACGGTAGGCCGTACGTATGCACGTATGGTGACATGTCATTCAAAGGATGGATAGAATACTGAATATGGTTGTACCATATTTATAATAATATCACAGTATATAAAATATACTGAAGTTTTTATTTTATAATGGAAATAACAAAGAAATAAGAAGTTGAAGAAGAAAGGAACTTGAAAGAGGGTTGTGAAAACATTACCTCTTCTTCGGGTTCTTCCTTTTTATTTGATCAAAAGGGATCCTTAGGTTGGATTTCTGGTCAAACTAAGGCCTCCAGGTTAAAGTTAGGGAAGTTTATAGAATATTTGGGCAGGTTTTGGCCGATCCAAAAGGCTTTGAAAGTGTAAATTTGAGAGAAGGGGGATTACCCTTTTATAAGAGGGGTGAGGGGCACCTTTGGAAAAGCTAGAAATATTATTTTATAATAAATTTATATTCGGTTTCTAATGGCTCCAAATTGTATTATATAAAATTTAAGGTGGTTATGGGTCGAAATCATTTCAACCAATATATTTTAGACAGGTTTGGAGCATTATATTAACCTTATAATTTATATTTAACTCTTAGTTAAATAGTTTGACATTTACCATGTTTCTTTGTATTTTTATATTATATAGTTAATAAACATACTATATACCTCTAAGAGACCCCCAAGTGGTCTATTAATGATACACCTATCATTATATAAGTCCTTTGGCCGAACATTATATTTTTATTAATAGAATACCAATTAATAATATAATATTGTTTTTTAAAACTCTTTTAGGTCAATTTTGACACTATTGGGTATTTTGTTTTTGATAATTTCATAACAGCATTATTACTTCGAAAAAAATTTATATAACCAATTATAATATGTCATATTAACCTATAAAAGTAGTGGAATTCATAAAAAGTCTCAAATTACATTTATTTTGATATTTATAATATCAATTATTTTAATATTTCATTAATTAGGTAATTACTGCATCACCATTGTGTCATAAATAAATTAAATTATTTAATGTCTAAAAATTATATATAAAATACCATTATGTAGGAAATATTTTTATCTTTCTAATTAATATTTATAATCAAATTTAACTTATTTATAACCCTATATTAAAAAAAATTAGTTATTAAACATTGATTTTATCTCTTTTAACTCTTCTTCGAATTAAATAATAATAAATTTTCTAATCTAATCCAAGTGGACCTAAATGATAATATTTTATTCCTAAGGTTGTTTTTGGAAGATATAAACTTGTCCAATAAAATTAGGACACGTGTTAGGGTAATATTAATATCATTTTTACCCTTAATTACCCTATTTACTTTTAACCGTGGTAAATAAAAGTAAAAAGTTACTATTCACCAAAAATTATTTTCATCTCATTGAACCGCATTTTACTTCTTGATATTAACCGTGTCTCTAGGATTTTCGAAATTCCACTCACAGAAGCTGTAAAATTATGTTTTATGTGAATTTACAAATTCTCTAAGGAGGTGGGTAAAAGTCGGTGAAAAGTTCAATAAAATTTTTATATATCTAAAATTATTCTAAACTAACTCTTATTAGTTACATTGAACTTATATAGGTATTATGTATCTATTTTGACATTAATTAAATTTAAATAAAATAAATAATTATTTAAATAAAAATTCAGTTTTAAACTACAACTTAATGTTTTTTCACTATTCATCAAAAATTGAATGTTTTTGGAAAAATACCAAAAATTCACGATAAGCTTATTTCGATATTACGAATCCAAAAAAAGAAGTCTATTTTGAAAGATAAAATTTATAATATTTCAAAAAGAGGGTATTACTATTATTAACGGTTAGTTTGATTGGTTGTGGTGTGTGTTAGAACTCGAAGTTGCATACAACACACGCTACTGTATTATTCAAAGAGAAGCATATCGTGGAAGCTTGGGGTGTTACACTCTATATCCAGACCATGCTGAAGACTTCTCCAAAACATTGAGGTAAAACTCATACCATGATTATATATAATGTAAAGTGGTACTTCATGAAATATTATGACTTCCTTTAGATATATCATGGAATGTTAATTAAGATAGAAATCATACCTAATAGCAATGATGTGTTCTAACTTCATACAACAATTAACTATAACCAAGATAACATTATTGCCTTTGGATGTTTTGGAGAGTCTGATGATAAATTACATAGTAATGTTTTCCCATTTTCATTCTACTATGGGTAATTGTTGTAACATCCCCTTATAATTCTATCTCTCAAGCTTACCTTTCTTAAAAACTAAGCATCGAGAGACATATTTAGTGACATCTATTTTCATTCCATCACACTAGAAGTACTGTTTCAGGTCCCTGTACATATTTGTACCTCCAGGTTGAATAGGGAATGAAGAACTATGATCCTCATCCAATATCTCCTTCAATAATTCTATTATGGGAGGAATAAAATCCCAATTCAAGAACCTTATTAATTCATTATAATCAAGGTTGAATTCAGGAACATTTCTTACCTTCTTTTGTAACTCTACATCTTCCTTATGTGCCTCCTTAATCTTCACTCATATAAATAGTTTAACATTAATTTGAGAAAGATAAGATTTCTCCCCTTAAATAAAAATTTCAAGATACATCTTTTGAAAATCCATAAATATTGGATCTTTCATGATCCTCATCATGGATAAGATAGCATGGTCTTTTCGAATCAAAGCATCTGCCACCTTGTTCGCTTTCCCAGGGTGATAATGTATTGAGTAGTCGTAATCATTAATCAACTCCAACAATATTCTTTTGTGCATATTTATATCATTTGGTGTGAAAATATAATTTAAGATTTTTATAATCAATATAAATATCACACCATTCACCATAAATATAATTCCTCCATATCGTTAATTCCAAGATTACCACAGCTAAATCTAAATCCTGGGTTGGGTATTTTTTCTCATGAATTTTAAACTATCATGAGCAATAATCTATCACTATATCATTTTGCATGAGAAAAATTCCTAAACCCTTCTTAGATGCATCATTGTACATCATAGACCTATCTCCACTACATGGTAGTCTGATCAAAGGTGCACTGACTAACCTTATTTTTAGCTCTTTGAAATTTTATTCACATTCCTACTTCCAAATTAACCTAACTCATTTCCGAGTCAACATGGTGAGTGAATTATATAATCATGAAAAATATTTTACATAATGTCAATAATATCCAGCTAACCCAAGAAAACATCGAATCTTAGTTATCATTGTTGCTCTCGACTATCTTTCAATAACCTATGTTTCTTATAGATCCACATATATTTCCTCTCTTGAGATTATGTGACCCAAAAAAGAAACTTTATGAAGACAAAATACACACTTGGTAAATTTTTCATAAATATTATCCTTTCTTAGGGTCTTCAATACAATTCTCAAGTTATCTTCATGTTCTTACTTTCTCTTTTAATAGACAAGAATATTGTCTATAAAGACTACCAAAAAATGATCAAGATTGTCTCTAAAGACTTTATTTCTTATATCCATGAAGATATTTGGGGTATTAGAAAGACAAAAAGGCATCACTATAAATTCAAAGTCTCCATACCTTATATGTAATGTCATCTTTGGTATATCCTCTATTTTGACCATTAATTGATGATATCTTGAAATAATATCAATCTTAGAAAAGTATTTAAATCCCCATAGTTGGTCAAATAAGTCATCAATTCAGGGAAGAGGAAATTTTTTCTTGATAGTTATCATGTTAAATTCTCGATAATTAATACAGAGTCTCATTGATCCATCTTTCTTCTTAACAAATAGAATAGGTGCTCCCTAAGGTGACGTACTTGGGTATATGAATCCCTTATCAAGATTCTCTTTGAGTTTCTTCTTCAATTCCTACAACTCAATTGGGGCCATTCTATAAGGTGTATTTGAAATAGACATATCACCTGGTATGAGTTCTATAGAAAACTCAACTTCATGATTTGGTGGAAGACCTGTAAATTCCTCTTGAAAGAAATCATCAAACTCTGGTACAATGGGTGTATTTTTAATCTTGAGTTACTCCCCAAACATTTGAGATATATTACCTTCATTTATTGTAATCAAGACCCATAAGAAGGAAGAAATTTCTATTGGAAGGTTATATTCATCCTTATATCAATAGATGATCGTATATTGATCTGGAATATGAAATATGACTTCCCTTTCTTGGAAATTGATATGAGATTAAAATAGAGAAACTCAACCCATGCCAAGAATCACATCAAATTATACTATATGAAGTAAAACATGATTTTTAGGAAGCACTTTCCCCTAAACATCAATCAGAGAAGAATTATAAACTTTTGATGGGACTGTTGTTCCCTTAGGAGTTGTCACAGCTAACTCAACATCTAATTGTTGAGGTAATATAGCAATACCCTTATAAAATTCATCAGAAATAAAAGAGTGGGTGGATCCAAAATCAAATAAAACATTTGGTACAGTAGAGTGGATGGTAAGTGTACCTTTCACCACTTCATTATTGTACTCCAAATCGCTAATAGTGGTAGCATGTGACATTCCTTTGTCTTTGGAATTAAGAGTTTGTTGATGTCGATCATCATCAATAACCATTATATTAGGGCATTGATTAAGAAAATTCACCATTTACTTTCAATTCTAACATTGAAGTGTAGGAGGTGCATTCTGTGTATCCTTTTCTTTGTTCACATAATTAGATATCTTTTTCCCATCACTTCACAATTCAGCTACCTGATGACCTTCTTTTCCACATTTAAAACATTTACTAGTAGCTTTAAGACAATTCCCTATATGTTTCATTACACACTTTGAACATAAGTGAAAACTCATATTCTTTAAAGTGTGGTCTTTATATTTTCTTTTGAATTCTATTTTTCTCTTCTTATCAAACCCATATGACTGATGGGTTACTCTAATATCCATCTCAACCTTGAGATCAAATAAAACAATTTCCTTGTAGCTATTGAAGTCCCTTATGGATAATTCCCTTCAGAGACTTAGTTTTAAGAAACTAAATAATCGATCAATTTTACTCTCTATGTGGATAATAATTCCATATGCGTACCTTGCAAGTCTTGAAAAAATTTCTTCGTAGGTACCAATGGATTCATTATCCTTTTGCTTATGTTCAAGGAACTCCTTCTCTATCTTTGTTCAAAGAATACAAGGAAAGTACTTATTGAAAAATAAATTATTGAACTCATCCCATTCCATGGACTCAATTTCATCTCTTTGACTTGTATTCTTGATAAGATTCCACCATTGATAAGCTTTTACTTCTAAACGATAGACTAAAAATATGACTTTATCATGTTCAGAATAATGTATAACAGAAAATATATTTTCGGTGGTATTAATCAATTGTTCATCCACTAATGGATCTGAAGAACTGCTGAATGAAGGTGGACACTATCTCATGAAGGACTCAACAAAAATTTTCTCCCTCCTTTTCTAATTTTGAAGTTCTACATGATTCATAGCTTGAGAAAGTTGTGTGGGAACAACCATAAGATTTTTTACTCCATATCCCATAACATTTGGTTTCTCAAGGGGACAATCATTGAATTTCTCATTTCATTTAGCATTAAAGTGGTTCTTTTGGGTTCCAACCATTGACTAAAACCAATAAGCGTAGTGTTAGAAACACTAATAATAACAGGAAAACCATATAATCAATAATAAAATTACAATTTAATAAACTTTAGGTTTTATCCTTGGTTATTCCTAAATATCTCAAAAACACTAGGATAAGATTGTAACCTATAATTAGACATATCCTTAGGGTTCTTGCTAAGTTTATATCATCCTAGTTTCCAAAGGATAAATATACCTTTGCTCTAATACCAACTATAGTAGTCTATACTTTGCATATATATATTAATTCAACATTTAAGAATATTTATTACATAACCTAACAAATCCACGCCATGACCATATAGGTTTAGTGTATTTAAAAACTTGGAAACATAAACAATTAGTTCATAAAACATCCACATTGTATCCCTCTTATTTCTTCATAACTAGACAATTTTTTGAAAAATATTAATTAATACCCTTATTCATGTCTTGGGGAAAAGAAACATATGAAACGGTGAGCTCAAATTCTTTGTAAGGGTAAACAAGGGAAATATCATTCATATCACAATCATAAGAACATAACATTTTTAAATCTTATCCTGTATATAAAAGATCATAATATCATGTCATGGAATAAATTATAAAATTGAAATGTAATCCCAATAATAATAACATAAGATAAAAATATCTTGGCATACACACATAAGAATGGAAAATCATTTCATATTAGTCAAGGTTAATTTTTGAGACCATCATAGTAGACAAAGCTCATTACTGAACTGAGTTCGCTCCCCATTTCTGCCCTTTATTACTGAATTGGATTTATTTTTCATTCCAGTCATGTTTATCTCAAAATATATAAATCATTACCAAATATATTGGAGGTATATATATGTCCCATACATCTCATAATTAAACCATTCTTACGTGTTCCATAATAACATAAAAATTTTACCGTATCATAACCCATGAAATAAAATGGTATTCTTAAACATCATTCCATCATAATTGATATAAAACAAATGGATTTCCTAAATAACATTATATAATAAACACAATAAATCATATTAATAATAGGGATATAAATATAAACCCATTTAAATACTGTCATCTTATGTGGAAGAATAATTTTGAGAAAACAACTGAAATTAATTCAAGAGGAAAATATCATTTCTTCTTCAAAAACGTTTTCCTTCCTCAAAATGACACACAATTTTACAAGAAATCATTTTATATGAAAATAACCTCATAATATTGTAGGTGAAAATTCAAGGAAACAAGGAATTATGAAATCATAAAAATACATTCATGTTGTACAAGTTTAAAAAAATATTCTTCTCATAGTTTTGTCATAAAAGTCAAAAAGTACCTCGTACCAAAAATGACAAAAGATTCATTTCATTCCATTTAGTAAAAAATTAACAATTGGTAAAATTGAATTTTAAAAATTGTAGAAGTATATAAAGAATATTTTGAAATACATATTTAGGAAACATGGGTTTGGATGATAAATATACCCCAATAAATACTTAAGAATAAATAATCTCGGATAAAAAATAAATTTGCAAAGTTTACCCTTACCTTACATCTGATATGCTTTGTATGTATCAAAAAATAATGTATAATGATTTAAATAATGTTACTTATTTATTCCAGAATCATAATAATTTTTATGATAAAATTTATGATCATATTTTCATCTTTTTGTTTGTAAAATTTTATTGTTACTCATTATTTTCGTATTAACTGCTTTATGTTCTTATGTATATTTTGTTGGATAAGATCTTATTCATATTTTTAGGTTATATTTATGTCATTTATAGAATTATATTAGTATAATATATATCAAATTTATTTATTAAATTCATTTATATAATCATTTTTAATGAATATCTTGTAGAATGAATCGCATCGCATCGTAGAGACGGTAGGTCATACGTACGGATGAGCGATGATATCATTCCAAAAAATGTTGAATGGTATTGAATTGGATGGTGTATAATATTTCAGAATCAGTATCATATTATAATAATCATATATATTTATTATTTCCATCATTATATGCATCCATGTAAGGTGGTGGTGAAAAATAGGTTACACCACGGCGTGGAGACGGTAAGTTGTATGTATGCACATGAGGTGATTTAATTTTTCATAGGATGCATAGAAAGTGGACTATAGTTGTTTCATATTTATAATAACATATAATTATGTGATTGATATGTATTTTTTTAATTTGTAATGAAACAACTAATGAATAGTAAGTAAAAGAATAAAGAAGTTTGAAAGAATCGGTAGAAGAGATTACATCTTCCTCGATGTGCTTCCTCTAAATCTCTTCTTAGTTCACTGGAGTAGGTCTTTGAAGATGAAAATAACCTCTATAATTAAAATAGGAAAGTTTAGAAGGAAAATGGTCATGGTATGCCCGATATTGAAGGCTCAAAATGAAGTGAAGAGGTGAGGTAGGAGGTGCCCTTTTATAATTGAGGTGAGGGTTAGTTTTGGAAACTTCATAAATAATAATTTATAATAAAATCAAACCCTACCCAAAAGCCTCCAAAATGTACCAATTTAAAATATGATATGATATCGGCTTGTAATATCATCACCCAATAAATTTTGGAAAATTCATTTTTTCAATTTAAACCACAACTTTTTAATTGACACTTAGTTATTCTATTTAATTGTAATTATGGTAATAACATTTTAAATATTTAATGGTTATAATTATTGACTTATATGGTTTTAATTGAACATAAATGTTAATTTTATGAAATTTTAAATCTTATAATTATCACTTTGTAATTTTTATATATTTTTATGATTTTTATATAAATTAATAAAATGTTATTTTTTTAAAATATCAATAGTGTCAATATTGACACTATTTATTTATTTGACTTTAAATAAAATCTTTAAAAAAGGTAAATTCAAACTAAAATATTTAATACACTCTTAAAATGTCATAGTCTCTTAGAAATTTCGTGTATTACATTAATTAAATCTTATGATATTTATTTCAATATTTGTTTAACCATTTATTTGATATTTCTATTAGTAAAATAATTTTTACGTCATTATTGTGTCATCATTAATGGTAATTATTTAATCTCTCAAAATTGTAAATAAATTTTTGTGATGTATTTAATTATATAAGATTTATAGATTCTATATATAGTCTATATTATCTCTTATTTATTCATATATTAAAATTATTATACTTATATAAAATGAGATTGTGACATTTTGTCACATTCATTAGTTTTTATTATATTCATGTCATATTCATAAGAAAGTGGCCATTAAGTGATCCCATTTCAAAAAAAAGGTAAAATTTAGTTATCCAATAGAATTTTTAAAAGTGTTAATGTAATTTTAAAATATTATTTTTACCCATAATTACCCGATTTAGTTTTAACCATAGTAATAAAAATAATTACCAATGTTATAATTCATAATTCCCAAAAATAAAAGTAGCATATTAACATAATTTGGACCTATTGATTCCAAATATGGAATCCATTTTTAAAAATTAAAATTACATAATTTTCAGTAATTAATTTAAAATTAATCTCATTGTTGAAATGAGAAAACGAGTTTTAAAAGTTAAAACATTACAAAAGATTGAAATGTTTTTACCTATTAATTCAATGTAAAATTAATTGATAATGATATAAATTATATTTAATGATAAAAATATATTCTATTTATACTTTAAAATCATTGAATATTATAATTTAACCATATAAATTATCTCAATGAAAAAAGTTGTTTTTATTTAAAATTTAGCATATTTTACTATTCATCAAAACATGAAAGTTATCAAAAATTTATCAAAAGTAAATTTGTATATCCCTATTCAAAATAACATGTTTATGTTTTCATATAAAAACTATTAATGTGTCAAAATCTTAATTTAAAATGGGTTCTCCTTTTAAATTTGTATAATTAAACTATAAGAAAATATGTTTTTATACATCAAATAGGGTTTTATTCTTACCTTATAAATATAAAAAAATATTTTATTAAGTATATAACGCATATATATCTCATTAATTTCAATTCCAAAATTAATTCACTCAAAAATAAAAATATCTAATTGATTTATATTATTCATAAATAATTGATAGTCATGAATTCATAATACATTTTCATAAGTTAGTTATAATTATTCCTTCTGTTCTAATGGCTAGGATATAACAATTATTTTATAATGAGTGCATCTCATGGTTAGTTTAAACTCACAATTTCATTAAAATAAATCTACTGAAGCATAAAAATTATTTAAAGAAAATATTTCCTAAAAGCATTTGTGTGTTACGGAGATAGATTTTTTTAGGATGGAATCATGTCATCCTTTTCTATGGATGGATGGTGGTTTCATTACCTATATATAAGGATGTGATGTGAGAGTTCCACACATATCCCCTATCTTCACATCCCATTGTGGTAAAGATGTATATAGACCTTCAGTAGCAGTTTTGGTAGTCCAATATGAGACAGAGTGTAGCTGAGTTTGTCTCTCAATGCTTCGCTTTTTATTTTGTCAAGGCTAAGAACCTGGTTCTGATAGGTTTTTTATGCCCCTTGAGATCCTAAAGTGGATGTGGGACAATATATATATGGATATTTTGATATGGATTTTGCACACAATAAAGTATCGTTAATCCATTTGGGTTATAGTTGACTGACTCATGATGTTAGAACACATCCTTTCTATTAGGGAGTAGAGTTCGGTAGAGATTTTGGGGAAACCTAACATGTAGGAGATTATTTTCCATCATGTGGTTCCCTCAATGATTGTATCCAATCATAACATGTGGTTTAGATCATGATTATAGAGAGGCATGTAGGAGGTATTTGGGACCAAAATGAGGATGATTACAGTCTTTCACCCCTAGACTAATGGGCAGACCAAGAACACTATCTAAGTGTTGATGGATATGTAGAGGGATTGCGTGTTAGACTTCAGACAGGGTTGGTAGGATCAATTTCCCATGATAGAGTTTTCATATAATAATAGTTACCACAATACCATCAGCATGGAACCATTTGAGTCCCAATATGGGAGACAATGTAGGTCACCCTTCTGGTGGATAGAGATCTGGGATACATCTCTCGTGGGCCTAGAGTTGGTGTATGTGTCAACAGAAAAGGTCCATGTCATCTATGAGTAGATGAGGATGGACCAGAGTAGATATGAATATTATGTATATCATCATCATAGGTCCTTGAATCTCGAGTAGGGAGAACACTTTTCCTTAAGAGCCTCCCCACAATAATGATTGTAGAGGTTTGGTTGGGGAGACAAGATATCCTTAAAGATCATCGAGCCATTCGAGATCATGTAGAGAGTTGGAAAAGTTTCTTACCTCCCCACCCTAAACCCATATTATAGTTGGTGGAATAATTCTTCTACATGTTGCAACTGAGAAGATACATGCATATCCCCATGCATGTCATTGACTGGGGTGAGTTAGATATCAAGGATGGATTCACCTTTTCAAAGAACCCAGTAGAAATCGTGGATCAATAGGGGAGAACCCTACATTAATGGGTCATCCACATGGTTTGCATGTTGTGGTAGCATAATAATATGAAGGAGAGTTCTTGAGAGTAGGAGAGAATGTTCTGGACTTAGTATACTGAGTTGTTTTCTTTGTTTTTATTTTTGGGGATAAAAAATATTGAAGGATGGAATTATTTAGAGAGCCAATTTTTTTCTTTGTGAGACTTTGAAATATTTCTATATATGTTTCCCGATCTAGATGCTAATATAGCATGTGATTCTAAGGGATGGTTTTCCCATAAATAATTTTATAAAAATATTTAATATATTTTATATTATGTAGACATGGTTCTTAAATAAAATGGGATAAATCTATAATAGATGTTTGGATCATAAATTTGAGACCACAGTTGAGTTTGGAATATGGTGTTTACCATATATGAAACATAAAATATCTCAGTGTAGGGAATTCGTACTCTTCACTCATTTGCAGATGGTTTAATGGATTAATTAATTAATTAATTAATTTTAGTCCTAAATTAAAGTTATACAAATTCTTTACAACAGAGAACCCTCCAAGATTAGCCAAAAAACCTTGGGAGGATTCTAGAGCTTCTCCTTCCACTTTCGTTGGTGAATCACCATGAACAACGATGAAATGCTAGATCAGAGAAGATCAGGTCACAGCAAACACAAAAACTTTATTTGATAAATGGTGAGTGAATTACTTGATGAATAACAACCTAATCTCCATTTATGACTCATAAATTGGTGATTTTTACCATTTTTATTAAATAGATTGAGCATAATGATCTCTATTCTTGGATCTTCACCAATCATGGATTGAGAATGCACGGATTTATTGAAATCATAATTGATTATAAATTGTTTTCTAACCTTATATTCCCATTATAGATCATTCAAAAATAATTCTTGGTCAAAATAGTTAAACATTGGTTATTGTTCCTTTATTGCAATTTTCTATTTACATTCATCACTCGTATGACCCTTCGGTCCCAGTTCGACATTATCGGGTGGTACCGAGCCCGATCATACCTCCCGAATTGCGACGGATCGATGAAAGAGGCTTGGATCGATGAAATAAGGTTAGATATTGGATTTTTTTCAAGGAATATTTGATCGTTGAGATGATTAGATATCGAGAAATCAAATGTGGAAGTCTTGGCAATGTGTGGCAGTATACAGGTTCACAAAAACTCAATTAGATATCAATTTATGACTACTTGATGGTTAAAAATGATAGATATGTCCTATATTTGATGTTTTTGGGAAGATATGGGATGAAAATAAATCAAAATGGATGAAATCAAGTAGCATAAATTGGATCTGAGAAATATTGATAAAACCCTACTACACACCATGTACAAGGGTGAACACACATTTTGTATCCCCTTAAGTGTAGAGAGTAGGGTTTTTGGAAATCATAATGATGGAATGGCATGTATCTCTCCTATACACTATATACCTCATCCTTGGGTGGAAAATCCATGTGATGAACCACGTGGGAAAAGACTCCATGTGAGAGTAAACGGATAGGTACACAGTCGTGTATCAAAGTACATGGACATGGGCAGACCACATGGGTTGAACCCTATGAAAGGAACACATTGTGAACTAAATTACATGGGCATAAGATAAAAGTAAATGGACACAGCTATAGTTACATGACTCGATCAAGGTTAGTCTAGACATGTCGTGTAGTCCACTTACATGGAGTGGACTACTACATGTGTTTGGATCTATGCACTATCCAAGGACATGGCCAAGAAGTAGAGTGGGAATATACACTATGTAGGTCCCCTCACACACCATATATCCCTTAGTTATTTTCAGTAAACTTCAATTGTCTTTATCCCCTTTATATGAACTCATGTTTTGGTCTGCATGTAGCATATCCTTAGGGATTTTTCACATAGAACGTGATGGAACCATTGGTTGTGTGTGTGAATACTGGTACTTAGGAAAAGGCATAACCCTATTAGATATGCATTCATCACTCGTCGCCACACCCTAACCTATAAGGGTGGTCTTAGGTAGTTGTGGCTTGAGCCCCAGCTTGGGTTGGGTCATGAAAATCTTCATCGGAATCACTTAGGGGATCAAGCAGTTCTTCCTCCTTGATCTTCATCTTATTCAGATCCTTAAAATCCATTTAATATTTTCCATTTTTCTTGAAAATTGATTATTTTCTCATCTCATAATTTAGGAGAGTATTTTGTATCTCATCCAAAGATATATCATGAATTTCCTCCATGGTTGAATTTTTTAGATCAAATTTATTTTGAAAATTTCTCATTAATTTTTTCCATCCTAGTTGAATCATCCAAAATATCCCAAAATTCTATGATATGATTGGATTTTTCATTCATACTTGTTAAATTTTTATCAACATTCACATCTTATACCAATTTTATATATTTTAATTTTTCCTCTGTGTTTTCATATTTTCTTACTTTATCTTGGTATTTACCTCATACATGTTCATAAGATTATCCCACATTTCCTTTTCTCTTTTCAACCTCCAACACCTTGTTATATAGTATCTTAGGAAAAGATAATAATGTTTAATTTATATAATTTTAGTCAATCACAAGATTACTATTGTTTTCAAATGAAATGTCGACATCCCTTACAATTGGTGGGTAGACCATGAAAACACCATCACCAACTTATGGTTCTTTTGATAATAGAAATAATTGAATTCAATTGTTCCACCCATGAAATTTATTTCCATAAAAAATATAACACATATATTATTGATATAATTCAAATTCCCTATAATAATCCTTTAATGATTGTATCACGAAGGAACTTGTCTTTGATACCACTAGTAGAGCATAAATAATGTTAGAGTACCACTAAGTGGGGTCATGATCAATGCTGCCAATTTCTTTTACAAATTTTTTATTTATAATTTAACCCCTATGAAATCTAATATCCTCATTCACTCTCTAGTTTCACATACTCACCCGTATAATGGAAATATAATGTATAATAATCACACATAAATTCTTACAACTTTCATATTCTTTGTGATATCCTAATCCTTATTTTGTTTGACTTTTATCAGGTATAAAAAAAATCTTATTACTATAAAACTATAGTGATTACAAACTCCTAAAGTTGGTGTATAAGGTTCAAATACGTTTTATAACCTTATATGTAAGTATTTATCATCCACATACCATTTAAATATATATGGAATTATTTATACTATAACCAAAAGTAGATCATAATTTCTTCTTTGATCTTGTGGTTGAATAGGATCTTTAGATAATCATCAGATTCTTCAGCACTAAATGATGGATCATTTTTGAGAAACACGTTGACTACAACATAAATAATAATGAAATAGTATAATATAAATATCCATCTCACTAATATTCATAATAATTATATCATGAATGTGAGTATACATAGATGGTATGATCATATTACTTATCAGTAATAGGAACACAAATATGTGGTGACAACAATAGCTTGCCTTGACCTCATCAAAAGATCATAAATGCAGTATAGTTTGGCCATCTTCAACTTTACTCTCATTTATATAGTAGGATATTGGGTTCTCCCTCATAATTAACTATTATAAAACTATATTTTTCTATAAAATTTCTCATTTTTATATTATCTCATTAAATATGAACAATTTTTTTCCAAATAGGTTTTTGAAAACTCATCCGTTTTTGGAAAAATTAATGTTCTCAGTAAAAGTATCACTTAATAATATCAATACCTTTCATGATCAATAATTATAAATATTTTAGTTTTAGATCACCAACTAATATGGTCATGACCTATCTCATTAAATCTGCATTCAAAATTCCTTGAAATCCAACTTGAATCATAGATGTTGAATGAGACCATAATATTTTGAAAATAATCCAAAAAAAGTATCATAAAAATTAAAAAAAAACTTTCAAACATAAAATAATTCCAAAAATTAAAAATACCTATATGAAAGTCAATATTACCTTTCTTTATATGTCAGTTTTCTTTATGTAGGTATATATGACCCTTATATATCCATCAGAATCTTTGAGTTACCCTAACATAGATACTAGACTACCTTTACCCTACACAGGTTAACCCTTATGTAGGTAGTGTTTTTTCAGTTTATAGTATGATTTTAAAATCAATACAATTAGTGAATTCATATGATCAAGTTAAAAAAGTATATTGGAGTTGTATACTCACATGCATTTTATAATTTTGGGGACAAATAGAATTTCATATGACTTGTGAAGTCATAAGATCCAATGTCATGCACTTGGTACCAAATTCATATGATACTTCCTTTCCCTAAAAGTCTTATTCTCTTCTCATATAAAAGTTTTGTGTTGGAAAAAAATTTCATATGATCAGCACAAAGGATTACAATGAATTTATATGATTTGGATAATTCGTATATTGATGTCATACAATAATGATTTATAGTCATTAGGCAATGTTATACATTCGGATATGCTATTATTTTTCTTCTCCAGGAAGCTCTAATTTGTAATATCAAACTCTTATGGTTGAGAAAATACATATGATGGAATCGTATAATTAGAAAAGTTAATACATTAAAAATTCATATATTTAGGGACTTTTCTATTTTTTGGTTCCACCATAAGAATTTTAGACTCATTCAAAATACTTATAAACATATAAAAAAATTAAATTCACTACCTAACTCATGTCAAATATATCAATATCCCTCTTATATAGGGTTTAAAACAAATAAAAATCCACTAAAAAATAATAAGGGAACATCATATACAGTTCATTATTAACTTTTTTGTACTGATATATATAGTTAGTCTTTATATATTTAAATGTACCATTTTGTAATGTTATTATTAACTATAACATTTTACTTTTATACAATTCTCATTTTGAACTAATATTAAAAAATTATTTTATACCTATTATATTGAAAATATAGAGAACATCTAAAAAATATTTCACTACTTATATAAAAAATTGCCAATATCCAAAATGCATACAATATAAAAATAAAAATAAAGGAAATGATATTTATCATTATGTATAATTTAAAATTATCTATATTTTACTTTGCACTATATACACTTTATTAAACATAACCTTAAAAATATATTATAGTTATTTAAATTTGGCTACAGTTTTCTTAATTTTTAACTATCATACACTACTAATTATAGGGTTTAGACAATAAAACTAAATTTATAAGTTTACAGGAAATATCAAAGTATAAATAATTTCTTTTTTAAGGTATTTTTTATATAATAATAAACATTCAAATTAATAAAGATTATGGGAAATATTTAATAAGCTGACATAAGTAAAAAAAATAAAGTTTAATTGGATCACTAATGTTAGACCTTGTGATGAACATTATCCAAATTTTAGATTTTAATTTATTCCATTTGATGGAATCAAATAATAAGATGTTCCTAAATAATACCTCATATGTATATATCCATCAAATTTACTCAACATTTACATATTTAATGTCATATATGATGTCATATATATACTTTTTAAATACTTACATTGTTATATTTTATCTTTCTATGAAATTAATTTATTTCGGTATAAATTAATACCATTAACACTTTTTTTAGTTTCTTTCAAAAATAATAAACTTATTTCTTAAATATACATAATCATTCAAAATAAAAAATGTCACATAAAACATAATAAATTTTCTTTGTTTATAAATTCATTTCAATATAAATTGAAATTATATTTTAATATTTTAGATTTTATATATTTTTAATGTTTAACTAGTTTTTATTATGTAGCTTCATGACCATTAACCAATACGACTATAAGGAGTTAATAACAATAGGTGTCAAACAATTTTGAGGGATGAGAATTAATTTCAAGAATATATCACTAAGAAATTATGTATGTAATATACTTCTGTTTAACAAATAACATTTAATTATATGTTACATAGGAGTACTATTTTTGACACACTATGGAATGAGTCTGCAGAACAACTGACTTCACTACTTGCAGATGAAACATATTTAATAAACATTTTATTCTTACAAATTTTGTGATAAAATCAACTAAATAGTATATTTTTTAGTAAACTAGTTAATAGATTTTTTTTTATTAATATATTAAACATACAACTTAACATTTAATTTCATAATAACTATTACCTAAAATAAGATACAATTATTGTTAGTGAATTTTTGAATTCCATTAAACCACTACTAATTATAGATATTCCAAGAGTGTATACCCTCTAATGTTGATGGTTTATCTTCCTACTTATCAAGAATTATATAATTTTGATATTAAATTTTATTTTATTTCTTAACATGTTGCATGATAATGTATTTTCATTAAACTGCTATTGATGACCATATTTATAACACGAGACATCAACATAAGTTTTGATTATATTAATATTTCTATCTTATATATTCTTTTTCAACTATTATTATTTTCTATGTTATCACTAATTTTATTTGGTTGTAAACCAACCACATGGTTAATGACTAATACTTTCTATAAATTTTAATCCTTCATAATCTAACACAAATATTTATATTTTAAGTATTGTTTATATATATATATATATTTGTTTTTGTGTGTTATTGAATTTTTGACATTAAAATTGATGTTATAATTATAAAATAACTCAACCATATCCATTATTGGTCTACAATATGAGAACCCTTGAGGCATCATATGAAAACATGATTACATTGTCTTCAGTAATAGAGAGATCATCTTGAACACTATTAAATTCTTCTCTAATGAATAAAAATTTATTCAAAATTGAATCATGCATAGATATAAGTAATTAATATAATATATGGCCAAGAATTACTTATTTCTATAAAAAATTATCTCATAGTTTATGTTATAACATACCATAACCTTAATAAAATATGTATTTCTATAGAAATAATCCAGAATTACTCAATAAAAACATGCTATTAAAAATAGTAATTTATCCCTAAAAATTACTATTCAAAGGTAATACATCCTATTTCAGATTCTGTTTTTGAATTATTAATAATATAGACTATGAATTAATTTTATTGATTTTGATACAATAAGCACATTTCTATTGGAAAAAATTTTGAAAACCCAAAATGATTAACTTTTATTCATTATTATTAACATAGAAAGTAAATATTAAAAATATATTTAAATCATTTTTAAAATACATGGATGTTTTGATAGTTTAAATTTATAATATTTTTTACCTATATACTCTATTTAGATTTTTTTAGATTACTTACAATCATATTTATTTATATTAATTAAATATTTTAATATTGACTAATGATAACATATTTTTTCTAGATTCTTAGTGTAACTATTACTTAGTGATAATGGATGATTTATCTCCATCGTACATTATGAAAAGAAATTGATGTAATTTATACATCCTTAGAGCTAAAATATATTCTAATTCTTTAAATTCACTAATATTCCTCTAATACATTTAATTTTATAAAAAATTATAACAAGAATAAATCTATATATTATAAGAAAATGATAATTTTGGGTTTCCAACTCATATAAACATCTTCAAATATAAAAGACTACTGATAAATAATGAACTTTCATAATTAAACATTCCAAATTAATAGTGAACATGTGAAAAAAATACTTTCATGGTTATATTTCTTATGGATAATATAAAGAAATCAAATATTTCAAAAAATACACAAACCAAATAAAAGTAAAAACTCCATAATTTTTTAGTGTATTATAATATAGATTTTCAATTTCATTTATTTACATTGATATAATGACTATAAATATAAGTATTTTTTATTTCTCAAATATTTTTCATTAATTTACTTATATGAATTTTTTTCTAATGTAGTTTCATGGAAAATTAACTTTATTAGTACATCTTCTACATCTATTAACTAAAAATTGCATATTGTTTCTCAAATATATTAGAAACGGTTATATTGTAAACATGTTTAATGAATTTTATTTCATTATTCATTTTTTTATGAATTTATTTCCATTTATACAATGACTATATAAATATTATAGGTTTTTATTTCTCACTTATTTTACATTTATTTCCTTATATGGAGTTTTTTCTAATGTAGTTTCATGGAAAATTAACTTCATTAATATATCTTCTACATCTATGAACTAAACATTACTTATGTTTTACTGAAATATAATAGAAACTGCTATATTATAAACATGTTTAATGAATTGTCTTTCATTTTTCATTTTTTTATGAATTTAATCCATTGTTGTCGACACGGTTGTCAAAATTTCCAGTATAAAACATAGTAGACCAATATTATTCTTAAAATATGAAATCCATATCATTGGGTATATCTAGTGGAGATTTATATAATTTTAATTACACTTTTTCACTATATTTTTTCATTTAGTATTACTTATACACTTTTCCTATATTTCCATCCCAATTTTAGTATTTGTATTGATGTTTTTTTAACTAAATGAAATTATATACTAACTATATATTAATTAATATTCAAACTAAATTTTTATATTTTTAATTATATTTTATATAAAATATATAATATCACTGTCCAATTACACAGTGTGTAGTATCATTTTTTTCTCAATTATAACTAGAAAGTACATATTATGGTAAGCTAAATATCTTGGTAAAAATGTATTTAAGGGTTTGTTTATGTGTGGGTTTGATAAAATAATAATATTTTTTTTTAATATTGGTTTCTAATTAATTTTTTTTAAGACACTTTTAATTTCACTATTTTTAAGTGTTTTTGATAACGAATGGGAGATATCTAATAAGTATGATTAACAAATTTGAATCGGATAAATAGTGATATTGCACATTCTTAGAAACCATTGAATGGAGGAAGAGTGTTTGAACACAAATAGAATTTTTATAGATTTAATCAGAGAAATAAATATGTTTCACTTACCTAGAAAACAAATATTTTCTTATAATCCCAAGGAATGTAATATTAAGGTTTCTTCTATTTAAACTAAAAATATAGTTAAGGACTGGCCTATTTTCGAAAACTCATTGTGATATTATAAATAGAAATAATGATATTATATAATTTTTATTGAAACACACTTCCTCATTTGGAACATCTTAAAATTAATCCAAAATGTTATTAATATCTTCAATGTATTTTAATATCACTCTTTCTTTTTTCAGAACACGTTCAGTATTTCCATTTGACTATTTATCACTATAGTCTCAATATTTTCGGTGTAATTTTTGTAAATATAAAATATTATATACTAACTACATAATATTTACAATTTTTAGTTCACAGTTATAACTTCACATGTATTTGATATAAAATATTTTATAAATGATATAAATGTTTTCTTTTTTCACAATTCCTTGATTTTTGTCATTTATACATTACTAAAATAATTAAACAAACAACTTGAAAGTTAACTAGATATACTAACTATATTTCAATTCATATCCCTACTAAAATTTTATTATTTATATAATTTTTTATATAAAAAATATTTTAAAAAAATTTCATTTTTCAATATTTTAGTTATAGTGGAATTGAATTTGTATTGAGATGAATGATCAATATTGCTTTAAGATGTCATTTATTCTATAATTTGACTATGATTAGTAATTCTATAAGATTATATATACTCTAAGAAGTATTGGTGTAATTACTTTAACATCATCACTGTAATATTTTTCGATTGGTGTCTTTGTTTTTTTATTTTTTCACAGTAATTTATTTAGAAGTACGAATAGTACTTCTATAAGATGTTTCAGTTTGTTAAACCAAGATATTCCCTTATTAAAAACACTTTTTTAGTATTCACTTGCATCGTATGTAAATTTTTAAATTTTTCTATAATAATTAATCTTAAACAATCTCTATAGTAATCGATATAATTTTTGATGGATTTGAAAATATCATGTTTTTATCATTTCATTTGATCAATTCAATTAGTTCATTATTTAGGATAATTTATAAAGATATATCCATCATTCCCTTATTTTGATTTAATATAATTTAATAATTTTTATAATTAATTAAAATAAATCATACAATAAGTTTAATAAAAACATTATTTATTAATCTAAAAATTTCTTATCTGTAATATTGCATTTAATTAATTTCAATAATCCTACTTATGGATTAGTTTAATAAGAAGTATGACTCATTCCAACTATTTTATTTTTTATATTTGAATTTTTGTATATAAATAGTTTATAAAAATAAATTATTTTTCAATCATTTATACTTAACCATAACCTTATTTCATAATATATTCTTTCTAGATGGGTTTACTACAAAATTTTGATGAAACAAATTTCCTAGAAAGTGATAAAGGTGTCACTAAATTAAAATAATGAAATTTTGAATCAGATAATATTCTTGAATAATTGAATTTATTAAGCTAATAAAAGTAAATAGAGACTGAAAATAATCATTAATCACCATTTTATTTCTTCATGTGTTTCATTGGACTATTATTTCCAACTTACTAGAAAACCATTTTAATTATTTCAATATAACACACACTCTTTTCTATTTGTTACAATTTCTTTATTGATAATTTATTCAAGAAATTATTCTTATTTATATATTGTATCTATCTAAAAAATTTAAAAAAAAGATATTTTTTATTTTTTAACAAGAAAATTCATCACATGAAATTGAATATGGGGTATACTAATTAATTAAAAATATTATCAATTAACATTCAATAATGTTATTTTATTTTATTGTCTTACAAAATTTTGTATTTCTTAAAAAATAATTTCTAATGTATATATTAATTTATATAAAACTATATCTATTATTCAATTATACTAAAATTTAAATCATATAAGCATTGTATCTTACTTATATGGAATGATTTTCCTAACATGAATAGTTACTGAAATATATAAACTAGCTCGCTCATTGTCTATTCAAAGTTCTAGTATAGATTATACCTACTATAATGTTCAACCATATTGTGATTTTATTAATTTTTTTATTTATCATATTGACTAAAATATTATTTAGTAAATACGAATTATCAGGATATCATCAATCCTCTTCTATGTGGAATTTATTATTCTGATATTCTGTGGTTTGATGAAAGGGATAAATGTTATAATGAACTAAATTCTCCTTAATTTTAATTATGTTTTTATCTTGGGAAAATCAAACTATAATAATTACATTTTCCTCTTGAGTACCATAAATATAATATTTTCTATAATCATTATAAGTATTCAAAATCACTTCAGCATCTTATCAACATTTATAACAAAATATTTTCTTTTACATCAATGTCGGGATGGGTTGACAGCTCTATACACAATAAAGGTTCTCTTTATGTTCACATGATCAATGGTGAAAACTATCATGAAAACAAGAGCTTAACTCCCCTACATATTCAACCATTAAAATATACACAATTTTATGTTTTTGAAACTTCAAACAAAGTTTATAGAAGATTTCAATTTGTTATGTTATTTAAAAAACATGTATATCTATATAAATTATATATATATTGATCTTCATCAGCTGAATATATTTTTGTACCTTTTTTCTAACATGGTTATAAATTGACTATATTGTTCTATTAACCCAATTATTATGTTAATTATACAATGTATGTTTGATGAACAAAATAATTTTATTTTTAATTTTAGAAGTGTAAGAGATTATTCACTACTAACACTTCACCATATTTGATATTATGGTTAATTAGATGAAAGAGAGTGGATTCACATACATAAAATTTACCAAAAACATTATAATTCATTATGTTCATAGTTTTTGATATTGAAAATATTAATGAGCACATAAATATTTTCATCTGATCATAAACTGGTGAATTAAAATGGATATGCAAACTTCATCTCTTATATCTTTAGTTTCTATACCCATATATTTGTACAGGTGGTGAAGATAGATACCATGGTAATGTATATTATAATTTAGCCACCTTTATAATTTCTTATAAATATCATAATTTAACAATGAGATATTACTTTTTATACCATATTTAATTTTGAGCTAATTAGCTTGCAACACTATTTCATTAAAAATAGTTGTTACAATAGTTTATAGTTGATTCATATACAATTGTTGAATATCAATTTTAATCATTTATTTAATTTAATAAAAAATAATTGATATTTAAGCTATATAATTGATTGAAATAATCTTACCATATAGTAGATCATGATGGATCTCTATATGGAAAATGAATTATTTTTCATTCATCTTTCACTAGTGGTCTAAGATACATGATTAAAAATTATCAAGATGTATTGGAAATTTTTAACTATTATATATATCCATATTTAATATTAAATTGCACATTAAATATATATTTTTATACAATTAAAAAAATATAAATACCCATATTCATCATCATGAAGATAGCCCACAAATAATTTGAACGGTTTTCCATCAAGACCTGTCCCTGGTGGAGATGAGTGTGACCCCTGAGGCTCACCCCCAATAGACCCCAAGTTGGAAACTATCATCAAGGGTATTTTTTCTCATATGGGAGGAATTTCCCTTTGAAAATATTAGGAAAATAAAACCAAATCCAACAACCAACTCCACATATATACAAACTAATAGTTAACAATCACTAAAACCGAAACAAGTATAATAAAATAGAGGAAAACTAGAAAAGACTCATAGACTCATCTAGCTTCCCAAATAGAAACAAACTCAATCTTTATCGATATATCTTGAAAAACATTTGAATTGACTATAGAGGGGTGAGTACTTAAGAGTCTCAGTATGGTCATCTTTCTATGAAGTTCAAAAATCATGTGAAATAAAATTGATAGGATATATATATGTGTGAGACATATAAGTGGTACAAGAGTATGGAAAAATATAATGAGAAAATTAATAACTCTCATTCTAATCACCAAAAATAAGTAACCAAAAATCATCATATTTGACTGAAAGTTTAATTTTTATTCATGTTTTAAGAGTAACCATTTTAAGGTAAAGTGGATAAGTATACAAGAAAAAAATTAAATAATGATGGGATTGATTTTCCTTACCAATACAACCATAATGTTTTATTATCTAGTATTTGATATAGAATTCATATAATTGGAAAATTATTCCACCTAGGGTCCTTATGAGTCAAATCCTTGAATAAATAGTCTATCATGTAACATATATTAATGAATTCCTCTAAAATAATTTTCATTTAATTGAACCCACGAAGTACTATGTGGGACTGAGATTTATTTAATTCTTGTTTTTCCTTAGTGGTCACTATCACAAATCTATCATTCATTCAGCATTTTTTTCCTTTTATTATTTGATTAAGAAGTTCCCTTCCACCTTCTCCTCTATAAAATTCATATGCAGGATAGTTCCATTTGTATTTTTAGCCACTGGTTTCTCCACTACTATAATTACCTCTCCTCTCTTGGATTTATCAAAATTGTTTTCATTTCCCTTGTTATTTCCTTCCAGATTCACAACTCTAATTTCATCTAATAGGACCTCATCCTAAATTGGGATCTAAACCAACTTTGTTTTATAGGTATCCTCCTATGATATAGAAAACTCATGATTCATGGTAACCACATTGAGACCTGTGAAATTTATATTACCTTTGAAAGATGTATAAACAGTATTCTGAACACTAATACCATTTTATTCTAATCTAGTAGTAATATTTTTTGGAAGACAATAATAATATTTATATTCTTTATTCTTACTCTCTATATTAACCCGATAATCACATATTTTAATGCCCTTTTCTTCCATTTTTTCAAACCATTTTAAAACAATTATGTGGGTTTTTTATCCTCTGAATACTTTGATGACAACTAACAAAGTTGTACTATAGTTTCCTCATTTTATATAATTTTATCCACTAGGTAAGGACCCCCTTATTAGATTTATTATATATAACCCTTTTCTATCCCTTTGAGTCCTATAAATTAGATAGTGCACTTACTTAATTAGAAAATATTTTATGAAGTAGGATAGGAGAGATTACTATTGGTGTTGGAGAGATGTTCTGACCCTTTTATCTATAATAATACCCCTAGATGGATAGCTGAAAGTATAATCCAAGAAGTTGGACTTATTCACAAGAAGTATCTCATAATGGAACCCTTTTCAGACCTTCTGGAAAAAATACCTTGTATTTGTAACATCTATCCACTTCAAATTGAGTATGCATATCTCCCATGGGGTTAGAAACTAATGTAGTTTTTTTATTTTCTTATATGAATAAGGGATTGGAGATGATATATTTCGATGGGAAGTGGTCCCTATCAGGAACCATGATGAAATGTGTCTTTCAATGTCACACTTCTACTAGGTCATTACTTCCTCTCTACAAACAGGATCAAGACCTGTATAATCCTTATCTTGAAAAGAGGCTGTAGGATCAGACCCATGAAAAATTATATCATTCCTAAGTACCTATTGTACGTGAAAAAAATGATGTAAATTGGAGTATAAATCCACCCAAAATTCAAAAACACATTGGCTATTTGATTTGATGTTTTTTTAGACTCACTCCATAAAAAATGTAATAGAAATTTTGACACATAAACTTCAATAAAAATACATGCGAAATTTGGATGACAATGGTATTGTTATCTATATAAAAGAATATAAATATACCAAATAAATTTTCTATCATTGATCAGGTAGAAGGATTTGAAAATTGTAGTAGAAGGCTTGGAGTTCATCGGACATAGATGATTGGATAGCGGAACCATGTAGTGATGTTTTGATGTCATTATATAGTGATCACCATATAAATTGATCATATATAAATTCTCACATATGGTGTTTACTTTGGGTGGGGACTCAATTCATGGGTTTTGTACATGGGTATTGGATATTGGAGGTTTCATCGGATGGTGAAATAGTGTATCAAATTTTTCCTAGGTCAATGGGTAGTTGACCATGAATCTTAAAGGCTAGTGTAACCTATTCAACAGACAATTACCCCTATAAATATGGGTGGTGGCATAGATATGATGTTTGTGATTCTTATGTGATTCCCATACTTAATAGTTAAAAAAATTTCAACCTAATTTTTTGAAAAATTTTAATTTTTATAGGAATTAAGTTATGAGTTTTCTATCTTAATATATCTTCAGTATTGAAAATGTTTGCAGTGTTCTCCCATAGACTTAGGAATTTGTATGAAATATGTAAAATAATTATTTATTTTACTAATTCTATGTGAGTTTTTTTTTGAATTTTTTGTATTTATTAGAAGTTTTTTCATCCTAGATATAGTGTATAGACTCATAGGAGGTAGTTATTAGATAAACATATATCTAGTGTAATTGTGAATTTTTCTACTGCATAGGCCAGAGATGATCAAATGAACATAAATCCGGTGTACATTTTTTTTATCAGGTCTCCGTGGTGTTATGGATTGAATTATTACTCAAAACCCTTAACAGGTGGCATCAAAGTTTGGTTCTACTTCACTCAAAACATTCAAGTTTCTCCTCTCCTTGTCTTTCAAGTTATTTTAATTTCAATTACTATTACTATTATTTGGAAGAATAAATTCATAGGAAGGGAAGTTTTATATCAATATGTTTGATGGAATGGAATTTTCATTTTTGATAATGAAAATGGGGGTTTTTTGATAAAAAAAATATCTTGATTCACCTCTTTCTAGTATATTTCTTGAGACAGTGGAAAATAAAATATGGGAGTGGTTGAATGGGAGGAATTTATCCTATATATGGATGTCTCTTACTTGGAATGTTTCTTTAAATATTACAAATAATAAATTAATGCATAGGTTATAAAATAATTGGTTGAAATTTATGA